>CM062296.1:704265992-704865992 GCA_031216915.1 Pictodentalium vernedei
TTATTTGGATTTTCCTAAAGGGAAAATCTATTTGTTATTGCATTGATTATTTTTCTGCAAATTTCATTATTGAACAGGACTCGTTGGAGAGCCTCTATATCTCTTTTATAGACATAATTAACCTCAGTTTCAGCTACATCAAAAAAGAATTCAGAAGGTTTAATCTTTACTTCTAGACTCTAGTAATGGTTGGTTGTAACCTTCACTGGCATTACAGAGTCTACACTCATAAAAATCATGAAGTTGTGTGGTGCTAGTCAACTGTGGTAGACCAATATCTGGTAATTAAACTTGGAGGTCAAAAGCTTGACATGCAGGTCTACTGTTTTTTATCGAAATAGAATTTTACAATTGCACAAGATTGAACTTTTCGCTATCCGTGAGTTCCTTCTTGTGTTGTCATTTTGTAGCCTACATACAGCTCAAAAGAAGGTTAAGCCATAGTTTTAAATAGACTGGCAAGCTGAATGTTGGCATACAGGTCTGTTATGCCCAACACCAGATCAAAATTATTGGTCTTTTTTGAATTCCTTCTTGTGTTGTCACTTTTGATAGACTAAAAGTGAAGTTAATCCTTTACCAACCACGGCTTGACTTTACCCATTCAGCTCTTATGCCTCTATAGTGCGGTCTGTGCAGTATTATCTTTTAGTGGAAGATTAATATTGCTACTGTTGTATGATTCAGTGATCATGAGACCTGCAGGATTGAATTGTCTGTTAGGCTTAGGTGTTTTTATTTTATACTAGGAGTGTTTGGAGCTGTTATGCACACTTGATAATATGTTTGCTTTTTACCTGCGTCACCATCGGTCAGCAAGTCCAGTAACCTCTTGACTTTGTATGTCCATCCGTCTGGAACAATTTTTTTGTCAAAGCTTTCTTGGTTTGTATCTAAGCGATTCATTCTACATTTGGTCTCCAGCTTTGTAATGTTAGGTTGTACCATGTTTGCCATTTTCGGATTTGCCATGTAGCTCAAACCCCTGCTCTCAGATGTCAAAATAAAGAAATTTCAAGCAACAATTTTCTCCAGAATGCAATGGAATTTAACCAGTTTTGTCTTCCCTCGCACAGCTCAATGAGCTCTGTCAAACAATATAGAATTGTGGAAATTCCCAGCTGCTTTGTGGGGAAAATTTGTGACATAGATTTTTGTACATCACTATGCATGGGGTTAATGCTTGTATAATCTCAATCAGTTGCATGCAATGATGCAGGTCCAGACCTGGTATAAATTTGTCTTGCTATATTTATATTCATGTGGGTGTACATTGTAAATATATTTTTATACTAATCAGCACTTCCGCTAGGCTAAAAAATATTGGGTCCTCTTTTAGATTTTGAGGAAATAATGGGGCGACCAAGTATTCTCTGTACAACGGGCCAACCATCTAATCTAAGACGACGTTGCAACAATGGCTTGATATTTGTATCATGGCATTGTGAATTCATAGACTGAAAAGCTTTTTTGACATTAACAGCCCAAGTGTGCATGATTTATACAGATATATTCACTCATATTTTGATTCAAGTGCATGCCAATATATTTTTTTGCACTGGTCAACAGGGGGAAATCGATTTGGTGAATAGGTCTGTTTTACTGACTCAAAAAAAAACCTCGTGATGCCCCTGCCAATACATGGTGTACATGTGAAAATACTTAGACACTGTGTATTTTATTATTTATGAAAATAATGGGACATATTTAAATATCACTCATTCTTGATGTCTTTGTGGGAGTGACACTTATCAATATTAGTCATTGGTAGGTTAATTGCATTGACTTGCAGGATTGTTTGGCATGGCATCCTGTTCTCACTCACTGCTGTACGTCAGCTGAGTAAGCTCTTGGAGCATAGTCTACTGAGATAATCAGTAAGTAAGTCTTGGCATCCTCTTTTCACTCTCTGCTGAACCCCAGCTGAGTGAGCTCTTGGAACTTGTTCTGCTGAGGTACATTAATCAGTGAAGTCTAGGAACTTACTCTGACCAGCTGTTACACCTGGTTTGAACTTGGAATGAGCTTTCAGAACTCTTTCCTGCCCTGTGTACTTGCTTATGGTTCATTGAAAAAATTAATTATGTATTGATAAGTACATTGTGCACTTTTGGACGTTCTTGTCCAGAATATTAGTTATGTAAAAGAATAGTATAGTTTGCCTTGTATTTATATTATTTTACTATCAATTTCAGGTTCTTTGTTATTGTGGTGATTGTTGCTATTCACCATGTATATTTTGGCAAAAAAAAATATTAAACTGTGATAGAATAAAGAACTCTTGGTGATCTTTATACTACTTTGGAGTTGGTTATATTGAAATCCAGTACAGTTACAATAGACACATGTTTTGTTGATAAAAATAAAATAGCTCTGCTTGAGCTTACTGCAGATATCAGTGACAGTGTACATTTTCAAAACTATTGGTACAGTGATGCTCACTTAATTACATATCTCTTTAATCATTTATCCCTGTCAATTGAATTATTTCGAACATAGAGCTATACTTTTAATACAAATTTGTCATGTTGCACATGAATTTTATAGTAAACTCCCGTTGATTGTATAAAAAATCGAACATCGTCCCCCTGATTTCCATTGTGTTCTGTATGCCAGTAGGCACAGGGGACACACTGGAACTCAAGGAACGACATGTTAAAAAAGTATTCTTCAAACAAAAATTTTTGGTTTGGACTTTGCCCAAGAATTAGAACTTTTTGTTATGATCGGGCTTCTTTGGCATGCTAGAATCCCGATGTGACCAAAAAATCGCTAAAAAATATCTTGTGTTTTTTTACACTTTTGTATGTTTAGTTTCCATGTTTGAGTGAAAAACGAAACAAAAAGTTTTTACAAAATTCTAATAGGGTTGAAATAGCCTATGAGAACAATGAGAGAATATGTATAACTTCCACCCTATTCAATAGGGGTGGTAGCGATACATATTCTCTCATTGGTCCCTGTGTACATTCATTACATAATATCCTCTCTACTATCTTTTATTCCCCGTGGGAACCCCCAGGAAGTAAGGAGCACTTGTTTACTGTGGTAAACCAGTTCTGCTTTACTAGTAAAAAAGGACCCAGTCACCAATGCTTGCGGTAAAAGTCCTCCAAAATGGGCACCATGTGCATAAACGATTGGTTAAACTGACTTTATGTTCAAGTTGTGTCACGATTAGCCACGGTGCATAAATATGTGACGTTGAACACCACTAAACAAACAAACAAACAACTATCTTTTATGAGTGTGTGTGTGGGGGGGGGGGGGGGGAGGGGGGCACGTGCCCCGTGTGCATTTTTATTTGGTATCGAGCTCCCTTAGGATTTGCTGAGTAGAACAGAGAGTAAAACCACTAAGGAAAATCCTGTGTATTGTTCCGAAGGTACAATCACTTCCTCTAGTTATTATTATTATTCTTCCACACTTTTTGTTTTCACTATTTCTCGAAAACGCTCTTGACGATTTTTTTTTAAAGTTTCTGTACTCGTAAAGGGTCATAAGTTGTAACTAATCGTCATATTCCCATTTTTCTGAAAATGTTTTAGTTAACCCTTTATGCCAAAAAACACAAAAATATTTGACAGCTCATATCTTTGGAATAGAAAGGGCGATTGACTTGAAATTTTCTCGGGACATGTCAGCAATACACCCCCTCTATCAGAATATGGTACAAAAATGTATCTAGTTAGCACCTTTCTGCCAAAACATTTTTCGTAACGAAAAAAAAAATCAAAATTTGACCATTTTTTAACTCAATCTCGGGACAGGGATATGCTGAACCATCTAAAATGGCTTAGATATGAAGACTGTATCACCGAATTGTAAAAACCATCGAAAAAATTTCGACTCGAATTTCCGACAATCCAAAATGGCGGCCGAAAAATCGAATTTTTTTATTTTCGGTTATTTATGCGTTTCAGGCCATTTGGAGACGAAAAAAAAATTTTTTTTGCACCAGAAAAATTTTCGGTTTGGACTTAGAAATTTTCGACCAAAAGTCGGAAATTTTTGTTTCCACCGGGCTACTTTGCCATCACAGTACTCAACAAGTGGGACGATTTGAAAGCTTCTAAGGGTAGAAATGTTGAAGTCACAGTGTACATGAACAGTTATCATCTTTTCGAAATGGAGTTGTTCTTAATTTGGCTTCTGCTAGCAGTCAAACATGGCTTCGGGACACTGTGACCAAAAATTGAAAAAAATTTCTTGGGTTTTTTTTACTTTATTATGTCTAGATTCATTATTTCTCATAAATCAAAACTATCAATGACGGCCATGAGTCCTAATAAATAAAACCATCAGTATTTGGGGCAAAATGTTTCTTGTTGGGCAAAAACGCCCAAAAACGCCCCAAAACGCCCAAACTTTATAGGCCAATATCTCCTGAAGGAGAAAAGCTATCGACTTAATTTCTTGACAGACTTGTCAGAATTACTCTTCTCTAAAACAAATATAATCGGTATTTTTTTCCATTTTTTATGTTTTCTGCCAAAATTTTTGACCAAAACGGAAAGTTATCTCGAAAATCGGCCATTTTGGATTGAAATATCGGAACCCCAGGAGCGATTTTTGAAATAAAGTTCAGCAATTGATAGCTCATTTTATACCCTAACAGAACATAGAAAAACCCAAAACCCCTTGTCGCTAGATTTTGCTGTAGATGAGGGTGAAGGGAGGGTACCCTCAAATGTGTGTCGAAAGTTGGCGAAATTGAAAAAAAGGTTACCTTAACGTATGGCAACGGTATAAACTACTGGCGGGTCTCGACAATATACGGATGCAAAATCACACGTTGAAGCCAGTTAGGCAAGTTGGCACAAGAAACGGGGACTTCATGCTCAGTTGCAGCTCTACACTCGTCTACAACACTGCCTAGGTCCATTCCAAACTGATAGAGTCTGGACAAATAGTGTTCTCACTTTCCATGCGATGGGCGATGTTTCCACGCGGTCTGGACACTCGCATTGGATGCCATGATGTCGGTCAGGCTCCGTAGAACAAGTTCTGAAAATTTCAAGTTGCTGTCTTCCGCGGTCTCGACACAGCTCGTGTATGTCTGAAGTGCAATTGTAATGTCTAATTGGAGAAATTTCATGAATCTTTTCCTGCCAAAAAAATACTCACCGCCGATTTCTTATAACTTCAAATTCTAACGATTATCTAAGGTTTAAATGTAGTGTCTGGGAGGGACCCCCCCCTACCCTGCAGCTCCAGCCAGTAACGCTAACCCTAACCTAACCCTACCTCTCCCCCGCACTTTCCCACCTTAGCGGCATTCTGGCTCGAAAGTTGCTAAAATGACAAGAGGCTACATTAATGTATGACAACGGTACAAAATTACGAGTGGTGAAGGACAATATTGAGACAAACAATCATACCTTGGAGCCGGTTAAGCAATGTGGCACTGAAACCTGGCACTTTATGCTCAATCACTGCTGCATAGCCATCTACATCACTGCCCAAGTCCATTCCAAAATGATAAAGTCGGGACGAATAGTACTCTCTCTTTCCTCGTGTCGTGTGGTGCTTCCACGCAGTGAAAACACTCGATTCTAGTGCCAAAATGTCAGCCAGGCTTCGTAGAACAAGTCCTGAAAATTTCAAGTCGCTACCTCCAGCGGTCTAGACACAGTCCGTGTATATCTGAAGTGCTATTTGAATGATGTTTAATATGCAAAGTTTCGTGAATCTTTTCCTGCATGCCAAAAACCTACTTACCGCCAATTTCTTTTGACTTTTAACTTCTGACGTTTCTCAAAGATTTAGAGGTTGCGTTGGGTTCCCTGGGTGGTGGTCTTAAAGAAGCAACTTCGATTTACAGTCAACTCGTCACCAGTTACACCCAGTTGTAAGTTTTAAGAGGAACTACCCCAGAGAGGGATGAGTAGGGCAGTCTGCGCCCATTCACCACGTCTTCTTTCGCACCGGCTTGAAAAAGACCAAATTCAAAAAATTACCTCCTCTCTTCAAACCGCTATTTCTCAGCCAATTCTTGGCAGATTTGCATGAAATTTCCACTCAGCATTCACGAATATCTGCTGCATCACGTGCCATGAAGAGCGACACGAATTTCGCATTTTGTCATTCTCGAAATCGAGAAGAGCATATGCGCATGCGCACGAGGTTGCCGCGGGCCACGTCCTGGTTTCTGGATTTTCCAGCGACGCGGTCGTGTTTGGCAGAGCTTCTAGAACAAACGCTGAAAATTTCAAGTCGCTGCTCCAAAAACTCTCGCCACAATCTACTGTACATGGAACGGAGTGTTTACTTTTTATTATTTGGATTTTCCTAAAGGGAAAATCTATTTGTTATTGCATTGATTATTTTTCTGCAAATTTCATTATTGAACAGGGACTCGTTGGAGAGCCTCTATATCTCTTTTATAGACATAATTAACCTCAGTTTCAGCTACATCAAAAAAGAATTCAGAAGGTTAATCTTTACTTCTAGACTCTAGTAATGGTTGGTTGTAACCTTCACTGGCATTACAGAGTCTACACTCATAAAAATCATGAAGTTGTGTGGTGCTAGTCAACTGTGGTAGACCAATATCTGGTAATTAAACTTGGAGGTCAAAAAGCTTGACATGCAGGTCTACTGTTTTTTATCGAAATAGAATTTTACAATTGCACAAGATTGAACTTTTCGCTATCCGTGAGTTCCTTCTTGTGTTGTCATTTTGTAGCCTACATACAGCTCAAAAGAAGTTAAGCCATTAGTTTTAAATAGACTGGCAAGCTGAATGTTGGCATACAGGTCTGTTATGCCCAACACCAGATCAAAATTATTGGTCTTTTTTGAATTCCTTCTTGTGTTGTCACTTTTGATAGACTAAAAGTGAAGTTAATCCTTTACCAACCACGGCTTGACTTTACCCATTCAGCTCTTATGCCTCTATAGTGCGGTCTGTGCAGTATTATCTTTTAGTGGAAGATTAATATTGCTACTGTTGTATGATTCAGTGATCATGAGACCTGCAGGATTGAATTGTCTGTTAGGCTTAGGTGTTTTTTATTTTATACTAGGAGTGTTTGGAGCTGTTATGCACACTTGATAATATGTTTGCTTTTTACCTGCGTCACCATCGGTCAGCAAGTCCAGTAACCTCTTGACTTTGTATGTCCATCCGTCTGGAACAATTTTTTTGTCAAAGCTTTCTTGGTTTGTATCTAAGCGATTCATTCTACATTTGGTCTCCAGCTTTGTAATGTTAGGTTGTACCATGTTTGCCATTTTCGGATTTGCCATGTAGCTCAAACCCCTGCTCTCAGATGTCAAAATAAAGAAATTTCAAGCAACAATTTTCTCCAGAATGCAATGGAATTTAACCAGTTTTGTCTTCCCTCGCACAGCTCAATGAGCTCTGTCAAACAATATAGAATTGTGGAAATTCCCAGCTGCTTTGTGGGGAAAATTTGTGACATAGATTTTTGTACATCACTATGCATGGGGTTAATGCTTGTATAATCTCAATCAGTTGCATGCAATGATGCAGGTCCAGACCTGGTATAAATTTGTCTTGCTATATTTATATTCATGTGGGGTGTACATTGTAAATATATTTTTATACTAATCAGCACTTCCGCTAGGCTAAAAAATATTGGGTCCTCTTTTAGATTTTGAGGAAATAATGGGGCGACCAAGTATTCTCTGTACAACGGGCCAACCATCTAATCTAAGACGACGTTGCAACAATGGCTTGATATTTGTATCATGGCATTGTGAATTATAGACTGAAAAGCTTTTTTGACATTAACAGCCCAAGTGTGCATGATTTATACAGATATATTCACTCATATTTTGATTCAAGTGCATGCCAATATATTTTTTGCACTGGTCAACAGGGGGGAAATCGATTTGGTGAATAGGTCTGTTTTACTGACTCAAAAAAAAACCTCGTGGATGCCCTGCCAATACATGGTGTACATGTGAAATACTTAGACACTGTGTATTTTATTATTTATGAAAATAATGGGACATATTTAAATATCACTCATTCTTGATGTCTTTGTGGGAGTGACACTTATCAATATTAGTCATTGGTAGGTTAATTGCATTGACTTGCAGGATTGTTTGGCATGGCATCCTGTTCTCACTCACTGCTGTACGTCAGCTGAGTAAGCTCTTGGAGCATAGTCTACTGAGATAATCAGTAAGTAAAGTCTTGGCATCCTCTTTTCACTCTCTGCTGAACCCCAGCTGAGTGAGCTCTTGGAACTTGTTCTGCTGAGGTACATTAATCAGTGAAGTCTAGGAACTTACTCTGACCAGCTGTTACACCTGGTTTGAACTTGGAATGAGCTTTCAGAACTCTTTCCTGCCCTGTGTACTTGCTTATGGTTCATTGAAAAAATTAATTATGTATTGATAAGTACATTGTGCACTTTTGGACGTTCTTGTCCAGAATATTAGTTATGTAAAAGAATAGTATAGTTTGCCTTGTATTTATATTATTTTACTATCAATTTCAGGTTCTTTGTTATTGTGGTGATTGTTGCTATTCACCATGTATATTTTGGCAAAAAAAATATTAAACTGTGATAGAATAAAGAACTCTTGGTGATCTTTATACTACTTTGGAGTTGGTTATATTGAAATCCAGTACAGTTACAATAGACACATGTTTTGTTGATAAAAATAAAATAGCTCTGCTTGAGCTTACTGCAGATATCAGTGACAGTGTACATTTTCAAAACTATTGGTACAGTGATGCTCACTTAATTACATATCTCTTTAATCATTTATCCCTGTCAATTGAATTATTTCGAACATAGAGCTATACTTTTAATACAAATTTGTCATGTTGCACATGAATTTTATAGTAAACTCCCGTTGATTGTATAAAAAATCGAACATCGTCCCCTGATTTCCATTGTGTTCTGTATGCCAGTAGGCACAGGGGACACACTGGAACTCAAGGAACGACATGTTAAAAAAGTATTCTTCAAACAAAAATTTTTGGTTTGGACTTTGCCCAAGAATTAGAACTTTTTGTTATGATCGGGCTTCTTTGGCATGCTAGAATCCCGATGTGACCAAAAAATCGCTAAAAATATCTTGTGTTTTTTTACACTTTTGTATGTTTAGTTTCCATGTTTGAGTGAAAAACGAAACAAAAAGTTTTTACAAAATTCTAATAGGGTTGAAATAGCCTATGAGAACAATGAGAGAATATGTATAACTTCCACCCTATTCAATAGGGTGGTAGCGATACATATTCTCTCATTGGTCCCTGTGTACATTCATTACATAATATCCTCTCTACTATCTTTTATTCCCCGTGGGAACCCCAGGAAGTAAGGAGCACTTGTTTACTGTGGTAAACCAGTTCTGCTTTACTAGTAAAAAAGGACCCAGTCACCAATGCTTGCGGTAAAAGTCCTCCAAAATGGGCACCATGTGCATAAACGATTGGTTAAACTTGACTTTATGTTCAAGTTGTGTCACGATTAGCCACGGTGCATAAATATGTGACGTTGAACACCACTAAACAAACAAACAAACAACTATCTTTTATGAGTGTGTGTGTGGGGGGGGGGGGGGGGAGGGGGCACGTGCCCCCGTGTGCATTTTTATTTGGTATCGAGCTCCCTTAGGATTTGCTGAGTAGAACAGAGAGTAAAACCACTAAGGAAAATCCTGTGTATTGTTCCGAAGGTACAATCACTTCCTCTAGTTATTATTATTATTCTTCCACACTTTTTGTTTTCACTATTTCTCGAAAACGCTCTTGACGATTTTTTTTAAAGTTTCTGTACTCGTAAAGGGTCATAAGTTGTAACTAATCGTCATATTCCCATTTTTCTGAAAATGTTTTAGTTAACCCTTTATGCCAAAAAACACAAAAATATTTGACAGCTCATATCTTTGGAATAGAAAGGGCGATTGACTTGAAATTTTCTCGGACATGTCAGCAATACACCCCTCTATCAGAATATGGTACAAAAATGTATCTAGTTAGCACCTTTCTGCCAAAACATTTTTCGTAACGAAAAAAAAAATCAAAATTTGACCATTTTTTAACTCAATCTCGGACAGGGATATGCTGAACCATCTAAAATGGCTTAGATATGAAGACTGTATCACCGAATTGTAAAAACCATCGAAAAAATTTCGACTCGAATTTCCGACAATCCAAAATGGCGGCCGAAAAATCGAATTTTTTATTTTCGGTTATTTATGCGTTTCAGGCCATTTGGAGACGAAAAAAAAATTTTTTTTGCACCAGAAAAATTTTCGGTTTGGACTTAGAAATTTTCGACCAAAAGTCGGAAATTTTTGTTTCCACCGGGCTACTTTGCCATCACAGTACTCAACAAGTGGGACGATTTGAAAGCTTCTAAGGGTAGAAATGTTGAAGTCACAGTGTACATGAACAGTTATCATCTTTTCGAAATGGAGTTGTTCTTAATTTGGCTTCTGCTAGCAGTCAAACATGGCTTCGGGACACTGTGACCAAAAATTGAAAAAAAATTTCTTGGGTTTTTTTACTTTATTATGTCTAGATTCATTATTTCTCATAAATCAAAACTATCAATGACGGCCATGAGTCCTAATAAATAAAACCATCAGTATTTGGGGCAAAATGTTTCTTGTTGGGCAAAAACGCCCAAAAACGCCCCAAAACGCCCAAACTTTATAGGCCAATATCTCCTGAAGGAGAAAAGCTATCGACTTAATTTCTTGACAGACTTGTCAGAATTACTCTTCTCTAAAACAAATATAATCGGTATTTTTTTCCATTTTTTATGTTTTCTGCCAAAATTTTTGACAAAACGGAAAGTTATCTCGAAAATCGGCCATTTTGGATTGAAATATCGGAACCCCAGGAGCGATTTTTGAAATAAAGTTCAGCAATTGATAGCTCATTTTATACCCTAACAGAACATAGAAAAACCCAAAACCCCTTGTCGCTAGATTTTGCTGTAGATGAGGGTGAAGGGAGGTACCCTCAAATGTGTGTCGAAAGTTGGCGAAATTGAAAAAAAGGTTACCTTAACGTATGGCAACGGTATAAACTACTGGCGGTCTCGACAATATACGGATGCAAAATCACACGTTGAAGCCAGTTAGGCAAGTTGGCACAAGAAACGGGGACTTCATGCTCAGTTGCAGCTCTACACTCGTCTACAACACTGCCTAGGTCCATTCCAAACTGATAGAGTCTGGACAAATAGTGTTCTCACTTTCCATGCGATGGGCGATGTTTCCACGCGGTCTGGACACTCGCATTGGATGCCATGATGTCGGTCAGGCTCCGTAGAACAAGTTCTGAAAATTTCAAGTTGCTGTCTTCCGCGGTCTCGACACAGCTCGTGTATGTCTGAAGTGCAATTGTAATGTCTAATTGGAGAAATTTCATGAATCTTTTCCTGCCAAAAAAATACTCACCGCCGATTTCTTATAACTTCAAATTCTAACGATTATCTAAGGTTTAAATGTAGTGTCTGGGAGGGACCCCCCCCTACCCTGCAGCTCCAGCCAGTAACGCTAACCCTAACCCTAACCCTACCTCTCCCCCGCACTTTCCCACCTTAGCGGCATTCTGGCTCGAAAGTTGCTAAAATGACAAGAGGCTACATTAATGTATGACAACGGTACAAATTACGAGTGGTGAAGGACAATATTGAGACAAACAATCATACCTTGGAGCCGGTTAAGCAATGTGGCACTGAAACCTGGCACTTTATGCTCAATCACTGCTGCATAGCCATCTACATCACTGCCCAAGTCCATTCCAAAATGATAAAGTCGGGACGAATAGTACTCTCTCTTTCCTCGTGTCGTGTGGTGCTTCCACGCAGTGAAAACACTCGATTCTAGTGCCAAAATGTCAGCCAGGCTTCGTAGAACAAGTCCTGAAAATTTCAAGTCGCTACCTCCAGCGGTCTAGACACAGTCCGTGTATATCTGAAGTGCTATTTGAATGATGTTTAATATGCAAAGTTTCGTGAATCTTTTCCTGCATGCCAAAAACCTACTTACCGCCAATTTCTTTTGACTTTTAACTTCTGACGTTTCTCAAAGATTTAGAGGTTGCGTTGGGTTCCCTGGGTGGTGGTCTTAAAGAAGCAACTTCGATTTACAGTCAACTCGTCACCAGTTACACCCAGTTGTAAGTTTTAAGAGGAACTACCCCAGAGAGGGATGAGTAGGGCAGTCTGCGCCCATTCACCACGTCTTCTTTCGCACCGGCTTGAAAAAGACCAAATTCAAAAAATTACCTCCTCTCTTCAAACCGCTATTTCTCAGCCAATTCTTGGCAGATTTGCATGAAATTTCCACTCAGCATTCACGAATATCTGCTGCATCACGTGCCATGAAGAGCGACACGAATTTCGCATTTTGTCATTCTCGAAATCGAGAAGAGCATATGCGCATGCGCACGAGGTTGCCGCGGGCCACGTCCTGGGTTTCTGGATTTTCCAGCGACGCGGTCGTGTTTGGCAGAGCTTCTAGAACAAACGCTGAAAATTTCAAGTCGCTGCTCCAAAAACTCTCGCCACAATCTACTGTACATGGAACGGAGTGTTTACTTTTTATTATTTGGATTTTCCTAAAGGGAAAATCTATTTGTTATTGCATTGATTATTTTTCTGCAAATTTCATTATTGAACAGGGACTCGTTGGAGAGCCTCTATATCTCTTTTATAGACATAATTAACCTCAGTTTCAGCTACATCAAAAAAGAATTCAGAAGGTTAATCTTTACTTCTAGACTCTAGTAATGGTTGGTTGTAACCTTCACTGGCATTACAGAGTCTACACTCATAAAAATCATGAAGTTGTGTGGTGCTAGTCAACTGTGGTAGACCAATATCTGGTAATTAAACTTGGAGGTCAAAAGCTTGACATGCAGGTCTACTGTTTTTTATCGAAATAGAATTTTACAATTGCACAAGATTGAACTTTTCGCTATCCGTGAGTTCCTTCTTGTGTTGTCATTTTGTAGCCTACATACAGCTCAAAAGAAGTTAAGCCATTAGTTTTAAATAGACTGGCAAGCTGAATGTTGGCATACAGGTCTGTTATGCCCAACACCAGATCAAAATTATTGGTCTTTTTTGAATTCCTTCTTGTGTTGTCACTTTTGATAGACTAAAAGTGAAGTTAATCCTTTACCAACCACGGCTTGACTTTACCCATTCAGCTCTTATGCCTCTATAGTGCGGTCTGTGCAGTATTATCTTTTAGTGGAAGATTAATATTGCTACTGTTGTATGATTCAGTGATCATGAGACCTGCAGGATTGAATTGTCTGTTAGGCTTAGGTGTTTTTATTTTATACTAGGAGTGTTTGGAGCTGTTATGCACACTTGATAATATGTTTGCTTTTTACCTGCGTCACCATCGGTCAGCAAGTCCAGTAACCTCTTGACTTTGTATGTCCATCCGTCTGGAACAATTTTTTTGTCAAAGCTTTCTTGGTTTGTATCTAAGCGATTCATTCTACATTTGGTCTCCAGCTTTGTAATGTTAGGTTGTACCATGTTTGCCATTTTCGGATTTGCCATGTAGCTCAAACCCCTGCTCTCAGATGTCAAAATAAAGAAATTTCAAGCAACAATTTTCTCCAGAATGCAATGGAATTTAACCAGTTTTGTCTTCCCTCGCACAGCTCAATGAGCTCTGTCAAACAATATAGAATTGTGGAAATTCCCAGCTGCTTTGTGGGGAAAATTTGTGACATAGATTTTTGTACATCACTATGCATGGGGTTAATGCTTGTATAATCTCAATCAGTTGCATGCAATGATGCAGGTCCAGACCTGGTATAAATTTGTCTTGCTATATTTATATTCATGTGGGTGTACATTGTAAATATATTTTTATACTAATCAGCACTTCCGCTAGGCTAAAAAATATTGGGTCCTCTTTTAGATTTTGAGGAAATAATGGGGCGACCAAGTATTCTCTGTACAACGGGCCAACCATCTAATCTAAGACGACGTTGCAACAATGGCTTGATATTTGTATCATGGCATTGTGAATTATAGACTGAAAAGCTTTTTTGACATTAACAGCCCAAGTGTGCATGATTTATACAGATATATTCACTCATATTTTGATTCAAGTGCATGCCAATATATTTTTTGCACTGGTCAACAGGGGGAAATCGATTTGGTGAATAGGTCTGTTTTACTGACTCAAAAAAAAACCTCGTGGATGCCCTGCCAATACATGGTGTACATGTGAAATACTTAGACACTGTGTATTTTATTATTTATGAAAATAATGGGACATATTTAAATATCACTCATTCTTGATGTCTTTGTGGGAGTGACACTTATCAATATTAGTCATTGGTAGGTTAATTGCATTGACTTGCAGGATTGTTTGGCATGGCATCCTGTTCTCACTCACTGCTGTACGTCAGCTGAGTAAGCTCTTGGAGCATAGTCTACTGAGATAATCAGTAAGTAAAGTCTTGGCATCCTCTTTTCACTCTCTGCTGAACCCCAGCTGAGTGAGCTCTTGGAACTTGTTCTGCTGAGGTACATTAATCAGTGAAGTCTAGGAACTTACTCTGACCAGCTGTTACACCTGGTTTGAACTTGGAATGAGCTTTCAGAACTCTTTCCTGCCCTGTGTACTTGCTTATGGTTCATTGAAAAAATTAATTATGTATTGATAAGTACATTGTGCACTTTTGGACGTTCTTGTCCAGAATATTAGTTATGTAAAAGAATAGTATAGTTTGCCTTGTATTTATATTATTTTACTATCAATTTCAGGTTCTTTGTTATTGTGGTGATTGTTGCTATTCACCATGTATATTTTGGCAAAAAAAATATTAAACTGTGATAGAATAAAGAACTCTTGGTGATCTTTATACTACTTTGGAGTTGGTTATATTGAAATCCAGTACAGTTACAATAGACACATGTTTTGTTGATAAAAATAAAATAGCTCTGCTTGAGCTTACTGCAGATATCAGTGACAGTGTACATTTTCAAAACTATTGGTACAGTGATGCTCACTTAATTACATATCTCTTTAATCATTTATCCCTGTCAATTGAATTATTTCGAACATAGAGCTATACTTTTAATACAAATTTGTCATGTTGCACATGAATTTTATAGTAAACTCCCGTTGATTGTATAAAAAATCGAACATCGTCCCCTGATTTCCATTGTGTTCTGTATGCCAGTAGGCACAGGGGACACACTGGAACTCAAGGAACGACATGTTAAAAAAGTATTCTTCAAACAAAAATTTTTGGTTTGGACTTTGCCCAAGAATTAGAACTTTTTGTTATGATCGGGCTTCTTTGGCATGCTAGAATCCCGATGTGACCAAAAAATCGCTAAAAATATCTTGTGTTTTTTTACACTTTTGTATGTTTAGTTTCCATGTTTGAGTGAAAAACGAAACAAAAAGTTTTTACAAAATTCTAATAGGGTTGAAATAGCCTATGAGAACAATGAGAGAATATGTATAACTTCCACCCTATTCAATAGGGTGGTAGCGATACATATTCTCTCATTGGTCCCTGTGTACATTCATTACATAATATCCTCTCTACTATCTTTTATTCCCCGTGGGAACCCCAGGAAGTAAGGAGCACTTGTTTACTGTGGTAAACCAGTTCTGCTTTACTAGTAAAAAAGGACCCAGTCACCAATGCTTGCGGTAAAAGTCCTCCAAAATGGGCACCATGTGCATAAACGATTGGTTAAACTTGACTTTATGTTCAAGTTGTGTCACGATTAGCCACGGTGCATAAATATGTGACGTTGAACACCACTAAACAAACAAACAAACAACTATCTTTTATGAGTGTGTGTGTGGGGGGGGGGGGGGAGGGGGCACGTGCCCCGTGTGCATTTTTATTTGGTATCGAGCTCCCTTAGGATTTGCTGAGTAGAACAGAGAGTAAAACCACTAAGGAAAATCCTGTGTATTGTTCCGAAGGTACAATCACTTCCTCTAGTTATTATTATTATTCTTCCACACTTTTTGTTTTCACTATTTCTCGAAAACGCTCTTGACGATTTTTTTTAAAGTTTCTGTACTCGTAAAGGGTCATAAGTTGTAACTAATCGTCATATTCCCATTTTTCTGAAAATGTTTTAGTTAACCCTTTATGCCAAAAAACACAAAAATATTTGACAGCTCATATCTTTGGAATAGAAAGGGCGATTGACTTGAAATTTTCTCGGACATGTCAGCAATACACCCCTCTATCAGAATATGGTACAAAAATGTATCTAGTTAGCACCTTTCTGCCAAAACATTTTTCGTAACGAAAAAAAAAATCAAAATTTGACCATTTTTTAACTCAATCTCGGGACAGGGATATGCTGAACCATCTAAAATGGCTTAGATATGAAGACTGTATCACCGAATTGTAAAAACCATCGAAAAAATTTCGACTCGAATTTCCGACAATCCAAAATGGCGGCCGAAAAATCGAATTTTTTATTTTCGGTTATTTATGCGTTTCAGGCCATTTGGAGACGAAAAAAAAATTTTTTTTGCACCAGAAAAATTTTCGGTTTGGACTTAGAAATTTTCGACCAAAAGTCGGAAATTTTTGTTTCCACCGGGCTACTTTGCCATCACAGTACTCAACAAGTGGGACGATTTGAAAGCTTCTAAGGGTAGAAATGTTGAAGTCACAGTGTACATGAACAGTTATCATCTTTTCGAAATGGAGTTGTTCTTAATTTGGCTTCTGCTAGCAGTCAAACATGGCTTCGGGACACTGTGACCAAAAATTGAAAAAAAATTTCTTGGGTTTTTTTACTTTATTATGTCTAGATTCATTATTTCTCATAAATCAAAACTATCAATGACGGCCATGAGTCCTAATAAATAAAACCATCAGTATTTGGGGCAAAATGTTTCTTGTTGGGCAAAAACGCCCAAAAACGCCCCAAAACGCCCAAACTTTATAGGCCAATATCTCCTGAAGGAGAAAAGCTATCGACTTAATTTCTTGACAGACTTGTCAGAATTACTCTTCTCTAAAACAAATATAATCGGTATTTTTTTCCATTTTTTATGTTTTCTGCCAAAATTTTTCACAAAACGGAAAGTTATCTCGAAAATCGGCCATTTTGGATTGAAATATCGGAACCCCAGGAGCGATTTTTGAAATAAAGTTCAGCAATTGATAGCTCATTTTATACCCTAACAGAACATAGAAAAACCCAAAACCCCTTGTCGCTAGATTTTGCTGTAGATGAGGGTGAAGGGAGGTACCCTCAAATGTGTGTCGAAAGTTGGCGAAATTGAAAAAAAGGTTACCTTAACGTATGGCAACGGTATAAACTACTGGCGGTCTCGACAATATACGGATGCAAAATCACACGTTGAAGCCAGTTAGGCAAGTTGGCACAAGAAACGGGGACTTCATGCTCAGTTGCAGCTCTACACTCGTCTACAACACTGCCTAGGTCCATTCCAAACTGATAGAGTCTGGACAAATAGTGTTCTCACTTTCCATGCGATGGGCGATGTTTCCACGCGGTCTGGACACTCGCATTGGATGCCATGATGTCGGTCAGGCTCCGTAGAACAAGTTCTGAAAATTTCAAGTTGCTGTCTTCCGCGGTCTCGACACAGCTCGTGTATGTCTGAAGTGCAATTGTAATGTCTAATTGGAGAAATTTCATGAATCTTTTCCTGCCAAAAAAATACTCACCGCCGATTTCTTATAACTTCAAATTCTAACGATTATCTAAGGTTTAAATGTAGTGTCTGGGAGGGACCCCCCCCCTACCCTGCAGCTCCAGCCAGTAACGCTAACCCTAACCCTAACCCTACCTCTCCCCCGCACTTTCCCACCTTAGCGGCATTCTGGCTCGAAAGTTGCTAAAATGACAAGAGGCTACATTAATGTATGACAACGGTACAAATTACGAGTGGTGAAGGACAATATTGAGACAAACAATCATACCTTGGAGCCGGTTAAGCAATGTGGCACTGAAACCTGGCACTTTATGCTCAATCACTGCTGCATAGCCATCTACATCACTGCCCAAGTCCATTCCAAAATGATAAAGTCGGGACGAATAGTACTCTCTCTTTCCTCGTGTCGTGTGGTGCTTCCACGCAGTGAAAACACTCGATTCTAGTGCCAAAATGTCGGCCAGGCTTCATAGAACAAGTCCTGAAAATTTCAAGTCGCTACCTCCAGCGGTCTAGACACAGTCCATGTATATCTGAAGTGCTATTTGAATGATGTTTAATATGCAAAGTTTCGTGAATCTTTTCCTGCATGCCAAAAACCTACTTACCGCCAATTTCTTTTGACTTTTAACTTCTGACGTTTCTCAAAGATTTAGAGGTTGCGTTGGGTTCCCTGGGTGGTGGACTTGAAGAAGCAACTTCGATTTACAGTCAACTCGTCACCAGTCACACCCAGTTGTAAGTTTTAAGAGGAACTACCCCAGAGAGGGATGAGTAGGGCAGTCTGCGCCCATTCACCACGTCTTCTTTCGCACCGGCTTGAAAAAGACCAAATTCAAAAAATTACCTCCTCTCTTCAAACCACTATTTCTCAGCTAATTCTTGGCGGATTTCCATGAAATTTCCACTCAGCATTCACGAATATCTGCTGCATCACATGCCATGAAGAGCGACACGAATTTCGCATTTTGTCATTCTCGAAATCGAGAAGAGCTTATGCGCATAAGCATGAGGTTCTCGCGGGCCACATGCTTGGTTTCTGGATTTTCCAGCGACGTGGTCGTGTTTAGCAGAGCTTCTAGAACAAACGCTGAAAATTTCGAGTCGCTGTTCCTAAAACTCTCGCCACAATCTACTGTACATGGAACGGAGTGTTTACTTTTTATTATTTGGATTTTCCTAAAGGGAAAATCTATTTGTTTTTGCAATGATTATTTTTTTTTTTTTTTTTTTTTTTTATTATTATTATTTGGATTTTCCTAAAGGGAAAATCTATTTGTTTTTGCAATGATTATTTTTTTTTTTTTTTTTTTTTTATTATTATTATTATTATTATTATTCTTCCACACTTTTTGTTTTCACTATTTCTCGAAAACGCTCTTGACGATTTTTTTTAAAGTTTCTGTACTCGTAAAGGGTCATAAGTTGTAACTAATCGTCATATTCCCATTTTTCTGAAAATGTTTTAGTTAACCCTTTATGCCAAAAAACACAAAAATATTTGGCAGCTCATATCTTTGGACTGGAAAGGGCGATTGACTTGAAATTTTCTCAGACATGTCAGCAATACACCCCTCTATCAGCATATGGTACAAAAATGTATCTAGTTAACACCTTTCTGCTAAAACATTTTTCGTAACGAAAAAAAAAATCAAAATTTGACCATTTTTGAACTCAATCTCGGGACAGGGATATGCTGAACCATCTAAAATGGCTTAGATATGAAGACTGTATCACCGAATTGTAAAAACCATCGAAAAAATTTCGACTCGAATTTCCGACAATCCAAAATGGCGGCCGAAAAATCGAATTTTTATTTTCGGTTATTTATGCGTTTCAGGCCATTTGGAGACGAAAAAAAAATTTTTTTTGCACCAGAAAAATTTTCGGTTTGGACTTAGAAATTTTCGACCAAAAGTCGGAAATTTTTGTTTCCACCCGGCTACTTTGCCGTCACAGTACTCAACAAGTGGGACGATTTGAAAGCTTCTAAGGGTAGAAATGTTGAAGTCACAGTGTACATGAACAGTTATCATCTTTTCGAAATGGAGTTGTTCTTAATTTGGCTTCTGCTAGCAGTCAAACATGGCTTCGGGACACTGTGACCAAAAATTGAAAAAAAATTTCTTGGGTTTTTTTACTTTATTATGTCTAGATTCATTATTTCTCATAAATAAAAACTATCAATGACGGCCATGAGTCCTAATAAATAAAACCATCAGTATTTGGGGCAAAATGTTTCTTGTTGGGCAAAAACGCCCAAAAACGCCCCAAAACGCCCAAACCTTTATAGGCCAATATCTCCTGAAGGAGAAAAGCTATCGACATAATTTCTTGACAGACTTGTCAGAATTACTCTTCTCTAAAACAAACATAATCGGTATTTTTTTCCATTTTTTATGTTTTCTGCCAAAATTTTTCACAAAACGGAAAGTTATCTCGAAAATCGGCCATTTTGGATTGAAATATCGGAACCCCAGGAGCGATTTTTGAAATAAAGTTCAGCAATTGATAGCTCATTTTATACCCTAACAGAACATAGAAAAACCCAAAACCCCTTGTCGCTAGATTTTGCTGTAGATGAGGGTGAAGGGAGGTACCCTCAAATGTGTGTCGAAAGTTGGCGAAATTGAAAAAAAGGTTACCTTAACGTATGGCAACGGTATAAACTACTGGCGGTCTCGACGATATACGGATGCAAAATCACACGTTGAAGCCAGTTAGGCAAGTTGGCACAAGAAACGGGGACTTCATGCTCAGTTGCAGCTCTACACTCGTCTACAACACTGCCTAGGTCCATTCCAAACTGATAGAGTCTGGACAAATAGTGTTCTCACTTTCCATGCGATGGGCGATGTTTCCACGCGGTCTGGACACTCGCATTGGATGCCATGATGTCGGTCAGGCTCCGTAGAACAAGTTCTGAAAATTTCAAGTCGCTGTCTTCCGCGGTCTCGACACAGCTCGTGTATGTCTGAAGTGCAATTGTAATGTCTAATTGGAGAATTTTCGTGAATCTTTTCCTGCCAAAAAAATACTCACCGCCGATTTCTTATAACTTCAAATTCTAACGATTATCTAAGGTTTAAATGTAGTGTCTGGGAGGGACCCCCCCCCCCCCCCTACCCTGCAGCTCCAGCCACTAACGCTAACCCTAACCCTAACCCTACCTCTCCCCCGCACTTTCCCACCTTAGCGGCATTCTGGCTCGAAAGTTGCTAAAATGACAAGAGGCTACATTAATGTATGACAACGGTACAAATTATGAGTGGTGAAGGACAATATTGAGACAAACAATCATACCTTGGAGCCGGTTAAGCAATGTGGCACTGAAACCTGGCACTTTATGCTCAATCACTGCTGCATAGCCATCTACATCACTGCCCAAGTCCATTCCAAAATGATAAAGTCGGGACGAATAGTACTCTCTCTTTCCTCGTGTCGTGTGGTGCTTCCACGCAGTGAAAACACTCGATTCTAGTGCCAAAATGTCGGCCAGGCTTCATAGAACAAGTCCTGAAAATTTCAAGTCGCTACCTCCAGCGGTCTAGACACAGTCCGTGTATATCTGAAGTGCTATTTGAATGATGTTTAATATGCAAAGTTTCGTGAATCTTTTCCTGCATGCCAAAAACCTACTTACCGCCAATTTCTTTTGACTTTTAACTTCTGACGTTTCTCAAAGATTTAGAGGTTGCGTTGGGTTCCCTGGGTGGTGGTCTTAAAGAAGCAACTTCGATTTACAGTCAACTCGTCACCAGTCACACCCAGTTGTAAGTTTTAAGAGGAACTACCCCAGAGAAGGAT
Organism: Pictodentalium vernedei; assembly: GCA_031216915.1. Classification (NCBI taxonomy): domain Eukaryota; kingdom Metazoa; phylum Mollusca; class Scaphopoda; order Dentaliida; family Dentaliidae; genus Pictodentalium; species Pictodentalium vernedei. Next base: position 704,287,443 of record CM062296.1, read on the forward strand.
GAGTAGGGCAGTCTGCGCCCATTCACCACGTCTTCTTTCGCACCGGCTTGAAAAAGACCAAATTCAAAAAATTACCTCCTCTCTTCAAACCACTATTTCTCAGCTAATTCTTGGCGGATTTCCATGAAATTTCCACTCAGCATTCACGAATATCTGCTGCATCACATGCCATGAAGAGCGACACGAATTTCGCATTTTGTCATTCTCGAAATCGAGAAGAGCTTATGCGCATAAGCACGAGGTTCTCGCGGGCCACATGCTTGGTTTCTGGATTTTCCAGCGACGTGGTCGTGTTTAGCAGAGCTTCTAGAACAAACGCTGAAAATTTCGAGTCGCTGTTCCTAAAACTCTCGCCACAATCTACTGTACATGGAACGGAGTGTTTACTTTTTATTATTTGGATTTTCCTAAAGGGAAAATCAATTTGTTTTTGCAATGATTATTTTTTTTTTTTTTTTTTTTTTTATTATTATTATTATTATTATTATTCTTCCACACTTTTTGTTTTCACTATTTCTCGAAAACGCTCTTGACGATTTTTCTTAAAGTTTCTGTACTCGTAAAGGGTCATAAGTTGTAACTAAACATCATATTCCCATTTTTCTGAAAATGTTTTAGTTAACCCTTTATGCCAAAAAACACAAAAATATTTGACAGCTCATATCTTTGGAATAGAAAGGGCGATTGACTTGAAATTTTCTCGGACATGTCAGCAATACACCCCTCTATCAGCATATGGTACAAAAATGTATCTAGTTAGCACCTTTCTGCCAAAACATTTTTCGTAACGAAAAAAAAAATCAAAATTTGACCATTTTTGAACTCAATCTCGGGACAGGGATATGCTGAACCATCTAAAATGGCTTAGATATGAAGACTGTATCACCGAATTGTAAAAACCATCGATAAAATTTCGACTCGAATTTCCGACAATCCAAAATGGCGGCCGAAAAATCGAATTTTTATTTTCGGTTATTTATGCGTTTCAGGCCATTTGGAGACGAAAAAAAAATTTTTTTTGCACCAGAAAAATTTTCGGTTTGGACTTAGAAATTTTCGACCAAAAGTTTCGTGAATCTTTTCCTGCATGCCAAAAACCTACTTACCGCCAATTTCTTTTGACTTTTAACTTCTGACGTTTCTCAAAGATTTAGAGGTTGCGTTGGGTTCCCTGGGTGGTGGTCTTAAAGAAGCAACTTCGATTTACAGTCAACTCGTCACCAGTCACACCCAGTTGTAAGTTTTAAGAGGAACTACCCCAGAGAGGGATGAGTAGGGCAGTCTGCGCCCATTCACCACGTCTTCTTTCGCACCGGCTTGAAAAAGACCAAATTCAAAAAATTACCTCCTCTCTTCAAACCACTATTTCTCAGCTAATTCTTGGCGGATTTCCATGAAATTTCCACTCAGCATTCACGAATATCTGCTGCATCACATGCCATGAAGAGCGACACGAATTTCGCATTTTGTCATTCTCGAAATCGAGAAGAGCTTATGCGCATAAGCACGAGGTTCTCGCGGGCCACATGCTTGGTTTCTGGATTTTCCAGCGACGTGGTCGTGTTTAGCAGAGCTTCTAGAACAAACGCTGAAAATTTCGAGTCGCTGTTCCTAAAACTCTCGCCACAATCTACTGTACATGGAACGGAGTGTTTACTTTTTATTATTTGGATTTTCCTAAAGGGAAAATCTATTTGTTTTTGCAATGATTATTTTTTTTTTTTTTTTTTTTTTCATTATTATTATTATTATTATTATTCTTCCACACTTTTTGTTTTCACTATTTCTCGAAAACGCTCTTGACGATTTTTTTTAAAGTTTCTGTACTCGTAAAGGGTCATAAGTTGTAACTAATCGTCATATTCCCATTTTTCTGAAAATGTTTTAGTTAACCCTTTATGCCAAAAAACACAAAAATATTTGACAGCTCATATCTTTGGAATAGAAAGGGCGATTGACTTGAAATTTTCTCGGACATGTCAGCAATACACCCCTCTATCAGCATATGGTACAAAAATGTATCTAGTTAGCACCTTTCTGCCAAAACATTTTTCGTAACGAAAAAAAAAATCAAAATTTGACCATTTTTGAACTCAATCTCGGGACAGGGATATGCTGAACCATCTAAAATGGCTTAGATATGAAGACTGTATCACCGAATTGTAAAAACCATCGAAAAAATTTCGACTCGAATTTCCGACAATCCAAAATGGCGGCCGAAAAATCGAATTTTTATTTTCGGTTATTTATGCGTTTCAGGCCATTTGGAGACGAAAAAAAAATTTTTTTTGCACCAGAAAAATTTTCGGTTTGGACTTAGAAATTTTCGACCAAAAGTCGGAAATTTTTGTTTCCACCGGGCTACTTTGCCATCACAGTACTCAACAAGTGGGACGATTTGAAAGCTTCTAAGGGTAGAAATGTTGAAGTCACAGTGTACATGAACAGTTATCATCTTTTGGAAATGGAGTTGTTCTTAATTTGGCTTCTGCTAGCAGTCAAACATGGCTTCGGGACACTGTGACCAAAAATTGAAAAAAAATTTCTTGGGTTTTTTTACTTTATTATGTCTAGATTCATTATTTCTCATAAATCAAAACTATCAATGACGGCCATGAGTCCTAATAAATAAAACCATCAGTATTTGGGGCAAAATGTTTCTTGTTGGGCAAAAACGCCCAAAAACGCCCCAAAACGCCCAAACCTTTATAGGCCAATATCTCCTGAAGGAGAAAAGCTATCGACTTAATTTCTTGACAGACTTGTCAGAATTACTCTTCTCTAAAACAAATATAATCGGTATTTTTTTCCATTTTTTATGTTTTCTGCCAAAATTTTTCACAAAACGGAAAGTTATCTCGAAAATCGGCCATTTTGGATTGAAATATCGGAACCCCAGGAGCGATTTTTGAAATAAAGTTCAGCAATTGATAGCTCATTTTATACCCTAACAGAACATAGAAAAACCCAAAACCCCTTGTCGCTAGATTTTGCTGTAGATGAGGGTGAAGGGAGGTACCCTCAAATGTGTGTCGAAAGTTGGCGAAATTGAAAAAAAGGTTACCTTAACGTATGGCAAGGGTATAAACTACTGGCGGTCTCGACGATATACGGATGCAAAATCACACGTTGAAGCCAGTTAGGCAAGTTGGCACAAGAAACGGGGACTTCATGCTCAGTTGCCGCTCTACACTCGTCTACAACACTGCCTAGGTCCATTCCAAACTGATAGAGTCTGGACAAATAGTGTTCTCACTTTCCATGCGATGGGCGATGTTTTCACGTGGTCTGGACACTCGGATTGGATGCCATGATGTCGGACAGGCTCCGTAGAACAAGTTCTGAAAATTTCAAGTCGCTGTCTTCCGCGGTCTCGACACAGCTCGTGTATGTCTGAAGTGCAATTGTAATGTCTAATTGGAGAATTTTCGTGAATCTTTTCCTGCCAAAAAAATACTCACCGCCGATTTCTTATAACTTTAAATTCTAACGATTATCTAAGGTTTAAATGTAGTGTCTGGGAGGGACCCCCCCCCCCTACCCTGCAGCTCCAGCCACTAACGCTAACCCTAACCCTAACCCTACCTCTCCCCCGCACTTTCCCACCTTAGCAGCATTCTGGCTCGAAAGTTGCTAAAATGACAAGAGGCTACATTAATGTATGACAACGGTACAAATTACGAGTGGTGAAGGACAATATTGAGACAAACAATCATACCTTGGAGCCGGTTAAGCAATGTGGCACTGAAACCTGGCACTTTATGCTCAATCACTGCTGCATAGCCATCTACATCACTGCCCAAGTCCATTCCAAAATGATAAAGTCGGGACGAATAGTACTCTCTCTTTCCTCGTGTCGTGTGGTGCTTCCACGCAGTGAAAACACTCGATTCTAGTGCCAAAATGTCGGCCAGGCTTCATAGAACAAGTCCTGAAAATTTCAAGTCGCTACCTCCAGCGGTCTAGACACAGTCCGTGTATATCTGAAGTGCTATTTGAATGATGTTTAATATGCAAAGTTTCGTGAATCTTTTCCTGCATGCCAAAAACCTACTTACCGCCAATTTCTTTTGACTTTTAACTTCTGACGTTTCTCAAAGATTTAGAGGTTGCGTTGGGTTCCCTGGGTGGTGGTCTTAAAGAAGCAACTTCGATTTACAGTCAACTCGTCACCAGTCACACCCAGTTGTAAGTTTTAAGAGGAACTACCCCAGAGAGGGATGAGTAGGGCAGTCTGCGCCCATTCACCACGTCTTCTTTCGCACCGGCTTGAAAAAGACCAAATTCAAAAAATTACCTCCTCTCTTCAAACCACTATTTCTCAGCTAATTCTTGGCGGATTTCCATGAAATTTCCACTCAGCATTCACGAATATCTGCTGCATCACATGCCATGAAGAGCGACACGAATTTCGCATTTTGTCATTCTCGAAATCGAGAAGAGCTTATGCGCATAAGCACGAGGTTCTCGCGGGCCACATGCTTGGTTTCTGGATTTTCCAGCGACGTGGTCGTGTTTAGCAGAGCTTCTAGAACAAACGCTGAAAATTTCGAGTCGCTGTTCCTAAAACTCTCGCCACAATCTACTGTACATGGAACGGAGTGTTTACTTTTTATTATTTGGATTTTCCTAAAGGGAAAATCAATTTGTTTTTGCAATGATTATTTTTTTTTTTTTTTTTTTTTTTATTATTATTATTATTATTATTATTCTTCCACACTTTTTGTTTTCACTATTTCTCGAAAACGTTCTTGACGATTTTTTTTAAAGTTTCTGTACTCGTAAAGGGTCATAAGTTGTAACTAATCGTCATATTCCCATTTTTCTGAAAATGTTTTAGTTAACCCTTTATGCCAAAAAACACAAAAATATTTGACAGCTCATATCTTTGGAATAGAAAGGGCGATTGACTTGAAATTTTCTCGGACATGTCAGCAATACACCCCTCTATCAGCATATGGTACAAAAATGTATCTAGTTAGCACCTTTCTGCCAAAACATTTTTCGTAACGAAAAAAAAAATCAAAATTTGACCATTTTTGAACTCAATCTCGGGACAGGGATATGCTGAACCATCTAAAATGGCTTAGATATGAAGACTGTATCACCGAATTGTAAAAACCATCGAAAAAATTTCGACTCGAATTTCCGACAATCCAAAATGGCGGCCGAAAAATCGAATTTTTATTTTCGGTTATTTATGCGTTTCAGGCCATTTGGAGACGAAAAAAAAATTTTTTTTGCACCAGAAAAATTTTCGGTTTGGACTTAGAAATTTTCGACAAAAAGTTTCGTGAATCTTTTCCTGCATGCCAAAAACCTACTTACCGCCAATTTCTTTTGACTTTTAACTTCTGACGTTTCTCAAAGATTTAGAGGTTGCGTTGGGTTCCCTGGGTGGTGGTCTTAAAGAAGCAACTTCGATTTACAGTCAACTCGTCACCAGTCACACCCAGTTGTAAGTTTTAAGAGGAACTACCCCAGAGAGGGATGAGTAGGGCAGTCTGCGCCCATTCACCACGTCTTCTTTCGCACCGGCTTGAAAAAGACCAAATTCAAAAAATTACCTCCTCTCTTCAAACCACTATTTCTCAGCTAATTCTTGGCGGATTTCCATGAAATTTCCACTCAGCATTCACGAATATCTGCTGCATCACATGCCATGAAGAGCGACACGAATTTCGCATTTTGTCATTCTCGAAATCGAGAAGAGCTTATGCGCATAAGCACGAGGTTCTCGCGGGCCACATGCTTGGTTTCTGGATTTTCCAGCGACGTGGTCATGTTTAGCAGAGCTTCTAGAACAAACGCTGAAAATTTCGAGTCGCTGTTCCTAAAACTCTCGCCACAATCTACTGTACATGGAACGGAGTGTTTACTTTTTATTATTTGGATTTTCCTAAAGGGAAAATCTATTTGTTTTTGCAATGATTATTTTTTTTTTTTTTTTTTTTTTTATTATTATTATTATTATTATTATTCTTCCACACTTTTTGTTTTCACTATTTCTCGAAAACGCTCTTGACGATTTTTTTTAAAGTTTCTGTACTCGTAAAGGGTCATAAGTTGTAACTAATCGTCATATTCCCATTTTTCTGAAAATGTTTTAGTTAACCCTTTATGCCAAAAAACACAAAAATATTTGACAGCTCATATCTTTGGAATAGAAAGGGCGATTGACTTGAAATTTTCTCGGACATGTCAGCAATACACCCCTCTATCAGCGTATGGTACAAAAATGTATCTAGTTAGCACCTTTCTGCCAAAACATTTTTCGTAACGAAAAAAAAAATCAAAATTTGACCATTTTTGAACTCAATCTCGGGACAGGGATATGCTGAACCATCTAAAATGGCTTAGATATGAAGACTGTATCACCGAATTGTAAAAACCATCGAAAAAATTTCGACTCGAATTTCCGACAATCCAAAATGGCGGCCGAAAAATCGAATTTTTATTTTCGGTTATTTATGCGTTTCAGGCCATTTGGAGACGAAAAAAAAATTTTTTTTGCACCAGAAAAATTTTCGGTTTGGACTTAGAAATTTTCGACCAAAAGTCGGAAATTTTTGTTTCCACCGGGCTACTTTGCCATCACAGTACTCAACAAGTGGGACGATTTGAAAGCTTCTAAGGGTAGAAATGTTGAAGTCACAGTGTACATGAACAGTTATCATCTTTTGGAAATGGAGTTGTTCTTAATTTGGCTTCTGCTAGCAGTCAAACATGGCTTCGGGACACTGTGACCAAAAATTGAAAAAAAATTTCTTGGGTTTTTTTACTTTATTATGTCTAGATTCATTATTTCTCATAAATCAAAACTATCAATGACGGCCATGAGTCCTAATAAATAAAACCATCAGTATTTGGGGCAAAATGTTTCTTGTTGGGCAAAAACGCCCAAAAACGCCCCAAAACGCCCAAACCTTTATAGGCCAATATCTCCTGAAGGAGAAAAGCTATCGACTTAATTTCTTGACAGACTTGTCAGAATTACTCTTCTCTAAAACAAATATAATCGGTATTTTTTTCCATTTTTTATGTTTTCTGCCAAAATTTTTCACAAAACGGAAAGTTATCTCGAAAATCGGCCATTTTGGATTGAAATATCGGAACCCCAGGAGCGATTTTTGAAATAAAGTTCAGCAATTGATAGCTCATTTTATACCCTAACAGAACATAGAAAAACCCAAAACCCCTTGTCGCTAGATTTTGCTGTAGATGAGGGTGAAGGGAGGTACCCTCAAATGTGTGTCGAAAGTTGGCGAAATTGAAAAAAAGGTTACCTTAACGTATGGCAAGGGTATAAACTACTGGCGGTCTCGACGATATACGGATGCAAAATCACACGTTGAAGCCAGTTAGGCAAGTTGGCACAAGAAACGGGGACTTCATGCTCAGTTGCCGCTCTACACTCGTCTACAACACTGCCTAGGTCCATTCCAAACTGATAGAGTCTGGACAAATAGTGTTCTCACTTTCCATGCGATGGGCGATGTTTTCACGTGGTCTGGACACTCGGATTGGATGCCATGATGTCGGTCAGGCTCCGTAGAACAAGTTCTGAAAATTTCAAGTCGCTGTCTTCCGCGGTCTCGACACAGCTCGTGTATGTCTGAAGTGCAATTGTAATGTCTAATTGGAGAATTTTCGTGAATCTTTTCCTGCCAAAAAAATACTCACCGCCGATTTCTTATAACTTCAAATTCTAACGATTATCTAAGGTTTAAATGTAGTGTCTGGGAGGGACCCCCCCCCCCCTACCCTGCAGCTCCAGCCACTAACGCTAACCCTAACCCTAACCCTACCTCTCCCCCACACTTTCCCACCTTAGCGGCATTCTGGCTCGAAAGTTGCTAAAATGACAAGAGGCTACATTAATGTATGACAACGGTACAAATTACGAGTGGTGAAGGACAATATTGAGACAAACAATCATACCTTGGAGCCGGTTAAGCAATGTGGCACTGAAACCTGGCACTTTATGCTCAATCACTGCTGCATAGCCATCTACATCACTGCCCAAGTCCATTCCAAAATGATAAAGTCGGGACGAATAGTACTCTCTCTTTCCTCGTGTCGTGTGGTGCTTCCACGCAGTGAAAACACTCGATTCTAGTGCCAAAATGTCGGCCAGGCTTCATAGAACAAGTCCTGAAAATTTCAAGTCGCTACCTCCAGCGGTCTAGACACAGTCCGTGTATATCTGAAGTGCTATTTGAATGATGTTTAATATGCAAAGTTTCGTGAATCTTTTCCTGCATGCCAAAAACCTACTTACCGCCAATTTCTTTTGACTTTTAACTTCTGACGTTTCTCAAAGATTTAGAGGTTGCGTTGGGTTCCCTGGGTGGTGGTCTTAAAGAAGCAACTTCGATTTACAGTCAACTCGTCACCAGTCACACCCAGTTGTAAGTTTTAAGAGGAACTACCCCAGAGAGGGATGAGTAGGGCAGTCTGCGCCCATTCACCACGTCTTCTTTCGCACCGGCTTGAAAAAGACCAAATTCAAAAAATTACCTCCTCTCTTCAAACCACTATTTCTCAGCTAATTCTTGGCGGATTTCCATGAAATTTCCACTCAGCATTCACGAATATCTGCTGCATCACATGCCATGAAGAGCGACACGAATTTCGCATTTTGTCATTCTCGAAATCGAGAAGAGCTTATGCACATAAGCACGAGGTTCTCGCGGGCCACATGCTTGGTTTCTGGATTTTCCAGCGACGTGGTCGTGTTTAGCAGAGCTTCTAGAACAAACGCTGAAAATTTCGAGTCGCTGCTCCTAAAACTCCCGCCACAATCTACTGTACATGGAACGGAGTGTTTACTTTTTATTATTTGGATTTTCCTAAAGGGAAAATCTATTTGTTTTTGCAATGATTATTTTTTTTTTTTTTTTTTTTTTTTTGGATTTTCCTAAAGGGAAAATCTATTTGTTATTGCAAAGATTATTTTTTTTTTTTTTTTTTTTTTTTTTATTATTCTTCCACACTTTTATTTTCACTATTTCTCGAAAACGCTCTGAACGATTTTTTTTTAAGTTTCTGTACTCATAAAGGGTCAAAAGTTCTAACTAATCGTCACATTCCCATTTTTCTGAAAATGTTTTGGTTAACCCTTTAACAAAAATAGTCGGCAGCTCATATCTTTGGACTGGAAAGAGCGATTGACTTGAAATTTTCTCAGACATGTCAGCAAAACACCCATCTATCAGCCTATGGTACGGAAATGTATGTAGTTAACACCTTTCTGCCAAAACATTTTTCAAAACGAAAAAAAAATTCAAATTTTGACCATTTTTGAACTCAATCTCGGGACAGGGATACGCTGAACCAACTAAAATGGCTTAGAAATGAAGACTGTATCACCGAATTGTTAAAACCATCGAAAAAATTTCGATTCGATTTTTCGTTAATCCAAAATGACGGCCGAAAAATCGAATTTTTATTTTTGGTTATTTATGCGTTTCAGGCCATTTGGAGACGAAAAAAAATTTTTTTTTTGCACCAGAAAAATTTTCGGTTTGGACTTAGAAATTTTCGACCAAAAGTCGGAAATTTTTGTTACGACCGGGCTACTTTGCCGTCACAGTACTCAACAACGGGAATGATTTGAAAGCTTCTATGGTTAGAAATGCTGATTTCACAGTGTACATGAACAGTTTTCGACTTTTGGAATTGGAGTTCTTCTTCGTTTGGCTTCTGGTAGCAGTCAAACATGGCTCCGGGACACTGTGACCAAAAATTGAAAAAAAATTTCTTGTGTTTTTTTTTTACTTTATAATGTCTAGATTCATTATTTCTCCTAAATAAAAACTATCAATGACTGCCATGAGTCCTAATAAATAAAACCATCAATATTTGGGGCAAAATGTTTGTTATTGGGCAAAAACGCCCCAAAACGCCCAAACCTTTATAGGCCAATATCTCATGAAGGAAGAAAGCTATCGACTTAATTTCTTGACAGACTTGTCAGAATTACTCTTGTCTAAAACAAACATAATCGGTATTTTTTTTCATTTTTTATGTTTTCTGCCAAAATTTTTCACAAAACGGAAAGTTATCTCGAAAATCGGCCATTTTGGATTGAAATATCGAGATTTAAATATAATGAGCCCTCTAAAAGGGATCCAAATTCAAGGCAGTAATACCGCTTTATAAAAAAAATCGAAAGAATTTCGTTTCGATTTTTCGTTAATCCAAAATGGCGGCCAAAAAATCGAAAAAAATTGTTTTCGTTTTTTATGCGTTTCGTTCAATTTTGAGACAAAAAATGTTGTTTTTTCACACTACGCCAAAAAACGAAAAATCGGTCTTCAGACTGGTACTTTGACCTAATTATACTGTATTACCGGAGTGGGTTAAAAGCGGCGATGATTGAGAATGTGTAGCCCGAATATAGGTTAAAAGATTCCCCATAGTCTGGGAGCTCAATTTTGTTGTGTTTGGCTTCGGGCGGTCGCTAAAAGTACACTCTCGGCATCTCAACGGTCCGTACACCCTTTTTTTGGCATGAGAATACTCGGCATTTTTGACTCGTATAAGGCTTCCGTGATTGAAATAGCAACATTCACGGTCTCTTTAAACCTTTCCCCACCCCATGGGAATAGGGTTTTATTTCACTTGGCTTCTGATGACTGGAGAACTACCACTCCGGTTCGGACTTAGAAATTTTCGACCAAAGTCCGGAAATTTTTGTTTTTTGTTTTGTTCAATTTTGAGACGAAATTAATTTTTTTTTTACACTACCACCAAAAAACGAAAAATCGGTCTTCAGACTGGTACTTTGACCTAATTATACTGTACTACTTGAGTGGGTTAAAAGCTGCGGTGATTGCGAATGTGTTGCCCGTATATAGGTAAAAAGATTCCCCGTACTCTGGAAGCACAATTTTGTTGCGTTTGACTTCGGGCGTTCGCCAAATGTACACTCTCGGCCTCTCAACGGCCCGTACACCCTCTTTTTGGCACGAGAATACTCGGCGTTCTTGACTCGTATAAGGCTGCCGTGATTGAAATGGCAACATTCACGGTCTCTTTAAACCTTACCCCCACCCCATGGGAATAGGGTTTTATTCACTTGGCTTCTGATGGCTGAAGATCTTCCACTCCGGTTCGGACTTAGACATTGTCGACCAAAATCCGGAAATTTCTGTTTTTGTTTTTTATGTGTTTTGTTCAATTTTGAGACGAAAACAATTTTTTTTTTACCTGGAAACTTTTTGGTCCGGTTTGGACTGAAAATTTTTGATCCAAAACCAAACTTTTTTCTTTCGATCACCACTTTCACCTGACAAAACGGTACTACGATACGGGTTAAAGTGGCCGTTATTCAGAACTTGGATGTTGAGGCTCTTCCTCCACCCGTAAAACTATCCGACGCGACTGCCCAACCCCCACCCAACACAAACACCCATTAGACTCTATGGACTCGGGCGTCCAAGCCAGGGAACACGTCTGAAAAACATTGATCATTTTGCACCCGGCGACCTCAACTTCAGCGAATGCTGTACACAATGTCAAGTGGTATTTTGTATCCTAAACTGAAATGGAAAGTAGAACACTGAGAGTGTGTTATTTTTTATGGGCATATGACACCAGCTACTCATCCCCTCCCCCACCCTCATTGAATTTGATGACGGTGACAATTCCGACGGTATTGTCAGATGTCACAACAAAATTAGATTTCTGCTGAATATTGTCACTTTCTTTGTTATTAAAATTTATGTCGAATAAAAAATGTGATGGCGTCGTACTGACCGTCGATTTCCTCTTCCTGACTTGAATGCACTCCACAGGGGTCGCAGAGCAATTTGAAGGTGTTTGTGTTTTGGCTGGGAGGTGGGGGGGGGGGGGGGGGGTGGGCAGGTTTCTGCCGCGAGCTGCCAACATTAATGCTAGTGGACTTCCTTCCCTCGAGAAGTTTCGAAAAAGCAGAGAAAGACATTTCTAGCGTTCTGGCACACCAAGACGCATTCCTTTGTGAAAGTGGTGAGTCAGAACACGTTGTTACCAAATATTTGATGTTGGTTTTTACAGAAGCCATGTATAAAGTTGTTAGGAATTAGGAATATCATTAGGAATGTCATGAGCTTCGATAGGGGCCTAGTTTGCTTTTAGTATTGGTAATTTTTATTTGTTAGCTTTCAAGGGCGTTTGTTGATCAAAGACCAGCGAGAGCGAGAATGGAATGGTATAACGCGCCGAAGGCGCGCTGGGACGGTATGGGGAACAAGCCCCTTTCGACCCTCATTGGCTGTAAATGATTAATTTCGACATGTCTATTCGTGTTGAAGGAGGAACAGGTTCAGATACTCGGCAGGTGTCACCGGTTGCGGCGTGATGGTCTCTTTGTCTGATGTCGGTTGAACCCTCGGGTGAGGACCAGTGTGAGAGGTTGGGTCCTCTGAGAGAGAGAACAGCCGTGATGCAGCCTTTTATACCTTTCCATAACGTAACACGTGACGTTGGTTGACTCAAGATGCTGCTTTCAGGATTCCCGTATTTTGTTCAGTAATGCTGACAGAAAGAACTATTTCTGTCAGTATCCTGACCGAACATTGTTTGGGACAACAATAACCCAATAAATATTGCTATGGTAGTGGAAATTTAACCATTTTATGAACGAGTATGAAAAAGACACATGTTTCACTGAATTAGGAAACAAGTTTTAGTTAAGAAAGGGTAAAAACTTTAATTATACAAGTTGAACCGTGGATACAAAATCAGACGGTATTTTGCGTGATAATCGGCTGCACAGTGTTAAGTATACCCGAATGAATCATGTCTGATCGAATTACATGATTAGGTTAAACATCTAAAGTCGCCATAAGATGGCTTTAACTATATCATTAGATGGGTGAGCAGAGTTAACAATAAGCAATTTACATGAATGTACGATAGACCCCTAAAACTATTCTAATGAACGGGTCTCTGCACATCCCATATTTGGTAATAAGACCACGTGACTCCATCAGCGTCTCGAAAGTTGAAAGTACAATAATAAATGGCTGTGTTTACTACTGTTATTAACAAACGCAATGTAAAACAATAGACGATACTTTATAAGGAACAGTTCCCATACATTGCCAGTGATGTACATTTTGCAACGATATATAATCTTTGACTACAGAAAAGCTGAGTACATGACACTCAATAGATTTTTTTACTGGAAGGTAAATGTGCTAAAAATTGGGTCTGATTTCATGAGTAATTTACGAAGGCGATCGACACAATTATGTTTCCCAGCTTGTTCACCCTAAAATAATACAAACTAAATACCGAATATGTCTGGGAACTGCAATCCCAAATTGTATAGAAATGGATAATAATTTACAGCCCCAATATGTTACGAAAACCTGATTGATTTCGTCGTAATATATTTACAGGATGTGCAATGTTTCCTGAATTCGCGTTGTTAACACACTGTCACTGGCAATGCAAAGACGGTGTGCCTAAAATCACTAAATATAGCTAGGCTACATAATTTCAACTAATGCAATCAGCGTAATTTATCGGTGGGTAGGTTCACCACACCTTACTGAATCGAAGTTACTGCCAAACCATCAATACCAGGTACCAATTATTTATTAGAAATCCCAGAGCAGAGTGTATTACATAAAAATCAGAAAATATGCTTTTTAGATTATATAGGGTAGGCGTTCAGTGTCATTTTACGTTTTGAGTGAAAAATTAAACTAACACTCCTGCTCATAATGATTGTCAGCCCCCCCCCCCAACCTAACGCCCGACCCCACCCAATTACGCGCTCGTTTTTTGATTTCTGAATTCTAGATTTCTTCTGCAATCGTGAGGGTCCACGACATCACTGCCTATCATGTAGTAGTCTTTCCGCCTCAACGCATGAGAGTCGGATGCCAAAGCGGTTGGAAATCTTCGAAAATAATGTTCATTGAAACATTTATGGTAGCAGTTGTCTTGGACTTCTGAATGGGAATTACAGCTGCCGTGGATTTACTGATAATGTCGTCCACTCATTGACATTTAATGAGGTCGACATAGTAATAATGTGCAGTTTGGAATGGGTATGGTTGTTCCAATGTATGGAGCCTTGGCGGTCAGTACAGAATTTCATTAGATGCGACCTCTGGGAGCTGGCGTACTGCATAGAGGTGCTGCCGACATTGCTTCTGTTTTGATTTAGTAGCGTAGCCATGGAATTAAGGGGGGGGGGGGCAAGTCTTCTAAATGTTTACCCCCCCCCCCCCCAAAAAAAAAGGAAAGGAGAGAATTGACCCAATGCAATTTCGCACAACTTAGAGCCCTCACAAATGCTCTCCAATGTTGGGCAGCACATGCTACAACTGATCAGATTGAATCTTAAAGAGGAGTGAATTTTGCAAAATATTCTCGGGGAGGCTTTGTCCTTACTAGAAGTCTAGGGCCCTCTAGCTATTACCCCCTCCACAAATTTCTCTGTCCTAACCCCGAAACCCGAGAACAACCTTCCGAATATCATGGTAGTTATCACACTTCTCCCCTGAACAATGGCTGTCAGACAAACGAGAAGACCCCAGTCATTTACATCAAACAGGGTTTCTGTAAAAAAAACCTTGCCATTATATCACCTAGCGTCAATGTATGTTAATAGGCTCATAAAAAATTCGTTTTTTTTGCGTTCTTCTCAATTTTGAGACGAAAAAGCCGAAGAATGACGAAAAAAAAAAAATTTTTGCACCAGAAAAAATTTCGGTTTGGACTTATTCTACTTTGAAATTTTCGACCAAAAGTCTGAAATTTTTGTTACGACCGGGCTACTTTGCCGTCAAAATACTCAACAGCGGGGATGATTTGAAAGCTTCTAAGGTTAGAAATGTTGAAAAATAATTTCTTGTGTTTTTTTTTCACTTTATTATGTCTGGATTCATTAGTTCTCATAAATAAAACTATCTGCAAATTGCGGAAAATGTTTTCCAGCCAAAACCGCCCCAAAACGCCCAAATATGCGAGAGCCGATATCTTTGGACTGGAAGGGGCGATTGACTTGAACTTTTCACAGGAATGACTGTAATACATTTCACTCATAATCAAGGGCACAAAATGGTAGTTGGTTAACACCTTTCTGCCAAAACATTTCACGAAACCATAAAAAATTCAAATTTTTTTTTGGTATCGAGCTCCCTTAGAACTTGCTGAGTAGAACAGTGACTAAAACCACTAAGGAAAATCCTGTGTATTGTTCCGAAGGTACAATCACTTCCTCTAGTTATTATTATTATTCCACACTTTTTATTTTCACTATTTCTCGAAAACGCTCTTGACGATTTTTTTAAAAGTTTCTGTACTCATAAAGGGTCATAAGTTGTAACTAATCGTCATATTCCGATTTTTCTGAAAATGTTTTAGTTAACCCTTTATGCCAAAAAACACAAAAATATTTGGCAGCTGATATCTTTGGACTGGAAAGGGCGATTGACTTGAAATTTTCTCAGACATGTCAGCAATACACTCCTCTATCAGCATATGGTACAAAAGTGTATCTAGTTAACACCTTTCTGCCAAAACATTTTTCGTAACGAAAAAAAAATTCAAAATTTGACCATTTTTTAACTCAATCTCGGGACAGGGATATGCTGAACCATCTAAAATGGCTTAGATATGAAGACTGTATCACCGAATTGTAAAAACCATCGAAAAAATTTCGATTCGAATTTCCGACAATCCAAAATGGCGGCCGAAAAATCGAATTTTTATTTTCGGTTATTTATGCGTTTCAGCCCATTTGGAGACGAAAAAAAAATTTTTTTGCACCAGAAAAATTTTCGGTTTGGACAAAAATTTTCGACTAAAAGTCGGACATTTTTGTTTCCACCGTGCTACTTTGCCGTCACAGTACTCAACAAGTGGGACGATTTGAAAGCTTCTAAGGGTAGAAATGTTGAAGTCACAGTGTACATGAACAGTTATCATCTTTTGGAAATGGAGTTGTTCTTAATTTGGCTTCTGCTAGCAGTCAAACATGGCTTCGGGACACTGTGACCAAAAATTGAAAAAAAAATTCTTGTTTTTTTTTACTTTATTATGTCTAGATTCATTATTTCTCATAAATAAAAACTATCAATGACGGCCATGAGTCCTAATAAATAAAACCATCAGTATTTGGGGCAAAATGTTTCTTGTTGGGCAAAAATGCCCCAAAACGCCCAAAAACACCCAAACCTTTATAGGCCAATATCTCATGAAAGAGAAAAGCTATCGACTTAATTTCTGGACAGACTTGTCAGAATTACTCTTGTCTAAAACAAACATAATTGGTATTTTTTTCCATTTTTTATGTTTTCTGCCAAAATTTTTCACAAAACGGAAAGTTATCTCGAAATTTGGCCATTTTGGATTGAAATATCGCGATTTAAATATAATGAGCCCTCTAAAACGGATCCAAATTCAAGGCAGAATACCGCTTTATAAGAAAAATCAAAAGAATTTCGTTTCGATTTTTCGTTAATCCAAAATGGCGGCCAAAAAATCGAAAAAAATTTTTTCGTTTTTTATGCATTTCATTCAATTTTGACACAAAATTTTTTTTTTTTTTTTTTTACACTGAAAATTTTCGGTCTGCTTCGTACTTGGAAATTTTTGACCAAAAGTCGGAAATTTTTGTTACGACCGGGCTACTTTACCGTCTGAGTACTCAACAACGGGGATGATTTGAAAGCTTCTAAGGTTAGAAATGTTGAATTCACAGTATACATGAACAGTTATCGTTTTTTTGGAATTGGAGTTGTTCTTCGTTTGGCTTCTGCTTGCAGTCAAACATGGCTTCGGGATACTGTGACCAAAAATTGAAAAAAATTTTCTTGTGTTTTTTTTTACTTTACTATGTCTAGATCCATTATTTCTCATAAATAAAAACTATCAATGACGGCCGTGAGTCCTAATAAATAAAAACATCAGTATTTGGGGCAAAATGTTTCTTGTTGGGCAAAAACGCCCAAACATGCCCAAACATGCCCAAACATTTATAGGCCAATATCTCCTGAAAGAGAAAAGCTATCGACTTAATGTCTTGACAGACTTGTCAGAATTACTCTTGTCTAAAACAAACATAATCGGTATTTTTTTCCATTTTTTATGTTTTCTGCCAAAATTTTGCACAAAATGGAAAGTTATCTCGAAAATCGGCCATTTTGGATTGAAATATCGAGATTTAAATATAACGAACCCTCTAAAAGGGATCCAAATTGAAGGTAGTAATACCGCTTTATAAGAAAAATCGAAAGAATTTCGTTTCGATTTTTCGTTAATCCAAAATGGCGGCCAAAAAAATCGAAAAGAAATTTTCGTTTTTTATCCATTTCGTTCAATTTTGAGACGGATTTTTTTTTTTTTTTTTCCACTGAAAATTTTCGGTCTGCTTCGGACTTCGAAATTTTCGACCAAAAGTCGGAAATTTTTGTTACAACCGGGCTACTTTGCCGTCTCAGTACTCAACAACGGGGGATGAGTTGAAAGCTTCTAAGGTTAGAAATGTTGAATTCACAGTGTACATGAACAGTTATCGTCTTTTGGAATTGGAGTTGCTCTTCGTTTGGCTTCTGCTAGCAGACAAACATGGCTTCGGGATACTGTGACCAAAAATTGAAAAAAAATTAGTCTTTTTTTTTACTTTACTATGTCTAGATTCATTATTTCTCATAAATAAAAACTATCAATGACGGCCGTGAGTCCTAATAAATAAAAACATCAGTATTTGGGGCAAAATATTTCTTGTTGGGCAAAAACGCCCAAACATGCCCAATCATGCCCAAACATTTATAGGCCAATATCTCCTGAAAGAGAAAAGCTATCGACTTAATGTCTTGACAGACTTGTCAGAATTACTCTTGTCTAAAACAAACATAATCGGTATTTTTTTCCATTTTTTATGTTTTCTGCCAAAATTTTGCACAAAATGGAAAGTTATCTCGAAAATCGGCCATTTTGGATTGAAATATCGAGATTTAAATATAACGAACCCTCTAAAAGGGATCCAAATTGAAGGTAGTAATACCGCTTTATAAGAAAAATCGAAAGAATTTCGTTTCGATTTTTCGTTAATCCAAAATGGCGGCCAAAAAAATCGAAAAAAAATTTTCATTTTTATCCATTTCGTTCAATTTTGAGACGGATTTTTTTTTTTTTTTTTCCACTGAAAATTTTCGGTCTGCTTCGGACTTGGAAATTTTCGACCAAAAGTCGGAAATTTTTGTTACAACCGGGCTACTTTGCCGTCTCAGTACTCAACAACGGGGGATGAGTTGAAAGCTTCTAAGGTTAGAAATGTTGAATTCACAGTGTACATGAACAGTTATCGTCTTTTGGAATTGGAGTTGCTCTTCGTTTGGCTTCTGCTAGCAGACAAACATGGCTTCGGGATACTGTGACCAAAAATTGAAAAAAAATTAAGTCTTTTTTTTTACTTTACTATGTCTAGATTCATTATTTCTCATAAATAAAAACTATCAATGACGGCCGTGAGTCCTAATAAATAAAAACATCAGTATTTGGGCCAAAATATTTCTTGTTGGGCAAAAACGCCCAAACATGCCCAAACATGCCCAAACATTTATAGGCCAATATCTCCTGAAAGAGAAAAGCTATCGAGTTAATGTCTTGACAGACTTGTCCGAATTACTCCTGTCTAAAACAAACATAATCGGTATTTTTTTCCATTTTTTATGTTTTCTGCCAAAATTTTGCACAAAATGGAAAGTTATCTCGAAAATCGGCTATTTTGGATTGAAATATCGAGATTTAAATATAATGAACCCTCTAAAAGGGATCCAAATTGAAGGTAGTAATACCGCTTTATAAGAAAAATCGAAAGAATTTCGTTTCGATTTTTCGTTAATCCAAAATGGCGGCCAAAAAATCGAAAAAAAATTTTCGTTTTTTATCCATTTCGTTCAATTTTGAGACGGAATTTTTTTTTTTTTTTTTTACACTGAAAATTTTCGGTCTGCTTGGGACTTGGAAATTTTCGACCAAAAGTCGGAAATTTTTGTTACAACCGGGCTACTTTGCCGTCTCAGTACTCATCAACGGGGGATGAGTTGAAAGCTTCTAAGGTTAGAAATGTTGAATTCACAGTGTACATGAACAGTTATCGTCTTTTGGAATTGGAGTTGCTCTTCGTTTGGCTTCTGCTAGCAGACAAACATGGCTTCGGGATACTGTGACCAAAAATTGAAAAAAAATTTCTTGTCTTTTTTTTTTACTTTATTATGTCTAGATTCATTATTTCTCATCAATAAAAACAATCAATGACGGCCATGAGTCCTAATAAACAAAAACATCAGTATTTGGGGCAAAATGTTTCTTGTTGGGCAAAAACGCCCCAAAATGCCCCAAAACACCCAAACATTTATAGGCCAATATCTCCTGAAGGAGAAAAGCTATTGACTTAATTTCCTGACAGACTTGTCAGAATTACTCTTTTCTAAAACAAACATAATCGGTATTTTTTTCCATTTTTTATGTTTTCTGCCAAAATTTTTCACAAAACGGAAAGTTATCTCGAAAATCGGCCATTTGGGATTGAAATATCGACATTTAAATCTGAGCTCTCTGAAAGGGATCCAAATTGAAGGTAGTAATACCGCTTTATAAGAAAAATCGAAAGAATTTCGTTTCGATTTTTCGTTAATCCAAAATGGCGGCCAAAAAATCGAAAAAAATTTTTTCGTTTTTTATCCATTTCGTTCAATTTTGAGACGAAAATTTTTTTTTTTTTTTTACACTTAAAATTTTCGGTCTGCTTTGGACTGAAATTTTTTACCAAAAGTCGGAAATTTTTGTTACGACCGGGCTACTTTGCCGTCTCAGTACTCAACAACGGGGATGATTTGAAAGCTTCTAAGGTTAGAAATGTTGAATTCACAGTGTACATGAACAGTTATCGTCCTTTGGAATTGGAGTTGTTCTTCGTTTGGCTTCTGCTAGCAGTCAAACATGGGTTCGGGACACTGTGACTAAAAATTGAAAAAAAATTTCTTGTGTTTTTTTTTTTTACTTTATTATGTTTAGATTCATTAGTTCTCATAAATGAAACTATCCGCATATTGCGGAAAATGTTTTTCCAGCCAAAACCGCCCAAAAACGCCCAAATATGCGGGAGCCGATATCTTTGGACTGGAAGGGGCGATTGACTTGAAATTTTCTCAGGAATGACCTGTAATACACTTCTCTATTAATCAAGGGCACAAAATGGTAGTTGGTTAACACCTTTCTGCCTAAACATTTCACGAAACCGAAAAGAAAATCAAATTTTTATTTGGTATCGAGTCCCCTTAGGACTTGCTGAGTAGAACACTGGGTAAAACCACTAAGGAAAATCCTGTGTATTGTTCCGAAGGTACAATCACTTCCTCTAGTTTATGTTTGCTTTTGCGAAGGTGACCTACTTTTCTCTATATATACCCAAACTGATGTATATATTTTCGGAAAATGGTATTGGATACGCGTGATTGGACTCATGAATATGTTAGAGTTAAAACTAGAAGTCCTGTCATGAAATGCGCACAAATAGCACGTCGATCTGCGCGTTAATCTACGCGGTATGACCATAGTAAGGCGATCAAATTTTGTAGATACGGCCTGTGCACAAGCAATGTTTCAGCCAATGGACCTCCGGGTAACCCGGAGGTCCATTGCAGAAACATTGCCTGTGTTTACTATGAGTAACCAGGAGAACCTACCGTGCTTTGGATGCCATTCGATATGGCATTTGCGCGCACTTCCTACGCACAATTAAGCGCGTAGATAAGCGCACAGTTCGTGACAGGACTTCTAGTTTTAACTGTATCAAGTTTAGTGTAGATCATGAATGTCACCTGCACACGACAACTTCGTGCAGGTTTTTCGAATGAGCGCCGCCTTAATGTCTGGGGTCTGTTTTGAAATTTTCATTTGTACTAGGCGGTCTTTGCGGAGGTCTCATCGTTCTTTACTTGATATAAACTCGTTCATCAATAGTTTCTGGTCGAAACGTAACGTTTGAGGTATGCGAAGACTGACACGTGACGAGCGTTTACGTGTCGTTGGCATGTTGGAAGCTGGCAAAAGACAGACTGCAGTGGCTCAAATTCTCAACGTTACTCAATCGGTGATTAGGAGGTTGTGGTCACGCTACCGCCAGACAGGCAATGTTGATGGCAGACGTCGGTCACGTCGTCCAAGGGCGACATCTGCTAACCAGGATCGTTTCATCTGAACCTCAGCATTACGTAACCGCCATCAAAGTGCCTCCGAAATTGTACAGCAGCTGCACCGAGCAACAGATGTGAGAGTCAATGGTCAGACTATCCGCATTCGCCTACACAGTTGGAATTTGTACCTTCGACGACCTCGAATAATTCCACATTTGACTGAACGTCACATCGCAGCATGGCGTAATTGGTGTGGAGCAAGACAACACTGGGACAATCGTCGGTGGAGCAACGTCATGTTTTCCGATGAATCGAGATTCACTCTCGATTTCCACGACAGACGAAACGAGTGTGGCGGTGGCGGAACGAACGATACCATGACGTAACCGTTAGGCAGCAGGATCGCCTTGGTGGTGGATCGGTTATGGTGTGGGGAGGCATAACCATGACAATCAGAACGGCATTACATGTCATCCAAGGGCGTGTCACGGAGCGGTACTACCGTGATAACATGTTAGCAACTCATGTGGTACCATTTACGCGACGTAACGGCCGTCGATTCATTTTCCAAGATGACAATACAAGAGCACACAGGGCTCGTGTCACTACAGAGTTCCTCTAGGAAGCAGAACATCACTACACTGCCTTGGCCAGCACTAAGTCCAGACCTTTCACCAATCGAGCACGTCTGGGATATGCTTAGCAGGCACCTACGACAACGCCAACATCCCCCTACCAATGTCCAGGAACTCACCGCTGCACTGCAGTAAGAATGGAATAACATCAGTAAAGCTGATATTGGACGTTTGGTGAAGAGTATGCCATGTCCGATCCGCGCTTGTCTCGAGAACCGAGGAGAATTTACAAGGTACTGAGGTCTTGGACTGAATGTGGTAAATTCTCTGACCGACCGTCCATGTCTTCTACAGCTCAGCGCGTGGAATGTGTGCTTGTCAGACACCCAGCTATCACTAAAATCATTCAGCAGATGTCACAGTGCAATTCCTGAACTGTCTTTTCGATGGGAATATAAATATATTTCTTCATATATCTCACTGTTATCAAATATCCCCTAATTGTTTTGAATAGTATATAAAACTGTCTTCACCGCCACCATATTAAGTATTAAGGGGGCGGAAGTTGCTACAAATACATAATGTTCAACAACTACAAAATTCTCGAGGGTTTTCGTTTTTCGATGCCTCGCAATCTCCGATCGCCTTTTAAAGACTTTACTTTTATTTCTGCGAAAAATGATTATGTTGATGATGAGCGCATTTTTCGTAGCAAAATAAACTGAATATTTACAACATACTTTGGATATCAGTGATACAAAACAAGTGTCGAGATTGGAAAATTATTACAGTATTATTCGTTTTGTGCAAGATAAACTCCATGGCGTTTGATGAAGTGAAAGCGGCTGCGCTGGGGCGTAACAGCTTTCACGCCATCAAATGCCGTGAATTGGGAGGAGTAACCACGTTGATTGACTTGACGAAATTGTTTTAAGTGGTGAGCGGACTCAGTGGCGACGTCTTGTGTTAACGTTCTAACATTCCAGTTTTGTAGAGTTCAGTGAGGGAATAGCACTTATGCTACATATTCCATATTCGATCTTTTCATAGCCATATATGCAATATTTCGAATTTCTGGCTTTAATATCAATCTTGATGCAATCGATACGGTTATTAAAACAGAGGTTATCTGTTAGGTCCACTCCACGATATCCTGCACTGCTGATATGTTCTAATATATGGCCGTGCAGGATAAATTGAAAGCAAGTGACAAGTATCCTACGACGATGCCTATAACACTTTCTTTTCATCGTAGGTGCAGATGTGTTATATGTTTCGGTGACACATTGTAGAGTGTCGCATAAGCCCATATGCATACACCAAGTACATGTAGTGTGTATGGGCTGTGCGCTGCGCAGCACAGCGCACTTTCGCACAACCACATTCTATCAAACACCGGGTCGCACATTCCGTGTAATGCCTTCTGCCGCCAGTCTGTGTCTATAGAATCCCCTTTTAGTGGTATGTGCCTATGTGCTATATGTTTTTTTGACGCATTGTGCAGTTTCAGATAAGCCTAAATTGATCTTTCAAACCCGATTTAATGTGTCGTATGTGTTGTGCTTACATGGTTAACTATCAGATAAGCACATTTCGGTACGACCAGAAAACATGTTTTATATGTAATGGACGCAAGCAAGCACTAGGTTAAGGAGATAGAAACCGATACTCATTTTGATGATTGGAGCGATCTGATTGAGCCTAAGAATGACTTGGCCGATAGCAGAGTTCTTGACAGTGTCAGGTGCAGAGAGCAAGTGTATAGTAGCGCTACACGTCTGTAGTAATGGTGTAAGGTTATAACACAGGACAGATAGTGGTAGACGCATTCGACACACCAACGTCGGTTATTGTAATGTTGTTTTTGGTAATTAGATATACTGCATTCTAACCGAAAAATATTCCAAGGTCCTATAGCACTACATGCTACCCACATTGGCCGGCTTTAGGAAGAATTCAATCCAAGTCTGTTTCGATAAGTTTCGGTAGGTATCTGGTCTTTTCCGATAATAAGATATAATCCCATTTGAATCGGACATACCCTCAGAACACACACCGCCTATTGTAGGACTGTCAGTGACATTACAACACCGTGCATCATATACCCAAGATGGCGGTCTCCAGTAAACAAAGTGGATGACGAAATACGCGTCACCCCAATAACACGCGCTGCACATGCGTACTTGCACCACGGTATTGATTTCGCAACATTTCCGCTTACGCGCGCTAAACCATGCCAACCCTCACAACGCACCGCGTGATGACATTACTTTTTCTCCCTCTCTCTCCCCGAAAAGAACCAAACCGTCCAAGATTAGCTGTATTGGCGTTAGTTATGTAACGTCGATATGTCATTCTCCGGACAGTAATCAGTGACATGATATTACGATATGAGTACCAACTCCAGGGAGAGAGAGAGACATATTATAGAATGATGACTGCTATTAGGTTGAAATGACTGAAGGAAAACGAACTTTCAAAAACAACGAAATGTCGACATCAACCGTTGGAGCGACGTTCAAGTATACGACTAGCAATAATCAGAACGTGTCGGTTCCGATTGCAGAGAGGGAAACGCAGTCCAAAACGCTCTTCTACAATGGCGCGTGGCTTCATCCACGTGCTTGAGATCCGCGATGCATGCTTCTGTCGAGATAGCTAAGGCCTTCAGTAAACAAAATGGACGACGGAAATTCATGTCACCCGAATAACACGCGCTGCACATGCTCACTTACTCACGGGTTGCCACAGCATGGACATGAGGCGGATTTATCTCTTCCAGTCCCGGACCGATGGCTGTCTTTGTGACATGAAGTTTATGTACATATTCTTTCAGCTTAGCATCTCCTTCGAAAGCGCTCTTATGTCTCGAGACACTGAGGGCAGGTGAGGACATGGACATTTTAATATGTCTGTCACGGACGGCCCTAAACCCTTTTAGCCTGTTTTTCCAACTTTCCAATAGAAAGAGTCGAGTGGCGGCCTAGGCTCTGCAACTGACCCTGACACTTATGGCCTTGACACTATTTTAGATATATCATATAAGTGAGAGTTCTTGTGTAAACGGTAGTACAGCCAAATCAGAATAAGTAAGCGTTCCTGTATGAAGCAGAAATGCCGAGTAAGTACATTAGGTGTTCTTGTATGAACGGCAGAGATGTCATCATAAGTAAACGCTCACCCATGAACGTCAGAAATGCCAAGGCCGTATATTAGGCATTCCTAAATGAATGGCGGGGATATGGAGTCATCGTGTAAGTAAGCGATTCTAAATGAACGGCAGACGTTCTGATTCAGAATTTTACGTCTTCCTATATGAGCGACAGATGGGTTGGAATAAGTAAACGTTCCTGTATGAACGTAAGTAGTGCTGATTTCACGACTCGGACTCGTGTTAATGATGATGTACCGTGAGTAGTATTTTGCATTCACGTTCCACATGCTGTTGCAGTGCACCCGTTCGAATAATAATAAAGCGAGAGATTCTCTATCTGCTTTGACGATTTAGAGGGGGTTATTGTCTCAAATTCCAGGATATGCCGAAGATGCACCCCCCCCCCCCCCCAAATCTTTAGCAATGCGTCGGAGGAAAGGTTATTAAACATCAGATTATATCAAAGGTGGTCACAAACTCATCGGGCTATCGATATGGCCGTCAATGAGGTAGAGGCCCGGTGGTACGCACAAACGGTTGACAACAACCTCGTTCGACGCCTGTTCTCCATCCACGTGCCCTGCATCACCGAGCCCAGCCCGTAGCGTTTTGCCATTTGGCGTCATTTGGCGTCATTTGGCGTCATGATTCACTAACAGTGCCCTGCATAAGAGAGCAACCCAGCCTATCTCCACTCGAGACTCTACAGCTGTTTTGAGTTCCTTATAACGACACACCCCACCGATATTTTCGTCAACGCTGCCACAAGAGAGGTCTACATGACGATTCCAAATGCGGTGCCGTTAAGACTTAAGATCACGGGCTGAATGAGGCCTCTGGGCTGTATAACAAAGGCTGGTATTTTGGGAATGAAACCAGCAGATTTTCGACTCTAGTGTATTGATCTGCACTGAGGCCAGGTCGCAACAAATCATGGCATTGGGGAAGGCAGGCGCTACCATACGCGATTCACACTCAATTGGGGTCGAGATCTACAGTCATATAAAGGACTTGATACCGGTCAACATCTGTTTTAAGCCCCCCTCCAGTGAGGGCATCGACTCTATCGAAATCTCCCTGTTCCCTGCACACTGACAAGGAACTCTGGACCCGCTTTCTACGTCGGGGTGGAAATCTAAACTCAGGTGGGTTTCATGGCGGGAAATAGAACATTAGAGAAATAATTATGCTTGACATTGTCATCTTGGCGAGTGAAAAGTGATGTATGACGTGAGTTGTTCTACTTAAGAAGGGTCCCTGCCTAGGATTCTCGGGGATATTGCCGACCCTCACTGTGCGAGCAGAATGACCTCTGACTGCGTCCTCACGGGATTCGCACAGAATTGCATGTGACTGTCCTTAAACACTACACGCAGTGATGACTTCACATTAACCAGGCAGCTCTTGTGAGGTTTTATGCGTCTAACATAGAGCTCCAAAAGGGTTCCGAAAAGAGTTGATTCTGGAATTGGAAGTGGGATAGTAGCCTTACGTACCTCATATATAAGTACAAGTATATAAAAATACAAAAGCTTCAGAGCCCGGTTGGTGAAGAATAACCCTTCACCCTAACTTCGATGGTCCTTTGCCACAACTACTAGAGTGTGTGTACCATTATACGTCAGACATTTAAAAAAAACATAGTGTTTGAATTCTTGACTGAAATTAACCATGATAACAACCCCTCACATTCTTGACTGAAATTAACCATGATAACAACACCTCCACCCCCCCCCCCCCCCACCCCCTCTATTACCTCGTGCCTTCGGCATTTGAGGCGTCCCCTCCCAATTTTTAGGCGATATACGTGCACTTGCCCTCATCAGAAAGTTTCGCCCCCCCCCCCCCCTTGCCCTTTGCTGCTTCCGTCGGACCTGGGTTGATACTTTCAACTGGTGTATGAAGTCAAATATTTTAGTATATAACAGAATCACTAAATTGACAAGCAGCACTCAGTATATTAATAACACTATCCTGTAGTTTTATAAGATTAAAATGTTACTGAAACACTACAGTAAAAAAAATGCAATCGTTCATGCAGTAGGAAGTACAGAAAAAACGGACAGCTTACAAAGTTGAAAGTGGTAAATTAACTAGGGGGTTAACCCGATTTTTATCACTTGTACTGCAACAAAACAGATGCAGCAAAATGCAGTCACAAAGTAAATTTGAAAGTTTCATTATAAATTCTTTGGCAGCTGTTTCTAGACATATCTTGGTAGCCTTGTAGGCAGCCAACACTTGGCTTGAAACACCAACAGTATGGTCGCCGTAGACTGGTCACTCTCCACGGGTGGGCAATACATCCACGCAATAATAATATCAGATTTCAAAAACTAATGATAGGAATAATCATCAAAAATTTAATTAATGATGCCCTGGGTACAACTCGGTGCTTCATTATATTACAATTTTGTTGCTGATGATTTTTATTACCTGGCAAACCCATGCGTGGACCTCTCTGCCACGCGTGGATTATGGCCAGTCCACGACGGCTGTACCGAAACTACCCACAGAATGTACATTGTCAAAGCTTAGTCGTCAAAGCTTAGTAGTAGTTAAAGCGTGGTAATGATGCATGAGAATCACCTGGTTTTTAAGGCTAAGAGGCCACCATGCATGCATCCGTCCCCGACACATTATGATTTTCCCTTCACCTTTACGACTTTGTAGGGAAACGAACGTGTACATTTTAACAAATGTGAAATACACGTTCTGTGTGAACAAAAAGTGGGTACCCGATGAAAAAGTTGACATAAATAACTCCAGGTAAGGCGGATCAATAATATCTTATACCTTCAAACCTTTTAGTTGCAGCTTCAACAACTAAACATCTATGCATGTTCTTGGAATTTTCTTTAAATCAAGCTCTGACTGTTCCAGGGGCGTAACTGGGGGAGGTTATAGTAGTAGTTCCCCCTGAATATTTTCCCATTCGGCGCATTTTCGTCTTGATTAGAGTCTTCGATATTGGTTTACTCTTCATAATAATCATGTACTATCTTCCGAGACTAGATTTGCACCTTGGACTCAAGCATACAGTCGGTCATATAAAAGTGGAGGGGAGCTGTAGTATCGGACTCTGTTGGTGTGGGGGGACAATCATTACCTATTTAGTCATGACTTTTAAATGTATTTATTTCCCCATAAAAAATGTTTCAAGAACTCTTGATTATTTTTTCACTATGATCATGACTGACAAATATTCCAACTAAATCATCAAGGCATGTCATCGATGCAATATTTTATCACTGTGGGATTCACAAATCGGTGTAAACGACCCAATCATTCATCTTCGCGATATCTCGTGGCTGCTGCTTGCTTGCCATAATTTGGTTTGTTGGAAGGTAAATAGAATATTGCCTTGTGGAATGATTCACAAGAGTTCCAGTACTTATTCGAATATATTTGCAAACGAACGTTAGTAACATTAATCTACTAGGTATCTTGTTTCTGTTTCGAGAAGGAGATTCCACTTGTTGCAGACAAGGTGATTAATTATTAACGCCTCTTTTTACAAATAGAACATCAAGATTTAACAATTGCTGATATCAATTTTGTACACGCCAAATCAAATTCTCAAGTGAAGGGTAGAACGGGTGAAACTGTTATAACCCTTTACCCAACGCAGACGATATCAAAATTTATTATTTTAAATATCATTTTTTTAAATTTTCAAAAAATTTCAACAAAACCATATCATGTGGCCCCTCATTGGAACGAGCTCATTCCAACGAGGGGTCACATGATATGGTTTTGTTGAATTTTTTTGAAAAACAATATTTTTTCAACTGCTAAATTTGCATATTACGCGGGCGGATGCGGCCGATTCATTGAGTAAAGGGTTATCAATGTCGGGTAAATATCTGTGGAAAAGATTATCTTATTGTAAAGCCGCAATGTGTTTACTGTTACCCAGTTCAAAACTTACCTGCGATTACCCGCGATGGTAGTTTTGTTTTCTATTTGGAACATATGTAACGTCTTGAATATAAAATTACGAGCTCATTATAATACTACAATTATATCAAGAACAGGAGGGTGCCATTCACAAAAATCGCCATTCGAATGTTATTATTTTTCATTTTTTATCGAAACACACAGCCTACGACCCTCATTAGATCGAGCTCTCAAAGCCTGTTTCAATGATGGATCAGAAGCTATGTGTTTGAGGAAAATATTGATTGTTTTTAGTTTTAATATATATATATATTTGCTAGACTTATAATTCTATTCGAGTTGGGTAAGTGTATGCACAGCACATCAACGGATGGCCCTGATATTTTGAGCGATCGGTTCTGTTTATTACTAATGCAGTTGAAATTATATTTTTCAGAACTAGTTTTACAGATAGCCACGGAATATGAATCATCTCAGCTATATTAGATCAAAGGAAATTTATAATGCAGAATACAAAACAATTCCCCAAGGACTGAGAGAAATGGCCCAAGCAAATTCAACAAAGGAAATGATTGTCTTCTACTCCCCCCACGGTGTTCGGGAAAGTGTTACCTTTTCTGAACTCTACAACAAAAGTCAACAATTCGCAAGGGTATTGTCAACAATGGGTGTGCAGAAGGGTGATAGAGTAATTATACGATTGTATAATTCCATGGAGTGGCTGATAATTGTCTTTGGTTTGATGGCTCTTGGTGCTATACCTGTGAGCAGTTATATCATAAGAACAGATATCTCTGATTTGAATCGGGTTTTACAAATGACAGATGCAGTAGGGATATTTTTTTCGGAACAAGATCCCGATATTACCTCCAGAATGAAACGACTTGTGACGGGTCACTGTAACAAAGTAATGTTTATAGTTTCTACTGATATAAAAGAGGACGAAGGCATGCTGTTGAGTTATCAAACATTGCTGAAAAAAGTAACACCAAATGTTAAGCTCGACGATATATATTTGGACCCAGATGACGAGGCTTTCATTATGAGATCTTCAGGTAGCACAGGACAACCAAAACTCATCTCTCATTCTCATATGACTTTGCGAAAATACTGCAGTTATCTTGTAAATCCTGGGCAGAAACAATTTTCTAACGCTAAATTTTCTTGGCTCGGTGGATCACCAATTGTACAGATTTGCATTGGGGAAACAAAAGTCACATTGTCTGGAGATCCATCTTTAGTACCTGTAGATCAAATGCTCCAATACGCTGCGAATGAATCGTGTGCTTTACTCGAACTCACTACATATTCCATGAATCTTCTTCTAAAAGAAAAATTACAGATTCCACCCAGTGTTAAAACAGTCATACTCGGCGGTTCACCTATTAAACAAAAATTTCAAATCCTATTGGAAAGCGCTGAATGTTTGCTCTGTGGATATGCCACGCTAGAATCGGGAGATACTTCCAAAATTGAAATAAAGAAAGGCATGATTCTTGAAGATTACATTGCTGGATATCCTTCTCCGGGTGTTGAATTAAAGATTGTAGATGATAATAATGTGGTCGTCGAGACGGAGACTATTGGACGCATTTTTACGCGCACTAATGCAATGTTTCTTGGATATGTTGAGGACAAGGAGGCGACAGAGGAAGCTGTAAATCCTTCTAGATGGTATAATACAGGTGATATCGGATATGTTTCCCAATGTGGTAAATTGTATGTCATTGGCAGGAACGGTGATTGTGTGACACGTGACACAACAACTGTATACGTGTCAGATATTCAGAAAGTCGTCGAACATGCCAAAATAGAATGCATAGAAGATGTAGTAATAGTTCCTTTACCCAATGAATTATGGAATGAGGAGATATGTGCCTGCATTATCGTGAAATCGGGACAAACTATAACAGAGGAGGAACTCCTACAACAATTTGATGATATGATTAATGAACCTTATTACAAACCCCAACACGTTGTTTTCATAGATAGCTTTCCAGTAACGGCAAGTGGGAAAATCAACAGAAAGTTGCTTAGCGATATTGCCATGAATATAGTGTTAGGAAGAGAGAATGACTAATGCTATTGCATAACTGCCTTTCTAAGACGTCCTCGTCAAAGGGCAGTTCCACAACATCTACCAGATTAAATCTATAACATATTGAAAATCAAATGTTGATAATGAGAATGTATATAGGATGTTGTCCTCCTCGGTGTTCCTCGCCTCCGGGGAGGTTTGTATCAACGACTCCGAAAAGACGAGACGACATATTTCCCAGAGGCGAGGTCGAGACTTCAGTACATCATCTCTCCCCAACCCCTTCCGCTAGTGGTAATGGTCAGTTTATTTTACAATATACCCTATTAAAAGTAACCAACTCATCGTCATTTAAACAAGAAACTATTTCATTGTTCGAGACCAAAACACATCGCTGTTGCTAGGAGTGATTCACTGGGTTAAAACAATGACTTTGCTTCACCTGGACGTAAAGCAATTGATATCCGAGTGAGCTTGACATCGTTTGAATATTAAATCAGGTAGTTTCACTGACATGTCTTGAATAACAAACATTTTCAGTCTTTTTATTCAAAACCATAGCATAAAACCCCTCAGTGGAACGAGCTGGTCGTTTTTTGCACAAATAGTTTGCATAATTAGAAGTGTTTCATTATCGGACATTATCGTAATATGAATTACGTTGGCACCCTGATCCAAATGAGGTATAGTGTGTTTTCCATCATGAAGCTCAAGAATATTTCCTTTAAAGTAACTTCGTTTTTTTTATTTCTTCATAAAAATTATTTTCCACAGCGAATGGCATCATTATAATGCTAATCTGTTTCAACTGATTGTATATTCTAGATCATAATAAGCAAAAAAACAATCCTGATGCTGTTTGGGAAGAATTTTATCGCAATAACGTGTTGCATTTAACGTTGAGATGATGTCAGTCAAACCACACATCCTGTCCTCTCAATAAAATACGTGATAAGTGGATAAACCAATAAAATACTCAAGGCATTTCAAACTGGGGAAGAACTCATCTTTTATAAGAAGCAGGAAGTAAGAAAAGACCTTCCATCTTCTAGAATCTTGTCCCCTTTTGTGTGTGCAAACACGCCGAAAAAGGTTCCTCGAAACAGTAGCATACGTTCCGAAGATGGAAATGTCCATGTACCAGACGCTGACGAAAATGTATGGAGATTCCAAAACTGAAAGCGTTTTTAGATGAGAGAGATTTCACACGAAATTGTAGGTAAAACGTCTGCAAAGTAGTTTCACGGGTATATCAAGAATACTAAAAGACTGACGGCGAGATATGGGAGGGTGCTGTTCTCCCATTTCAGGGTTCCACACGAACTTATCCTGGAGAAAACATTCTGAAGAACATGCTTCCTATTGAGACTCGATAAAGCGCCCCCACCCCATCCCACCCCTAAACAAAAAAATAATAATAGTTCGGTTCTGTATATAGTACAAAACGGTCTATGAGTAGTATGAAATATCCTTTGATGGGTACGAAATGTCACTGATGAATAGACTTTGAAATCTTCAAAACATTAAGGAGGCGGGGGGGGGACAAAAAAACAATAATTAGAAAAAGAAACCTCCCACTGGGTTCAAAACGTTTTTAATTCGAACGTTTAAGGTACGAAACGTGCCCTCGATGGATTTGTTTGTTGATTCGGGTCTAACGACTTTTTCAACACCGAGGGTAGTATCATGTCGAGCTCCTGCCAGTCGCAAAACGTCACAAACTCTGGGGGAGACTAATAGGCCGTGAATGAAACATCCAACTGGATACGAAATGTCTAAGTGCCGAAACGTCCCGATATCCTAACATTCAATATTAATAAAAATGATGACAAAGGCTACATTTAACGCATTCTTCTCGCCACTGTTATCACTCTGTAATTTATTTTAAAACAATGAGCTTAATTTCTCCCAACAAGTAAGGGTTTCAAATCAACTACTACCAACATTGGACAATTCTTACCCATTTTCGGCTGCCGGTGCATATACTGAATTCGACAACTTCTGCCTATGTTGTATGAGGCATAAAACCTCAGAAAATGTTATTAAAGAATAATACATCACACTTCTGAAATGAAAAGAAAAGAAGCACCACTGTATTTCCCTTAGCCCCTATTGATTACATCAGCAAGAGTAATATTTCAGTGTGGATTTGTCCACTATTTGAAGCGTGGTTCGCTGACAGTTTGGACATAGAGGCATGCCGCGCCAAAATAATTTTAACATTTTGCTGAAATAAATATTTAAATTTATTTTATGCTAGCCTGTGAATTATCGCAGTTATCTGAAATATATTTCTCGATTTCCATCGACTTGATGGATAACGAGGAATATTCCCAAGTAGCTTCCTAAATGACATTACGTTTCGGCGCATGGGGTCGCCTTGAAGGAACGATCGGCTGATCTTTGTTACTGTTTTGAAACATACGTGTTTGCATTCTAATTTGGCTGAATAATGCGAAGTGAAATGTTATGTTGTCCAAATTAAAAATAAAATCTACTCTATTTTAGTGAATCTCTGAAATTATCCCATGAGTGTGGACCTGAAAGTTATATTTTTTACGAGCGCTTGCGTGAGTGAAAAATAATATTTTCAGGTCCACACGAATGATATAAAATGTCACGTAGCATATAATAAAAAGAAAATCTACTCTATTTTAGTGAATATCGGGAATCTCATTCGTGTGTACCTGAAAATATTATGTTTTATTCGCTCAAGCGGTGCTGAAAAATAAAACTTACAAGTCGTGAAAAATTAAACTTTCGGGTCCACACTCATGAGAAAATTTCAGAAATTCACTAAAGTAGCGTAGATATTCTCTATATATAAGTATTGTTTGACCATAGGACGACCTGTGTTTACAGCGCGCTTCCCAAAATTATAGGTTAACGTTGATCAGTTTAGTAAAAAACCTTAATCTGGTCGAATATCTTAGCTCTGGTCCAAAATATATAAAGTGCCTTTGCGTGAAATATGAATACACAATTGCCATAGCAACCGTTAGTCGTAGTGCACGCACCTTTCATACCCTATTTGTGGGAGAGAATGCGGGAGTCTGAAGTGGTGTTGTAGTCACGTGATCCAGTTACGTCATGTTTGGATGTCGTGGTAGCCTAGTGATACGTGGTGTCAGTGCTCCTGTGCAGAGCAGTGTTGTTAGGGTGACATAAATTTTCGTCATCCATTTTTTGTGGAGTGCGATATTTTGTTTCTATGGTGGCACATGATTGCTATGTGACCACCCCCCTTCAATATAACAGGGTGGGGATGTTCGAAAGGTGGGTTTGATTTAAGGGAATATACCAAATTACCATAAACAACCGTAACTTCCTCCAAACTCTAGAATCACCTTTGATAGCGTATCACGAAGTGCTGTAGACACCGAAAAGCCTCTAATAGGAAAGAGATGTGTTCAGAAGGTATGTTCGATTGAATAAAAGTATTTTTGCTGTGCCGGATATTCAGTAGATCC
The DNA here is from genome assembly GCA_031216915.1 of Pictodentalium vernedei. Taxonomy (NCBI): domain Eukaryota; kingdom Metazoa; phylum Mollusca; class Scaphopoda; order Dentaliida; family Dentaliidae; genus Pictodentalium; species Pictodentalium vernedei. The sequence continues at coordinate 704,321,729 of CM062296.1, forward strand.
CCGGTAACTTCCTTGAATTATCCAAATAGATCTATTTTTACTAGTTTTTAATAATTAATCAAATAGACCTATTTTACTTCGGAATCCTCTGCTTCCTCATATGTATCAATACGTTATGTGGTTGTGTCTGTCTACCGGACCTTAATCGCTTATTCCAGGGTATACTCGACTATCAGTTGGAACAGTTCAGCTTCTTTGTAGCTTCTTAGGTCGATTTGACTAGTTTTAGACCTACTCCGAGGTGCTCTTGTTTCCTTCTTTTTCTATCAGAACACGTCATCTTTCGTTGTCCAGACAATCAATTCAGGTCACCTTTCTGCGGCAACTAATCAATCGGAATGCTCCATTTAGCTTATCTCCATACACTATTACCACATACTGTATCTGGACAGGCAGATTCGTCTTTCGCCATATGAGGCCATGGCTGGGGTGGGGGTCATGAGGAAGCCCCCAATAAAGTATAATCCATCACCCCCTTATTCTCATCTGGGTATTTAACTACCACGTCCGGTGGCACGTCATTTCCAGCACCCCTAACTAACCAACGATTGGCCACATCAACATGTCATACTCCACAGTAGTGGGAAAGGGATGAAACGTGCCCTTTTGGGGAACTAGTGGGGGTCCTAGAAAGTAACGTCATAGTCATGTGGCCCAGTTACGTCGTGTTTGGCTGCAAAGCAGCCCGCGTGGCGTCAACCACAAAGCGATACGTGGTCTCAGTGCGTATGCTCAGCGCGTGTCATTAGGATAAAACACGTTTCCGCCGTCCATTTGTATACAGGCGGCCGCCATCTTGTTTTCTATGGTAACACGTGATTTCTGTGAGCCTGAAAGTCTTTTCAAAGAACGAGGGTATATTCGGAGGGTACGTTGAATTAAACTGCACTAAGTCTAATTACCCACATGGACCCGACAATCCCCTAAATCACCAAAAAACTTCCAAAATCACTTCTTTCTAATAATTGACTAATCACTCATGTTCAGCTCAAATTTATACACATTTAAATTTCCTCCGTCTATTACTCAACCCCAATTTACGAATTTCTCAAATGGTAGCAGTTGGCTTATCATTTCATTAATCACCATCCGAACATTCACATTGCCTGCTAGTGTTTACTTTTTGCCCTACCTGTTGCGTTGCTGCTGCAGAGTCGCCTCGAGCAGTTTGGATACAAAGCGAGACCTCTTCAAATACATTTGTATCATAACAAGTCTTTTCATCGCTCGGTCCGTAACTATAATTAAGCTTATTTAGTTTAGCTAACTTTCCCCTAGGCCACGTGAACTGGAACCCAGTCCTGAAATCCGATGACATAAACCTTATACAAAACGGTTTTGTAAACACCTGTCTTGAAATCACTGACTTATGCATACCTGTCTCAAAAACACTAATATGTCGAAAGGACAAATACTTGTTCACGTCGGAGCTACGTACAAAAATACGCCGAGGCGAACTTATGAAACGTGATAACAGAACCGGAAGCGATGCTGATTGGATAACATTTAAACACTGCCATATCAAAGCCAATAGCATGCAAAAGCACGCCTATGCCAAATTCAAAGAAAAACTGCAAGATAAAGTAACTGATTGTTCTACTTCCAAACAATTCTGGCACATCGTCAAGCATGTCCTCGGCAATCATACACCCAATTCAACCCCACCACTTACCCATCATCCCAACTGCGTTATTAACCTGACCTTTTCTGATGCAGATACATTAGATTTACAGAATGAAACCCTTATAAGCAATCGAAATATCGATGACCTCGGCCATACACTTCCTGAATTCATTCCTAAATGCACTCGTAATCCCTTGAGACATATTTTTTTCAGAAGATGACATCATTGCAATAATCAAGTCCCTAAAAAGGAACAAACCCCGTTTACATGATGGAATTAGTGCCAGTATGCTCAAGGAAACTGTGAATTCGGCCGCACTCCTACTGAGCATCCTTTTCCGCAAATGTCTAGATTTACATACATTCCGTCTAAATGGAAGACAGCAGACGTTATTCCAATATTCAAGAAACATAACCCAGAGGAAGTGACGAACTATCAGTCTATTTCATTGTTGCCGACTCTGGTCAGATATTTTGAAAAAGTAGTTCTGAAGTATCTATTTCGTCTTTTTCAAGAAAACAATTTACTATATGAATTCCAATCGAGTTTTCTTCCAGAACACTGTACAATGTTCCAGTTATTAGAACTATAACATTCCATTTGTCTCTCTATTGAGAAACGGCTGCAGATCTGAGTAATTCTCTGCGACATTTCAAAAACGTTTAAGAGAGTTTGGCATACGGGCCTTGTTTTCAAACTTCGCCAATATGTCATCACTGCAATCGTGATTGAATGGATTTTCGAAAACTTGTATGAAAAAAAGCAAACGGTTCTTGTCCAAACTACTTTATTTATTTATTTATTTATTTATTTATTTATTTATTTATTTATTTATTTATTTATTTATTTATTATGTGTGTCTAAAGCCACGCCGCCATCTAAGGCTATATTGTGGCGACAAAAAGGTTGAAAATAAAATTCATCATTGTCAATGATGAAGAAAAGTGATTGATAAAAAACAGGAAATAATTACAATAGAATGACAAAGATATGATTTGTTTGAACGGAAATTAGCGATGATACTAACTTATCTAACAATCATATACATATTGGCTTGAAAACCACGAGAAACGGTACGTACACATAATGTGTTCCGATTCCGTATCATATAGACGACTCATTCTGATTCCGTATCATACAGACGACTCGTTTCCAAGAACGCAACGGCCTATCTTAACAGGCGCATGAATACATTTTATGTGCGTTTCAGTGATAGACTCAGCTGATCGCTTTCAAAACAAAACAAAATTCCTTACAATTAGCGAGAGAACTAATAATAGCCACCAACCCCCCCCCCCCCCCCCACTCCCGCCCCCCCCCCCCCCCCACACACACACGCAGTAAATAGAAACTACACAATTGAATATTACACACCTGTAACGTCAAGTGTATCATCATAGGAAGGGACACAGAGTGAATAACTTAACAACGCACGCAACTTTGAAAATTTGCGGTGACCGCGTAACTCATTGTTTGTTAATTGCACAACAATATTGTTCCATAAAATATGGGGTTTTTTTTTTAACTTTTCTCCCCCAATATTATGATTCAAAACTGTATTAATAATTTAAGATTTAATCTGTTTATGTGACACAATTGTTAGATAAATAAATTATCATGATAATGTGCATGTCCTGTGATTTGCATCAGATTTTCGGTAGTGTCCAGAATGGAATCACAACTCGCCGGCAAAGCGGGCTCGTTGAGATCCCATTCTGGACACCACCTCGAATCTGATACAAATCACAGGAAAGGCACATTACCATGATAATCTGTATATATTGCATACCTTACAAAATCAACCTGATGATTTGAAACATGAAGAGTCGAGAAAAACAATATTCAAATTTAGTAAATATGTTGATCACTTTCAAAAATGATAGTACTGTGTGTGTGCTCGTATTATATAATAGACATCTTAGAGAACCTACAGTGATATGCAGCCCTCGGCATGTATAAAATCAGAACAGTGTAAAAGAATATACTCCAGTGACAACACCTATTGGCAAGAGACACTCTCGGGTTGCATATTACCTTGTAGCAAAAGGAATGTGTCAGTCTTGTATGACCAATACGACATCGTGTCAAAACAACGTTATCTGTTCTACAAAGATTACCAGATGTGTAGTGATCAAATATACTTGGTCAGAAGCAATGGAGCTTGTTATTTGTCACACCATCCCATTCCTTCCCTCCAACCCTCCTCACGCATTTGAGGTACTTATTGATATGTGGTTTAAAATCAACGAAAGGAATTTTAAAATCAGTGACTGGCTTGGTTAAGACCTGTTTTCCTGCACTGTCTGCCCTGATGCAACCGGAGGTACTAACATGTCCATGTAACCAACAAAATACGACATCATATGGTCAGATATGAGAGTATTCAATACTCACGAAGTTCCAAAATGAGAGGGTTCTTCAACCTGAGGTTGAGTGAAGCTAGCAAAGAGAAACGAAAGTCGGAAAAAATAATTGACTTCCTTCCCTGTACATTCTCGATGTGTTCAAACGCTGGTTATAAAGCTTTAACTTCAGCAGCCGCTGTGAAAATATAACTTTTATTTGGTATTCTGATTGAGGTGATCCGAAGACCAGTAACAACAGCAGCTGATACTTTGTCACCATCTTTAGATCCATCTGTATAGATCCTAGTATATGTACTATACTTGGACTTTATTTCAGCATATTTTTGTCTCAACTCCAAAGAATTTGTCTTGGACTTTTTGGAAGAAGCAAGGTCCAAAATAACAGTAGGTTTTCTAAGACATCATGGATGAATATATGGTTCATGGTTCTTTTTTAATGTATCACTCTCAGGAGTGGTGGACTCCATATGGGATTTACTTCTAATTCCTAGTGCTGAAAAAATTCTACAGCATCTGAGATGTAATTATAAGCGTTGTTCGATGGATGAGCCAACAGTTTGGAAACACATTGGAGTGACAGTTTAAGCCAGTGCTTCTCAAGAGAAGGCTCCTCTGCCTCAACAACCATGGAAACAATTTGTGACGTTCTTAATGTGGCCAAGCTAATTCTAATACAGCTATATATTATGAGTTGCGTCAAAATGTTTAAGATGTGACTTTCTCGCGGAATGGTAAACCTCAGAACCGTAATCTAATTTTGATCAGACAAGTGCGCTATACATACAGATTATCACCACAGTGTGTGTCTCCGGGATTTCAGATCAAGTCGAGTTGTAGGAACAGAACAGTATTTCGACGTGCCTATAACGAGACTTGATCAGAATTTCCGGAGACACACACTGTGGTGATGATAAATTTATTTCACAATATTGACCACAAAATGTGTTATAAAACTATTCTAAGAGGAACTTGTTCGTTTGCCTTATCGATGGAAAGACGTAAATTGAAAAATAGAATAGCGTTCATTGATCTCCATGTTGAGGACAGGGATGACGTTACACTTAAGAGAAAATTGCGTCACTGGGATTCACTTTACTGAATACTGTCTTGCGAAGTGGAGCAACTGTGTGTTTCGTCAACGCGAATTTGTTTGTTACTTTTGCAATAATTACTGGTGAATTAAATATCCCTCTTGGTGTAAAGGTTTATTATATTTTAAAATATGCCGTTCATCGTTTATAGAGGTGGAGTTTTCCACATTTCATAGCGAAAGCTAATCCTTTAACTTCACGAGAGAAACCTCGACTCGAGCGTTCAGGAAAATCCCAATAATAGGCTGCAAACCAGCCCAAGATGCCGAAAAGTGCGCATAATTTAACTATTCGTTGAGTTAACTTCCCCAGTGACATTTTAGCATGCCGTGCATAATAAATACGTTACAGGGCGTTTAGTGGGCAGATACAGTGTCATATGCGGCTCAGAGAAAACAATACTAGGTTCGACGGCGCCTCACCTAATATTGTTTTCTCTGAAGGGAAAAACGCGAAGCGATCGAAAAATGATATTAATGCCGTTGTTTTAGCAACAACAGAATCACGCGCTTGTATCAGGGGCCCTTGAAACGGATTCGGAACAAGGGCCCAGATACATTAAACTTTAGTTGCGTAACAGTGCAAAAACGCCCCGATTGTGAGATAAAGATGGAATAATTTCACTCCTAGATGATTTATATGAGAAGTGAAATTCAGTTTATTGTGAAACATCAACCCAAGAATTTGTCGTATTCACAAAGTTAATAGGACTCCCATCTATTTCTAATTCCGTATCAAGGTGGTGCTTCCGAAGCTTACAGAAACGAACAACAGATTTTTAGGACTGGAATTTTACACCTATTCTGTAGCCCATTTCTGAATTCTTTTTAAATACAGCTGAAGTTTGCCCTCGATGGCATTCATATTTCATACTTCAAATTTCATAGCAATTTAATAAATCATGGACATATAAAGAGGAATCTACCATATTCTCAATTGCGTCAATGATGATGAAAAAAAGGGTAACACATGGAATGAATACTAAAAAAGGTAACACATAGAATGAATACTACCCTGAGGTACGGCCAGTTCTGACTCGTGTGGATCTGTTAATGTAGACCCAGCACGACCTTAAAATTGGCTGTCCTTTAAAAAATGTCCATTAAAAAGAGGCATAGGCCCTCTCAACCCGATGTTAAAAAGATCTTTTAAAATCTCATACATCCAAGTTGTATAATAGGCCTTTTTACGCTCAAAGAAGATGGCGACCACATCTTGTTTCCTTGAAAAAGCATTTTTACGTTTCAAGTCCAACCAAATGATCTACAGTACTTCTCTGACTTCTGAAACCACACTGAACATTCGTAAGTAGATTGTTCGATTCCAGAAATCAGACAAGTCGATCATTGGACATTGATCATCCTTTCCATGGTTTTACACAGACATCTTGTTAATGCAATAGGTCTGTAATTATTTGGATTGCTGTGATCTTTACTGGGCTTTGGAATGGAATTATTGTTGCTTTTCGCCAGGAAGGTAGAAACTGGTCGGTCATCCGTGTGTCATTAAAAATTGATAGCAAAAGATCAAGTGAATATTGAGGCAGATGTTTCAAAATTTGATAACGTATTTCATCGGGTCCAGTGGCAGTATCTTTCGCTATATCCAAAGAGATGTTTAACTTTTCCATAGAGAAGGGTCCGTTGTAAACCTCGAAATTATCAGAGGTAAATTTGATATTTTGTTTTTCCTGTTGTTTGTTAAATTTCGCGAATTCAGGATTGCAATTTTCAGACGCCGCATGTATCGAAATGTTCAGGCCAATTTGTTTGAGAGTTTTTGGGGTTTTTTTGTTTTTTGTTTTTCTGTGGTTTTTCTGGAAGTAATTTGTGTGTTGTTATCTTACAGGTGTTGTACGTTTGATTTAGTTTCCTTTTTAACCATTTTCTAAATTTTATTGCTGGGTATGTGTTGATTAGTTTGGAAACATACGTTTCCTAAGAAATCTTTTCCTTATTTGTTTTATAAGTCGTCTGGTCTTTGTCAGATTTATACGAAGTTTGTCCAAATTATTTGTAGTTGGTGACTTATTAAATTTCCGTTCCGTTTTCTTACGATCATTTATAGCCTGTTTGCAATCATCGGCAAACCATGGTTTGGTGAAACGTTTTGGATTTGCCTAGGTTCTTGGAATGGATGTGTTGCGAAGGCAAGCACTTCTTTAGTAAAATGGTCTACTTGATCAGCACTTGCTTCAAGTTTCTTCCGTGTAAGACATTCAGTACACAGTGATGAGAATGTGTCCTTGTTTGCTCTTGTAACGTTCCATCGAGGTACCCTCTCATCATCCGCTGGAATCAAACTTTTCAACACAATTGTAAAATGGTCACTCCTGCACAAGTCATTTTCGATCTTCTATGAAAAATCTAGGAAGAAAGATGGGCATGCCACTGTAAGATCAATTGATGTGTACGAACCGGTTGCGGGATGCAGGTAAGTGTCTGATCCGTCATTGTGCAAACACAAGTCAGATTTTGCAATACACTCGTTAGCTGTTTACCATTTACATCTTCTTAGTTGCAGGAATTACCCCAATGTGGCCTATGTGCGTTCAAATCACCCAACAAAATATATAGAGTTGAGAGGTGAGAGACCAGTAGCTCAAGATCATTCAGTTGTAGGGATTTACTTGGTGAAACGTAAATAGAACAGAAAGTGCTAGTTTCATCTAAAGTTAAGTGTAAGCTACAGCCTGTAACTTTGTTGGTAAAGGGAAAGGGCTGTGAATAATGCCCTGTCTAAGATAGACGTCTTATGTCCGGTGCGGTAATCCCTACTGCCCAGACTGTACTTAGTAAATATTGATCATAGTGGCCCATTGGCAAATTAAACAAATCCGCAATAGAAACATACTAGTCGTGCGATATGTCCTAATCTTGCATCATCGTCCAATGCAACCTGCAGAGTTTTCCCTCTAGTTGTCCCACTAACCTCGCGTAGAGCCACACACGGTTAAGAAGTTGTAAACAATACTCTTGGGGAACAAATTTGCGTTCGGGAACACATATTTAGGCAAGTGCTTGGTCAAGTCGGTCGGCTAATCATGGGGAGTCGCATGCGGTGAACTGACCCACACCTAAATGATGTCAGATAGTTTACGGCATTTGCCCCCATGGTGCACCCGCCGATATAGACCCCTCGTCCAGTTATAAAGATCATGATCTTCTCTAGTTGGAACGATATTAACCACTCGATTTGACTGATTGTGGTGGCTCTTGAACTTTACGCAAAGCAATGATGGGAATTTAGCAAGTAGGTTGCTCTCTGCTGGCTCTTTATCCTAGCTTCTCACACTTGAACATAGTTTCGATCCAAGGAACGGAAAAACCGGCATCCTTATCATAGATCAGATGGATCACTCCATGTTTACCCATCTAGTCACAGTCTGTTTGCGCGTTCTCTTTCCTTTAGGGGGTGACAGGTAGACAGCCAATCTGGCTATGCCACTTCCCACGGTATGCTATTTGTTACTCTTGTATAATGTTTATTTTTGTTTACATCTTACATATATGTATACCGTGAATAAAGAATCTGAATCTGAATCTGACGATCCACGAATTGTAGATCATTGTTATTTGCCCAAGAATTATACGAAGTGTAATGCTTTCGAGCTGAATGATCTTGAGATTCAGGTTGTTTTAAAAAAGTTTTCTGCTGGCAAAAGAAATTGCAGGTTTATGTTTTTGTTTTGGCTTCGAAGGCCCAGTTCATTAAAATTCTCATTGAAACTTTGACATTTCCTTTGGATTATATCGTATTTGATTTTGTTAACCATATTTGTTTGGAAAATTACTTGGTGGACGTATAGGCGAAACAGTCCCAGTAGATTTCTTGGGTGACTTATTTCTTGTGGACCTATTCTGAGAGGAGTTCGAGCGTAATTGCGTCAATACACTCACCGACTTTCATCAGTTCCAAGCTCTCAAACCTGATGCGGGTAACAGGATCTTGTAGAACTTTGGGACTTCTGTCTGATAGTTTTTGTTTTTTTCTTGTTTTTGTTTTTATAAATTCTTTCGGTCTCTTTCATGTTTCCTTTTCTGACCCTGACTCTGATTTTGTTGCTATGATTTATGTGCTTGCTTGCCTTGGAGTCTGTTTTGCTTTGTTCGTTTTTCCTGTCTGTTAAAGATTTCTGTTCCGTTTTCTGTTCAGACTCAGATATATATTTTTGCTCTCGGTGGTTTATTTCTTCCTCTGATGATTTTGCAGTATTCTGTTATGATTGGGTTGACTTTGGTTCACTTTGCTTGATTTGCTCTATGGTAAAAGCCTGTACTGCAACGGAATTGTACTGTTGGTAAGCCATGTACAAGGTGTTTGACATTCCACTGATTTTGTTTAGATCTTTTGTTTCACAGTAGTTGTATAGAAAGGTGGTGATATATTCATTCCAGACATTGACGTTAAATATTTCTGACGTCTTTAAAATTAATTTGTCTCTCACATTTTACTTTTTGAATTTTATTCACCCGTTTCCAGACACGGACAGCGCAATATTTGAATGGAGCTGAATGATTGCCCTGACGGTTACGTTTTACAGCATTATTACAAGGGTCATGTTCGCCGCATTTGAAACAGGTTTCTTGCTTCCTATAGAGACAATATTTCTGGCATTTGAAGCATAGAAGTGGGTTGATATATAAAATCCACTACGATGTTCATGTATCCCACTTTAGTTGATTTCGGTGGTTGGGAGGAGCCGAATGTTAAATATATGTGTTGGTTTTAATTGATTTCATTTCTTTTTACATCTGTTATATTCTGTAATTTTAGTTCTTCCTTTATTTCCGATAAAACTATGCTAGAAAGTTCTCTAGTTTTCACTACGCCTATTCTGGTATTTAGTGTCTGATGTGGGAAGGCAACAATCTTCATATCTAAAATCTTATCTATTTTTAATAAATTTCTTGCCTGGAATTCCGCCCCACATCCTACTAATATCCCCCCCCCCCCCCCCACCACCACCAGCCCTCGATCTCAATTTTACCTCCTTCACTGAACCTGTAGTTTCTTCAATAGTTTTTTCTACAGCAAATGGATTGACTGTTGATATGTTTTTTCTTCCTTCTCTGCGCAGATAATGACAAATTTGGGCCAATTTTTTTTTCAATACATGGGATTTAACAATCTGAGTCAGAGTCAGATATTGCAAAGTTTGTGACGCTACCTCGTTTTTTCGGTTGGATTTGTTTCATATATTTTTTGTAAATTCTTCTGTTCATGACTCTCACCCTTACCCTGAGTCCAACCTGGGGGAATGTTCCAGCTCAACACGAGCTGGAGACAAAACCGAGAGTACATGGAAAGCATACTCGGGTAGCGTTGATGCAAATGCGTACCCACTGACCGATTGATCCGTCGAGTGTTGGTAGTGCCAGGCCTTCAGAAGACGGTGACTCAACAAATTATTTCGTGAAACCAGTGCAATGAAAATTACCACTGATAACTGACGCAGACAGTGCAATAAAACGGAATATGTTCAAACAGTTTGAAATTCATTGAAAGTCCGTATGCGGTAGCAATGATAAAAATTGAATTAAAAGAAATAACTGATTGAATGATCCCCCGACCCCTGAAATTAAGGCCTAAATAGTGTATTGGACAGGTATGTCCAAAATGGAGACTGCTATAACTGGGGCCCTGTTTGTCCTCAACTGCTAGGATTCCTTCATCCGGGCCTTCGGAACGCAAAGTGCCTGCATAACAGGATTGTTCCATTTTGGTCCGGGTTGCGAATTCAGATATTTTGCAGCAAACCTGTTCAATTTAGAAAGCCGTCCTTTTTCAACCACATGAGGACCCGACTAGTAGGAGATGGTCAACTCCCCATGGGTCCAAACTACTTTTTCCGGCAATAGACTCATACAAGATGGAGTGCCACAAAGCTCTGTTTCAGGTCCGTTTCTCTTCCTAAATTATATCAATGACATTGTTGAGATCATCGATCCAATTGCTAGACTGTAATAATACTTGTGTAACAACAAAATTGCAAATCTTACCGTATCCCTCAAAGAAAACCTTAAAAAATTAATACATGGCATCGTCATTGGCTCGTCTCATTTAACCCTGTTAAAACAAAAGCAATCCTATTCTACTGAGGCAATAAAGACGAAACTGATTATCCCAACTTGATCTTCAATAGTAGACCAGTCTCATTCGCTGAAGATCACAAGCACCTGGGACTAAATCTCCAATATAATCTAAACTGGGACTCCCAAATAAACGAAATATGCAAGAAAGTCAACACCCGTCTTCGCAAACAGAAATTCATTTTAAATAGGAAGACCTTGGAACAAATCTACTTTACTTTCATTCAACCCATACTAGGTTACGGCGAGGTAGTGTGGGCCTGTGCACCCGAATTCTTGACTTGAAATTTTGACAGATTGCAGCTTGATGCTGCGCGCATTATTACTGGCTTAACGCGATTAATTTCTGTATGGACTTTGGAGACCTTCCCCGTTCAAGCGACGTGATAAGCACAAATATTGTGTTCTTTTCAGAATTATCAACAATTAACCTCCAAAATATCTCAACGCATTGTTACCCCCTAGAGCGCATGATATCTCAATATACAGCATTCGCAAAGCCAACAGATTCACGTATTGTCCGGCAAGAACAGGGCGTCTTATAAAAAGCTGGAACAACTTACTAGAGGTACTCAACGGAGCCACAACACTAACAGAGTTCAAACAAACCTATGCACAATTGAACTATATCCCCAACCCACCCCTTTCAGTCCGTTCGGGTAGAAGAAAGGCAAACATTTTACTCTCAAAATTACGTAATAACTGCAGGGACTTAAACAATCACAAGTTCCAAACCTATATTCTGGACTCACCGATTTGTATATGTAAGTTTATACGAAGTAATCCCTGTGAAAATGCTCATCAATATATCTAATGGTCTGTCCCACATGCACTGACCATAGGAATACAGTATTTAATTCTCATAATGATTCTGATATATCATCTGAAACCGACGTCCTTTATGATAAACCCACACTGACAACAAAAGAAACTGAGTACATCTTTCTGAAAACTCCAGCGTTCATTCCAGCTCGTGATCTATTAAATAGAATTGATATATTCCCGGACTAGTCTCTCTCCTGTATAAGAAGAATCGCCCTTTAAACTCCTCATGTCCCTTATCTTAGAAATGGCCATTCAAGGGCTTTCGTACAGAAACTCTAGAGCTTCAGTGTCCTGCCCTATGGATTTTCGAAGCCCAGACCGTATTATTTGGCTGCCTGTTTTAACAACATATAATTCTAATGCAAATAGTGTAAATCTCTATTCATTTGTAAATCATTCTCAATACCTTGCAGCCGCTCTCTGTAAAACTGTTCTATTTTATTGTATTTATAGAGTTAACATTAGTTTATAACTTTTGCTTCAATCCTTTTTGCAAATTTATGGCAAATAGCATATGTTTAAACTAATAGTCTATCTGGTCCTAGCTAGCTAGCTATCTCTGGGTTCCACCTTTACCCCTGTCCAAGTCGCGGAATGTCTAATCACATTGCTTAATTTCCCGTAATTTGTACCTACCCGAATTCGAAAGACCAGCAGGAACAGGCATTGCTCAAACAATAAAAATCTCTTCGAGCAAATGAGCTACAGAGCAATTGCAATTGATCCAATGAGTGACTCCACATACGGCACTTGTGCTCATCCCGATATTAGAGGATACCTATGGTATGGAGATATACTATTTGGAGGATCATTTTTTGTAGCTCGTTCATGGAATGGATTCTGAGTTTCACAAACATACTGCTTTCGAAAGCGATTACAAGTGAGAAGATAAACCACATTAGGTGAATCACATTGGAGGAAGCTGCGAATTTGGTAGTGATTGTTTGTTCCAATGAAAATTCATCTTTTTTATCCGGAATAAAAAAAAGTATGTAACTTTCAGAGAGGTTTGTCACAATTCAGAACTGCGCCTTTTTAATATGGAATACTTTGTTGTTTTCAAAATCATTGATATTTCCCGTTTTTTCCAATTTTCTGAGGTTTTCAGATTTCAGATTTTGAGGAGGCGAGTGGAATATCTTCTCGATCTCAGCGACCTAAAGAGTATATGACAGGTCTCGTTGAAATTTATCGCATCAATCGAATTGCGGTGAAATCGCATGAGCTGTGATTTTATGATGTCCTTGAAAGTGTGGGGTGGATGGAATGATTTTGTGTACAAAAGTTGATGTGAAATGGTTGGTTTGAAAAATACTTTCAGTTCAAGCCAACCGGTGGATTGAAATTGTTTGCTTTTGTAGACTGTCACATCTGGAACATCACCAGAATCTTGACCTGGAGTAGCTTTAAGTTTGATGTTAGGATCGTGACTGATCAAAATTTATAAAAAAAAATGATCAAAGTCTTCTCTTGAGTGTTCTCGTATAATAAATATGTCATCCCTATATCGGAGATAAATAAGGGGTTGTTTAAATCATTTACTGAAAGAATCCCCCACATCCCCTACGCCCATTCAGCTACTTAGATACTTGCAAAATTTGGACTAAATCTGTTGCCCATATGGCACCCCATGATTTATAAATAGATATCTCCATTCCATTCAAAATCATTTCCTTTCGGGCTCAACTCCAATGGATCTAAATCTGTTTGTCTGGGCATTGAGTGCCAGGAAATTTTCCGAACGCAGCTTCTGCTGATTTTACTCCTTTGTCAATGTCAATATTTCTGTTCACTTGGTAGCTAGGTGAAAATTAATTTCTTTACAAGACCATAAATCGTAAGAGAACTAAATTGAGCAGTTTTACTTGAGTTAACGACTACAGTCTTCCTAGGAAAGAGGAGAGATGTAGTTGTTTCTTTATTATGGCTTAACGACACATTAACAGCCAAGGTCATATCGTGTCGGTGACAGTTTTACGGGTGGATGAAGCCGGAGTACCCGGAGAGAACCACCGAGCAACGACGAGCAGCTGCCAGCTCCCCAACATCGTAACTCCGCAATGCAGAACAGGCAAGGTTAGATTGGTTCAAGACATGCGCACCACCGACGTGCAGTACGCCTTAGTACACGGCGTCATCGTGCCTCATGTGGACAATCGGGGTTAAGTACCTTGCCCAAGGACACAGCGCGGGAGTCCCAATCGATCGCTCAGACGGTCAGCCACCCAAGGACCAAGCGGGCTCGACGTTGTTTAACTTCGATGATCTGACGAGACCCGGTCACTGCAATGCCACCGCGCCACCGACAGAGGAGAGCTATCGGGTGAAATTCCATCACGCAATTAAGAATTTCAAAAGATTCCCCTTGCTTTGTTTCCGATCTATTTTCCAATTCTATAACAAAAATGGATCGGAAGAACGTTTAAGCTTCGGCGTTTCCAAGTTCAGAAACTGTCGAATGTGCGTGGGAGTGGGTTGTGGTGCAATTGGAGGGTAACACAGTTTTGAGTAACTAGATCAATTAATTTTTGAAACGTTCTTACACGACTGTATATAAACACGAAAGCAAAAACGTTTAGTTCTTTGTAGGATTCTTTAGTTTTTCGGCCTCTCAAAGGTCTAAGAGCCTGAGATTATAGAGTAGAGCCTCTACACGAGAATACAATATAAGAAATGTATTTAAGATTGTCACGGGCTGTTTTGTAGCTTTCTATTACAGACTGCCAATAACAAGAGATTATGCATCATAAATTTGCCACACATGTTTCTCACTATTTCACAAATTAATGTCCTCATCTATAATTCATCCTGGTTACAGATTCAACAAGAGCTTGGTATTTCTAATCGCTTCTGAAATAAGTGCACTTTCTGCAGAACTTGTATTCGAAATACAAATATCCTCTGTATCTTTTTCATGTATTTTTGTGATCTATCTGTTTTCCTTCATCTCCATACAATGTGGGTTTACCAAACGAATCGCCCTCATCCTCCCGCGTAATATGCAAATTGAGCAGTTGAAAAAATTAAATTTTTCAAAATATTTCAACAAAACCATATCGTGTGACCCATCACTGGAACGAGCTCATTGAGCTCGTTCCAATGAGGGGTCACATTATATGGTTTTGTTGAAATTTGTTGAAAAATTTGAAAAAAATGAGATTTAAAATAATATTTTTTATATCGTCTGCGTTGGGTAAAGGATTAAACAAAAACAATATCGCAATCGCGCAGTTATAACGACTTGAAACTACGATTTGTTTGTGAGTATTGGAGAGTGGCGTTTCTTCTTCTTCTTCCGCTGTGTTTTTGTTTTTTGGTTTGCGTTCAGTACCACATTTCCCACGAGAGTGGTAATTCAGTGTGAACTCATTTGTTCTGTTTTATGTCCATATGTTGTTTATCCATCACGTTCGTATTTCAAATAATTTAATACTTCAACATGAATTCAGTTGTTTTAACATGTAAACTCTAATTCTTATTTATTTATTGGTGCTTAACGCCAAATCAGCAGCGAAGGCTATATCGTGGCGAGAAAACGATAAAAGGGAAACATGACAATAATGAAATACAAAGATGAGTAAAAACAACTACAATAAAAATGATAAAGACAATGTAGTATGAACAGTGATGCGTGAAGAAACAAGAAATGTGAATAGCTCATAAATCAACCTGGTGAATTTAAGTCTTAAAGACTCTAGTTTAAATAGTAAAAACATTTTTAAAATTTATTAAAAAGGTTGATTGATTTCAAAAATGCGAGAATCATATTCGGGCTCGTACGATAAAAAAGATCTCTCAGAGATCCTACAGAAAAATACTGCCCTCTGACATGATTAAAATCAGCACAATGCAAAAGAATGTGTTCCACTGACAACACCTGCTAGCAGGGAACACACTCTGGTCGCACAGTACCCTCCAACAAAAAGGAATGTGTTAGTCCTGTATGACCAATATGACATCGCGTCAAAACTGCAACATCCTTTCTACAAAGGTTACTAGATGGGTAGGGATCTGAAATAGTTGGTCGGAAGCGATGAAGCTTGTTATTTGTCGCTCCACCCCATTCCGCCTGCCACATGGATTTGATGTAACTACTGATATGTGGTTTGAAGTCACTGAACGGAATCTTAAAATCAGTGAGAGGCTTGGATAAAGCCTGTTTTGCTGCACTGTCTGCCCTGGTGTTACCAGCGATACCTACATGTCCGGGTAACCAGCAAAATACGATATCACATTGGTCAGATACGAGAGTTGATAAGTTCTCACGAAGTTCCGAAATGAGAGGGTTCTTCAACCTGGGGTTGAGCAAAGCAAGCAAAGAGGAAAGAGAGTCAGAAACAATAATCGACTTCTTTTCCTGTACATTCTCGATATGTTGGAGTGCGAGTTGCAAAGCTTTAACTTCAGCTGTGAAAATAGAACTTTGTTTCGGTATTCTGATTGAAGTGACATGATCATCAGTGACAACTGCTGATGCTACTTTGTCACCATCTTTTGATCCGTCTGTATAGATCCTTGTATATGTACTATACGTTGACTTAATTTCAGCATATTTCTGCTTAAACTGCAGAGAATTTGTTTCAGACTTTTTAGTTGATGCTAGGTCCAAAATAACTGTTGGCTTTTTAAGATGCCAAGGAGGAGTTTGTGGTTCACGGTTCTCTTTTATTGTAACTGGTTCAATTATGGCAGACTCCATATGAGGTTTAATTCTAATTCCCATTGGAGGGATATGTTTCTGATGACGGTTAAAAAATTCAGTATTTTGAGGTTCTGAGACACAATTGTATGCAGGGTTGGACGGATTAGAAAGAAGTTTTGAAACATATTGGACTGAAAGTTTAATTCAGCGCTTCTCGAGAGAAGGCTCCTCTGCCTCAAAAAGCATCGAATCTACCGGTGATGTTCTAAAAGCACCAAGGCTGATTCTTATGCCACTATTATGAATGGCATCAAGAGATTTGAGAAATGACTTTCTTGCAGAACCGTAAACCACACAGCCATAATCTAATTTTGATCTGACAAGTGATCTATACAGTCGGAGTAATGTTTTTTGGTCAGCACCCCAATCAGTGCTACCAACTACCTTCAAAAGGTTCAGTGCCCTTTTACATTTTACCTTTAGTTGTTTTATATGAGAAGTGAAATTCAGTTTGCTGTCAAACAACAAACCCAAGAATTTCGCTTCCTTAACAACATTAATACGACTCCCATCTATTTTCAATTCCGGATCAAGGTGGTGCTTCCGGAGCTTACAGAAATGAACACAATTAGTTTTCGTCTTAAGAGAATTTGAAGCCGTTTTCTGTAGCCCATTTCTGGATTCTATTCAACACAGCTGAAGTTTGCGCTCTATAGCATTCATTATTTTTGCTGCTATAGCAGATTAAAAAGTCATCTACATACAATGACGAATCAACCATATTCTCAATTGCATCAATAATACTATTGAGTTTCACTGAGAAAAGGGTAACAGATAAAATACTTCCTTGAGGAACCCCCAATTCCTGCCCGTGAGGATCAGATAACGTTGACCCAACACGAACCTGAAATTGGCGGTCCCTCAAAAAGTTTTCAATAAAAAGAGGCATATGCCCCCTCAACCCCATGTTAAAAAGATCTTTTAAAATCCCACACGTCCACGTTGTGTCATATGCCTTTTCCAGGTCAAAGAAGATGGCGATCACATGTTCCTTTCTGGCAAAGGCATTTCTTATAAACGTTTCTAATCTGACCAAATGATCCACAATACTTCTCTGGCTTCTGAAACCACACTGAACATCTGCAAGCAGATTGTTCGATTCCAGAAACCAGACAAGTCGATCATTGATCATCCTCTCCATGGTTTTGCACAGACAACTTGTTAAGGCAATAGGCCTATAATTACTAGTGTTGCTGTGATCTTTATCGGGCTTAAGAATTGGAATTATAGTAGCTTTTCGCCAGGGAGGTGGAAACTGGCCAGTCACCCATATGTCATTAAAAATAGATAATAAAAGTGCAAGTGTAGTTTGAGACAGATATTTTAAAAGCTGATAGTGAATGTCATCAGGTCCAGTGGCAGAACCCTTTGCTCTATGCAAAGAGTTACTTAACTCTTCCATAGAGAAAGATTCATTGTAATCCTCTAAGTTATTGGATGTAAATTTAATCTTTTGTTTTTCTTGTTGTTTTTTTAAGTTTGAGGAATTCTCGGTTACTATTTTCAGACGACGAATGTTTGGAAAATGTAGAGGCTAACTTGTTTGAAGTGTCTTGTTTTGTTGTAATGGGTGTGTTGTTATCTTGTAGGTGTTGTACAGCTGATTTTGTTTCTTTTCCTTTAATTTTCTTAATCATCTTCCAAATTTTAGTGATGGGGGTGTTTTGATTCAGTTTCGAAACGTAGGTTTCCCATGAACTTTTCTTTTTTTTGTTTTAAAAGTCGTCTTGTTTTTGCCCGATTTATACGTAGTCTATCAAAATTGTGTGTGGTTGGTGACTTATTAAATTTGGCTTGGCTTGCAATGTCAATCAACTGGGGTGAAATGGTCAATCTTCTCAGTACTCTCCTGAAATTTCTCCCGTGTGAAGCGTTCAGAACAAAGCGATGAGAAAGTGTCCCAGTCAGCCTTTTTAAAGTTCCACTGGGGCACCCTCTCATCATCTGCCGGAACTACACTCTCCAACACAATCGGAAAGTGGTCACTCCCGCACAAGTCATCTTCTACCTTCCAAGAAAAATCAAGGAAGACAGAAGGGCATGCGATTGTTAGATCAACTGAAGTGTAAGAACCAGATGCGGGGTGAAGGTAAGTGTCTGATCTATCATTGAACAAGCTCAAGTCATATTTTGTAATGAACTCTTCTACAGTTTTGCCTTTTGTATCTTCTTGATTGCAGGAATTACCCCAAAGGGGACCATGAGCGTTAAAATCACCCAACAAAATATATGGAGTTGGGAGTTGTCAAGATCATTCAGCTGAAGTGGTTTATTTGGTGACACATAAATGGAACATAACGTAACTGTCTTGTGTAAGGTCAGGCGTACCGCTACAGCCTGTAAATTTGATTGTAACGGAACAGAACTGTGATTAATATCGTTTCTGACCAAGACAGACGTACCACGAACATGAAGATCAGCATCATACGAACAATAATGCTTAAAAACTGAAAAATCTTGAGCTGCAGGTTTCTTTAAAAGAGTTTCCTTCAAGCAAAAAGCAGCCGGTTTATATTTTTGGCTCAGAAGACCTAATTCATTAAAATTGGCTCTAAAACCTCGACAATTCCACTGTATTATATTATTTTTACTTTTGCTATCCATACTTGGTTGGAGACTGGGATGGTGGACGTATAGGAGATATAGCCCCAGTATGTTTCTTTGGTGATTTGTTCTTTGGAGACTTATTCTGAGTTGGCGAGCGTAGTTGCTCGAACATTTCGTCGATGCCATCACCGACATCCATCAGCTCAAAGCCCTCAAAAAACTCTAATTCAAGGAGCGGATGTTCCTTATATGTTCGGCACTTGTATTCCAATCCGTTGTGTTATTTTATGACAAATAAAATATGTTTAATCCAATCTCAGAGCTGCTTTTACCAAGAGATGGGCGTTATATATTTTAATTTCAGGTTTGATATATAAGTAGTTTATTGGGCATTGCCTCGGTATCCACATGGCATTCGGTTTAATATCACCCTTGACTGTGAACATTGCCTTCTAGTGATGCATAACACCTGTTTCACTTCGATTTGATAGATACCGTCAAATCTATGATCTCCTTGTATTCTTTATGTAAGTATACTGTACTCTCATACACAGCCATATTCATTTCACCTCTAGGTAAAGCGTAGTGAGTTGTGCAGGAGATTTATTATGTTGCAGATGCCTCTTTTGATTAGAATGTTTCGTACGCTGGTGAAGGTTTATCTTGCTGCTATTGCACTTTCCCTGGTAATTCGCTAATAACTGAGTAGCCAATGACTTCTCTTTTCTTTCATCGGGAGTTGAAAACATGCGAGTGCTGAACAAATCATTGGGTCGGAAAATCGGAGTACCGAAATGCGACGAGTTACCATTGTGTTGGTACTGTTAGCCCTGCGGTGCATTTATGGTTTTCCGCCAAGCTCTACTTTCATTTCTCTTGATCATAGGCGGACATAAATTGATGACAGTATGTTGTGTACACAGTCAGAAGAACCAGTATGGAGGTATAGCACATTAGAGCTCCCCCAAGTTTTCTCTTATTCTATTCCAAATACAAAAGTGGCATATGTTATTCATCTAATTATTTTCTTCGATAAGTTGTAGAATACCTTCGGATATTCACTTCAGCTCGTTCGTTAGAAACGTGTCGCCATTATTCTTCCCAATAGTTAACTTTACTTTCGCAGTATTCAATATGTATTCCTCCAAACGACTTTCCCAACATATAAGAGGAAGGTTACAGCGACTTGTTTGAGCTTTCTCACATTTTCTGCTGTCGAGAAATTGCAGATCGCCTGTTTTTATCGTTCCTTTAAAGCGTTTTCATTTTTCTATTGTCCGTTATTATATCATACACATCATTTGCAGTCTGCACCCAAAATGGGCTCATAAATGCAGTATCTCTTTTGATACCTTTTAATACCTAAGGCCAGTAAATGACGTCGTACTACAATCACATCGAATTCAATTGCAGTTAATCTCGAATTCAACTTAACATTCGTGTTTTGATGCACTCGTCTCATTTGTGTTTCGTCAAATTCAGTTCTCTCTTCTATAAATCCCAGGGTGAATTTTTCATTGACGGTGACTGAGGAGATGCTTTTTCAGCGTTAGCGGTGATGTAAAATACAACAAGTTAGTAAATTTCCCATGTTCCGCATATGCGATTTATCATGCGCGGACATTATTTCATTCATTACAACACTCGCGTAGAAGATACGATGTGAACAAATGCTTCCAACTCCTTCACAAAATGCCAGTTTTTTTTTTATTTTAATTTCCCTGCATATATTTTTATTTAATTCGTATTTATTTGTAAGGCTTTGCCAAACCCAGTTTGGGAAAGACTCTTGTTATTCTTCTTTTTCAAACATTTTTCTTCTCTATTATTTTTTTAATTATTTTTATTGTTAATAGTTTTTTCCTCCATCAATTTTGTCCGTTGCACAGCTCAAAAACAAGCCGTAAGATTTCAACCAAATTTGACATACTTATATAATGTCATGAAATCAAGTTAAGAGAGTTATCGTCAAATCTGTGAAAGCGCGTATTTTCAAAATATTCTGCCAAAACCTTCAAAATTTCACCATTTTGCAACCTAGCTCAAAAACAAGTCGTACGATTTCAACCAAATTTGGCAAACTTATTTACTGTCACAATATCTAGTAAAATGAGTTATCGCCATATTCCTGAAAACGCTTATTGTTAAAATTTTCTGCCCAAAACCATCAAAATTTCTCCATTTTTCAGAAGTCTCAAAATTGTTTACACTTATCTAGCTCAAATTTTCCAACATTTAGAGCAGAATATGATACACCAAAATCACCACACAAATATTTCAAAATTAATCCCTACTGGCCAAAAATTATTTGAAATATAGAATTTTTGTTTTCAAAATTGCCCAACTTCAAGGGCAAATGTCTTTAATTACCAGGTCGTTGTAAAAATTGTTATGGTATGGACAGATGCAACAATGATTGCAGAAGAAAGTTATTGTTTAGTTTTTAACTTAGATTTAACCCTCAAGCACAATGAGGGTGAATATAAGAGTACCAATTGAAAATGCCAGAATTAAACTTTGGTTGCTTTTTACTATCATTTTGGAATGGGTTAAATTCAAACACTTTGCATGCCTGTATTCAAAATTGACTACCGAACATATTTGCTGTTATAAGTTTGGTTGTAAAGTTTAACTCTATACACATAAAAAACTCACATTTTGCAGAATTTGGTAATTTTTACGGGACAATTTACACAATTTCCAACTGATTGAGCGCTGAATGTTTTCTATGGCTACATGCAGCAGTTGAAGTATGACAACTTTTGCTTTATATGTTATTATTAAAAAAAAGTTTAACTCTTGAATGATTTGACACTTCCTAAAAGGGTACTGTCGGAATAATTGTTATATTTGCCAACATTTACATGCGATTTATCAGCACTGGAGCCATATCTTCTCAAAACGTTTCCCATGAGAAGATAGGGCATTCATCCAAGAACAATTTTGCTGTTATATGTTTTATTCAAAGTTTTAAACCTCACCTAGTTTTCCGGCCTTGACTTGGAGTACCCTCAAATTGTACTTGTTCATTCAAATACCGTGATTCAAGATTCCTCCATGTCTCAAATCAGAAACTTAAGCTGTGATTGATGACAAGTCTCTGGAAAGTGAAATGCGGTATCATCGTCATATTCGTGAAAATGCTTATTTTCAAACTATTCAGCCAAAACCATTTAAAATTTCACAATTTTTAAAAAGTCTCAAAATTGTTTACAGTTACTTACCTCTGATTTTCCAAACATTTGGAGTATAATATGAGACACCAAAATTCCCGCATAAATATTTCAAAAGTAACCCCTATTGACTGAAAATGACATGAATATTGGATTTTTTCTTCAAAATCGACCAACTTCAAGGGCAAATGTCTCTAATTGCATGGTTGTTGTAACAATTAGTTTGGTATCGATAGATGCTACAATGATTGCTGAAGAAAGTTACTATTTACTTTCTAATCTCAGATTTAACCCCCAAGCACAATAAAGGCGAGACTAAGAGTGCTGTTTGAAGATGCCAAAATTAGGCAACTTTGGTTGCTTTTTTCGATCATTTTGGAAAGGGTAAATTTCAAACACTTTGCATGTCCTTATTCACAATTGACTACCGAGCATATTTGCTGTTATAAATTTGGTTGTAAAGTTTAAACCTATGCCCATTCTGGTTGCATAAAAGTAGGTACCATCCAAAAAATTCCCATTTCTTCAGAATTTGGTAAGCTGGTAAGTGACAGTTTACTCCACTTGTAATTGATTGAGTGCTGAAGGTTTTCTAGGACTGCATGCAGCAGTCAAAGTATGAAACTTTTGTTTTATATATGGTATTATTAAATGTTTAACTCTTAGCAGATTTGACACTTTCTATAAGGGTACTGTCGGAGTAATTGTTATTTTCGCCAACATTTACAGCGATTTTTCAGCACTGGAGCTATATTTTGTCACAACGTTTCCCATGAAAAGATAGGGTATTCATCCAAGAACAATTCGGTTGTTATATGTTTTATTCAAAGTTCTAACCTTCTTCACCCAGTTGTCGGGCCTTGATTGGAATACCCTCAAATTGTACAAATATCAAAATTCAGGATTCCTCCAAGCCTCTTATCAGAAACCTATCCTATGATTGATGTCCACACATTTAGAGCATAATATGATACACCAAAATCACCACATAAATATTTCAAAATTAACTCCATTTTATCGTCAAGATTGACTAACTTAAAGGGCAAACTTCTCTAATTGCAAGGTTGTTGTAACAATCATTTTGGTATGTACAGATGCAACAATGATTGCAGAAGATAGTTACTGTTTACTTTTTAATCTCATCTTTAACCCACAAGCACAATGAGGGCGAGCTTAAGAGTACAGTTTGAAAATGCCAAAATTAGCTAACTCCGGTTGGTTTTTGTCTATCATTTCGGAAAGAGTTAATTTCAAACACTTTGCTCTGCTATAGGTAGAGATGCTTAACAGATGTAGAACAGCAACGTTCCTCTACATTAAATTATGAAATTCTTCAGAGTGACTCGGAATAACGCAAAATAATAAATTTTAGAATTTTGGCATTAAGATATATTCCCTTCCAAAGAGCTCATCCTGTGAAAAAAACAAACAAATCATGATTTTCTGCAAAGCTGAGCGAATTTGAAGGGTCCTTTTTCCTGTTTGAGATCCTGGTATATATAGATGCAGCCCCCACGTAGGAACATCGGGAAGTGAAGCAGTGCTTGTTTACTAAGGTAAACAAGTTATGTTTTACTGGTAAAATAGGACCTGGTAACCATTGCCACTGGGATGCGATCCCCCAGTAAGTGGAAAAGATAAGCAAAACCGATTGGCAAAACTTGACTTTATGCTTATGTTTTGTCAGGATATAGCCCGATACCGATAATGACGCTGAACACCAATAAACAGATGAGGCAATAATTATACAAATATATTTTTGTCTCTGTTCTAAGCCTTCAGAACCCCCCTGGATCCCAGAGAAGTGAAGGTCTGCATGTCGCCTGAAGTAAATTTGTTTTCTTCCACTGGTAAAATAAGACCTAGTTACTAAAGCCACTGGGGTGCAGTACCTCAGTGGGTGGACAAAATAAGCATAAACGATTGGCAAAACTTGACTTTATACTTTGTTGTGTCATTATAGAGCTTAGAAGCTGACAAAGACTAATAAATAACACTTCGCAATACTGGACTGGAACCTAGAATAAGAATACTGTTCAAAAATACCTATTTTGGTAACTATTTTCTATAGTTTGGAAAGGGTAAACTTGATACACTTTGCTTCCGTGTGTGTATAGTAGCCTATTTATGGACCACAAAGAATAATACAGGCATGACATGGTCAAAAGTCAATATTTATTTCGACGAAACTGGATCACATATACATAGCGTGTATGCTGCAATATATACACAGGTTTCAGCAGGTGAATATAATAATGTATCTTCGGCCTTCCACTGATTTGTCACGGTCCTCTTACGAGGAGGCCTACATTAAACCACTGATGCATACCTCCGCATATGGTGGTAAAGTCAGCCCTATATGTCTAAAAGAAAGCCTGCATACCTTCACCTTGAATAGGGAGACTGGAAGAAAATATAGTGCTGGTATGGCTAGTCCTAGCTCTCCTGGTCTGCGAGATAGATGGCTAAGATACACAATGGAAAGCATGCCCCCGACCATGGAGCTGTGATACAAAAGAGGGGTTAAGGAGAACGAAACACAAGGACAAACTGGTACAACATGAGTCTCCATTTCTATGTGTAAGGTGATGGTGGGGTGAAAATGTGACAATGTAAACTACACTTTTCAAAAAAAGTAGGGGATATTGATATTTTCAGACAATGGTATTGGATACGCGTGATTGGACACATCAATATGTTACCAAGTTTAGTGTGGATCCCGAATGTCACCGGCCCACGAAAACCTCGTGCAGGTTTTTCGCACGAAAGCCGCGTTAATGTCTATGGGGTACGTTTTAAAATTTTCATTTGTACTGGGCGGGTTTTTTCGGAGGTCTCATCGTCCTTTTCTTGGTATAAAATCGTCCATCAATAGTTCTGGTAAAAAAATAACTTTTGAGGTATACGAAAACTGACACTTGTCGAACGTTTACATGCCGTTGGCATGTTGGAAGCTGGCAACAGACAGACTGCAGTGGCTCAAATTATCAATGTTACTCAATCGGCGATTAACAGGTTGTGGTCACGCTATCGTCAGACAGGCAATGTTGATGACGGACGTCGGTCAGGTCGTCCAAGGGCGACAACTGCTAACCAGGATCGTTTCATCCGAACCACAACATTACGTACACGCCATCAAAGTGCCTCAGAAATTAGACAGCAGCTGCACCGAGTCACAGATGTGCAAGTCTGTTGTCAGACTATCCGAAATCGCCAACACAGCTGGAATTGGTCGACCTCGAATAATTCCAGGTTTGACTGAAGGTCACATCGCAGCAAGGCGTAATTGGTGTGGAGGACGGCAGCGCTGGGACAATCGTTGGTGGATCAACGTCCTGTTTTCCGATCAATCGAGGTTCACTCTCGACTTCCACGACAGGCGAAACAGAGTGTGGCGGCGGCGGAAAGAACGATACCATGACGTAACCGTTAGGCAGCACGATCGTTTTGATGGCGGATCGGTTATGGTGTAGGGAGGCATATCCATGACAAGCAGAACAGCATTACATGTCATCCAAGGCGTGTCACAGGGCAGTACTACAGTGATGACATATTAGCAGCCCATGGGGTGCCATTTGCGCGACGTCACGGCCGTCGATTCATTTTTCAAAGATGACAATGCAAGAGCACACAGGGCCCGTGTCGCTACAGAGTTCCTCGAGGAGCAGAACACCGCTACACTGCCTTGGCCAGCACAAAGTCCGGACCTTCACCAATCGTGCACGTCTTGGAGATGCTTGGCTGGCGCCTACGACAACGACAATGCCAATACCCCCTACCAATGTCCAGGAACTCGCCGCTGCACTGCAGGAAGAATGGACTATCATCAGTCAAGCTTATATTGGACGTTTGGTGAGGAGTATGCCACGTCGGATCCGCGCTTGTCTCGCGAACGGAGGAGGATTTGCAAGGTATTGAAGTCTTGGACTGAATGTGGTAAATTCTCTGACTGGCCGACCATGTCTTCTAAATCTCAGTGCGTGGAATGTGTGCTTGTCAGACACCCAACTATCGCTGAAATCATTCACCAGATGTCACAGTGCAATCAATGCCTCAACTGTCTTTTTGATGAAAATATAAATATATTTCTTCACATATCTCACTTTTACCAAATATCTCCTACTTTTTTTAATAATATATATGGCAAACAAGGTACGACTGAAGACCAAGGGATAAATTACCGTGATGGAATAAAACAAAGGGGGGCCTCAGGTGACTGAGTTAGCAAGTTTCATTGGTTGTAGGAATGTTAGAGTTAGGTCAAGATGAAGGTAAAGTGGATGGTTAAAGAGTAAAAGAAAAGAAAGGAGACCGGTCCTGAAGTATGAATTGTCATGATGACCAGAGGTTCATACCTTGATGTTATTATTTTGAAGAAATATCAGAGTGTAGGGGATGTTTCAAATGATGGACTTGTCTAATGACGGTGAAGTGACCCCAGGTGTTGTTGTTTGTTTTGCAGAAGGTTAATCTAGCTGAGCTAAGTACAGATGGTGCTTGAAGCAGGTGGCATCTGGTGGTCCTTAAACTTACTCTTAGAACCGGAGTTTCTTCAGAATTAAACGAATTTACTTTTGTAAGTTTTGAAGTAGTGTTTAACCCAATATCTGCTATGGCAGCTTGGTGAATAGTGCGTAGAACAAAGTTCGATTTCAAGTGGGTTTTCTAATTTTCTGTACTCGTTCTCATGCCAGTGCCAAAAAATCAGATGTAAAGATAATCAATATGATTGATGATTTCGTGTACAACACATCGCGGCTTTTCACATTAAACATTGGGAAGGTGGGGGACGTTGTACAAACACGAGTGCGCGAATGCGCTGGAGTGTTTTACAATATAGTCCCTCGCCTCGAATGAATTATTTCACGTAACCAGTCCAGTCAAGCGATTACTTGTTTATTACTTTTCATTATTAACGATAATTATATTATTTAATCCTTTACCTAACGTAACGGCCAAAAACGGCCAACACTATTCTCAAAACTCGCCAATTAATTTTCATTATTTTTTTCATTTTTTGTCTCAAAAACATAGATTATGACCCTTCATTGGAACGAGCTCGTTCCAATGAGGGGTCATAACCTATGTTTTTGAGACAAAAAATGAAAATAATAGTTAGTCAAGAATTTTTTTTGCAAGTGTCGTCTTCTTTTCATGTTAGATAAAGGGTTAAAAAAAGCACAAGAAACCCAATGAATTCCCCATTACACTCACGGCAAAGCGTCTTTGTTTACGCGCACGGATACATGGCACAATTGTTGATTGCATAATTCACTTGTGAAGTTATCGTTTATAATCAAACCCGGAAATCCCAGTAAATCACACTTTGGAA
The DNA here is from genome assembly GCA_031216915.1 of Pictodentalium vernedei. Lineage (NCBI taxonomy): Eukaryota > Metazoa > Mollusca > Scaphopoda > Dentaliida > Dentaliidae > Pictodentalium > Pictodentalium vernedei. Next base: position 704,349,481 of record CM062296.1, read on the forward strand.
AGTAATAATACTTAACCATATCATTCTGTGTGCGGTCTGTGTCTGAAACGGATTCAGGGCCCTAGACTGATGATTCGTACTTGGAGAGTAACTGTCCTAAAATTCTGATTGTGCGAGGTCAATCCGAATCCATCCCCTCTGCTCTGTGCTTATTTCTGTCTGATATGATAGGATAATAAGGATAATATAGGATAATAAATTCGGGACCAGTATATTGGAACAGTAAAACATATGGTGGAATTCAAGACTTTCCGGTTTTTAGAATTTTTATTCCTTTGGTAGTTTCTGTGATTACTGTCGATATTCTATCAATATTTGGCAGATGGATATTGTATCGTCTGCATAACTTTGTTACCATTTAGTAAATAAAAATTTGACTTCAATTTTGTTGGCAGTTTTCGAGATCTCGAGAATATTCTCCTCCTCTGGTCCAAGCAAACATTCCCGACACATAACATATCACGAAGGTGCAATTCTAAACCAAGAATGAGACGTCTATTATTTCATTCCAATATGATCTGACATGAGCGTTCAATTAATTAGTATTGCGGTTGGTACTTATAAATATTCGATTAATCATAAATTTGTAAATAATTTGCATTCATTTGTCAAGACGGTACTGGAATTAGTGTGGGGGTTTCCATACATTAATATTGATAAAGTCATACATTTGTATATTATGCATACGTTTCTTAACCCTTTACCTAACATGAAAAGCAGACGACACTTGCAAAAAAAAATTCTTGAATAACTAATTTTTTTCATTTTTTGTCTCAAAAACATAGGTTATGACCCCTCGTTGGAACGAGCTCGACGAGCTCGTTCCAACGAGGGGTCATAACCTATGTTTTTGAGACAAAAAATGAAAATATTTTGAAAATTAATTGGCGATTTTTGAGAATAGCGCTGGCCGGTTTTGAGCGTTACGTTGGGTAAAGGGTTAAAATAGTCTTAATGCGCGTCCTATATTGAGAAGTAAAAAGGTTGCCCATCTGAAGTCAGCTTTCAGAGTTTACTTGCAACTAATATCGCAAAACTGTATGTGGTTCGGTTCAGCTTACCTTCAGAAGTTTGACTTGAAATTCAAGGGGTAAGTTGGCAATACATCTTACATTCACCAAGTTTCTGTATATCGGGTATCAACGATGCTCATGTCTTGAAGCCATTGGCTTCAGAGACCTAAATCTTCCACTCGAAGGATTATGACAACTATTTTGAAGATTCTCGAAGTAGCCCTCGAGAGTGGAGGTTAAATATATATATATTCAAGATCATGACAAGTTGACTGGTTGAATACGAGAAGCCACTATCAGGGCTTTTAGAAAATTAGGGTACCAGAGCACAAGCCAACATTTTCCTTGCTCATGTTTTATTTTCAATGAAACACAAATAATATTTTGTTTATTTAAATGTTTTATTACAAATTATTGGAGAGTGCTTGTGAAGTTTGACTGAAGGCTTGTTTTTCGATTTTTTCAGAATCTACCCACAAGAAATTTGAGGAAATTGAATCTCATATGTTATTTTCGTTTTTTTTTTTTCAGTCGATCTCGATTTCGAAATATTTTATTTTTTACAATTTCGACAGGCTGGTTTGACTGCGTCGGGATAATATCGCGATCTGATCGGGAATGACACAACTTTTGCGATCCCAGCACTGTATGTTATTTACTTGAAGTTGTGTACTGTCGTGGAAACATGTTTCTTGGTTTGACAGGGCCCATGTCCAAGCTGTCGGGTCTCAAATTACACAATTGCATTAAAAAATCCGATTTGGCACCATGAAATCTTCGTTGGTGAATGTTTTGACACCAAAAAAGGACATTTTACTTGTGGAGGAAAACCATTACAGCAGCGAGGAGCACTGTCGATGACGACACAAACAAATTTTTTTATTACTTCCAGTACAAGGAAATCGTGAGCTGGCATCAATGACGGAAACAAGAACCGATCTTCGCAATTTTCCGTGACCAGTTGTCGGTTCAGTCTTGAAACAATTGCCAGTTCATTTTTCAAAACTCGACCAATGTATATGGATCAGATAGCGAAAACAGAAAACAACCCTCCCCTCCCATTAATAGTTTTACACATTTTGGCACTAAATATTCAGAATGGACAGAAATTTGGCACCAGACAATTTCGGGCCAGAGTGAACAATGATCAAATCCTTGTGTTCAATAATCTCTGATCATTGATCTCAATACAAGTGGATTGCTGGAACGTTCATTGAACACATATGGAAAAGTATCTTTATCCGTCGCCGTCATCTTGGGGTTGTGGGAGGGGGTGAATATGGCTATAAATATACAATAATCAACAACAACAAAATTACGAAATTTTTTAATCTCACGACGCCTCCCATTTTCAATAAGCTATGAACATCACCAACTTATGCATCATTTGCTGACATCAAAAATATTCTTTAAAACGCAATAAGTGATTATTGAAAACGTCCGCGGAAAATTGCTGTTGAGCATTGTCTAATTATAGCAATAATTGCCACCACCAGGATGGCAGCACGTTATACGGGTTTCTACGTCTGAGCAATGCGCGTCCCAGCAATCTAGTTGTATGGAGATCAGTGATACAGACATATCTTACATTAAGTTTGCTGCAGCGTATTTTAAGGAAGAATTATGGAGTCGATGTAGAGCAATAAAAGGAAATGAGAAAAAGGGACATAAAGGGAATTTCGAACCACGCACGACTCATTCCTGAAAAAAGATAGTTATTTGGGCATAGGAGATTCGTCACAATATATAGGCGCTAAACAGAAAGTTGCTGTAGTGTTCATTTTGATATAATTGCATTGTTAATGTAGTTATACGTTTTGGGTCCAAATACTCAATCCCCATTGGTCAGCTGGATGAAAACGTCATGACCAAATGTAATTGATTTTCCAATGAATACATTTGGTCGAACTTTGACCCGCATTTACGGTAGAGCGCAGTTGACAGAATGTAATTCGGGCGGTGTTTGGGCGTGTTTTTAACTTGTAGCGCCTCTCGCAGTGATCAACTTCGCTGCTGTTTCTTTGGTGACATTTCCCAACTGTGGCATAAAGCCCGTTACTAAAATACTCGTTTCCATTTCTAAAGTTGTGAGAATTAAAAATCAGAGTTGCGCGCTTTGTCTTTTGTGTGAGGATGTTTTTTCGCCTCGTTCGTTCGTACATGTTTTATTTCGTCTTTCTGCTTTGTTGTTTGGTAAAAAGTAGTTTAAACAGTTACGGAATATAATTATAAGAATAGAATGCAATTTTCATAATCTTTGTTGGAGTATGAACGTGTGGGAATGGGTACAAATTATGTATGAATCCCGAAAGATTATGAAAATTGCATTCAATTCTTAAAAAAACATGTGGGGAGGCATTTATTGGTAAGTTACATATTTTGCTTAAAGACCTAACAGTAAAGGGTCTTCCCAAATGGTATAACTCTTTGGAGACAAATGGATGTGTTCATGACCGCGGTAAATACAATTTGCCAGTAAATACGTTTGTTTTTGTTTTTCGTCCTTTTCCCACGCATCAGCCACAAAATGTTCGTATATTTCACAGCCATACTTGTGTCCAAGCTGTCACGAAAATTGATTATGGTTGAGAACACAATATTTCCTGTGGTGTCTCACTTTCTTGGTACTAGGGCACGAAAGGATCCAGGATGGAGTGCACACGGCTCACACCCCTTAAATCTCAAGACTTTCGATCTCATGGTGCGCACACCCGTTAATCTCAACACTTTCAGTCTCATAGCCAATGTGAGGGTGGCCAAGAACAACCCGTTATTATTCTTTTATAAACGACGTTTAACCTGGTTAGGAAAATCGGTGAACCGTTTGAAGACTAAAATAAAGTTAACTACACTACTGTTAACGTGGTTCGTGGTTGGCCTTGGGGATCACAGGAACTCTCAAGAAAAAGAGGTAGGGCACTAAAAAAATTCTCGGTAAAAGAATGTCAAATATAGAATTTACGAAGAAAAACGGGGCTTGTATGGATTATTATTTAACCATTTCCAAACCTAACGGTCCCCATAATCCCCACCGCCTTGATTGCACTTCGTAAATTTGAAAATCATTAATACACGTAATAGTTACGCTCTGTATCATAATCTGGAATCCTCACCCTGTGCAACCTGCTGCGCTCCTTCTCTACCGTTGTCCTACAAACATCGCATATAATGCTATCTGCACGCAATTAAGAAATTGTTAACAATAAAACAAACAAATAGACCGGTAATCTGTCGCACACATCTGCGCACGTGAGCATTCTGATCTGTCACGAGAGCATTCGCCCTTATTGGTGTGGGTTAATTCATTATATTCGACACCCTATGATGTGCCAGCTGACGTAGACCCCACGCTCAAACATAATGACCAACCTCTTTGTGGCAGTTTAAACGAGACTAACCTGAGGGATTTGTCGCCCTCAGGTGTTATTCGGTGTAGTAGAGGGAGTTCTATTAGCAGGTTGCTTCTTGCCATCCCTGAAACATCAACTTTCCGCTGGCATATATGATGGACCGCATCTATGGCACCGGAAAGGAAATAATTCGATCTCCATTCCCCATTATGTGTCACATAAATTGTTCTAAGTTTATTCATTTGGTTACAGTCTGTTTACAATTACCCTATCTTCCGGGGGCTAGCAGGTAGACAGCTAATTTGGCTATGCTATTTCCCACTGTATACTACTTATTTCATGTGTGCAATATGTTTATTTGTAACCGCTTACATGTATGTATACTGTGAATAAAGAATCTGAACCTTAATCTGACGGTCAAAGCCGGCCAGCTCTATTCACCCAAATCGGCATTCATATGTAACTGACTGGCTTTTCAAAGGCTGATTCCAAAAAGGTAGCTTATGACACCTCACCGGAAATCTTTCGACCAGGTGGAAAAGGCGTGTTAATCTGTTAAGTTGAAGATTATAGATTCATCAGATTCTTTTTTAAAACAAAGCGAATGGTTCAAATCCCTTTGTTTCCAAAAACTAAAAAACTACATGATAAAACACCCATGCTGGGAACTACAAACCCTGTCCAAGCTCTCTTCATTAGGTATCGTAAACTAACACATGCCAAACTCAGTTGGGTTAAAATTAACCTCAAACAACTGGGTTGAGTGAATATGAACCCCATTGGGTTCTTATACACTCGACCCAGTTGCTTTGAGATGATTTTTAACCCAACTGATTTAAGAGTGTATCTCGTTGGTAGATAATGCAAATCGTTAGGTTATTCAAGGAATAATTTCGCCATGGTCGACTCTTGTTCCTGTTGGTGAAAGGGATAATCAGAAGTTGAAGATTACCAATTCGGCGACTTTTTGGACAAAAAGCGAATAAAATACGAGATACAAAATACTTCTGCACACTACAAGTTGTCTACAAACGCCATGTATCGGATTTGTATCCGATTTCAGAAATGGAAACATTATGGTCGACCAGTGTTTGATGCTGTTCAACATTTACGATTGTATTTACTAAACTTAACTTTAATTAGTTTAAACATATTTTATTTGCCAACAAAATTACAGAAGAGTGCAAGTATTTACCACTTATAGACATTCCGATCCCCGTATATATTTATCATATAATGTTTACGTGACAGCAAAACACGAGAATACAATGGACAATTAAGAAAAAAATGATTGGAATAAAAAAAGGAAAACAAATACAGGCAAAGAAAATATAAAGGAAAGGGTTAAGTAAATGGATACCATATTCCAATAGGCCATACGATGCGGAGAACTTGTAGTAACTATATGACAAGCATTTTTCGAAATTGCCTGTGCTATGGTACTGCGAAACTGTATTTTTTGCCTGTGACAATAAATTGCTAAGATGCTTCATTATCATTACAAAAGGCACGATGATTTCCCACACTGCAAATGGGAATGATTCTGTTCAGTCATTTGTGTTGACAGGTAATATAAACAGTTATTTTTTGGAAAACATAGCTGTAAAATATATTGTAACATATAATTTCATTCATTTTAAGGCATTTTCTCCCGTTACGATTGGTAGGGAGAATTGAAAATAGAGTCCCATTATTTTGATCAACTGAGTGTGACATTTTGTTTGTTAATGTCAACTTTCGAAGGGTTATAGCTATAGGTTTTGTTGATTGAATGTAGATAAAAATGTGTGCTCATTCGTTTTCCGGGTGGTATTGCAACTCGTCTCTCAAGCGCAACTTCCAGCTATCGGTCCCTCAAAACAAGTTTCGTGAGACAAGATATTGTGCACAAGCACCATGTACACATTACAAATATTATGAATTTCAACTCTTAAACAAGTTACTTCCTGTTTTTGTACTATTAAGGACCGAATCTTTGATAATAATTCTCGTGGTGGGCTCGTGCAACAGTTACTTATTCCCAGTTCCTTATTTCACATTCGTTATCAACTAAAGTCGAATAAGGAACTGGGAATAAGTAACGGTTATCATGTCCGTATTGTATTTCATGACTTGGGAAAAAGACGTAGGTACATAACAGGTGCGTGGCCAGGCAAAATGGATGTGATAACAAACTACATGTATTTGGCAGCAGAAAACGTTGTTATCGCTCTCTTTATTTTTCCTGGTGTAGATTTGAGAGGATGCATCGATGGGGGCGAGGAATGATGCATTTATTTATTTATTTATTTATTTATTTATTTATTTATTTATTTATTTATTTATTGGTGCTTAGCGTCACATTAGCAACCAATGCTATATCATGACGATAAAATTGATGTAGTTTTAAACGATTCTTCCATGTGTTAAAATATATGAGAAGCACAAGACAAATGTTCATGATCGTGACAGTGAAATAAATAGCAAGAGCAATAGTGAAAAATGATATCAAAAACAGAACGAATACCTGGCAAATGAATCCAATGATAGAAAAATTTTTCGAAAAATGAAATGAAGAGAAAAGATTAAAAAACTATTAAAACTTATTAAAAATGTTGATTTCTGATTGAGTAAATTAGCTCTCTCCGAGACGGATACTATAAAATCGCCCTCTGATGTCATTAAAATCAGTACAAACTAACAGGATGTTTTCCGTTGCCAACGGACATTGACAGGGAACACATTCGGCTCGCATGTTACCCTCTAACAATAAGGAAAGTGTAAATCTTGTATGACTAATATGACATTGTTAACTTTTGGAATAACGTGATCTATTCTACAAAGGTTACTAGTATCAGTAATAATAGTTTGGAGGCGACGAACCTTGTTATTTGTCGCTCCATCCCATTACGCCTGCCACACAGATTTCGATGCACTTATTGATATGTGGTTTAAAATCACTGTAGGGAATTTTAAAATCAGTGAGAGGCTTGTATAAAGTTTTTTTTTTTGATGAACTGTCTGCCCTGGTCTTACCGGAGATACCAACATGTCCAGGTAACAAGCAAAGCACGATATCATATCGGTCAGACATGAATGAGAGTATTCAACTTCTCTCGAAATTCCAAACTGAGAGGGTTCTTCAAGTTGGGGTTGAGACAGTTAGAAAAGAGGAAAGAGTGTCGGACTTTCTTTCCTGTTCGTTTTCGATGTGTCCAAGCGCAAGTTGTGAAGCTTTAACGTCAGCTGTAAAAATAAAACTTTTATTTGATATTCTGATGAAGGTGCGCTGATCACCAGTAACAACGGCTGATGATACTTTGTTAACATCTTTAGATCCACCTGTACAGATCCAATTATATGCACTAAACTTGTGATTTAATTTCAACATATTTTTTGTTTAGACAGCAAAGAATTTGTCACGGTCTTTTTGGGAGAAGCAAGGTATAAAATAGCGGTAGGTTTTCTCAGATGCCAGTGAGAAGTATGCGGGCACGGTCCTCTTTTAGCGCATCAGATTCAAGTTTGGCGGACTCCATATGAGGTTTAATTCTAATTCTCAATGGAAGAATGTGTTTCGGTTGGCTATTAAAGAAAATAACATTTTGAGGCTCTGACACACAATTATAAGCAGAGTTTGATGGATTAGCCAGCAGTTTAGAAACATATTGGGGTGACAATTTAATTTAATTCCCGGTCGCTCCCCCTAATTGGAAATTCACTACCGAGAAAAATGTAGAAAATGAAGCCTTGAAAGGGGGCATAAAATTGATTCCCGTAACTGAAATGCCAACACATTTATGATAGAATCATCAATTTATTATTATCTGGTATTATTCTGGGAACTGAATATGTATTAAACAAATGCTTAAGCTGAGGACTTAGCGCACTTCACACTGTACTAACATTAAATCAGATCTTATGCAAGAATGATCAATTTTTGATGTTTCACCATTTTGTAACTGCGAATGATGGAATTAACTCAGGATAACATGATGATTTTACATGATGTGATTTTCTTGAAGTGCATTTCGAGGATTTTTTTTATTACGATAAGTAAACGTACTATAGAAATCTCGAACCGATTGACATCATGCATACTTATGAAGCTCGATATTACGTACACTATAGTTGTAAATAGTAACAATTGGAATTTTTGCCGATTTGAAACCGAGTTGGAATTTTGGGAAGTAAAGACATCACCAAAGAATACCTAAAATCCACATGGATTGAATTTCCAACTACTCATGACTTGCCCTCCGAATTTCCAACTGTAGGCAGTTTTGGCCAGGGTTGGTGGTGACAGCCCCACACACTACTTGTCGCCACGCGCCTGGTGCTATCAACTGCCTTGGGGAGGTTAAGTGCCTTCTTATATCTCACTTTTCGTTGTTTTATATGAGAAGTGAAAATCAGTTTATTGTCAAACAATAAACCCAAGAGTTTCACTTCCTTAACAACTTTAATGGCAGTACCATCAATTTTCAGCTCCGGATCGATGTGATGCTTTCGGAGCTCACAGAAATGAACACAATTTGTTTTAATTTTGGTAAATCTGAAACCATTTTCTGTAGCCCATTTCTGAATTCTGGTTAAACATAGCTGATGTTTTCATGCGGTGGTATTGCGTTTAACCCTTTGATACTTTTTTACGTCTGATGATGTTCGAAATCAAACAGCGCGTTGATACTTTGTGGCCATTTGTTTTATTGTCATGTTTTCGATTTTATAAAGTTTTAACTACAATTCCTATTTTCTCCCGAAAAGAGCTCAGTGACAACCGTTGAGCCAAATGTTATCGCAGCTTAAAATACTAATATAATCCCGCTGTCAAGACTTCTTAACTGGTTGAGAGAAGTCACTTGCAGGACTTTCATAAAATGAGGATACCAGAGCAAAAGCAACACTTTCCTTGCTTATATTTCATATTTGGTCAAACACAAATAATATTTTGTTTGTATAAATTTGTTTTATTACAAATTATTGGAGAGTGCCAGTGGGCACTCTCCAATAATTTGTAATAAAACAAGTTTTGAATAGCAAATTCAGACCGCCAAAAATAACTAGCCCTCAACCAGATAATCACAGATGTGAAAAATATCTTGTTATTTGTACTCTCCGACGTTTGACGTCGCGTTTTGAAAAATGTTGAAGAAACTGAATTCCCGGTGACGTTTGAACGTCAGGATAATTAAAGTCTCAAAGAGTTAATTTAGGGGATAACTATGTTGTATTTGATTGTTTGGGGCCGTAAACGATGATTTTACTGTCGCAAATTGAGTTTTGCCGGCGACGCGTTAGCGGAGCCGGTAAAACGGATATTTGCGACAGTAAAACCATCGTTTACGGCCCCAAACAATCAAATACAACATAGTTATCCCCATTCTAATATAATTCGGCTGAAAACGGAGATAGATTTGATCTCCCAACTGTAAAACAACGCCTTGTTGAAGACAACATTGCCAACAATTTAAAACTAAAAATACAGTCTTCGTGACGTCATTTGGGAGTTCCGAACCAAATCACGAAATATATTTTACGCTGCCACAATACAAATAATTCCAAACGTTTTAGTCATTTTATCACCAATAGCAAAATATATTTATATTTGTACTGACAACATTTATCATGTTTAAATGTTTGTGACAATCTGAAAACAAAATACGCCGGCTGCTTTCTCTATTCAAAGTTTAGAGTTCACCTTGTGATGTTTCAGTCGGCGTCGGAAAGCACTCGAGGATTTCCCATTAAAGTTAAAAAAATTGATATCTTTGATTGGAAGCCCTTGTTTATAGTTACTTATGGTTATAGAACAGTTGTTCATTTCAAACTGTTTCTGGGAAGTGATGTCTTGTGGAATTGGGCTACTGCTATTGACATAATTGTTACAGAACGAATAGTTCACCTCTCTTGAGCAGTGGTGAATGCGTTTCTGTAGTGTAGCTGTACATGTGATGTGGTGCCACGAACGCAGGTAACAAATTAGAAAATGAAAGGACCGCTTGCACTTGAAGTTGATGTTATAACATCGCTAGCGGATCTGTCAGAAATATTTGGCCTTGAACAATTAAAATTATTATTGCCAGTTGTCGGAATTTTGGTTTTCTATTTCGCACATAGCGTCCATAAATTCTTCATCGTACGAAAAATGGCTATTTATAAATTATAATATTTTCATATCGCTCACTGCTTCCACACGGTTTCCGTTAAGACCGTCGAAATCAGTTTTTTAACACTCATTTCATTACTCAGCAGTCTCTGCCAAACCCCTATTCCACATTAATATTAAACTTTCCAACTTCATCCGTATTAAATACATTTAATTACAAGAAAGATAGAGAACGTTTTTTACAGCAAGTCAACGCGTTCACAGCGTTTGTTTACATTGGATACGGTAGTCAATGACTCCAAATGGAACGAAAATAGAACGCCCACGAATACATCTTGACTTCCTAAAATAGTTTTCGACAACATAAAATTTGCGACAGGTTACGCTGATTTTACTGTCGCAAATTTTATTGATTAACCAATCAAATTTCGAGATTTATAGTAATTGTATTAGAATTATATTTTTACCGCTGTGGAGAATTAAAAAAACTCGTCGACAAAAAAAAATGTTTCTACCATATTCTCAATCCCATCAATGATGCCATTGATTTTAACAGAAAACGGTAACATCAGAATAGTATCCTGAGGTAATACAGTATCATTTTTATTTTGTTTCAAAGTTGAAGCATAAGATGGTATTGGTGTGTGCATGCCAACATTCAACATTGATGTTACGATGTCTGTGGTTTCTTTGAAACTAATGTGTTTTTCACATTTTACTTTTTGTATCAAATTTTACCTCTTCCAGGCACGGAAACCTTAGACGATGACATGTGGTTGCCTGACAGTTGATACATTTATATGTTGTTTCACATGGTCCATCATGATTTAAGCTACATTTAAAACATACTTGCTTGCCTCGCTATGAACCCTGCCCATGCCCAAACCTTTGCGACCCGAAACATCGAAGTAGTTTTGGAACGTACAAATCCACTCCAACATTCAAGTAACCAATTTTGATAGATTTTGGTGGTTTGTTGCCATGAAAGGTGCATATGTATATATTGGTCTTAATTTATTTGCCATCTTTTTTTCCACCCGTTTGACAACTGTTATTCCTTGGAGTTTTAGGTCCAGAGTAATTTCACTTTCTTTCTTATCAGCCAGTTCTCGGGTTCTTATGACACCTTTGCTTGAATTTAGCGTTTTATGAAAATTTGGCTCAACATTAAAATCAACTAGAGAATTGTAATTTGTTGGACAAATTACGGGCTTTCCCAACTTTTTAATGTAAAAAGGCATACTATATTGTACACAAAACTATCGATCAGTTTTGAAAATACAAAAATATAGTTGAAGCAAAGTTTTTTGTGATGCTACTAGGTTTTATGCAGCCAAAATAGATATTTGAGATAAAACAGGACATCAAAACATTTAACCCAAAATTTGCTCTTCAATAATTACTGAATATTTTCATAGAAAGCAAAACGAGCCATGTCCATTTTGCTTTGGAAAACATAAGTACAGATGAATCATGGGCATACGGGCCAGGGTGTCTGGGAGGACTGTGTCCCCTCCCCCACCCCTGAGTCAGGAAGGAGCCGAAAATTTCGGGCAATTCAGTTGCCAGAAGTGAACAAATCAAGCAGGCAGGGAGACTATTTGTCTTACAACAATGACGTGAATGGTGTAGGCTTAATGTCGGGCAGGTAGGCAAGCAGGCAGGCAGGCCTGTATAACAACTCTACCGACTGTACTCTTTCACACTGGCATGCGCATTAAAGTTGGTCAATTTTGTAGAAAAAATGCTATATTCATGTCATTTTTAGCCAATAGGGGTTAAATTTGAAATACCTGTGTTGTAATTTTGTTGCATCATATTATGCTCTAAATATTTGGAAAATCGGAGCTAAATACCTGTAAACAATTTTGAGACTTTTGAAAAATGGTGAAATTTTTATGGTTTTGGCAGTATATTTTGAAAATACTGTTTTCACGAATATGACGATACCTCATTTCACTTTCCAGAGACCTGTCATCAATCACAGCTTGAATTTTTGATAAGAGACAAGGAGGAATCTTGAATATTGGTATTTGAATTAACATGTACAATTTGAGGGTACTCTAATTCAAGCAAAGCCCGAGGATTAAAACTTTGAATAAAACATATAACAGCAAAATTGTTCTAGGAATAATGTCCTGTCTTCTCATGGGAAGTGTTCTGAGAAAACATGGCTCTCGTGCTGATAAATCGCACGTAAAAGTTGGCAAAAATAACAATTATTCCAACGGTACCCTTATATGAAGTCTCTAATCTGCCAAGGGTTAAACGTTTAATAATAACATATAAAACAAAAGTTGTCATAACTGGGCTACTGCATGCTGCCATTGAAAACATTCAGCGCTAAATCAATTAGAAATGGAGTAAATGGTCCCTTGAAATTACCAAATTTTGAAAAAAATGGGACTTTGTTTGGACAGGACCTACTTTTATGCAACTAGAATGGGCATAGGGTTCAACTTTACAACCAAACTTACAACAGCAAATACGCTCGGCAGTCAATTTTGAATAGGGACATGCAAAGTGTTTGGAATTAACCCTTTCCAAAATGTTATAAAAAGCAACCAAAGTTGGCTAATTTTGGCATTTTCAAACCGTACACTTATTCTCGTCCTCGTTGTGCTTGAGGGCTAAATCTGAGATTAAAGCGTAAACAGCAACTTTTTTCAGCAATCTTTGTTGCATCTATCCATACCGAAACATTTGTTACAACAACCTTGAAATTAGAGACATTTCCGCTTGAAGTTGGTAAATTTTGCAGAAAAAAGCTATATTCGTGCCATTTTTGGCCAATGGGGGTTAATTTTGAAATATTTTTGTGGTGATTTTGGTGTATCATGTTATGCTCTAAAAGTGTGGGAAATTTGAGCTAAATAACCGTAAATGATTTTACGACTTCTGAAAAATGGTAAAATTTTGACGGTTTTGGCAGAATATTTTGAAAATAAGCGTTTTCACAGACATGCTGATACCTTATTTCACTAGATTTTATGGCATTACATAAGTATGCCAAATTTGATTAAAATCGTACATATTGTTTTGAGCAGTGCAACAGACAAAATTGACGGCGAAAAAAAAATAAATAAAAAAAATAAATAAATAATAAATAAAAAGAAAAAAAAATAGAGAAGAAAATTTTTGAAAAAGAAGAATAACAAGAGTCTTTCCCAAACTGGGTTTGGGGAAGCCTAATAAATTCCATAGTGAGCAGAAGAAAGATTATATACTTGGACTTGTTTAATACATTGAATTAATATATCACTTGACCTTAATTCCTTGATATCCTAACAGTCCACACAATGCCTTTGATGGCTTTCCCAAGGTCAAAAGGATTAATGGTGCTTATTTTTTTATTTCTTTTTTTTTGTTTGTTTTGTTTTCGTCTGATGAGTGCAGAAAAATAAATGTTGATATATTATCTTCCCGTGGTATAAGAGAAGCTATCAAATCGTTTTCTGGATCAGTGGTCGAAAAAAGTCTTTGTTTTTGTTTTCGTGTTTACTTGCCATAATAATAATTCAAATTGTTCTTTGATCCGGCTCCCACCCATCACGGAGTAGAACAAGGGAAATAATTACTGCTGTGCAGTGAACCCACCGAGCTACTAGTATTCCCACATACTTATTCTAGGGTAGCATACTCAGCAAGTGTGGAATCCCAAGAATGCCTCTGCTTGATTGGCCCCTGCGTGAGAAATGTCATGTCCACATATGTTAGTCATTCAACCAATCAGTTTACAATACACTGCAATGGAAGTTGGCAATGTTAACTAACACAGAGAGTGCAAGAAAGCCATACGTATTAAAATTTAATGATTTAGTTAAAAGTCAGTACACGATGACACTGATGGGATTTTATTGACCGAAATGACTGATTGAATGACCTCCAAATGCCCTCCGACGTGACACCCTTTCTGAGGTTTCCCGATTGGTCAGAACGGGCCGGTCCGACAATTCGTCTACTCACGAAGTTAGGGCCAAAGCAGTGTATTGGACGGGTATCTCCACAATGTGGATTGCTCTAACCGGGGTACTTTTTGTCGTCAACTACCAGGATTCCTTCCTCCAGGGCTTTCGGAACTTCAAGCGCCCTCTACCCCATCGCTATGAATAGACCACTACCACAATGGGTTTTAACATTTTCTGGTTTTAATATTGAATTAAATTGAATTGTCTTTAGTTAGCAGCATCTACATGAGCATAGAAAATAACAGTTTATACATATGAGCGAAGAACAACAAAAACTCTTTAGATAATAGTAATGCACATGTTAATTTAGATACTGCCCGGAACTGGCATACCTTAAATAGCTCTCTTCTAGCCAGTCTCGTTAAAAAAAAATGAAATAAAAAAAAGAACAGAGCAACGAAAATATCAAAATAAATACAAGCCAATACTTGGTAGCACAACAGTATTTAACCTTCAGCCACTTCTAACATTTGTGTTTATGGAATTATAATAATAATAATAATAATAATAATAATAATAATAATAATAATAATAATAATAGTAATAATAATAATCCCTCCATGTGAAGGTATGATGAGATACGAGCTTGTGATTGACAGGTAACTAACCCAGTTTTTCCAATAGCTTTGAATACAATTTTGAATTTACTATCCAATAATCCTCACTGTAGAATTTTTAGATTGACCGCATGTAGTTTCGTTTTCAGTTGGAAATGTCATCTCTTAGTGTAGTGAAATTGTAAAAACACGCTTTATTTATTTTTATGCACTATTATGCAGTATTATGCAGTCAGGGCACTGTCTGTTTCCGCGGGAAATTAGGGACGAATAACCATTAAGAAATTTTTCCCTTATACGTTTGTTAAATGCAGGTCTAGTAAGGTTTAGGTCTGTTTGTTCAACATTATTCCAAGCCCTCGGAAACGTATGTAATGGTAACATGGCTGTGAAGTTTGTTCGGGGTTTTAACGTGTACAGTTGTCCGCATTGCCTGGTGGCCATCCTAGACGGATTTTCATATGCTGTGTAACAGTTTTTGAAACTTTCTGGTAAGTTGTTGTTGGTCCAGGCATAAACAAAAGAATATGCAATTTCTATAGGTCCGGGAATTTTAATATTCGATGGAATTTGAACAGGGGATCGGTATGTGAATTGAATTTTTTATTGCTTATAATTCGCATTGCCTTTTTTGCAAAGTGAGGATTCTTGTTGTTGAGGGGACATGCCCCCATACCTGTATGGCATATAGTAAATGTGACTGGACCAGCGAAAAGTAGAGCGTTTTTAGTGATTTGAGAGGGAGGTATCTTTTAGCTCGATTCATTATAAAAAGTGCTCTAGATATTTTGCAGCATACATCTGGAACGTGGTGTTTGAAAGTAAGGTTTTCATCCATCCTAATCCCCAAAAACTTAACATAATTGAAATCTAATTCATTTCCAAGAGCGTTGATTGGGGTATTGATAATAGTTATTGTTTTATTTTTTGAAGTGTGAGTGTGGGTGTACGAACATAAAGTTGGTTTTTGCAGCATTTAGGGATAATTTATTTACAGAACACCACTCATTCAGTTTTTGAATTTTCTGAGCCAATGTCCAATCTTTTGACTGCTTATCGTTTCCCGTTGCGACAGTATCAAGAAGATTTAAGATTGGATTTACTGTATTATTTTTTTTCCTTGAAGCCAAACTGGTAGTTGTATAGGAATCCATTAGTATTAAGAAAGGATGAGACTCGGTAATACATCAGTTTCTCTAGTAGTTTAGAAAACACGGGCAATATACTTACAGGGCGGTAGTTATTGAACTTTTCTTTTTCACCTGCTTTGAATATGGGAATGACTTTGGCAATTTTCATTTTGGGAGGTACGATACCATTCGTAAACGATAAGTTTATTATGTGTGTCATTGGTTGGGAGATTTCTGTTATTATGTCTTTCAAAAGTTTTGTTGATATACCGAGGTAGTCTTTGCTATGTTTTGACTTCAGCCATCTGGCGCAGGCAATTAGTTCCGCAACGCAAGCTGGGCCACAAAGAATGATTGGGAGCTTGGGTTAATTAAGTAGTTAGAAAAATGGCGGTCTTCTTCTTTGGACATCTCAATCCGCTGTCATCTTAGCAACGGGACTATATTCAAACGAATATTGACCAGGTATCACCAAGGCGGTCGAAGAAAAAGTCTTATATTTTGTTTAAACTTGGCGGAACATGATGTTCGATATCCGTTTTTGAGTATTCAGACTAAATTTGTGTGATCAAGTTAGAATGAATACGATCAACCTTGCTCCTCAAAAAACTGCATGGTGAGCTGTTATCTTTCGAAAGACGATAATAAAGAAATGTGAAGGATACATTAGGCCACACAAAATAAATTAACTGATTCTGAGGCATTTTGGCTTTCAAATCAGTGAGGGAGGGAGAATTTTATCTTTAATTTTAATTTTTCTTTTTCAAAAACTGAGCAACATACAGAGGACTTCGGCTGTCTTTTTACACACAGAAATATAAATAATAATATATAAAATAAATTAATTTTTAATTTGAAAAATAAAACATTTCTCTAAAAACAAACTGTTGGTAACTGTAATTCAAAGGCGTCATATTCTTTGGATGCCTCTCATATTATCTTTGAAGTAAATGTATTTAATCTATGGAGATTTGTCTTGTTACAGTTTATGGGAGAGTGCCTATACGCTTCCTTTAATTTTAACAAGGGAAACATATGGGAGACGTAACAAAATAAATATGCATCGATCAAAACATTTAAAAAGTTTCGGGTCTTTCTGAGTTTGTACTAATAGTGGAGGATATTGAAAGGCAATAAAATTGTTCAATGACAGGGGTTCAAATTCAATGAGGAATTGCCTGAGAATCAAAACATTATTTTTAGCTTTGCACTCCGAGATTCGAATTTTTTCCAATAATCGAGATGGTTTCGAATCGAATAGAATCAGTGAAAATAATTCGAAACCGAATCGAATCTCAAACGTTCGCCAAGTCTGAAGCTAGTTTTAACTCGAAAAGCTAGCCAAGATGATTAAACCAGGTACACCCTGACAATATTAAATTCTGAGAATTAATTTATTGATTTTTAGTGGACGTTGAGGTGAAGTCGACATATTTGGAATGTCAGGATCGTAACACAATTTCAGAGTTCATGTTTTCTGATCGTGTGTACCTTAACATCCAACGTTAAAGATCGGTCATATCAGGCTCTAGCGATTGGTTCCTCGTCTTCCAGTACCGTGGGACTTGTTTCCTATACTAAACAGGTTCCCTTGCTATTTCAAAGTGTTAAGACTCAAAACACCATTCGAATGCCAATATGAAGATATGTTGAAAAACAAAGGGAAATGAATGAGGGCGTTATTGACAACATAGAACTCGATGACGAAATCCGAGCCAGGGAAGACTGTTTGGCTCTGTTTTGATTCTAGAGTGGTGAATGAGCGAGTTAGACAGACAGTTCCTTCAATTACTTAGTACATCCTAAATGCTAAGCCCCAACCATGGGCACTCTCAAGAGTCTTAAGTGGATAAAGAAAAGGTTTACCGACGGAGAAATAAAAGAATAAAAAGTCAAGGGATTGTTCCAGTGGAGCAAGACATCAAAACCAGATGCCCTTATCGTTATCGACATCCCTTACCACGGGAACTACTATCCGTCTGCATCTGTAGTATATAGTGTGTACCCCGATCGAGACCCAAATCCGACAAGAAAGACCCCCCTAGGGGTGGTAACCGCTACTGCCTTGTCCACAGGTTGGTTGAGGTCTTTGATGATGATCTTTGTGATAAAGATCTTACATCGAGCAAGCGCCAGAAGACGCAGGGTGGAAGGAAAGAATTCGTGATACTCTCAGGGGTGTTGCGCCTCACCACGGGAACGCCTGCCTGGTGACATTTGTAGTCTATAGTGTGAACCCCGATAGAGACCCAAATCCGACAGAAATACCCTACTTAGAGATGGTAACCTCAACTGCCCTTGTCCACAGGTTGGTTGAGATATTTGATAATGATCTTTGTGATGAAAATCTTACATGTACATCGACCAACCGCCAAAGATGAAGGGTGGAAGGAAAGAATCCATGATAATGGCGCCACTCTCTAATCGCGTGACCTATGGCATCACCAATTCATAGTAAAGACCTTGACATTGAACTATGGTGATAACGTTTAGACAACATACCATATATTCCACCATGCATTGCAATCTGATATCACAAATATTATTGATTGTGGTATGACATAACAACTTGGCTGCCTGTAAAGTTCTAACAACTAATATAGACTGTGACTGTGACATAACTTCATATTAAAAGGTATCCTCCAATGGTAGATCACGTTGTCTCAAGTATCCTCGAATACTCAAATGTGCCTATGTGCTGTATGATTTTGAGACGCGTTGTGAATTTTCACATAAACACATATCAGCTTTTTCATCGCCTTTGTGCTTATGTTTTTGACACATTGTATCCTAGCACACAAGCACATCCCATCAGCTAGAAGTCTCACGCATATTGAATCCCATTTTCATCGTATGTGCTATATGTTTCGGTGGCACCTCTTGTAGCTTCACATAAGCTTCACATAAGAGTAGGTATAAAAGGCGGATACCAGGACACCTGTACATGTACATGTACACGATGTACATGTACACGTACATGTACCCATAGAGTTCAGTGTTAAAATGTACATTTACAGGTAAATCATGATTTATCCTAGAATTCTCGATCGTTCATCATCGTGTCCTAGATGGTGCGATCAGTCGTTGACTAACGCTGTTGTAGAAAATATGAAAAATTAAGACGTTGAAAAACAAAAAATTAGAATCGATGAAATTTTCGACGTTTGTCATCGTGTCCTAGATGGTGCGATCGGTCGTTGACGAACGATTGCGGATTCCAGGACAGCAAAGTATAACATTAAGATGTCGAAAAAAAGAATCGACGAAAATTCTCTCAACGTTCGTCTTCGCATTCTAGACGGCAGTGGGTGCGATCCAGTCACCGACGAACGATTGCGGATTCCAGGACAGGATGCGTGGAAGAAATCAACCCTCGGATTCAACGTTCGTCGTCGCGTCCTAGACGGCGCGATCGATCGTTAACGAACGCGTTGCGGTTTGCAGGACAGAAATGTGAAAAATTAAGATGTTTGAAAAAATTAGAATCGATGAAATTTTCGGGTTCTAGACGGTGCGATCGATCGTCGACGAACGGTGAAGATTTCTAGGATGGGAAACAAAATGAAAAAATCTTGAGGAGTTGAGATAAATTGTAACAAAATACTTTTGTCGAGTTTCTTCATTTCACCTAATCGTTTAACAATGCGGATGTAAATGAACGTTTTTCATTCATCTATTGAATGGTGATGTGTATGTGTGAATAGTTATTATAATGGTTGTTTTCAAAAAACGTTTGTCGTTCATCTATTGAATGGGCGAAGTGTCTGTGTGAATAGTTATTATAATGGATGTTTTCAAACGTGTTTCTCGAAGCGAAGCGAGAATGAAATTTTTGCGAAGTATACTTTTTATGCATTCTGTCTGCCTCTCTGTAGATGTTATTTTGTTTGAATAAACTATTACTATTATAAAGGTATAATATAAAAGGTTGAAAATACATTTCATCAAACTGCACCAATAACTCAAAGCGATACTGTTCTTTGACAGCATTAAAGTTGTTTAGCTGAAACAGTTCTAAGGATGAAAGCCGAGCAGATCAAAGATTAACGCTGAGTTCTCACTGTGGGAAATAACCGCTGATGTGATTTAACGCATTTGAAGCAATGAAGGTGTCATTATCGATGTTTTAACATTTTTATGTTTTTTCTTTTCTTTTCAACTCGTTTAGTTATATATATTAAAGACATAAAAACTTTTATTTATTTAAAACATAAAAATAATTACATTAGTTTTGAGACTAATAAATAATAAAAAATCGACGTTACCACATTCTAAAAAGAAAGATTAATAATCGAGAGAAAAAAATGTTTTTTAACATCAAAGATTCCAAGCGAAGGGATGAGATCCTCAATGAATATCAGCAGCTCAAGGAAAGCATTCAGTCTGCCGAGAGAAGAAGACGATTGGGGGAGGTGGAATTGAGACGAGAGACCACCAAACTATTCAAACCCGTGACGGAGGTTCAGGAACGAAGCAAGAAGGAGATCGTTGAGGAACTGAGACCCATAAAAGAGAGTGGGTTCGTTACCTGGTAGTTTTATGCCGTTTTCCGTTCGAAGATCTCCGTCTGATTACGTTCCTGTAGGAATTGAAACCGATGTGAGCGAGAGCGATGATACAACTTCGACTATTACCACTAGTAGCGTCGCGTCGTCCGATGATGGTGGTAAGAGAGATCTGTTGTGTGGAATTCGCGAGGATTCGAACGGTAGAACTTTCGTGGGCGACACTGAAATGCGAGAGGAGGGTCGATATTTCGTCGTCGGTCAGAATAAGTATCCGAATACTCCGGGACTACAAAATTTGCTTCCATATGGCAACCCTGGAGATTACACGGATCAGGATCACGACAATTACGGTGACATTCTGGTTCAGACCCACGCCATGAAGAGGAATAACGACGCCAGAGAGACGAGATCCACAGCCAACAGAGGTTACAAGTGGACGAATGTGGTGAGACCCATATGGTTGATGAATAAAAAATTCGTCGAATCGGTGACGGGAAAGGGGGTGACGACCACTTTTCTTCAGCACGATTCAAACGCTCTGTTCGAGAGATTGAAATTGTTGATGGCTAGTCGGCGCGCTGGTAATACGGGGGTGGATAATCAGATAGTGAGTATATGCGACGAATTGTTGCGGCAGAAGGTCTTGGATAGATGAGATTATAAAAAGTTGATGAACAAATTGAAAGATTATAGTAAGTAGATAAAAACAAAATAGATAAATAAAAATAAATCTACACTAAAAATAATATAAAAAAAATTATTTAAAACGAAAAATGATTTACGAGCAAAAAAACAAAATATATATAAAATAAAAATATGTCGGTGATAAAGAACAGGGGATACGTCAGAACTTACGTCCAAGGCGGTTCTGGTATCATTGATTCTATAATGCGAGCGTTTACGAGCGATGCCGGTAGAATCCTCGCATCGACCACGCTCGAGGTGGGTAAGAAGACGGCTTTGGATGCTGGTAAGAAAGCCGCTTCCGAAGCTAGTGGGAGGATCGTTTCAGTAGCAGGCAAGAGGGTGGCAGACGCATTGATCGACAAATTGATCAGTCCACCGGCGAAGCGAGCTATGTTAGAGAGAT
The DNA here is from genome assembly GCA_031216915.1 of Pictodentalium vernedei. Classification (NCBI taxonomy): domain Eukaryota; kingdom Metazoa; phylum Mollusca; class Scaphopoda; order Dentaliida; family Dentaliidae; genus Pictodentalium; species Pictodentalium vernedei. The sequence goes on from CM062296.1 coordinate 704,371,185, forward strand.
TGTTGAAAAGTTGGAAAGATTTTAAGGATGCTGTGGTACCTATACAAGATCTAGCCAAAATGACGAGTGGATCTGGACTGAAGAGAACCCACGACGGTGTAATATAAATAAATAATAATAAAAATATATATTTATAAAACCGTGTTTAAAACATAAAGAAACCGAGTTTGAAAACAAAAAAATTGAGTTTGAAAACCTAAATAAAAAAAAGATGAATGTCAAAGATATGTCTTGGAACGACGCTGCGACCAAGAGGTCGAACAACGAGTTCTTTCCCAAGAGCATAAGGGGTTTGATAGTGGGAAAATCGAATTGCGGAAAGACCAATCTGTTGATGAATCTGTTGTCGCGACCCAGCTGGTTGGATTACGACAGATTATTCACGTTCGGCAAGAGTCTGTTTCAACCCGAATATAGATTGCTTCGAGAGTGCATGGATCGTAGATTGCCCAAGGACATCATAGCCAGAATCTTCGACAGTAGGGAGGAATTCGACGGATGCGGAGCTTCTCTTTCGAACATGCAGCGATGGAATTGATGAAGAGAAATGCGTCTTCGAACGTTGAGTGTCGATTTTACGAGAACACGAGTGACGTTCCGGATCCCAGGGAATTGAAATCAGAAAATAAGAATCTCATAATTTTCGAAGATCTGCTTTTGGAGAGACAGAACCGATGCGAATCGTATTATGTCAGGGGTCGTCACAGCAACGTGGACTGTTTCTGCCTGTCTCAGAATTATTTTCGACTGCCCAGACAGACGATAAGGGAGAACGCTAATTTCCTGTGTCTCTTTCGCCAGGGTCTCAAGAATCTCAATCAGATCTACGGAGATCACGTCGCAAACGACATGAGCAGAGAAGAATTCAGGAGATTCGGCAAGAGGGTTTGGGACAAAGGACTTCACGATTTCGTCGTGATCGATTTGACTAGCGAATTTAATCGCGGAAAATATCGGAGTGGATTCGACCAGTTTTATATTTCCAATGATAATAAATAGAGAGCCAAAACAAAAATTAAAAATAATAATATATATCATCGATAATTTACTTTTAAAAATAATAAAAATAAAATAATGTTCAAACAACGAGAATTGTTAGAACGGATAGCCGAGAATACGGCTGCAAAACAGTCCATTCAAATCGAGGTGAGTGGCGATTCGACTCGATTCGCGACGAAATTCGAACCTTCCATCGAATTGAATAGGGAGAAAAGATACGAGATGGCGCTGGTGAATCTGGAGACTTATTATTCCTTTCCCGACGTCACCGAAAAGAATAACTCGTTCAAGTAATCCGATGGAGTGGATTGGTTGGAGATTCGAATTCCCAAAGGAAGTTATGACATAGAAAATTTGAACAATTACATTCAAACGCGAATGAAGACGGACGGACAGGGAAGCAACAAGATCAGACTCACTCCCAACCCTAATACCCTACAGACGATATTGGATTTGGAAGATAATTTCTGATTGGATTTCAACATGGATGGCAAGATGTTGGAATTCGATGTATCGACGCCACGCGGCGTCCGAAAATACGGTCGACATTCTCGCCGTCAATAGTATTCTGGTGAATGTGGACGTGATTTCCAGAAGCTACGTGAATGGTAGCGCGCAACCGACGATCTATTCCTTCTTTCCGAACGTGTCGCCGGGTTATAAGATCGTGGAACGACCTCGAAATTTAGTTTATCAACCTGTGATTTTGGACACATTGTATAGCCTCAAAGCTACGTTGACGGATAAAAATGGTCAGCTGTTAGACCTTCGCGGAGAGAGGGTGACAATACGATTTCACATAAGAGAAATATAAAGCAAAAACAAAAAGATATTGTGTGTATATATAAATAAGAAAACAAAAGAAACGCAATATTAATTACAAAAATTATTTATTATATAATTATCATTAAAACAAAAAAAAACAATTGAATTCTCAACAACCGTGTTTGAAAAAAATATATTTAAAAAAAGAAAAGAAATATGACTCGATAAGTCGTTAAAAACGTGAACATATCCGAAGGACAGAGGGACAAACTTCAGTGAGCATTAAGAACTCGAGGCGAGGCGGTGATATTCAAATTCACTCACGAAGATCTGGTGAGTGGCGGTACTGATTCGATCGCCTGGACAAGAACTCAAAGCAAAAGGACGGAGAAAGTGATTCGTGATGGAAGAGGGTTGACGGTGAGATTGAGTCCCGCTCAATTGAGATACAATATGAGAAGGAAAGGCGGTTTCCTACCGCTGTTGGGGACACTCGCTGCAAAAGCATTGTCCATTCTCACAAACACCGTGTTGCTGGCTCTTGGCGTGGGAGCTCTCTCGGGACTCACGGGTTCGGGAGCTCAGAAATTAATGGGTGGTGGACTGTTTTTGAAGAAGGGAGGAGTCGTGTGTCATGTCGACACAGATGGCGGTAAAGGATTGTATCTAAAACCCGTGAGAGGTGGCAACCTTTTTGGTGGAAATGGTCTCTATCTGAAGACAGGACAGAACGTGGAGCGACTCGGTAGGGGTTTGCTGTTGGGTCCGAATTCTCCATTTAAGAATATACCACTTTTGAGTATGTTATTATAAAGGAAAAAAATTATATAATTATATAAAGTATAAAAAATAATATAATATAATTATATAAAGTATAAAAAATAATATAAAAATAGATAAAAAGGATGGCGAGGCTTTTTTGGATGATAATGATGGATATTTCCGGAAAGAACTGGAAAAAGAAGCAAAAAAAAAATAGGGAGAGATTGTTGAAATTTAAAAGAAGAAGAAGAATGACTTGTTTTCCACCACCACCTTTTGAAGAGAATAATGATACGAGTGTTGCCAAGAGATGCACCGCATTCGGTCATAAATATGATGAAGGGAATGAAATGTGTTATTATAAAAAACGTAATATAGCAAAAAAAAGAAGAATCAATAATGAAAGTGAAGAGAAAGGGAAACGTTATTAAAATATATATGAGCGATAGTGAAGAAGGGGAAAAAAAATAATTTATTTTATTTTATTGTTTTTTCCTTTTTCTTCACTATCGCTCTCTCTATTGTCTTTTTATATTTCCAAGTCCATTATTAACATGCTAACAGTCGTATCTTCTCCTTTTTCGCATATGTGTTGAATGTTTATCTTTACTTTTGCAAGTTCTTTTACTTCAGTCAATGCGCTCTCGCCACCCATTCTGTCTACGAGTTCGAGAGAGATTTTTGGATATATGTAACTTCTGTAGGGCAGCGACAAACTGCTCTTATCAAATTCTTTGTCTTTGGCGATAATGATATTCTGTAGATCGCTTTGGTACTCATAAAATAAATCGAGCGCAGCTTCATCCAATTTCAAAGGCATGCTATATTTCTTGTATTTGTGCTGTAAGCCCCGCGTCTCGACCTCATTCAATTCGATATTGTCGTGTCGTTGTAATCTATAAATTTTACAACCGAGTTTCTTGCACGTTTTGACTCGTTTCAATTTCATATTGCATCTTTTAGGTGTTGTTCTCATGGTTGATTATTTTTTTTGTTTTATGAATTATTGCAAATAATAATATATTAGAATTTTGTGTTTTTTGTTAAATAATAATTTTGTAAAAAAGTTTTTCTCTCTCTATATATATACAGAATTTTTTAAATTTAATTTCTCTTTAATGTGAAATTTTTGTGAAAGTTTTCTCTCTATATATATATACAAAAGTTTTAAATTTTTAATTTCCTTTATTTTTGTCGTATTAATTCAATCTTTTTCACGTTAAAAAAAATAAAATCGATTAATCTCACAAAAAAATTCTTTTGGAGTGGGGGGAGAATTAAAAACAAATATATAAGAGACTATTTTAAAAACTTTTACAAAAATTATTATTTTAACAAAAAAAATTCAAAATATATTCTTACAAATAAAGCAAACAAAAAAAATGGAAAATTTAGATAAGTATACCGTACCCCAGTTAAACAAGATTTGTAAAGAATTAAAAATTCCAAATTTCAGCAATCATAGAACCAAATTAAAAAAAATTAAAGACATATGCGAGTATCATTCACGAGGTGATGGAAAGGAAATCGAAAGACCAAAAGTAAACAAACTTAAACAAACTTGAATTGCGAAAAATAAGACAATGGCAGTAACACCTGATGATAGAAAACGAAAAGTGGTAGTAGTGCAGCCTGATTTAAAAATTAGAAAGATCTTACGCGAGGTGTTACATAGTTTGCTCGATGAAAAGGGAAACGAAATGCCGATAGCAACGACGTCAAAAAGCATTTCGGTTGCAAAAAATAAGAAGAAAAAGGTGGCAAAGGGAATTGAAATGCCGACTTCAAAAAAACGTTCCGGTTGTGGAAAATAAGAAGACAACCAAACGAAAAGCCGTTGAAGAACTGCGGGTTTCAAGAAATAAAAAAATAAAAAATACGAAAACGGGTGATGCAGTCCAGAATCGAGATGAACGACATATATTGAACGAAATTCGATGAGCAATCGACGAAGGAAAAAGAGAAGAATATGTAGGACGAATCGTCATGAAAGCATTCGAATTGATTCCCGGAGAACGGGAGAGTGCGATCAAAGGCGTTTTTAAAACTTTCGACGTGGTTCCCTCGTTCAAAAAAGTCGATCCAAAATCGTTCATGGAACGGGTGAAGAATAAAGTATTGGATTTGTTTCATGAACAGATGGACGTGGAACTAAAAATTGGTATGATACTCCATTGCGTGATGAATAAAATCAATGTGAACTCCGCCGAGAGCATCGTGACAGATCCATATTTTAGATCTGGCGTCCAGACCATATTTCGAGGTTCCGATTTATCAGATGTTTTCGAAATGATGAAAGACAAGATGTTGACGTCTCTTGCGAATTATCAATAGGAAGGTAGTAATTGGACGTTCAGAGAGGTGTTGAATCTCGAAATTCACATGAACAAAAACGATCCGTTGAAAGTGTCTTCCTATGTGGAATTACCGTATTTCGTAGCTAAAAAAATGCTGTGGACAACATCAGAAATAAAGATGATCGTGTTTTAAATGGGCAGTCACCTCCACTTTATACCCCATCAAAATCCACTCTGAGAGAGTTTCTCATTACGAGGAGACTTGTAAAAATCTCGATTAGACCGGAGTGACTTTTCCAACGCCGTTAAAAGACATCGAATGTTTTGAAGCTCAATATCCCACCGTAGCAGTGAACGTCTTGGGATACGACAAGGAAAAACGAATGATCTGTCCTCTCAGACAGACTTTGTATCTCGGAAGAGAAAAGACGATTATTTTATTATTAATTTCGAATGGTGACAATCGTGATTATTGTTGGGTTAAACATCCGAGCTGATTACTGTCAAGACAGAATAATAAACATAAATGTATGATATATTTATGTTGCAACTGCATGAACACGTTTCAGAGCGAAAAATCATTAACAAAAGATCAGGAATAGTGCAAAGAAAAGCAAGGCGTCACCATCGAAATGCCCAAACCTAACACCTTCGTGAACTTTCGCAATCACAGTAAAAGATTAAAAGTGCCATTCATTGTGTACGCCGATTTCGAATGCTTCACCGTGAAAATGAGTTCCTGCCAACCCGATGCCCTTCGAAGTTACACTGAAACATATCAAAAACAGGTTCCTTCGGGCTTTTGCATTTACGTGAAATGGGCTTTCGACTCACAACATGACACGAAACAGTCCGAAGATGACGACGACGACGTGGCTCGAAGATTCGTGGAAGAGTTAGAATCGAAAATTCAAATTTTATATGACAAATTCAAAACTCCGGCGCAAATGATCATCACATGAGAGCAACAGGACGCAAATAACAGAGCCACCGAATGTCACATATGTAGACAATCGTTCAACGAGAATTCGTGGGAAAAGAAGAAAGCCAGAGACCATGATCATTACACGGGTCTGTATGGCAGTCCAGCCCACAGCGTGTGTAATTTAAGATATCGAGATGCCACTTTCTATCCGGTGATATTTCACAATCTCTCAGGTTATGACAGTCATCTGTTCGTGAAAAATCTTGGTACCTCCTAGGAAGAATTAAAGTGCTTCACAAACAGCGAAGAAAGATACATTTCCTTCACGAAATGGAAGGTCGTAGAGAAGAAAAGAGTAATCGACAAAGAGACGTTGAAAGAAGAAACAAAATCCATTCGTAGAACCATACGTTTCATCGACAGTTTTAAATTCATGTTGACCGGTCTGGAAAAATTAGTCGATAACATGAGCGAGGATAAATTTAAAACCACGAGCGAACACTTTGGAGAACGAGTAGACGTCATGTTGAGGAAAGGAGTCTATCCTTATGATCACATGAACGATCTAAAGAGATTCGACGACACCGCACTACCTTTGAAAGAAGATTTTTATTCAAAATTATACGAATCCGACATTTCCGACAAGGATTATGAACATGCCAAAAACGTGTGGAAATCGTTTGATATGAAAACCATGAGAGATTATCACGATCTCTATCTGAAGACCGACGTTCTACTCCTGGCAGACGTGTTCGAAAATTTTCGAGACGTCTGTCGTCGAAAAAACAATCTGGATCTGGCTTGGTATTACACCACACCCGGCCTGGCGTGGGATGCTCTATTGAAGACCACCAAAGTCCAATTGGAATTATTATCCAACGTGGATATGTTGCTCATGTTCGAAAAGGCCACGAGAGGTGGTGTCTCAATAATCTCCCACAGGTATTCTGAAGCCAAAAATCCCTACATGAAAGAAGGTTTTGATTTGGAATGACCGAATAAATACATACAGTATTGGGACGCTAATAATCTATATGGTTGGCCATGAGTCATCCTGGAAATTTCGAATGGGTGATGGAACCGGAAGAGATGCAAAAATGGAGAGACTATCCTTGCATTTTAGAAGTCGATTTTAACTATCAGGATGAGTTACACAACCTGCACAACGATTATCCGCTGGCTCCCGAACGAATGGAACCGGTCGAAGGAGATGACGAAAAACTCTTTCCCAATTTATATAACAAAAGTAAATACGTCATCTACAGCGAGAATTTGAAACAATACGTTGATCACGGGATGAAATTACTCAACATACATCACATCATTCAATTCGATGAAGAGCCTTGGATGAAAACATACATTGATCTCAACACGAATCTCAGAATTCGGGCCGAGAACTATTCCGAAAAATATTTCTTTAAACTCATGGACAACTGCATGTATGGTAAATCGATGGAAACATCAGGAAGAGAACTGACATTCGACTCATCACGTCCGAGAAAAGAGCTAAAAAATTAGTGGCGAAACCCAATTACAGACATCGAACCATATTTGACGAAAATCTAGTGGCCGTTCACATGCAAAAGACGCACCTGAAGTTCGACAAACCCTATTATCTGGGACCAATTATCTTAGGTATCAGCAAGCAATTGATGTAAGAGTTTCACTACGATTACGTCAAACGAAAATTCGGCGAGAAAGCCAAACTACTGTTCACCAACACAGACAGTTGAGAAGACCTCGACGACAATTGGAATGCGGAATTTTAAATCTGGACGATTTATCGGGTGAAGGCACTCACTGGGTGGCGTGGTTCAAGAATGGGAAGAAGAATTATTATTTCGACAGCTACAGAATCTCGCCGCCGAAAGAAATAAAGAACTATTTCGATGAATTGGTAGTTTGTTACAATACGGAACGAGTGCAATTGCCGGATCAAGTGTTTTGCGGTCACCTGTGTCTCTACATTCTCAAGAGATGGTCAGAAGGAGATGGTTTCAAGACATTCTCAACGATTTACATTAGAGAGATTTTTATATAAAGGTAAAAAAATTATTTTAAAAAAACTTAATCAAATAGAACAAAAAATAAAATAAGTGAGAAATATTTCATTCTTAAAAACTGTGTTGAAATGTATTTTTAAAAAAACAAAAACATGCCAGTCGATAAATTTGGTAGGAGTGATGACGAAAGTTGCCCCAAAAAGAAGAGGAAGACGCTCGAAATCGCCAATGGTTATGACGTCGCCAACTTGGACGAACGTTACATTCGGAAATACGAACCTCGAGAGGAACCTAATAAGCTCTATAATCTTCCCGAGCCGATAGATCTCGCAGATGCAGCAACTAAAAAATATGTCGACAGGGGGAACACAGATTTCAAACAAATCATGAGAGATAATTACGTGAATAGAGCCATGACCGATGATCTCGATCTGAAATCCAAACATTTGGTGAACGTCGCGAATCCCATAGATTCCACCGATGCTGCAATTAAGAAATACGCAGACGACTCTCACGTGCGATTCAGCGAACACCTGAGAGGTAGATACATTCAGAAAATGATGCAATCGGAATTGAATGCCAATTCTAACAAGATAACGAACGTGGCCACTCCCACGAATCCCAAGGACGTGGCGACCAAACACTACGTAGACCTGGAATAAAGAAAGTCTGCCAAACGAGAAATGAAATCAGATCTGAATGTGGGATTCAACAAGATATTGAATCTGTCAAAGATCGACGACGTGGACGAGGACTCCACCACAGTCAACAAGGGCTACGTGGATTCCACCGTGATGCGATCTCAAGAATACATAGAATCGCAAGTGGACGATCTCTACCTGAACAAACAATCCGGCAGAACCATGAAGGGTGGCATCAACAAAAACAGTCAGAATTTATTCAGTCTCGATCATGATCCCGAATTCGATTCCAGCACAGTCAGTAGGCAGTACGTGGATGACAACTCGGTCAGGAGAAAGGGCGACATCATGGAAGGTAAACTAGACATGGGCGGACATGCACTCACGAATCTGGCGAATCCTGTACACATGTTGGACGCCTGCACCCTGATTTCGGTGGTGGAAAAAGTCAAATAAGCCAGGCAATTGATCACCGTGTCATCCGAGGAGAGTGGTGCGTTAGACAAGGGAAAAGCCGAATGGTCTTTCGGAAATGGAGGTAGCGGATTGCAACATGGTGAGGTAGGATATCCCATGCCATTGGGAGGTGAAATCATTCGAATGTCTCTGGCTTCCACGGATTTGAATAACAGGGCGGTCGTCAATCTCATGGTGAATGGAGTAGAGAGCAAGAAGAGATACAGCGTCGAAAAGACCAAGAATTAACACTCGAATGTCAGCATGTTCGGCACGCCTCTCAATGTGAACAAAGGAGACAGGATTACTTTCAGGATGAAAACCAATAATCCCGAGGCCGCGACTTCCGTGGTGAGCCTACTGATCGAACTAGATTCTCTGAACAAACAGTAAACGTGTGAAAATAATTAATTAAAAATAATAAGTAAGTAATTATTAAAAACAAAAAAAACTAAAAACAAAAACAAAAAAAAAAAAATAAAAAGTAATGAGATTTAGAAAGATGTTCAATCTCTCTAGATCCCATTCCTTTTTTATTTTTTTTTTTTTTGTTTTTTGTTTTTAATACGTTATTTCTTGCAATTTTTCATCTCGTGGAATTGGATCGCCTATCTCGAAACACACGTCGACATCTATTTTGGCATCTATTTTGGCATTTGGAATTTGCTTTTATAAATTCTCGAAAAGCAGTTGGTCCTCTATACGTCAACATGTCTAAAAGTTTTCTGGTCTTATCTTCTATCAAGATTTTACTTTCGATTTCGCATCTCATATAGTCAGTCAATATCAAAGGTTCTGTTCTGACTAAAGTGTCTAGAATTATTGCTAGCAAATCTTGCGAAATATTTTTAATCAAAGCATGTCTGTTTCTTCTTAAGTACTCTCTTTCTTTATCATTCATTTTTGTAATTATTTTTTTAATTATTACTTTTGGGATTTATTATTTTTGGGTTTTTTTTTGTTTATTAATAATTACTTATTTTATTTTCATCGACATCTTATTTCCATCTGATTCGAATTGTAATTCTCTATCCGACAGGACCAGGGCAAAGGCCTTAGTTTTTCTTGGCACGTTCATATCGAATTGCATCTTGATCTAAATATCTAAAACACTATTCTTGAGTCATTCGCTCTGTTTACTGACGTCGAATATGAACATGGGATACATCGACTTGTATTCGGCGGGAGATATATTAGGGATGCTCATCAATTCGTCCAGACCATGATAGTTCTTTCTAAAATCTGCGGCGTCCCTGTACAGTCTGTGGAAATTGTTCTTGTCGAACGATGCATTGTAATCGATTGCAGGATATCTCGTGACGTTCAGAAACACTTGCATGTTTCTCAAATTTCAGTGATCGAACAGCGATGGATTTTTTTCTTGAGACCCGTCCCTGTCGGTCTGAAACATGACCATGATGAAATGCAGTCTCTCAGAAGTGGATTTCACGGTCAATCTCCAATTGAAGAGATTCATAAAAGGCGGAATGCTAGCTGTGTCGCACTGTCTTATTCTAAATCCCACGGGTAATTTACTCTTGGATTCTATGATCTTGTAAAGACGATTTTTTCCACGACCGCAGGACTCACGTGCGGAATGAACCATGATATCTTGTGTAGAGTTAACTTAGCTACATCGGTCGCGGGGAGTCTCACTATCGCATCGTCGTTTCCCTTTTGAATCAACGTCAGATTGTGTTTGAATCCGTACATGATCTTGTTGTAATCGTCTGCGAATCCGAAGATGTGTTTCAAAGGTATCCTGAATGAAAACGTTCCTTTGTGTCTGAACGTCTTGACGACGTAGTCGAATATCGTGCCGGCGGCGGCGTTGGCGGGCCGACGGTGTCTTTCACCCACAACTGATTAAGTTCCCTTGGATTTCGAAAAATCACCCGGATACGTCAAGAGTCCAAACATCGTGGTGGCCTGACTGGGATGAAACATGGATTCTATCGCTTGTCCGGATATCAAGTATTTTATATTACTGAATAGATGCATGATGCCATTATTGGCTAGAGTGACCATGTCGTCTGCATGATGCCATTATTGGCTAGAGTGACCGTGTCGTCGTCGGCATATTCGCTTCCATCTTCCTTGGTGAGACATCCCTGCACCACTATGTAACACTCACTAGGATGAACGAATAGATCTTGGGTTTCAACGTTGATTCTTATCTCTCCCGCATTGTTCAAACTTGTTCCGGTTATCGGCTCGTATTCGTGAACTTCGTATTCCTAAATACTTTCATCTTTCAGTATGCCTTGTGTGATATCTAGTATATTTGTCATTTTTGAAGGTTTTTTTTGTTTTGTTTTTTTACTTATTAATTCGTTTACTTTTTTCTAAAAATAGTTTTAATTATTTTTATTATTATTATTTTTTTCCTTTATATATATGTGTGTAAACAAGAAAATGTTAAAGAGAGTAAATATATATTTTTTTTTAAAACTTCGTCTTCTGCAATTGTTGTTAATAAAACTTTCCGACGATCTCTTCGCCATCCAAAGCTTCAATTTCATAAGTCACCGGATAGGTGTGAAATATTCTGATTATCATGAAGATTTCCATGGTCCATCGAGGAGTGTAACCCTTTTCAAAATGCTTCTTATAAGCGTAGATTCTCGCTCGATCGCCGACCGCAAATTTCGGCGGTCTAGACTCCTTCCTGATCTTAGATTTTTCGGGAGATAGATTCGCGTAGACCCGTTTTTCGTTTCGAGGATCACTAGCTTCTGCGGGAGTTATCTTGACTGATCTGTGTCGCGTATTGTTGTAATCTTCGACCAGACCGTTCAGAGCGTATTTGTATTTCTTGGTCTAATTCGCCATGAAGTACCTGTGCATCTTTTCCTTCATCGTTCAATTCCAACGTTTCATGATGCTGGCTTTCTCTTTGTTTTTGATTGAATAGAGGTTGACCAATGGACGAACGTCCTTGTTGTAGAATTCCTTCCTCTTGTCCACCCACAACTTATTCGGTTTTCAAGAAGATGAGACGAACACGCTCTTCAGAGCCTCGGAGATGCAAGGTCCCAATTTATTCTTCAAGGCTCTGATCCAACCATATTTGGAAAACACGTCGATGACCGTCAATAGATATTTGGCGCCCTCGTTCCACCTCGAAAACGATCTCATGTCGACCAAGACGGCGGACCAAATGTCATCCAAACCCTTCACGAACACCCTTCTCTTTCGAAATTTATGCACGATGGGTTTGTGTAGCTCCTCGGCCAATTTGCTCATCAATAATCGCTTCTTCTTCTTTTCCGAGATACTTTTTTTTTTTTAACGCCCCATCTGAATCGAATTTTCGTACTGATCACTTTGTCGACCAGCGAACGTTCGAGCTTCTCTCTCCTAGTCGGATTCGATATGTATCTCAATGTCGCCAACATGTTTTTATCGCAGAGTTCATTGCAAGTCTTGGTGTCGGGATATCTAGAGTAGCACAGATCATGATCGTACGCGGGCGCATCCACCCTATTCACGGGTTTGCTCCAAGATTAAGGAGTCAGAATGGCATTGAGTCTCTTGTTCAATTTCGTTCTGGGTCCCGTGAAACTGTGACCCAGCAGATGCATTTCAAAAGGTAGATTATTGATCATTTTATTCGCAACGCCTTCGCCGCTCTTATTTTTTTTTTTTTGACGAATCGAGTCTTGATTGAACCACACACCTTGCAAATTCTGCGAAGCATCTGTCTGTCGTTTTTAGTTCGTACTTCTCGAGAATTACCCGTCTCGGTAACTCTCTTACACTTTACGCAATATATTTTTGAGGGTTATTTAAATAATTTCGTATTTATTTTTTTTAATTTTATATATATAAATTTAATATTTTTTTTTTCCTTTAAAAAATTCTATTCTTATTATATGTATTATTTCAATCGTTGCTCTTGAGTTCTATCAACTTACCGAATTCCTCCCTAGCCTCTTTCCTCCCCCTTTCTACGAGATAATCCTTCATCTCTTCCTTGCTGATCTGACGAGTCTTGATTCTCACGGCTTCTTTCATGGCATCGTATTTTGTTTTCTTGCCCAATATCATGAAGTATTCTCCGACCGATATCCTACCATCTTTCAACGCCATCGAGGTCATTTCGGATATCGTGTTGATCTTGGAGTCAGCCAAGACGCAAATCTGTTCATGTTTCCTAGCCTTCAGATATAATTTCCTACTCAAAAAGTTTCCGACCATGCTAAACAATCCGGCGGCGAGAGCCACTCCTTTTATGGTCAACACGATCGAACGCCGGCCGCGGTCAACAACAATCAATGTCGGCCACGTGTAAACCCATGGAAATCGTGATGAGTGTCATGTTGACTGCGTTGACGAATTTCACGAGGCGCGAATACTTCTTCTTGAGAGCACGACGAGAGTCGCTCTCTCAAGTCAGATACAATTGGATTCTACTGACTTGATCGATGCGATGCCTCTCTCCTCTTTCTTTTTCTTCTAGTGACGGCTCCGTTGGCAAAACGCCGTTCGGCTTCTCATCCTCATCGTCATCTAACAACGGATGCAATTTATTTCTGGTTTTCATTTTTTGTGTTTTTTCTTTCTAATTTTTATCTATATTATTTACGCATGTATTTATTTTTATTTTCTACTCTCCCTTATTTATATCAACAAGAAAACTTAGTCGTGTCGTATGCCTCCTCCAGCAATAATTTCAAGACGCATCCCTTGTCTTCTAAAGTCAGACTTCTATGCACCAGTTTCATTTCTTCTGAACCGGTGGGCTTGTCTCGCCCACTACAGAAGACGAATCTCCTCCAAAACTTCATCACGTCGTCGATTCAAACGTATTCGAACGCTGGTTCGAAATACTTGATGACGATATCTTCCCTTTCCATCATCAGACATGAATGATCCTCGTGATCGAAGTCTAGATGATCCTGACACCTGATGCATATTTCGAACAAGACGCGAACTAGTTGTTCGTTCATACAGAATCCGTAGGCTTTCATCAACACCTTTGGAAGAAAGGACGCTCTCACAATCTTGGAATCGTTCATGATTTACGTATATTTTATTATCTATTCAATTCGATATTTTATTTATTTTTAAATAACTATTTATTTATATATTTGTTTTCTCCTATATTATATCAATAACTTTTTTATTTCCTCTTGCGGATCTCGTGATTCTGTTACAATTTATCTCAACTCCTCGCGATTTTTTCTTTTGTTTCCCATCCTAGAAATCTTCACCGTTTGTCGACGATCGATCGCGCCGTCTAGAACCCGATGACCAACGTCGAAAATTTCATCGATTCTAATTTTTTCAAACATCTTACTTTTTCACATTTCTGTCCTGGAAACCGCAACGCGTTCGTCAACGATCGATCGCGCCGTCTAGGACGCGACGACGAACGTTGAGAAAAAATCCGAGGGTTGATTTCTTCCACGCATCTTGTCCTGGAATCCGCAATCGTTCATCGGCGACTGGATCGCACCCACCGCCGTCTAGAACGCGATGACGAACGTTGAGAGAATTTTCGTCGATTCTTTTTTTCGACATCTTAATTTTATATTTTGCTGTCCTGGAATCCTCAATCGTTCGTCAACGACCGATCGCACCATCTAGGACACGATGACAAACGTCGAAAATTTCATCGATTCTAATTTTTTTCAATGCCTTAATTTTTCATATTTTCTACAACAGTGTTAGTCAACGACTGATCGCACCATCTAGGACACGATGATGAACGATCGAGAATTCTAGGATAAATCATGATTTACCTGCACATGTACATTTTAACACTGAACTCTTTGGGTACATGTACGTGTACATGTACATCGTATACATGTACATGTACAGGTGTCCTGGTATCCGCCTTTTATACCTACTCATAAGCGCACATCGACACACCCAGCATGTGTCCAAATGTTGTATGTGCACTTTCAGGCAAGAGCATTAATACATTTGATAATATACTTATTTCTATTTTCGTCTCCTTTGTAGTTTCGCTGGAAGAACATGGCCCATCTAAGCTACATCAGATCACATGAAAAGCAATATGTCGACTATAAAACCATCCCGCAACACATGAAGGACGCTGCTCAAAGGTATCCTGACAGAGAAGCAGTTATACTTTACTCCGCTAATGGCATAAGAGAGAGTATAACATTTTCTGAAATGTATATTAAATGTAGAGAATTTGCAAATGTTTTATCAACAATGGGTATAAAGAAAGGCGACAGACTTGTAATAAGACTGTATAATTCTATAGAGTGGTTGATAATAGTGTTTAGTTTGATGATTGTAGGAGCGATCCCTGTATTCTCCTACATAATTAGAAAAGATATATCTGACTTATATTCCATTTTCGAAAAAACTGGGGCAGTAGGGATATTTTTTGCTGGCTTCGCCCACGATCTAACACAGGGACTAAAGCTGCTCAAAAATCAGATGACTCATCAGTTGAAGTATATTATTTCAACCGACATAGTTGATGATGAAGAGCTATTTCTCAGCTTTTCAAAATTACTCGAGAGAACAACTAACGAATTACCTCTGGAGGATGTCTATATTGATCCAGACGAGGAAGCGTGTATCATGAGAACATCCGGAACTACGGGAAAACCGAAATTAATTTCCCATTCTCATATGAATCTGTGCAAATACTCTGGTTATATACAGAAGCAAGGCGTTACACTTTTCTCAAACTGCGACTTTTCATGGTTAGGGGGTACTCCCATTACACAGGTATGTACTGGAGTGCCCAGGGTAACAGTTTTAGGTGACCCGTCACTGATGTCCGTTGAAGAGATGCTGACATATACAGAAAGAGAATCATGCGATTTTATCAGCATGACCACGCATGCAATGAACACGATTTTGAAAGACAAACTACGGCTCCCGTCATGTTTGAAAACCATCGAGCTTGGTGGAACGCCTATCAGAAGGCAGTTCCAGGTGTTATTAGATGATGTTGAATGTTTGTATTGTGGATATGGTAACCTTGAAATCGGAGATATCTGCGAGATTGAAATAAAGAAAGGCATGGTACTGGAAGATTATATTGGTGGATACCCGTTTCCCGGTGTCGAAATAAAAGTCGTAAATGAGAATAATATGGTTGTCGAAACTGGAAACGTTGGAAGAATCTTCGCACGTAGTGACGCGATGTTACTTGGTTTTACTGGGGATGAAGATATGACACGAAAAGCAATCTCTGCAGCCCGCTGGTACAACAC
This sequence comes from Pictodentalium vernedei, assembly GCA_031216915.1. Classification (NCBI taxonomy): domain Eukaryota; kingdom Metazoa; phylum Mollusca; class Scaphopoda; order Dentaliida; family Dentaliidae; genus Pictodentalium; species Pictodentalium vernedei. The sequence goes on from CM062296.1 coordinate 704,387,238, forward strand.
AGAAGACACCGGGTACATTGCAGAATGTGGAAAACTGTTTGTACTCGGGAGGGCGGAAGATTGTGTGACTCGTGATACGGCAACAATGCATGTGTCCGACATTGAGAAAGTGCTCGAAGATATAAAACTACCAGATATTGCAGATTTGGTGGTTGTACCAGTACCTGATGAAGAAAATTATGAAGAAATTTGTGCCTGCGTTATTTTGAATCCAGGACACATGATTACTGAGGACGAACTGTCACAGATTTTTGACCATGAAATTAATGAGTCTTACTACAAGCCAAGGTATATTGTGTTCATGGAAGCTTTCCCTCTGAACACAAATGGAAAGGTCAGTCGAAAGTCAATCAAAGAACATGCCACCAGAACGCTCTTTGGGAAATAGGCTGACTCACGGTTCGCGTTCAATTCCTCGTATTGTTTAGACAATTGAGTTATTATTTAATGTTCGATTGTACGTATACCGATACATTTATTAATAAGTTTTTTTCCTATTCCATTTTTGTATTCGTGATTTTATGTTCAAATTCTAATTCGACTCGAATTTGTTGATCAGCACTCTCTTTGGGAAATAAGCTGACCCACAGTTACATAAAAAAAACATATTTAGTTGGGGTTTTATTACCCTCGAGTGGTGTGGGTGGGATGGGGACAGACCAGTTGGCAGCGGAAATCTTTGTTGTAACCCGAGGGGAAAAATATTTAATCCAGACTGGAGACTTGTCGATTGTCTCGGCCAATTATCTTCCCCCGAGGGTGAGATATTTGCATCTCACCTAAGCCCCTGTGAATATGGATTTTTTCGACCCTACTTTCGACTCGAACTTGCCAAAAAATGTTCGAATCGACTGAACATCGAATTCGAACCAAATTAGCCGAACCAGGTGTCCAAGTACGGTTTCGTAAACAATATTTCCAGTTTAAAATAGCCGCATTAGGATTGTTTTGGCATTGTACTGATGATTTATCCACATATTCATGCTAACATTTAACAATTCGTACGTTGACAATGCAGCACACATGAGTGCATGGGTGAATAGGAGACAAAAAATCTGCGTGTACTTGTGATTGCATCGATCCCTTCTTGACTTTGAACCTCGTCCGATTTTGCTTTATCATGAAGCGATGGATGTTTCATACTGACGTGTACCCAGAGGTGAGATGTAGTCCCTGTCGCTTGGGTTTTGTACGAAGTCTTACATGCATTACATGTGTATGCGGCCCATGGCTTTATCCACTGTAAAATATGAGAGTATTACCGATGTCATTTGGAATCACGCGACACATGACAGTGGTAATGAACTGTAAGTTTCATGGTTTTATTTACAATACATCGGAGGTGGCTGTATCAATAACGGTGGTCAGTTTGGAGTGTATACTGGTTAGTGCATACATCTTTAGTTTCGAAATCGTTATGAACGACGATGTATACTTGCGGTTCGCGCTTCATTCCTCGCATTGTTTTGACAATTTAGTCAGTATTAAATGTGTGATTGTACGTATACCGAGACATTTATTAATAAGGTTTTTTTTCATAGTCGATTTTTGTATTTGTGATTTTATTTTCGACTCGATTTCGACTGGAACTTGTTGATCCACTCGACTTCGACTCGAACAATCGAATATCATACCATCATATCACATAAGAATGCGTGTTCTCCCACCACATACCACGTCGTCATCGGCAAATGAATGGCATATTCGACAAAAGCATCGAATAGTTCCGCATATACCAACTACGAAAACGATAGCTAGCACATGACAGCGATAGGTATAGTACGGCCTCCGTGGACTGGTTACTTTCTACGGGTGGGAAATATTTCCACGGACGCATCAATATTAGATTCAAAACACTAATTATAGGAATAATCATCAAACTTTAATTGATGAAGAATCGGTACAATTTGCTGCTTCGTTAATTAAAACTTTGCTGATGGTGATTTGCATTTGCCGGTAAACGCATGCGTGGACATCACTGCCCAAGTATTGATTACGACCAGTCCACAGCTACTGAACTGTAAACATATTGAAGCGAAATGATTCAGCTGACAGACCGGAGACGTCGCTTTAGAAACTATTGGTTTCGATGACGTCATTTGGCTTGTGGTCAAAGAAAAATCACCCTCGAGTGTTGGCGGGGCAGGATGATCGGCTATATTAATGGAAACGAAGCGAGACGATACGCTTGTTTACAAAATACAGACAATAATGAAATATTCCGGCGATTATTAACTATACCAACGAGGATGGTTACGTGGGGTGGGTAAGATAGATCTCTCTCATCAGGGTATCTTAGCTCGGACACGTCTATCTCAATAGGCAGGAGATGACAGAAAGGTAATCAATTAGAATGGTACGTCTGGAGCTTTGACAATAACAGCCTGCTATACACACTGGAAATAACGCTCTACGGTGGCATTGGTAAGAAAGAAGGTAGTAATCCTTCGAATTTTGATTTAGATAAAGACAACTTACAAGTTAATTGGCTGCGATAATACCAAGTACTTTTTTGTTGGAGGGGGGGGTGTTTATTTGTGTTTGTTTGTTTGTTTTTATAGGAGTGTGTGCTTTGTTTCAATTTTTGCATGTTGTTTTTCTGTTATTTTAAGAAACCGCTTTAGACACCTTTAACAGCGAGTCTCGTTTTGTAGGGGTAGTTTTGACTGAAGGCTGGAACTCCATATAATAACTTCATTTTGACATTTTGAATTACAGGTAGCACAATTTAAATGCTTTATATCCTCTGCATGTGTTTCCTATTAATAACTTTCTAGGATTTGCCTTGTTACAATTTATGGGAGAGTGTCTATCGGCACTTTCTAATAAACTGTGAGAAGGCAATGACATGAGAAAAATTTCAACTGCTAACAATAATATAGAACGTGACTGTGCAGCCAGTGCTCCATTCCTACAAGTAGTACACCAGCGAAATATCCGGAGCCCCCAGAAAGGGTATCAGAAAGGGGGGCATTTCGAGGTCATTCAATGAATCATTTTTTAATGTAATTTTAATTGCTATTGTATACCAACTTTCGAAAATTATTAAATTTAATAACATGTTCGGTTTTATTGCACTTTCTGGGTTTGTTTTAACTTGCATCACAGAATATCACAAAATGATTGATTGAATGACCGACATCTGAAGACCTGGCACCTCCCACGCACAGGCTAAACAGTCAGCGGCTTGCTTTAGCATCAACATTTCCATAGTATAAGCATATGGGAATGCAGCAGGTGGGTGGGTTCACTGCTTTGCAGTAACCCTACCCCTTGTACTCCGTGGTTGGTGGGAGCCGTGTCCGTGAACGTCCTACAACATTAACATGGATAAAATACCACACACACACACACAAAAGAAACGTGGTCGTGAAATAACTTTAACTTCACCCGACTCTGAGTCAGATAACGATACAGACACTCCATATATGATAAAGACTTGGCCAAAATGTGTTTTATTTAATGCTCAGGCATCAATTCACGCTGAAAAATTAAGTCATATTCCCCTGTCGGTCGGCAAAACGAAATATCAAAATGATATTTAGAAATCGATATTTCATCGTAGGTTCGGATGACGAATCACATGTACTTTAAACGAGTCAGCACATCAGTAATGAATTCCAGAGTCCCAAATACAAACGAATTCGAATAATTGATAGTGACAGTGACTAAATCAATTCATTAAATCAGCGGTTTCAAAGTTTGACTTTCTCATTCACCTTCCAGCGAAAAGCCGAAATCACTTTCAAATTTCTTCAGTTCAACTTCACACGTCTTCAGTGCATTGAGTTCAAAAAAAATAAAATGACGTGTCTTGTTATTGAAAATAAGAAAGTGGTGTTTTTTGTTAATGTTCTATTTCTTCGAAACACATTGCGATTATTTCAATTCGCCAGCCTTGGTAAATCGTAAAGTTTGGGGAGAAATAAGACGGGACTACTTTTTGTGCGGATATTCACACATTCCAATGGTTGGAGTTTGGTTGTTGTAATTTTTGTATGGACGCCGGTTCGGCACATAAATTTTGCGCCTTAATGGCAAATAAAGGCCACAAATTGGAGAGTTTGTAGTCGTAGAGCATTAAATAAAAAGAAAATTCACGAAAATTTGATGAATACCGAAAATATCTCGTTCGTGGCTACAAGAAATATGAGGATCTTCACTCGCGACTGCGTCGCTCGTGAAGATCCTCATATTTCTTTGTAGCCACTCACGAGATATTTTCGGTATTCATCAAATTTTCGTGAATATCCTCTATATAATATTGGTAGAAAAAGAAAGTAAAAGGCATCAACGGTTAATCCGTTTGTACTGGAAAAAACATCAAATGAATAGCAGGGATAGTAAATGACGTTAACAAATTAAGATCAGGAATGAATATTAGTCAAAAATGGAATTTCATGCAGTTCATTTATCAAAAATAGAAACGCATTTCCTCATAAGACTCTTAACTCTTAGAAACCGGGAGTCGAGTTTTCTTGCCTGTGATTTAATACGGCAGGTAATTTGAATATTCCAAATCCACTTCGATGTTTCAAATGTTAAAAGTTTGATCGTTGTCAAAACAACTACAGAGGTAAAACGATGTGCTTCAAATGCGGCCAGCAACATCAAGAGCCAGGTAACAGCCCAATCAAGTGTGTAAACTGTCAGGGCGGTCATATGTCATATTCTAAAGACTGCCCTGTCTGGAGAAAAGAAAAAAGCTATTCAAAATGTGAAATGTGAAAAACAAATAGGTTTCCAGGAGGCCAGAGAAATTGTAACATCTGAGACTGGCTTCAATTCACCAGTAATATCATATACCAGAACCTTAAAACAAAACGTGCCAACGAAGTCCGTGGAATTCCCGACACCGTATACATGGCTCAACAGAAAAAGCACAATTCCGTCCGTATTACAGGCCTTTACTATAGAACACATCACTCAAACAGAAACACAGTCAACCCAAACAAGCTCAACTGCTCCCTCAACAACGGATCAAACAAAAACAAAACACACGCAAGAACACGCAAACAACTTATCACAAAAGAGCAAAAATATAAGTCCTAAACCAAAACAGAAAAATGAATGAGAAACAATGAAACGAAATCAGCAACAAAGATGACAGAAACAAAATCTGAGTCAGAGTCAACGGAGAAGACAAGAACAAGATCGGAAAGACAAAGAAAAACTAGAATCAGACAGACTCCCAGGACGCCTTCACACTGTTGTTACTAGCAACATGTTTGGGGGGAAGAAGGGCATGTCAATCGATGAGTGCAATGATGACACGTTCTCGACTAATCTTCGCCTGTACTCTTCTCAGGGTAGGTCATCACGTAAAAATTCACCAAAAGAAAATACATGGGCAATTTCTCCCATACGTCCACCATCTACATCACCAACCAAACATAGATTACAATACTAATAATATAACCCAATGAAACCGTAGAAGTTTTAGGGCAAATTTTAATAAATTGGGCCTTCTGTGTCAAAAAATCTAAACCTGTTGCTTATTGCCTGCAGAAAGCCCTCTTAAAGAAACCTGAAACTGAAGATTATTCAGTTTTTAAGCATTCAACTTAGTGTAATGCCTGGGTAGATGATAATGATCTTCATATTCGTGGTACGTCTATCTTAGAAATGGCATTATTCACAGTAATAAGCCTTTACGAACAGATACAGGTTGTGCTGTACGCTAAACTTTAGATAAGACAATTATGTTATGTTCTACTCACGTTTCACTAAGTACAAACCTACAACTGAATGACCTTGAGCGCCTGGTTCATAAACTACCAACTTCAAAAATTTTGTCGGGCAATTTCAACGCAAAAAGCCCTCTTTTGGGTGAATCCTGAAGCCTAGAAGATGTAAAGGCTAAGACAGTGGAGGAGCTTATTACAAAAGATAACGTTGTGTTTGTTCAATGATGGATCTCACACTTATCTGCCTGACGCATCAAGTTCGTACACATCAATTTATTTTACAATTGCATGTATTTTTATCTTCCTCGAATTTTCAGGGAAGGTAAAAAATTACTTGCGCTGGAATAACCACTTTCCAATTGTGTTGGAGAGTGTGGTCCTGAAGAACGATCAGAGGGTGCCCCAGTGGAATTTTAAAAAGGCTAAGTGGGACACTTTCGTATCGCTTTGTTCTGAAAGACTCACACGGGGTAAATTTGTTGAAAGTGCCGATTAAGTAGACCTTTTCTCAAAGGAATTACTTGGCATTGCAAATACATCCATCCTTAAAACCTCGGCAAATCCAAAGCGGTTAATAAACCGTTGGTTTGATAAACATTGCAGGCAAGCTATAAAGGATCGTAACAAGATTGAACGGGAATTTAATAAGCCATAAACAGCAGATAATTTAGATAAAATTTAGACAAACTATGTATTAGTCAGGCAAAGACCAGACGAATTATAAACAAAAAGAGAAAAGTTCTTGGGAAACTTATGTTTCTAAACTTACCCAATATACACCCATCAACAAAATTGGGAAATGATTGAAACAAAATCAAGGTAAAGAAACAAAATCAACTGTACAACTGTACAACATCTGAAAGAAGACAAAAACATCTCAAAAAATAAATATCAAACAAATTGGCCTCCGCATTTTCTAAATACTCGTCGTCTAAAAGCTGTAATTCAGAATTTGCCAAAATTAAAAAAAATCAACAGGAGAAACAAAAGATTTAATCTACCTCTAACAATTTGGAGGGTTACAATGAACCTTTCTCTATGAAAGAGTTAACCCTTTACCTACAGTAAGGACTAAAACCAGCCAGCGCTATTCTCAAAAATCGCCAATTAATTTTTATATTTTGTCTCTAAAACATAGGTTATGACCCCTCGTTGGAACAAGCTCGTTGAGCTCGTTCCAATGAGGGGTCGTAACCTATGTTTTTGAGACAACAAATGAAAATAATGGTTATTCAAGAATTTGTTTTGCAAGTGTCGTCTGCTTTACATGTTAGGTAAAGGGTTAAGCAACTCTTTGCATAAAGCAAAAGATACTGCCACTGGACCCGATGAAATACACTACCAAATTTTAAAGCACCTGCCGGAATGCTCACTGGCCAGTTGTTACCTTCGTGGTGTCAAGCAACAGTAATTCCAGTTCCAAAGCCCGATAAAGGCCATTGAAATCCAAACAATTACAGACCTATTGCATCAACAAGTTGTCTTTGTAAAACCTTGGAAAGGATTATCAATGATCAACTTGTCTGGTTTCTGGAATCTACTTGCGAATAGTCAGTGAGGCTTAAGAGGCCGGTGAAGAACGGTGGATAATTTGGTTCGACTTTAAATGTTTATAAGAAATTCCTTTGCCAGGAAAGAACACGTTGTCGCCATCTTCTTCGACCTAGCAAAAGCATATGGAACAACGTGGAAGCCTGGGATTTTAAAATATCTTTTAATATGAGGTTGAGAGAGCGTATGCCTCTGTTTATAGAAATTCTTTTAAAGAACCGCCAATTTCTGGTTCGTGTTCGACGTATATTATGTAATACCCACAAAAAGGAACTGGGAGATCCTGGGGTAGCAATTTATCTGTTATCTTTTTTTTTCTCTGAACATCAATAGGATCGTCGACGCAACTAAGAATGTGATAGATTCATCATTATGTGTTGATACCTTTTTAATCTTGGATACCAGCAAAAAAAATGAATGCCAACGAGCGCAAACTTCAGCTGTTGAACGAAATTCAGAAATGGGCAGCAGAAATGGTTTAAAGGTTTCCAAGACCAAAACAAATTGTATTCATTTCTGTAATCTACGGAAGCACCACCTCGATCCGGAGTTGAAAATTGATGGGAGTACCATTATAACTGTTACACAAATGAAATTCTTAGGTTTACTTCTTGACAAAAAACTGAATTTCAGTTCTCACATAAAACAACTAAAAGTGAAATGTGAAAAGGCACTTTACCTCCTCAAGGTTGTTGGTAGCACAGATCAAAAATAGATTACGGTTGTGTGATTTACGGCTCTGCAAGAAAGGCGTATCTCATATAATATTAGAACGTTTCTTTTCATGTCCTATCGGTCGATAGTACCTGAGTTTGTGTGATTTCTGAAATAAAACCTGAAGCAGCGATTTCTTATCTCCAGAAATCACACAAACTCAGGTACTATCGACCGATAGAACATGATAAGAAATGTTCTAATTATTTTATTATTAATCAAAAAATAACTTTCATTGTTAAGCGTTAACTGCAACATGCCATCAATCTTGTAATAACAATGTAGTCGAATCCAAAAACATGACGTCATTTCGAACGAATGACGTCTCTTTAGGAGTTTCCAGATCACCAAATTCGGAAATGACTTGTCACAAGTGCCGTCGCTTAGAGAGTTTCTATATCACCAAATGCCAGTGTTTACAACTGTATCATGCTGTTCTTGTTATAATTCATAATTAATGCTGGTGTGATAAGTGGTAAAAAATCATGTTTCTTGGACGACGACAGTTGTTAGAATTAAGCGGAGTGAAACAATTTATTTTGAACTTGAGGCGGAGGCTCAGTGAGGTCGAGGAGTGCTTAGCTTGTGGAAATATAATTGATTGAAGTCATAACACATATTCAGGATTCACTGAAGTGGTGAACAACACGTGAGTTTTTAATATTTCTGATTCTTTTGAATTCATTGTTTGCTGTTAAAATTGAAAATACACCCACTGAAGATGACATATTTGTTGGTAAGTGTGGGTCTATCGGTGACGAAAAAAGTTAAACGGACACGGCGCCAGCGTTTTGTGTGAGAAATTCCAATCAGAGCGTGCGTAATCGACGCTGATCAATGGAAGTGGAGCTTACATTTTCTTTGTTCTCTTGTCTCCAGGGAAGAACGTTCCGATAGTACCCTTGTTTTTCCCCAAAACTCCAGTACTATGACTTTTAGAAGGTGTCAAATTAACCAATTCCGGTTCATGTTACAAACGTGAGTCATAATAAAACCACTTAACCAGTTGATGCAATACAAATTCGAAATAATGATATTAGAATTAGCCTGGGTGCTTTTCTAACGTCACCAATAGATAGATCCAATGCTTGTTGAAGCAGAGGAACCTTCTTTTGAGTGCAGAATTAAACTGCCACTCCAGGATGTTTCTAAACTGCTGGCTACTCCATCAAATCATACTTATAATTGTGTCTCAGAACCACAAAATGTTGAATTTGTCAACAGACACCCTTTGGGAATTAGAATTAAACCCAATATGGAGTCCGCCACACTTGAATCTGATTTGATAAAAGAGAACCGTGAACCACACATTCCTCCTTGGCATCTTAAAAAACCTACAATTATTTTCAACCTGGCTTCTACCAAAGTCTGAAACAAATTGTTTGCAGCTTAAGCTTAATATGGTGAAATAAAGTCAAAGTATAGTGCATATAAAAATATCTATACAGATGAATCTAAAGATGGTGACTAAGTATCATCAGCCGATGTTACTGGTGATCAGATCAGTCAGAATACCAAATAAAAGTTCTATTTTCATAGCTGAAGTTAAAGCTTTGCAACTAGCGCTTGAACACATTGATAAGTTGAATACTCTCATGTCTGACCGATATGATATCGTGTTTTGCTGGATACCTTAAATTCATTATTGAATCTCCTGAAAAATGCAGAATGTATTCGACCAAATCCCCATAGACAGTATTGTATAAGGCGATACCATCTTTGGCATTAGGGTTGAAAGGGTTCACAAAAAACATGCAACCATTTATCTTCTTCCGGGCAACAGTGACATAGACTTGAGCATGGCCTACACATATTTCATTCGAATCGAAAGAAAACAGCAATCTTTGCGCTAGCATCAGAACGGGTTGCCTCAATGTATTCAAACTTGCAGAGAAAACCTTGAATGTCCAATACGGTTGAGTTTCAAATGTGAAGTGTGCACTGTTGAAAGCGCAGTCAATACCAATAATAGCTATAAAAAGGTGCACAACATTTACAGCACATCCAGCACATCCACGTTGAGAGATTTAATCCTCTACACAGGCAGAAGTCGACACACGTGCATGATTAATTTGACTCTCCAATTCTTGATTCAAAACCATAGCTTATGTGCTCCTCATTTGAACAATGGCGTTGCAATAAGGAATCATAAGCCATGTTTCTAATGCGGAAATTGAAAACAATTATTCAGTTTGAGGGGAGATGTTTGCGAATTGAAAAATCAATCGATAATGTTATAATTTTTTCAAACCGATAGTATTACAAAAACTAAAACGATAATGTTATAAGCTATTGCGTTTTTATGGTGGTCAGAGGCGGCCGAAGTCCGCTGGGAGTCCCTGGTCTTGGCTGATTGTGGATGTTCCTGAAACAAACTCACTGGACCGACCACGGTGCGCCTCGATGAGGGAAAAGAAGCAATCTCATTAACGCGAAGAAACCAATCAATATGTATTACTGAACAAAATACTACATACTTCTATAAGAGACCAGGGCGTTGGGGTCCGTGCCTGTATGATTCAAGTATGCTTTCTATTTCCCGTGACATTTAAGGGCCCCGGTCGTCCACGTGAATAAGTTATCTATCGTTCACGCACCCAGAGAGTCCGCCGTTATCAAAGCCCCAGTTTCATCACATGACAAAAGGTTAGTTAATTATCTGGGGCTCAATCCTTATTGACGTTTCCCTAATTTTATTGTTCCTTCTTAACTTCCTTCCACGTCTGAATAGCATGTGAGGTGAATTCCAAAAAAATATTTCTGTCTAAAAATTATTTTTGGGAATCACTTCGTATTCTATTAATTTGATGGCCTGCACGATTGATTCGCCATTGGGATGCCAAATTAAAGAGGGGGGACTTCATGGGATAACTCTCAAAACACAGGCATTTATACGGTGCAACGCTCATTTTCGTCAGGAAAATAGAAGACATTTTGTTCAATAATACATAGCTCTGGTTGCTTTCGTAACCCTTTACCCAGCGTAACAATAAAAACAGGTCACCTCTATTCATATAATTGACATTCAATTTTCGGTATTTTTTTTTTAATTTTGCACAAAAACATAGCATATGACCCCTCATTGGAACGAGATCGTTCCAATGAGGGATCAAAAGCTGTGTGTTTGTAGCAAAACATAAAAATATATTAGTTATTCAATAATAGTTTTTGCAAGTGAAGTCTGCTTTTCATGTTAGGTAAAGGGACAGAGTGGATGAGTGTATGTCATTTAATACCAATTTTTAAAATTTTCTCATTCAGGGTCGCAACAATGGTCTTCGATAACCAGTGAACAATAAAAAAAATCCCGATTGTGAAGTGGTAACATTATCGGTTAAATTGTGTAACAATATCGGCTAGAAACAGCTATAACATTATTGATTTTTGCAACACTATCGGTTAGAAAATTGTGAAATACAGGTAACATTATTGGTTGATTATAACATTATTGGTTGTTGTAACATCACCAATTGAAACATTATTGGTTGTTGTAACATCACGGCCCGTTGCGTTTGTCCCAGGAACCCCTTATAAGCTAAGATCATGAACCCCAGCGGCTTTTGGCCGCCACTGACCGCCATAAAAAACTCAATTGCGAAGTTAAATCATTATAGATTAAAAATAAACACTGGTTGTTCAAAAAAATATAACATCGGTAGATTCTTATAACCCTCTCGGTTAGCAACCCGATATATGGTTAGAACATGTTTCAGAATAAATTGAAACATTATCGTTTGAATGTAACATTATCAGTTTTTAAACATTATTTTTTGAAATGATCGTTTGTTGTAACGTTATTTTCCATTGTAGCATTATCAGTTGTAACAAGCCTTCGCTTACGTCATCACATTTTTATTCACTAATGTTTCACTCCAGATCCCCCCCTCCCTATACCGTTGAGCGATATGTTGGTTCACTAAATATGTGTAGCCTCGGCGATCCGGTCCCGTGACTGTTATTCCTTAGTGTATAACAAGGATATAATACACAGAGGACGTTTTTTGTTAGACTGTCCTTTGTGCATTTAATGTTCTCGACCTAAATAAGTCTGGGGCACGTAAAAGGCAGCCTCTTGACTTGGTCCCTGTCAAACATATACACAGATGTTAATCTGTTGAAAAGTAATTTTGTGTTTAATTGGGACCATTTCAGCGGCGTCTGGTTGTCCTTGAAGTCGGGCCATCACGTGCACCCACAAGCAGGTCATAATGGACGTTAATACCTTGGACACGGTGAAATGTTAATATAAACAGTACTGGGAAAGCACAATGTTGTACATGCCTTGTTTCTCCTCGCCTTTATCTTCCTTATTCTGTCTTACACAGGAAAAGCAGGAAGACAGCCAGTCTCGCTATGACTTTCCAAGCCAGTATATATTTATAAATTTATTTTCGAGTTGTGTGTGTGTTTTATTATTGTGAACTTGGATATTGCAGATTTACACACATTTGTCGGTTTTGTATTTGTTTAGCATACTGGTGAATAAAATATCAATATCAAATATCAATAAATATTCGTAATGTGTGTTCCTTTCACTCCCCTCCCATATCTGTCTTACTGCGATCGCATGTAGTGATATGTAAGCGTGACTTTAAATAAAGCAATTATGTCTCCTGTGTTGTTTTGTTTTTTTTTGTACTGCCGGTTGACAGATCGTATCGTTGTTTTTGGAACTAAATATGTCATTCAGCATATAACATTGTCTTGACCAATATTAATCCGATAAAACATACCTGTTACATAAAAGGCCATTTCTTTTACAGGACTCTTACAAATTGTCAGTCCATCAAAAGTGGACTGAGGAATACTTCGTGACAAACCTGTGATTGCTGGTGGATTCGTCATTTCGCTTTCAAGTTGACCGCATTTACTCTGTGATAATGGCTGTGTTATAAGTACGCATTCTAAAATCAGATGGGTTAAAAATCACCCCAGTTGATTTGGTTTAATTTTTAAACCACCCGATTTTAGAGCGCGAAGTAATCACCCAAGAGGTGTTGCACTTTTCTTTTTTAAAGTTGTCATACGCATTCACGCATTCTCTCATCACCAACAATGAGTAACGACGCAAACGACACTTTGCGATTTTGCCTCATCCGATACAACGTTGAGTCATATTTATCCTCATATGACTGGCAAGTTAAAATTCATAAATACGATGCTAGCTGAAAAAATGCAAAGTAACCTCACGTCCATTGTGACAGTCCTCCAGGAACGAACATCTCTTAAGATGTCAATCCAGCGTACTGTGAGCCAGATATAACATGTATCCGCAGATAATCTTACATTTGTTAGCGTGGAGCAATGACGACGTCATTATCCACTGCGCAGAATGGGAAACGATATCAATTGTTTCAGACATTGCTTTATCCGTCAGATAGATCCGCTGGCGCGTGTTATGGGGGGGGGGGGGGTGGTGGCGCTACCATTCTTGCCAAGCAAGCTCAAATGAGATAAATTTTTAGTTGTATTGTGTGAAAAATTTACTGGTTGAAATTTTGGTATTTTGGCAACATGGGTTAAACAAAGTAAAACAATCTACCGCCAGGAAAGTACTATTTGCTCAATATTGTAGCGTCGCTTCTCAACGCGAAACTTTGAATTGAACCTTGATGGTCACTAGTGGAAGATTATCCGCATCAGTCACATCATTGCGTAAAAGCAGACATATGACAGCGATCACTTCAACAACAAAATGTTACATCAGGCGAAAATATCATCAATTGAGTCAGGTCCAATGTGAATTGGATGACAGAACAGATTGGTACCACTTCTGTATATATCTGTACGTTTTGTTGTACATATGATGTCCGCAAGAGATCGCAGCAACGTTCAGAGCAAATATGGCCCATTTTGGGATACATATTGTTCCTAGGTACTTCTGATCAATGATGAATTCATTCGTAAATAGACCATATATCGGGAACATCGCCAACAAGTCGATTTTAAACATATCGTAGCAGTTACAGCAATAATCTAAAATTATCTTCAGTAAATACGTGTAAGTCAAAAGGCCATCAAGTAGGCCTAATGGGGAAACTAGGTAATCGTATAGCGTTCGGTGTAGTCTTCTTGAGTTTACAAAGTGATGCGCTGGGCACAGGTTGGACGTGTGTGAGCGACGGATTGTAAGCGAATACGCACGGGTCGTTCGTCGGATGCATATAGCTTGTTCCATTCAAAGGACGATATGTCGATTGTGCATACTGAAAAGAAAGACGTTAATGATTGCTTTATCCTAAAGCATCTTGTTTGTAACGGCCTTACCACAGTGTTATCCGCTCCTGACTGCAACTCAAACAGTGAGGGTTAATTCGATATGTGTCGCAAGTGGGATTACCAAAATAAGACATGTCTACTAGCAGTTTTATCAAAACTCGTCAAATCTAAAAGACCTTATCAAAGTACTGTAAGAGTTACCTATTCTGAGATTGATTGGTTGAATGCAAAAAGCCACTTCCATGGGCTTATTAAAAGTGTTGAAAGCCACTTTTGTTACTCGACAGTCTTCCATCAAATCGTTGCTTGACCAGAAAATATGTCATAATAAATTGTTTTGCAACAATTTATTGGAAAGTTCTGACAGGCACTCTCCAAACAATTATAACAAAACAATTATTTAGTAACAAAATTCTTCTAAACAGGGCTCCCTTTCTGGTAACATGCCGTCTTTAAAAAATAATACTCATGATATCACTCAAATTTGAAAAAATAATTTAGCACTCTGCCAGTTAAGACGTTCGAGTCAAGGGTTTCTGCAGCAGTGATAACAATTATGGAGCCCCAATATCTTCGTTAATAAAGAAACATGTTGCATTTGTATCAAAATCCCAAAGTATGGTTTAGAGAACCCGCGACAATACACAGAAGCGTGTTCGTAGACGTGGCGATACCCGGCGGAGATGGGTGGGAGTGGTATGTGGAAGTGTTGCCTCTTCTCATCGCCACATCTTCTTGAAAGACATGCCACATGATTAATGGCGTATAACCACTCGAAATACCCGATAACTACTATGTAAAAGCCCAGGACTGAGAGATTCCGAAATAACTTAAAGCCTTGGTCACAACTGGCCGTACGGGCTTCTGCAAGTGGTCTGCGGGCATTGTTTTGTGAAAATTGTGCGCGGCACGCAAGGACATCTTGCGATTTTTCGGGGTCGTACGTCACCCGTAAGCACAGAAGGAGGCTGTTGGACATGCAAAGCAAACACTGCGATTTCCTTGCGAAATCTGAGAACGCACGTTTGACATGCGCACAACGCAATGAGTCCGCAGGATTTGAAATGCAAGTGAGAAGAAAGTCGCGGATCTAAGACGTAAGAAGAACGCAAGGAGAGGGAACTTATCCCTTGCGTCCGACGTACGTTGCCGCAAGTTGCTCGTACTTGTCG
This sequence comes from Pictodentalium vernedei, assembly GCA_031216915.1. Taxonomy (NCBI): domain Eukaryota; kingdom Metazoa; phylum Mollusca; class Scaphopoda; order Dentaliida; family Dentaliidae; genus Pictodentalium; species Pictodentalium vernedei. Next base: position 704,402,581 of record CM062296.1, read on the forward strand.
CTCACGAATGTAATAGAATGCACGGCACATGCACGGCGTGAGCGCATGACACTTGCGTAGCACGGATTTCGCTTGCACCGCCGACTATAAAAAGACTTCTCGCCCCGTACAAAGTTATCAGTTTGCTCTTGTATTTCGACAAGTTAAGAGATTCAGTTTTGAAAGTTTTTCTTTGCATTTGTTTTTTATTCTTCAAGTATTCAAATCAACATGATGTCCAGTGATGGCGAGGCCTTCACGTCATCAGTATATATACCCATGGGGTAATTGACGATAGCTCGTGCGACTTTCGCGCGACCTTCGTAAAACCGACGTAGGGCGTCGGTGCGAATGTCTTGCAAGTGACGCACGACCCGTACGTTAATCGTACAATTCGCACGGCCAACGTACGCTGGTCGCAAGAGAATCGTAAGAAGTGAGTACAAATCCCACGGGCATCGCACGTTGCAAGTGGATTGCCTGTTCCTAAGAACATCGCACGTGGCTCCTGCGACTCGAACGCCAGACTTACTCCTGTCTTACGATGCACTTGCAACTCCTTCTCAACTGTTATCGAGCCCTACGACCAGCCACGGCAACCACAGCAGTCAAACATCGCAGAGGCCGCACGATCTCCAAACACGCACGGCCAGTTGTGACCAAGGCTTAACTAAACATAACTCTTACAAAACTGTGCACCGGTGCCGACGTTAATGTAGACGTGGCCTCACCCATATCACACCATTTTGTCGTAGTACTGGTGGGGGTTATAAAACCAAATAATTTAAAGGTGATTAAGGTGCCATAAAGCAAAGTACGTGAATTGTAACTCTTTGCATACGCAGGACAAGAAATCTCTTGCCACTAAAATAAGTAAGACGTAAGCACATTTAACCAAATTTTCTCCTGTAAATTATCTCGAATTTTTTACCACTGATTCCTTGAATCAAATTGTAATGAATTTTTCATCAAATCTAGCCATGGCTGCTATGGAGCAGCCATGCCTAGATTTGGTAAAACAATATTGCAAAATATTAAGCGGGTTAAGAGTTAAGATACAGAACATTCAAGTATTTCATTCTGTTATCTTCCTGAATGAATAGCACTAGCGTTATTTGTCTAGCAAATACTTGCACCTGTCTTCTCTTCACGCAAACTAAACGTTGGTTTCTATCGAATGGGAACGCGAATGTGATTGTGTCCGTTGGCGGATTTCGTCCACAAATCGCGAGTCGATTGTGTTTGAAAACGAACGAACTGCTTTAACAGCATGTTGTGTCCGCATGCCTATTTCGCTGACAAAAAAGGCAAACAGGTTGGGTCCGCAAGTCTGTCCGCGGACACAATCGTCTCGCTTTTTGTACACGTACTCACCTTGTGGTTATAATTAGTATTGCGGACCTATTGTGGCCAAAAAAATCGTCTGAGGTACAAAGTTGTTTTCGAGATCGGAGGCATATAGTCAAAATCGTCTTCATTGTCGTTGAACCAATACCCTATACAGTAAATCGATGGCTCGTTGATCAACGCATTGGACTTCAGATTGAGAGGTCGATGGTTCTAACCCGACCCGCGGCATCTGTGTTGTATCTTGGGGCAAGACAATTGGTTTCAACTGCTCAAGTGGGCACACTGCGATTCTGTGAACTAACGTCCACGCCACGTCGACCGTACACCTGTCTCAACCAATTCTCATTATGCCTGTTCAGGGAGAGTAAGATCAAGATTCATACAGTTCGGAGGTTCTCTCCGGGAACCCTACCTTCCTCAATCGGTAAAACGGTCCCCTGTCGTCAGATCCTAGAAAAGTGTCATTATACCCCAATAAACAAACAGACAACATCCTATGCTATTCAGTCACTTAATTAATATTCACAAATTTTCTGCCTCATTGCTTTTACATTCTAAAATCAGTTGGGTTAAAAAACAACCCAAATCAACTGGGTTGAGCGAATATGACTCCAATCGGGTTCATATTCACTCAGCCCAGTTAGTTTGGGTTAATGTTTAACCTAGTTGATTTTTGAGTGTATTAAGTGGATAAATTCTTTAAAAGTTACAATCTGTGTAAAATCCTTCTTCTTGAGACTATATGCATTACACTTTTGAAACTGTTATGGAAATATACGAAGGCGTAGGATGTGTAACGTTCCGTACACTACCAAATCAAAATCAAAAACGTCATGAAAACTAGGAATAGCACTATTGGGATAAAACGACGACACAAATTTGTTCATTGCAGCTGCCGCTTGAAATTTATTAAAGCATTCAACGAAACTGGATTGACTAAAAGCGATCGTAAGCCTGTTTTTTTTTTACTTTTTCTTAAGACCCGAATTTTAAAGTACCTCCTCTTCACCAATAGCCATGAAATTTGGCACACCTATTTACAACGAATGACAGATTACAAAATCGTTTTACTATTTTCAAATTTCTGCCTTTGTCCAAAACAATGTCAAATTTAGGTTTATCTTTCAACTTTCAGCATCAACGCCTGTATCAAGCTTCCCTCATTCAAACCTTGTACATCCAGCCTCCAACAAAACCATATCTAAAAAATGTGTACCCATCTGGAAATTCCCAATGGTTGTGGTCGAATTAAATGGCGACGATACAGAACAACGCCAACGTTCTAAAACTGTTTTCTTGCTCTTTTAATATCAAAGACTGTATCAACCCTCAACCACCCGCCCCCTCTTTCAATTTTGGATATATCATCTCCAACAAAAATCATTAAAAAAAATTGCGGTACCAACCTGGAGAATTCCCAAGAGTTGTGGCCGAATTTAGGGTGATCTTATTGACGACAGCATCATTAAAAATTAAATGGCGTCGCATTCTCATAAAATCTTAACAGCAAAATTTTAGTTAATGAAGCACCGGATTGTACTGAAGGGTCGCATCTCAACAAAGAATTTTATCATAACTGGGTTCAAAGTTTAGATATCTGAAATCGCTCATTGGCAAAATTAGTCACCCCAAAAGACAGCTGCACTTTGCTACAAAAATTAAGTTTCATGCTTGAATTCAAGAGATACCGTTAAAATATTGTGCCCTTTCCCAGTTATTGTGACAACTGAAATAATGTCCGCGTATCACAAATCCCGTCAGGTCGGAACGTGGAGCGTTACCGACTCATTTTATTTTGCAACACAACTAAACCAGTGACCAGGCATCCTCCTAGTCACCGCCAATATACAATACCCCACAACCAGTACAATCCTTGAACCAGTTTCATGAAGCAATGTCATAAGCTTTGACAATCTGTTTCACGAAAGCATATCACGGAACAAATTTATGACCAAATTGAGTATTTATCGAGACGCTGTATCCATTAGACTGGGTATCGACAGTCTGACATAACGGCGGACGGAAAGGAAAAGTGTGGGTTCTTGTTGTTTAAATTCGCCAATATAATGTCCCTCGGTATAAAGTTATTTTTCTAATCAAACCTGGTGTCACCGCGAACCCGAGTCATGGTTTTCTCAAGGGCAGTCAGGGTGCGGGATCGGGGTGTGGCAGGATTAAGGGGTGGGCAGTCGGAAGTGGATTTTGGAAATGGTGGGAATGAATACGAACAGACTTGGTTTTCATAAGGCGTGTACAGTACGGTCGCCGTCGAGTGGTCACATTCCACGGATGGGCAAAATTTCCGCGGACGCGATAATATTTGATTCCAAACACAAATTATAGGAATAATCATCACAAATTTAATTAATGAAGCACCGGGTACAACCCGCTGCTTCATTAATTAAAATTATGCTGATGATTATTTTTATTACCTGATAAACGCATGCGTGGACATCAGTGCCCGTGCGTGGATTATAACCAGTTTGTAAGTATGAATCTTATAGCGCAGATTCCTTTGCGGTTACGCAGGAAGAAATGTTGTCAGTATCCTTAACTTAAGGGATATACACCTGAATGAGACTTTGTTCTGTTATTAGTGATTGTGTTATTCATTTTGGGGTTACCGCGGTGCTTTTTGGCGCTCTGCTTCTATAGCCTATGTAGCCACTAATGTGCAGGCGTGTCGGAAAAGTGGTACGGTTGAACAGTTCGAGCGCCGAAGGCGCGAGACATATAGGGTGTCCAGATAATGCTCCTCTGGGTACAGTTTATTATGTCATCTAATTTGTCAACCTCTGGTGGTATTTGGAACTCATATATATCTACAAATGTGACATATTCCATGCCTAATTTATCGCTCATGCATATGACATCGCATTCGCACAAAAAGATAACATGGCTTGAGTGTTGTAATGGGATTTCACACAGTGAATAATCGGTTAATGAGATTTATCTTAAATGCAGTTAGGAACTTCCAGATTGAATGCAAAAGCAGACTACCTGAAAGGCATGCCTGAGTGCTTATTGCTCTATATCTATCCCCCAACCTGTGTATATGTCTGTATATATGTATATGTTTGTGAGCAAACTTTGCACGCTCATTTAGCACCCGGGCGTTAACTGACAGTCCGAAAAGCTGTAGGTGTATAATATACTTTAGTCTAGCAGGTTTCAAAAACGGTAGGGTTCAGCTCTACTAAGCCCATAGGGCGCCGTCGCCCCTGCCACAGTGTGTTGTTGTGTTCATGTGTTGCAGTTTTGCAGATGAATTGGGAAAATATAAGTTTCTACGTTCAGCCGTGGTGAATTGGTAATTTGTTTGAGCTTGGATGTAGAATTAATGCATCGCATACGGGGTATCTGATAGAGTATTATGGGTAATTGTCTTAATCGTTCGATTATTCTGGACCGGTCGCATAGAAGGTCACACAAAATGGTGTTGACTTTGTGCTGACTTATCTTCGATTTACGATGTTTGCAAATATATGTTGGTTTGAACTTTCATAATTCATGAAAGAACTAGTTGAGAATGGAATAGAACCTTTTAAAAACGAGAATAAAGATTCCGCTTCGGCTGTTATTTCAGATGTTGAAGAGTGAGGCTGGATTTCCGATATTTTTTATATGAGTTTGATTGTTGCAGAACCGCCGGGTGTGTACTGGCTCGTTTCATAAAAGGTATATTCTACCTCTCACATATTGAATTGCTGTTTTTGTAAAGCTGCCATGCCTCAGAATAAGGTGGAATACATTTATGGGGTACTAGTATTCAACGGCTCAAGATGGGTTTGTTTCCTGTATTTCACGTGCGCAGAAGTCACCGATACTCTACCCGAGCTGTTTTTACATTTATACCACAATTAAACTTGAATTGAGTGAATGGCGCTGATTGACGAGAAATATCACTTTCGATGGTCCGTTTACATTCTCGATTGCCACTGTTTTATGTCGAAGCATTTCATTCACGGCATAACGTCACTCAGATGGGTTAAAAGCAATCAGATGCGTTCTTTCATGAACTTTTCAAACGTAGGATGGATTCTACACTTCGTGTACCTATCACAATTCTCTGTATTGTTTCGGGTAACGTTGAAGACACAGAGCAATCGTAATATAATATATGGGTGATCTGTACATCATGCTACAAGGTAGGGTCCTGCGAAGGTTCGAAATTCGAAAATGTCTCGATGATTCGATTCGAGTTGAGCTGATTTGGAAAATTCGAATCGTGGAGAAATTTTCAAAAATCATACCAAGTGTCTCCTCTTGAATTCTTCTTCTATCATCAGGTCTCCTGTACAGGAGACCCGATGATAGAACAAGAGTCCAAAGAGGCTCCGCGTCCGGAGCTACTTCAGTCCCGTCCTAGGTTAATCCGCATTTTTGAGTGATTTGCCAAAAACAGACGAGTTGCAGTTAAATACAATACGTGAGTGGAGACTGGGAATATTTACGGTTGTGAAAAGGTATACTATCTCTAACTTCAAGAACGAGAGATTCGATTCGGAATTTGATTCGATTTCGAAATTCTCTGCCTGATTCGATTCAGGATTCGATTCGATTCGAAATTTGAGATTAGCAGGACCACAGTAACAGCAATGCTTTAGAGTGTTACTTGAGTTGGAATAATAAGGAAATAAATACTGCTTTAATACGTCTGCCGAGCTTCTGAGCACAGGGTGAGTTCTGTAAGGTTATTTATGAGATGTTGGCGAGCGTTTCTTGAATTGTAAAATTAAATGTACCGGGCATCGCTTGTGTAACCGCCAATGTTTGTTTTAGTGTTTATGTGTTGTAGTTTTTTATGTTTTTTCTTATAGCTCGAACTTCCCGAAATTGTTTTGCTCCCTTGGAGCAATCAACAGTTATTCACATTAACGAAATTGTATGTGAATATTGCAGGAAAAGCCACAAATGATCCCTCAAAAGGGTAAGATATTTTGCTTCCTGACAATTCGTCTGTTTTATGTATGCTATTTTCCAAACAAATACAAACATTCGACGGGTGAATAATCTACTCAACAGCGTTTCTATAAAAATAATTTCTGACCAAGTTGATGCGACTATTTGTCTTTCGCTGTTTTAAGGGAAAAAAACTATGTTGACTGTTCGATCACAAAAAAACGAACGCATTTGTTAACGAATAAACTAACGAACTAATAACTAGCTAATCTATTTATACTAACCTGACTGAACCTAACACACTAAACTAACAAAATAACCTAACAGAATAACGTGTACCAAACACGAGGGGATACCCCACCTCATGTGCTCCCTGTAAACACATAATGTGTTGTGTTGTATCCCCAACCCCCTTTAACATTCTTAGATCACCAATATGTTGGGTTATTAATACATACATAGTGTGATAGATTTCCTGCCCAAGAAATATTGAAAATATTTTTAAAAATCACAAGAAACAGGAGATTATTTTCAGGTTGTAGATCACTTGATGAAAGTTAACACTCAGTGATCATAAATTTTACTTCGTCTGGTAATTCCCAGAATTTCAAACACTGTTTCAGCCTCTGGAATTATGGGTTTCACCTAAAGATGCAGTGGCTGAAATCATTGTTGTGAATTTTTTTTAAGTTTTTGCATTGAGGATAATTTATTATGTGGTAGACATTTCACTCTGTGAGTGTTCAAGTGATCACATATTGTACTGCACAAGCTGAAATAAGTTGTAGAATGAAACAAGCAAATATTCAATGCATTCCCCCCCCCCCCCCCTCCCTTTTTTGTCAGGTGGGCTTTGACAGGATAATAGGGACAACTCTTGCCATACTTTTCCTAAATAACTGAATAATTCCATTATTTGCTTTCAAATCAGAGCTTATGACCGATATTGGAAAGAACATGACTAGTCCTTCCAATGAGGGGCCGGCCATAAGGACTGCTTTATGAAACAAAAACTGAAAAATATATACAAATTTGAATGACGAAATGCACATGTTGCATTTTTAAGTCAATTTCATTGTTTCATGTTTTTCTGCTTGTATTCTAAAGCACTATTGTTTGGGGAAACAAACATTTTGGTTAAAACTGTTCCAACCTGTGGAGAAATCTTTGAAATGTAAGTTGACGCCATTTATTATAATGCTTATGTAATTTATTCACACCAATGACAATTCATCCACATCGAAGACATTTCATTCCACACTAGTCTCAAAGGAACTCAGTCTGATATCTATATGTACAGCAACTTACAAAACTAGATGCAATTGCAAACTTATGAAATTTCTTCTATGAAATGTCTTTCTTCATTAATCACCATTCCCTGACACTTATTCTTAGAAAGCTCCTACTTATTACTTACCAAGGTTTGGTGTCATAATCTGGTATTGAAGGGATAGAGAGAGCGAGAGAGAGAGAGAGAGAGAGAGATTATTCTCAATACCTTATAATTATTTATTTTCAGTGGTAGCCAGAAAAATGTTCATGAACATACAAATCTGGGAAGACATATCTATGAAAAAAATAGCTGTGAATCATATAATCACAAATTATAGCAGCTGGAAAGATGAACTGAACACTTTAAACAGGGTTTTCATTCAAACTGAAATTTCTTTTTAAATAAATATTTTATTTCTGTAAATAGAAAAGGGTTTGGCAAACAGGCTACGCCTATAAGTAGCCCCACTCTACATCAATAAACAATTCATTATTTAAATGGTGCAGGTGTAAAAGGAGATGGCTGATATATCACTAAAAAAGAATTCAGTATACATATTGATACAAAACCTCAAGACCTTAAGTGGTCATTAAGCACATAGCTGCAACATGAGAACATGGTGGAATGACAGCGTCTTCGTTACCATACACAACATATACATTTATATTATTATTGGTGGTCGAAACGCTTGGTGTCATTAATGAAGCTATGCACACTATTCATTTCACGGGTTATTTCTACATTGCCAAAATGAAGATCAATGATGGACACATTTATGTCGCCGAGCTTCTGAAGCAATAAACCTCTCGGTTAATGAATTTAGGACACTGCAGAAAGAAGTATTCCGGTGTCTCATATATATAACCACAACTGCATCCGGGGTTATCTGTGAGAAACCTTTCAAATTTGTGGGCTATAAGGTCGCTGTATCACAACCTCAGTTTGCTACATATGATTTGACATACCCTATTGTCAGGTCTGTAGTACCATAGAACGCAAATATCCCTGCTTGATAACGCCTTTTTGAAAGAGGATAAGGTGATACAATTGCGAAAAGCGGAATCCAGAACATTCCATGATCTCACAGTCGATGGCAGAACTGAACAATAATGACTCCGGGAACGGCAGAATATTTCGTGGAGGGAATCTGATGACCTAAGTGGATATTGCGTGAGAATGGAAACTTGATTCGGCAGCAACTTCTACAAACATCTGGAGGTAGAGCCGACTTTCATTTGAAAAAAGTAGTTAGTTTGTGACTGCGTCTGCGTTCATTCAGTGTAATAAAATCAGTTTCTTGGTACAAAGTCGACGACTAGTTCCCCTTGCAGCCCCACGAATAGTCCGCAATACATCTAGTTGTAGGTCTTCAAGTTGGTCTAGTTTCCTCGCCGAACAATTATCCCAGATAACATGAGCGTAACCAAAAAGTGGGAGAATAAAAAACTTGTATAATGTTTCTAATCCTGATCTGGATGTCCTGCATTTAAGGCTCCGGCGGCAATTTACCATGGGGCTTACATTAGGCACCAAATTATCAATATGTATGTCCCAAGTACCCGAACTATGACAATGGAGACCTAGATGTTTATGTGTGATCGTTTCAGATATGGGGGTATCCAGTAAGAACGTGACGGATGCACACAAGCTGGGCGTCTGCGGCTGATACTCGTAGCAACTGTTTCTTTTTCTGGACTGAATAAAACTTGTCAGCGTTTTGACCACAAGCTTATTTTATTCAAATCTTGGTTCAATATGTCAGATACCAGTTTAGGGTCTACAACAATAAGACACGGATGTATCGTCAGCATACAGGCGGATATTCGAAATAATATCATTAACAATGTCGTTGATATAGATGTTAAAAAGCAAAGGTCCCAAAACGGACCCTTGATGCATCCCTGCTGGAATACATTTTACACATGCTTTTTGTCCATTAACCATCACTTGCTGTGTTTTATTTTGAAGATTGTTTTCAAACCACGACAGAAGACTGTCTCTTATGCCAATGCTGTGTAGTTTTTGTACAAGGCCTATATGCCAACCTCTGTCAAATGCTTTACTTATATCACAGAAAACCAGGCGAACATCGTTATGCAGATCTAGATCTATATGTATATAAAATTATCAATATCAATATCAGGTAATTGATATATGGTCGAATAACCGGGGATAAATCCGGACTGAAAATCTGTCAACCAACTATTATTTTTAAGAAAATTAAAAACAACTTGTCAGGGAAACAGGTATATAATTTTTCTTAATATTTATTGATTCTTTTTTATCAATTGGATGCACGTGATCATGTTTCCAAGCAGTTGGAAAATTAGCCAATGACAACGACATGTTAAAAATGCGAGTTAGTGGGTATGCAAACTGAGATGAACAGTGTTTTAGTATGGCATTATTTATAAGATCGGGAACTCTTGCCTTATTTGTGTCCAATTTACACAAAATAGATTTAACCTTCTTCACGGTAACTACCAGTTGTTCAATGGATAGTTCATTTAAGGATATGGGTGTCAACGGAATATATTTTACTGTATCACACAAGTTAATGAAGTGTTCATTTAAAATATTAGCAATTTATTCTGGGTCATCGACAACAGATCCACCCTCAAACAATGGTGGAAACAGAATATCTGAATTTCTCTGTTGCATGGAAAAGTTTTTTACAACTTTCCAGCACTGTCTGGAAGGAAATTTGTTGTTTGACACATAATTTTCCATTCTAATGTCGTATTCCCCTTTAGATGATCTGACAGCCTCAATTGTTCCATTTTGTATTTTACGAAAATGTTCCCGATCCTGGGGTCGGCTTTTCTGTTTGGCTAGTCTGTTGATTCGGCCGCACTTTTTCATTAGTTTCCATATTTCGTTTTTCATCCAAGGTTTGTCATTATTTCTAATTCGAACCAGTTTTGAAGGTGTAAACCCCCTGGTCGTTTCTGTGATATAAGTTGTAACATTTGCAACCAAGGTGTCTAAATCTGCGGCTACAAATAAATCATCCTAGTTTGTATTAGCAAATACTTCATTCATTCTATTAAAATCGGTTTTCTGTAATTATAAATTTGTCGCAGGTATGATTTAAGGGATGATCTTTCAGATTTTAGGTGCACGTATGTAGCATGATGACCGCTACAAAAGTAATATGGGTGGGTGAAGTTATAAAATGTGTTAAACCATGAATAATTTCTAAATGTGTAATCTTGGGTAGTCTAGTGTTTAGACAGTCTGCATTAAAATCACCCATTACTAAAATTTCATTGATAAATCATTTCTAGCCAAGGACATGGATTCACCAATAAGGTCCCAATAAAGAGAGAGCACAGAAGGTTGCCGAAAAAAAGATTCCGAGTAAAAGATTTTTATTGGTATGGCGAATTTCTGTCCAGCCCGTCTCAAGTCCCCGGAACATCTAAATCAGGGCGGCTTTTATAGTAAAGATTAAGTTTAATGCAGATAACTATACCCCCACCCTGATCAATGCTACGATCCTTTCTTAACGAATGATAATGGTATCCGGGAATAGAAATACGCTTATTGTCTACTTCGTCATTAAGTCTAGATTCGGTCACAGCAAAGACGTCATAGCCACTGAGTTCAGCAAAAACTAAATCAACTTTCGGCCGGAGGCCACAAACATTTATATGGATTGTTGATAAATCATGTTTCACTCCAGGATTAAGTTCGATATCTCCGCACAGTAAGAGTAAAAGAAAAACAATAAGACATAAACCAAGAAAACCAAAAGAGCAAATCATGTAAACCAAATTAACTAAACGAACTTCAAAATGTGACGAGAACGCTATCCTTCAAACATAGAAGAGACCAACGCGAACGGATACCCCGTCGCCGTAGTTTACATACAAGAACTTACTAATAATGGGTTATTGGTCACATATGTCATTAGATTGCAATGCACTCGATGTAGACGGAACATTCAGGCCTGTATTATAGAAAGATTCAATATGCATACATTTACATCTCCTTCGTAGTATAAAGGACATTTTATACAAAATGATTGGAAAACACATATTAGAAGTGTTGATAGGGCTTGCAGACTGACAAAGTATCGGAAACCACCATAGTGTCTTTTACGGCGAACGGCTGTTTTGCGGAGGATTCAACACTTTTAAAGACCTTTGCTCACACGTACAGTTAAAACTAGAAGTTCTGTCAAGAAATGCGCACAAATAGCTCGTCGATCTGCGCGTTAATCTACGCGGTATGACCATAGTAAGGTTATCAAATTCTGTACATATGGCCTGTGCACAAGCAATGTTTTAGCCAATGGACCTCCGGGTAACCCGGAGATCCATTGGCAGAAACATTGCATGTGTTTACTATGAGTAACCAGGAGAACCCATAGTAATGCTTTGGATGTTAGTCGATATGGCAATTGCGCGCAATTCCTACGCGCAATTAAGCCTAAATAAGCGCACAGTTCGTGACAGGACTTCTAGTTTTAACTGTATCACAAAGTAGTAGTCTGATAGAGAATGCCTACAGGCATTCTCCAGCAGAACTGAGACAACCTAATATTTATGAACAATAATACTCGCTACACGAGAGACGGGTCAATAACTTTTGTGAAGTTATACCACAATAAGGTCTCGACGGACGCATGTACGGATGCAAGCAGACGGACAGGCAGATGGACGCACAGAAGGACGGACGGATCTCCTTGCTGTATTCCTACCCTGCGGGGGATAACAAGCCCACCCATGATTTACGTATCACACACATATACGCACATACGCCATAATGCCTTGATGAATAACTACAGCGAAATAGGTCACATTTGTAGCTTAATTTGGATTTATTTACAGCATGAAATTCACATGATGGTTGGTCTATAAACTGCATTACAATGGAGAAATTAACAAACTATATATTTGCATTTCAAGCAGTCGATTACTATTAGGCATGTAACCACACATGACATAGAACAGAATTATGAAAATGCATCTACCGAGACAAATGAGCATGTTATTGGATACGCAATGGGACAATTAAATATTTTGCTTTATTTAGTAAACTTACAGCTACTCTATCCTTTCGAGCAACGGCCTCAATAAAGTAATCATTTAATAAACAACAGCTGCCAAGACCAAGGAAAAAAAACACCCAAAAAACCAAAACAAAAAAACACAAAAAACAAAACAAGCAATGGAATTAACAACTCTTATTATTTGTGTCAAACTTTCTAAGAAAGGTTTTTACGTGCGGATAAATTAATATTTTCAGCTTCCATCTTTAGGACAACAGATAAAAAGGATTCAACGATTTATAGGTAACATCGGACAGCCCCCACCCCCCCCCCCCCCTTCCCCCATGCCAAAATCTCTGTTGACATACCGCCTCCTGGATATAAAATACAGAGAGCGTGGTGGCCTTGCGGCAACCGGGTCTCTACATTTCACCGAAGTTAAGCAACGTCGAGCCCTGTTAGTTTTTGGATGGGTGAGCGTCTGAGCGATCGATTCGGACTCCTGCGTTGTGTCCTTGGGCAAGACACTTAAGGGGCTATATAAGTAATGGAATTTTGTTTATTTTGAAATTCTCACCTCTCATATTCCTTAAATTCAGATTAAATATACACAAATTATACACCAAAACAAAGGTTGGGATGTATAGAACACGAAACACGTATGAAATCAACTCATAGAATTGACAGCAGGCACCACTGGTTCCTGGAAGTCTGCTATCGTATTCGCACCAGAACTGATAATAAAATAATATTTCGTAAGAACAACTCGTGGCCGAATGTGCTTCAGATATTCAATAATAAAGCTAGGCATTCAAAACACTTTCGAGTGCAGTGACAGGACTGCATTTTGGAAAAGGACAAAACTGTCTGCACTTTTTATTGAAGATGGTTTCCATGCTCGACAGACATGCGCAAATCACTCAATACCACGAATTTCCATCGAAAAACAAAATCGTAATTCTAAGAAATTTCAACAGGTGTCATGATACCTTGCATTGAATACGATAACTGTGTAATCTCTATCCAATAACAGTATACTGTATGAAGGCGATCTTTTTCATTTTTGATTTTAGACGGCATTGTTTTTACATGCTTTTTCCGGCCGATGTCGTCGACCGGAAATCGAAAGTATACTCATACGTAAACAAAAGCAATGGCTTTGGAATTTTCCCCCATGCAGCTCTGTAGCCGTGTTTTGAAGAATTTTGATCCCCTAGCTTTGTTCTTGGATATGTAAAGCACATTTGGCCACAAGTTGTTTTCGTGAAATATTATTAAATTATCAGTTCTGGTGCGAATACGGCAGCAGACTTCCAGGAACCAGTGGTGCCTAGAGTCGACTCTATGAGCTGATTACACGTGTGTTTCGTGTTCTATACATCCCAACCGTCATTTTGATGTACATTTTGTGTATATTTAATTGGAATTGAAGGAATATCGGAGGTGAGAATTTTCAAAATAAACAAAATTTCTTTACTTATATAGGCCCTTAACCCCGATGTCCACATGGGGGCACGATGACGCTGTGTACTAAGGCGTACTGCACGTTGATGGTGCGCATGTCTTCAACCAATCTAACCCTGCCTGTGCTGAGTTACGATGTTGAGGAGCTGGCAGCTGCTCGTCGTTGCTCGGTGGTTCTCTCCGGCTACTCCGGCGTCCTCCACCCGTAAAACTGTCACCGACACGATATGACCTTGGCTGTTAATGTGCGGTTAAACCCTAATAAATAAATAAATAAATAAATAAATAAATAAATAAATAAATAAATAAATAAATAAATAAATAAATACAGGATGAGTATGGAAGCTTGTAATTTTTCTTTCGCTACACAGCATGTAAACTGAACATTTCCCTGAGAGCTTCCAAGGAAATGATGCCAAGGGTTGGAATTATCAACAAAGAAAAAATGTAATGGAAATTTTATTGTGGTTATCCCACAAATTTTTTCCGATTTTCGGGTCACGGACCCCCGGGTGTTCAATAACCTGAAAAGTTGCCTCGGCTTTTCTGAAAAGCAATAATTAATTGGCGGGTGGAAAAACTACTCTACCCTGATTTAGTCCAAATCCACTCTTCACACACTCTATGCATTCAACAAATATCCTGTGTGCTTTATTGAATAAGTGATAATAGCAATAAATCGTCGGCCTTCCGCCGATTTGTTACGGTCCTCTAAGGAGGAAGGCTACATTAACCCAGTGCCCCGCCGGGATATTCATCCCCCACTCTCCCTCCAAATCTTCCAGCATTCAATCAAAAACAGGGTTTTTTATGTATGTATTGAATATTAAACTAAGTTAATTAACTAAATGTATGGATTGAAGTCACTTTGATCTCCCTTTGCTTTAATGTACCTGCCCATACTACCAATTTACTTATATCCTATATATATATGTGTATGTATGTAAATGTATGTATGTATGGATATGTATATGAATGTATATGAATGTATAGATATGGGTTGTTACTTTTCTTCACCGTTTAAAGAGTGCATCAGTATACATACATAAATATATATGCAAGTTACTTATATGTCTTTGCTTGATACTCCTGGCGTCTCATCCCAAATTACTGACCTTGGAAAAAGTTTTTAGTCACGCTTTTTCTTAAGACCGAAAATAATATAAAACTTACACCAAGGCCAATATTCTAAACATCTCAAGTTGATTCTACCCGAAGATATGACTAAAATACACGTCGGCCTACGTCTACCTATTTAACCCTTCTCAAAATATTTTTATAAACCTCAGTTCTTTGATTGCCATTTATTTTCAGAATAAATAGCTAAACTTCATATTACACTGAAAAGGCATTTAAATTTGAACTTAAATTTTCAATTTTATGTTTCCATTTTTTTTTAAATTGTGGTGAAGTGAATGTCAAGTGAATGTATCTTTGAAAATGGAACCGAACTTAATTTGAAATTTCAAATTGATTATGTGGGTTATGAGCATTATGTCTACGGGTATTTTTCTGTGCAAACTTCGTCTGCTGAGATTTGGTCTGGCTGTCTAAGTGATTACCAGTTACTAACCCCCCCCCCCCAACTTCCCATCACCACCACCACACTCACACATACATACATACTAACCATTTACATCCCACATTGTGTAGGCCCATCAGGCTGTTTATCAGTGTCAGTGGATCCTACATTTATTGGCCAAATTGAAGAAAAGTACCAGCCTGCAGACCTCTTGAGAGATAGAAGGGTCCATTAGCTGAAACTTAGATGTTTTTAAAAAAATGTCGAGACTTCGGCCTTTTGAAAAAATCCACTCCTTCAATGTTTAGATAATATTCAATAAATCCTTTGCAGGATGTTTCAAATTGAATTGTTCACTTACCTTCAGATTGTCGATGCACACTGGTCAGCTTAAACACATGAAATCTAAGTTCTTCTGCTGATATGAGGAAGTGTCCTGGGTCATTATAATTTACATTAGGTACTGGTCGCAGCTGAAAGAAATCTCCACATATAATCATCTGGATGTCTCCAAAAATATTTTCGTGATTCCCTCTTATCTCCTCACAGATTGTGTCTATTTTTGAAAAAGTTTTCGGGAAAGCATAGACACTTCGTCAATAATAATAACATCTGCAGACAAAATCCTCTCCTTTATATCATGGTAATTTTCATCAAACTTGATTTTCTGTATCAAAAATTCGTTAGAAAATCTACCGTCCGCCGCACCAAAAAATATGTGCACAGTCATTGAACCGCAAGGCAAATTGGTGCTTGCCATACCTGTTGTGCCGAGTGTATAAACGTTTTTGTTCATATCTGTTAGTTCAATGTTGATTTTATTGAGGTAAAATGTTTTTTCCCACAACAGCCGGTCCAGTTTTTATAATGTTATGGCATTTTTCAGCAGCAATTTCGATTTATGAAAGCGACATCTTCGAATGAACTTCAGTTTACACTGACCACATTTGTAATGTTTACTATGAATTATATTTAGAGTGAAAAATAATGTGTTGATTTTTATATTGACCAATGAACGCGCGGTGTGGCAATCATTGCTCGGTTACAGGATAATAGCGATTGTCGATAGTCAACAGTCTCGACTCACTCGATAAAAAGTGAAAACTATCCGAATAAAAGTCAAGTTTCGTCAATCTGGGGCTCGAAATCTCAGTGGTTCCGCGAATTACACGACATTTTGTCGTTTATTTGAGCGAGATCGAAGAGATATTCGCTATTTTACAGATTGTTGAAGTGTCATACCTTTATTTTTTAGTATTGATAATATAATATATATTTTATTAAAATTGATAAAATTGGATAATACGTCGAGTGTCTGTGGTGGCGAGGTGTTGCAACACGCTGGTAGGTTGTTCAAATACCGACGGCAAAGTTGGTAACTGACTTTCACCCTGCCCTGTTTTTGTTCAATCAATAAAATGTACGGACTCAGGTATAATCAGTACACGAGATTATTCAAGTGACGTCACATGAACGCTCGGTCTATTGTTCTATCGGATATTTCAAGTTGGTTACTAACTCGAAAAGAGAAAAGAGCCAGTATGAAATTCCCGTTTCCGGGTTAGCAACGCACACAACGAACCAACGTTTATGGCACAGACGCGTCCCTAAAATGAGAAAGCCTGGTATCATTGGAGTTAATTGCCATGCGTATCCACTTTAACCACAGAATCATACATTTATTTATACAAAAAGAATATTCAACAGCACGAATATGAAGCTCTCTCGATATGGTAAACAACAGACCGAGTTCATGAATTATTGAAATAAACTTTTCGCATCACTCTTTCTATTGCATTTTAGATACTTAATAGTACAGTACTTTTAGCAATATATGCACCATGCAAATAGCAGCTATCCTCATAGTCTCGTTACAAGGCCTATCTATGATTGCTTTACAGCAAACATCGCTTGTTTTCTTAAAAAATTAACCTTTTGTACCCGAGAAGTCGCTTGTTCGGCCCAGAATATGTGTATTCCCATATTGTTAACAGTCCGATGGACTGTTTGTATTCAGTTAATAATCAGTGCGGGTATTGTGTGACTCGCTGTTTCACTGATGGATGGTGCAGCTTGTGTTGTAATTCAAGCTGGGTTTAGGAAAATGCATCCTCTTTATTCGACGGTCGGTCAGCAGTGTGGCAGGTCTTTTTCGCCCACCCTCCTTCATATTAAGGTTTTTTTAAAATCTCCTGACGGATGTCGCTTTTCTCAGACCAGTATCTTTTGCTTTGCACATGTTATGAAATGTTTTGCTCATAATGTTCAGTTTCCGTTTTGAATAAATTCAAATCTGCTCGAATCTGCTACACTCGTCATGACGAACCTATTCCTTGTTGTAAGTTATGTATGTTCAGCTGAGTTCGATGAATTAGAACATAAATGTCAGAGAGAAGTGCAAATCAGTTATCTCTCGTAAACGAGTATTCGCAAGTTTCTAAATTCTGAGATACTGCTTAACAATTTTTCAAACAACATACTAAGAAGTCCCACCAACAGCAAACAGTTCAATCACAGCTCTCACAGTTTGCAAGGCGAAAGAGATAAAATTATACATTTACTAACAAGTGTTAGTACTGCTGAACATACGGATGGGAAATTTGATCATAGATGCTTGAAAGCTCTGCAATGTGCCATTTGTACCCTGTGAGATATTGGGTGGAAGAATGATGACAACTTCCTTCAAAATATAACCATGAAGCATCTTTGGGATTTTGAAAGTTATCGGAAGTGCATGCCATAGAACTTCATGATACGCTACCTCTTTCCACAATTCATTGTTTCCATAGAAATCCACCTTTCGCGTGTTTATTCCAAGAGAAGCAGCCAAAATTGAATCTAATATCTTGAATGGCGAAGTACACTCCAGCTCTTGCTTCGACGGTCTTTTCACTTCCCCTCGGGAGAGGAGTCCAATATATGTTA
Source organism: Pictodentalium vernedei (assembly GCA_031216915.1). Classification (NCBI taxonomy): domain Eukaryota; kingdom Metazoa; phylum Mollusca; class Scaphopoda; order Dentaliida; family Dentaliidae; genus Pictodentalium; species Pictodentalium vernedei. The sequence goes on from CM062296.1 coordinate 704,420,992, forward strand.
AATAACAACATTCCGTCGAAATGGTACCATAACAACGAAAAACAATAAGTCGTAAACTGTTTTATCATAAAACTTGATCGACAAAGTTTGGCTCTGCTGGAAATTATTGGAGGATGTCTGTGGAGGAAATAATCTAGCATTCAATTAGTTAAGAAAAAGTGAGTCTGTCTGCCGTAGTTTTTATACTCGACCAAAAAAGAAAGTGTGCATTGCAGAAATTGATCAAACTCCAAAAAAATAATTTCGTAGGTGTAAAGAGTGTTAACCTGTTCATGAATAAGTTATATTGAACACAAAAGCAGCTTTCCCCGTTACAATTGCATTCACGTTAAATGACGTGCTGCTCGTTTGTGAAAAGGCATGTTTTGCACGTGGAGAGTCTGAAAATTCATGCAGCAGCGTGAATCCTTCGGTATTTAAACACTAACGTAAGGCCTTCCTATCGTTCACATTCAAACTTGCGCTGCTGTTAAAACGACTCCACATTAGCATGCCAAGATTAACAAAGATTCAACGTTTCCTTGCCCTGGGTATGAATAGAGCTGGCAGAACACACAAAGAAGTTGCCCAGCATTTGAACTGCCACCGTAACACTGTAGACAGGCTAGTCCATCGACATGCACAACATGATGACGTTTGAGACCGACCCCGCTCCGGGAGACCCCGAGTTACCACCCTTGCACAAGATCGGTATATCCGTGTCGTCCATCTCCGGAACCGGCAACAAACGGCAACGACGACAGCCAGGAACATCCCTAACCTGAGACGGATACATCCTCAAACAGTAATCAACTGGCAGAGAGAATACGGCTTACGTCCTCGAAGACCTGCACTTCGTCCGATTTTGACGTTACGTCATCGTCGTGCTCGACTGCAGTGGTGTAGACAACATCTCATGCATCCCTTACACTGGTGGCGACGTGTTTTATTTACAGATGAATGTCGTTTCCATCTTTCATCATCAGATGGCCGCCAGAGAGTGTACAGACGTCGAAACGAACGCTACGCAGATCCATGTGTCGTGGAGCGAAACCGTTACGGGGAGGGTCTCTCATGGTGTGAGTGGCATCACTGCCCGTAACAGAACTGAGCTGGTCATTATTGATGGCAATCTCAATACAGCCAGATATCGTGATGAAGTGCTTACACCTGTTGTTGTCCCATTTCTGCAACGTCACGGTCCCGGCGTCATTCTACAGCAGGACAGCGCCCGACCCCACGCAGCTCGTGTTGTTCAAGTGTTGTTCAACAGTATCTGCAGCAACAACAAGTGGATGTTCTTCCCTGGCTCGCAAATTCGCCCGATATCTCACCCATTGAGCACGTATGGGACGAAATGAAACGTAAGCTACGCCGGCTTCCCCATGCACCGTCAACGCTTGTGGAACTCCAAAGACAGCTTATCAGAATATGGAACAACATCCCACAACACTTCCATGCTAACTTGTTCGCTTCCATGAGGCGTAGATGCACAGTAATAGTCGATGCAGACGGAGGTCATACCAGATATTGAGTGTGTGACTTTTGTGTTTGACCCTTAGTGTCTTTGACTCTCCATGGCACCAAGAGTATTCGTCGTAGCGTGATGAAATTTCTCGTGTTGATCACAAATTGATTCATCTGTGATTGAATAACATTTCTATGAATGAAAATGATATATATCTTTTTTTAGTGTTATGTTTTAGCATGTACACTTTCTTTTTTGGTAGAGTATATATATTATATGTTCATTCTTTATGGTGTCTTCTGGTATTCTCCAATAATTTGTAATAAGGTAAATTTAGAGGAACAAATGCTAACTATCCAAAATAGTCTAGCAATTAACCAGTTAAAGGAAAATGAGAATTGCACTGTTGGAAATTGCTGAGGGGTGTCTGCTGGCATCCTCCAGAGATTTGTAGCAGAGCTAATTTGGAGGAACAAATTTTAACTTTGGAAAATATTATAGCACTCAGTCAGTTAATGAAAAGTGAATGTGCCTGCTATATATTCTCCGATCATTCCTTTTGGTGAATCAAAGCTAATAAAATTTGATCGCTGAAGTCTGGCTTTGTTGGAAATTATTGGAGAGTACCTGTTGATATCCTCCAGTGATTTGTAATAGGACAATTTGGAGGAATAAATGTAAAGCTGATACAATTTGAATGATAAAGTTTTGCTTTGTTGAAAAGTTTTGGGAGCTTGGCTTCTGGCATCCTCGAATAATTTGCATCGGGGCAAATTTGTGCCTTCCGGCACTCCCCACTTGTTTATAATAAAGTGGATAACAAGTTCAGGAAAAGCGTGTATGCCAACTGTAGTTCGCCATGTCGTCACCTGAGTGTTAGAATGTTCTATGTCCCCCTATGGGACATAGAACATTCTAGCACTCAGGCGACGATGTATATTCTTGGATCATTTGCCCTCTGGCACTCTCCAATAGGTTATAATAGGACAAACTCTGGAAAACAAATGTTAACTATCTAAAATAATTTAGCATTCAACTAGTTATAGATAATTCTACATGGAAATCGAATTCTGCAGACTCCACCCCACCAACATCAACCCACCTAAGAATATTGGGAAATCGCAATAACTTAGATAAATATATCCTTGTCTTTGTTTCGGTATTGTAGTTTAGTTATCCCTATTTTCTTTTCCCCCGCTCATCCCATCCACTTGCCCAGACCACTCCAACACACATACACCCAAGATTAAGTTAAAAATAAGTATCTCTTTGACGTTTTTCTTTTCTTTTAGTCAAATCATTTCCACCCATGTATTTGGGAACCACTATAATATTAATTAACCTTTCTCTCTGCCATATGTAAACCATTTTAATGTCAGAAAAGCACGAATAATGCATCACAATCATTGTATTTTTTTAAAATCCTTTAGAAAGATACTTCAGACATCAAACTCCCCCATCAATTCGAAGGAGAAATTTTCAAATGCTATGTGCACAGAATTTCACATTTTTCTCTCTCTTTTTTCAACTCGTCATCGCGCCGTGCTGGTGAACTGCGTATTATGTTATCCGACTGACCCACTGAACGTACATTTGGACAGTTTAGTTTGACTGTCCATTATCGTCACATCGTGATCGCGGGGTGTGGTGAATTGTGTGTTTTATTTAATGCTCAGGCATCAATTCACGCTGAAAAATTAAGTCATATTCCCCTGTCGGTCGGCAAAACGAAATATCAAAATGATATTTAGAAATCGATATTTCATCGTAGGTTCGGATGACGAATCACATGTACTTTAAACGAGTCAGCACATCAGTAATGAATTCCAGAGTCCCAAATACAAACGAATTCGAATAATTGATAGTGACAGTGACTAAATCAATTCATTAAATCAGCGGTTTCAAAGTTTGACTTTCTCATTCACCTTCCAGCGAAAAGCCGAAATCACTTTCAAATTTCTTCAGTTCAACTTCACACGTCTTCAGTGCATTGAGTTCAAAAAAAAATAAAATGACGTGTCTTGTTATTGAAAATAAGAAAGTGGTGTTTTTTGTTATTGTTCTATTTCTTCGAAACACATTGCGATTATTTCAATTCGCCAGCCTTGGTAAATCGTAAAGTTAGGGGAGAAATAAGACGGGACTACTTTTTGTGCGGATATTCACACATTCCAATGGTTGGAGTTTGGTTGTTGTAATTTTTGTATGGACGCCGGTTCGGCACATAAATTTTGCGCCTTAATGGCAAATAAAGGCCACAAATTGGAGAGTTTGTAGTCGTAGAGCATTAAATAAAAAGAAAATTCACGCGTCGCTCGTGAAGATCCTCATATTTCTTTGTAGCCACTCACGAGATATTTTCGGTATTCATCAAATTTTCGTGAATATCCTCTATATATTAACTCGCTGACCGTATATTTTGACTGATTAGTTTGACCGTCTGTTATAATCACATCATGTTTGCGCTGTGCTAATGAATTGTGTATAATATTACCTAAGTAAACCACTGACTATTCACTTAGACAGATTAGTTTGACTGACCATTATCATCATAGCACGTTTATTAAGTATATCTTGTGTGTATGTGTGCATGGGCCGGAACCTTGGGAAAGGGGTTTCAGATGTACCTCTACAAATTTATTCAGTTTTATGCTATGTTGTCTTTTAATAACCACCGTTTGTATATATGTCTTGTTTTGTTTACAAGTTAGCTAGGGGACAAATGACGATGTTTACAATAAAACGGAATGATGAATCCCGTTTTCTATGGAATATTTTTATTTACTTCTCTATCTACCCTCTTTTTGATCACATTAACCCTTTACCCAACGTAACGGCCAAAACCGGCCAGCGCTATTCACGAAAATCGTCAATTAATTTTCATTATTTTTTCATTTTTTGTCTCAAAAACATAGGTTATGACCCCTCGTTGGAACGAGCTCGTTGAGCTCGTTCCAACGAGGGGTCATAACCTATGTTTTTGAGACAAAAAATGAAAAAAAATAGTCATTCAAGAATTTTTTTTGCAAGTGTCGTCTGCTTTTCATGTTAGGTAAAGGGTTAAACCAATGCAACGAAAAAGACTTCATTTACACACTTTATATTACTCTGTTATAACTCCTGTTGATGTTTCTTTCCAGTCACAAAATGAATTGTCTATATTATTTATGATTCTTCACATCTCCTTCATGCGTCTGTGCTTTGGTGTTGCTGATGGAATGTTTGTAAATCATGGCGGGTAGTATTAATTTAGATGGGATCCAGACTGATTCTAACTACGACTTTAATTATCTCATGAATGAGATGACCACATGTCCAATACAGCCAGTGATTCCCCATCTATATACAACGTTACCGATTGTAAATATCTTCTCCCTAGTGAGTTTCAATCAGAGCTCAGGGACATGAACGGATCTTTTTCTGTATTTCATATCAATTGTCAAAGCCTTAATGCCAATTGGGATCCTCTAAATCACCGGCTGTCTGAACTAAACAGTAATGAAAATACATTCGATGTCATTGGTCACACAGAGGTCTTTCAGATCCCCTCTAATATATCTTATACACTAGAAGGATATCACCCTTTATTAAAATATGCCAGACCTATTGCTGACGATGGTCGAGGTGGAGTCGGACTATAAAAAATGACACTAACTTCATTGTCCGACAAGATCTTTCTCTTTTAATACCACATGTGATTGAGTCAATTTTCATAGAATTAAAGGATAAGAATCTGTCGAGAATTATTGGTGTAATATATCGACCAAACACGCCCCATAGCGGACACAGATCTTTTCCAATCAAAGGTCAACAAAATAACTGACATACTTAAAAAGGAAAAGAAAACAACCTTAATTATGGGCGATTTTAATATTGACCTTCTGAAAGTAGCTTGCCATTCGAAAACAGATAAGTTTACAGATTTAATGTTTAGTGAGGGATTTATGCCTGTCATCACCAAACCAACCAAAGTGACAGATCATTCTACAATATCTTTTTCAAATAATCTAATTAACTCTTTCAAATCTGGCATAATTCTTACTGAGGTATCCGAACATTTTGTAATCTTTTACGCTGAATCAGCAAATATGCCACAAGATAACACAATCCCACTTCTATCTAGGAAAATAAACTCTAGCAGTATCGAACATTTCAAGGTATTGCCGTTTTAAATCCAACTGTCCCAATGATGCCTATGAACACTTTTTAAACATTTTCCTGAATGCATTTGACTCAGTATTTCCTTTGCAGAGTCAAAAACGGAATGAGAAATACATAAAGCTACAGCCTTGGATGGTGAAAGGTATTCTAATGTCAGCCAATAACAGGAATACATTTTTCATGAAAAAATTAAGAAGTCCTACAGAATTTAATATTAGAAATTACAAAAATTACTGTCGAGTGTTCAGCAGAATTAAAAAACTAAGTAAAGCTATGTATTACGAAAACGTCCTCTTGGAAAATAAAAGTAATATGCGAAAAACGTGGCAAATTCTAAATAACGCTCTAAATAGAAACAAAACAAAAGCAATTTACCTTCCTTTTTTAATCTGGGTGAAAAAAAGATAAATACCCCGAACGAAATCGCTCATGAATTCAATAATTTCTTTGCAAATATAGGAAAGGATACCTCTAATCAAAAAACGAATCCCCGCAAATCTTTCTCCAAATTCACGAAATATCCACTTTCAGATAATATGTTTATTTTACCAACGTCGTCTTTAGAAATTATCAATATTGTAACTAACATGAAGACTAAAGCAAGTCAAGACTGTGAGAATATTTCATCTAGTATCCTTAAACATTCGATAGATTCGGTTGCCAACCCCCTTGGCGATATCATGAACATTTCATTCAGTCAGGGAATAGTTCCTGACAGAATGAAAATTACAAAGATAATCACAATCTTTAAATCAGGTGATGAAAATAACTTCCCAAATTATAGATCAATAAGTATTCTCTCTGTCTTTTCAAAGACTTTCGAAAAACTGATGTTTGTTAGACTGATAAAATTTCTGAACAAATTCGATATTCTCTATCACAACCAATATGGTTTTAGGAAGCCGCATAGCCCTCTACATCCAGTTATGCAACTGTCAAAGCAGGTTGCTGTAGAAAATAACAAAGTCAGTAAGAATACCACTTTAGCTATTTTTCTTGACCTTTCCAAAGCCTTTGATACAATTATCCACGACATCCTTCTTCAAAAACTCGAACAGTCTGGAATAAGAGGTAACGCTTTAAGTTGGTTCAAAAGCTATCTGAAGAACAGGAATCAGTATGTATCGTTTGGTGATAGTAAATCTAATCTAACTGAACTGACATGTGGAGTTTCACAAGGTTCTATATTGGGCTCTGTTTTGTCTCTAATATACATTAATGGCATAAGTAAATGAACTACATTAAATGTTTTGTCGTTCGCCAATGACACACAAACATACAAGTCTGGAGCTGAGATAAAAGCCCCAGTCTCAGATTTCAATGAAGAATTAAAAAAATATATTTGACTGGTGCGCAGCCAACCACCTAGTCCTAGGCGAAAAGAAAACGAAATACATCTTACTTATTCCAGGTCACAGAGAAAGGAATGTTACTCAACAGAATGTCTGTATAAACAATCGGTTAATCTGCAAGGTTTGCAGTGGGGAAAGTGAGAAGTCCTTAAAGTTTCTTGGTGTAAATATTGATGACAACTTATCGTACATCGCCCACATATCTCAACTCTGCACGAAAGTTCGACTTGCCAACTTCGTTCTCCATAAAGTAAAAAAGTTTCTCCCTCAAAGTGTTATGAAAACGTTATATTTCACTCTGATACAGAGCCACTTCATCTATGGAATTCCTTTATGGGGTGCGTCAAAAGTCTGTGATCGTCTTCAAAACCTGTCGAAACGAGCACTACGAATAATAAATAATAAGAAATATAATGCCCACACTGACCCCTATTTATCAAAGATAGTATATTGAAGTTAAAACATTTATACAAATTACACGCCTTATTATTTATGATTAATTGGCATAATGGAAACCTTCCGGTTCCATTTGCAAATTTGCGCTACCAAAGCTATGGAATGAGTTAGAAATAGATATCAGAAATACAGAGAATAGGAAAGAATTCAAGAAAAAGTTAACAATATTTTTCTCCTCTTATTCCGAAAACATTTCCTGTTCGAACCCTTATTGTCCGGATTGTATAAACTAAATTTAACCCTTGTCCAACGCGGATAGCAGAGACATTTGCCATAAAACAGTCTTGAATAACTAAACATTCTTATTTTTTTGTTTCGGAGACATAGCTCGTGTGCCTTCGTTGGGGCGAGCTCAATGAGATCGCCCCAATGGAGGATTGTGGGCTGTGGTTTTGAGACAAAGTGTGAAAACAAAGTAAAATGTGAATAGCAACTTCCATGAATAGCTCTGGGTGGTTTCGGCGGTTACGTTGGTAAAGGGCTAACGATAAAATCACGTGTTGTCTTTGACAGTAATTGTTGTCTAGTATTCTCGTCCATATCTCCTCACATTCAGCTCCCACCAACCATTTTGTATATCTACTCATACGCCTGTATTCAGACTGCTGACTCACACTCACCCTCCACTCAAACTGATGTAAGGTGTGCTCGGGGGTAGCTGAATGGAGACTCAAGTACGAGTGTGAGGTCACACTGACTATTTCAAGGAAGGAATTACTCACACTCGCTGAGATTTGGATGTTTTCCTATTCACAAAAGTAACTCAAGCGGACCTTACGAAAGCAGTGTCTCAATGATTGTTCACAACTGAATCAACTAGTTGGCATGAGTTTATTGCTTTGTTTCTGATTGGACGCGTATATATACAACGATAGTTTTATATTGGCATGTAACCATGGCCGAATCAACTCGTCAATATTTTACTTAGTAAGAGAAATCGACACTGACTGAATCAGTAGCAAAACACAAAGATATTTTGGAAAACAAAAGGAACTATTAGAAAAGTATTAAACGGAAATCCAGAAATGCTGGGATAACCAAAAATCCAGGGCGAAGAACATTCTCGCGAAGAAAAAACGGGAGGTGAAGCTGACGGGAGGTGGAAAATCGACACCAGTTGACGATGCAGCAAGTGCCGTAGCTGAAATAATTCCAGCTCAAATTGATAGCTTGACGATTCCGTTTGATGACGACAATGCAGAGACAGGTAACTACTACTACTACTATTATTACTACTACTACTACAACTACTCTTATCACCCCTATTCCTCCTCCTCCTACTACTACTACTACTACTACTACAACTACTACTACTCCTACCACTACTACTACTACTACCACTACTACTACTACTAGTAGTCATAAAACATGTGTGTACTTTACAGAGTTAGGAACAATTGTTTGTGAAATTATAAATAATCATGTATTGCAGGTCAAGATGTCCCAAGAGATGAAGAAAATGTTAGCAATGTGGCATCAACGTCCCAAATGGAAACATCCGCACTGCCTTCCTGTTTGTCTGAACCATTCCAGTCATCCACGTCGGCACCTGTTGTCGAGTTGGCACTGTCCAAAAAGACACCATCCATCACCCCTGCCCAGTCCAGGGGTCTTAAAATGCAGCATCAACAACACGAGGTCGAGATGGAAATTCTTAAATTATAAAGGGAGTACCTTGTGGAAGAACACAAACGAAACATGAAAGTGCTTGATGCAGAAATGAGCTTTTGGGAAGATCAAACTAGTAAAAAGGGCAAGAAGCACAGCAGATATTAAATGCTGGAACAGGAAGATAATGTATGAAATTAATATTGCTACAAAAATGTAGCAATTTTCAATAAAAGTCATAAAATAATAAATTTAACGAGTTCTTACATTTTATTGAAAATGTTTTTGTATTAAGCCACGTCTGGCTGCGTTTCCTAACCCTCTCACATGATTATCGATGTTAATAGCTGTTTCCTCGTTATCTTCAATCTCAGGATTTCGTTCATCAGTGGGATCATTTCTATTGCGAACAAAATTGTTTAGGATGGCAGTAGCAACGATGATTGTAAGTGTGGTAGATAATTTGGTCCTGAGACACATGCCTAAACATGGAAAGAGACGTTTCCATGGTCCGAACGTGCGTGTGCGTATTTGGGCAGTGCTGTATCTGAGTTCGTCGAGAGTTTGTGGATGAGCCAAGGGCGTCATGAGATAAGGACGACATGGGTAACCTGCATCACCTAGCAATATAATTTACTTTATTTATATGATAAATTAAGTAAATGGTTATTATACCATAATCGTGAGATTATTAAGAGTCGCTATTATTTTTTCTCGATTTTAATGAGCACCAGACGTACATACGTGCGAATCTACTTTTGTTTACACGAGCATATCAATTTTATCGCCGAAACAAAATGAAAAATAGAAACTGAGCCTTTTTCGTTTTCATAACATAATAACATAGTATTTCAAGTTATGCATGTTTTATTAACATGAGACAACGCATGTTTGTTAATTGTTGGCATCTTATGAGGTAAACCCATTTAAAAACGTAATAAATAATTGCCACTTCAGTTTAGATTTTTGGATGCATTTTGACAAGTTTGCATTCAGGTCGACGTCACCAAAGGTCAACGTGGATGTAGTTCTACTATAGGTGTAATTTTTTACTATTGAAATCCCATTGCTGACGTGTTCACCACAGTTGGTGTGTAAAGCTAAAATTTATGTCATAGGCTTTTCATATATAGTAGAATAGATAATCATGATATAAATTGTATATTTTAGTATACTGTCAAATAAAAATATCAGTATCAATATCAATATCATAACTGTTGACAGACTGAGCACAAGGCATTCGAAAACCCCATTGTATACATAAAATACATATTTTGTGGCAAGTTCTTCAGCCACCAGTCTAACACCGTAAGAAAAATATAATGTTGGACGCTGTTATGGCCTGGAACAAGTCTAGTCCTTAAATAGTCCATCGCCCACATTTAACGCAAATCGTTAGGAATAGTTTAGTTGGTTGGAAAAGCGAATATATACACATATTATTTATTTATTGGTGTTTAAGTTCACACACTAAAGCACAATGCCTAATCATAGTCGTCACAGTTTTACAGGCGGAGGAAGCCGGAGTACCCGGAGAGAACCACCGATCAACGACGAGCAGCTGCCAGCTCTCCAACATCGTAACTCCGCACTGTAGCACATGCAGGGTTAGATTGGTTGAAGACATACGCACCATCGACGTGCAGTACGCCTTAGTGCACGGCGGCATCGTGCCCCCATGTGGACAATCGGGGTTAAGTGCCTTGCCCAAGGACTGAAAATATACACATGTTACTAGATATTGAGGTAGGGCTTGTTACAACCGATAATGTTACAACGCCGCATAATGTTACACCAACACATAATGTTACAAAAGATGTAGTAAACAATCGATAATGTTATAAACTTCGCATAATGTTATAACTTTTTTCAACCTGTTATGTTATAAAAATCGACGCATAATGTTATAACTTTTTTCAACCTGTTATGCTACAAAGAATTAATGTTATAACTTCTGAATACTAATTCCAGTTAAAGCTATTGTAGATGGACTTTACCACTTACCATTTATTGCCGCATAAAGGTATGTAATATTTATACTAAAGGTTTCTGCTCTAGTTAAGGCGAGGAAACACCCCCCCCCCCCCACACCAACTCCTGGGGGGTTATCATAGAATGACCTAGTCACGTTACATTGACGCGGATTATCCTGGTAACTCAATCGTGTGACGTCATTACCATGATCATCTAGTACCCAACATAGTGAAATCGGGGGTGGTGGGGGAGGGGTGCTATTTTATCCGGTTGGTACGTTTACCAACATGCGTAGTCCCCATTTCCAGAAATGTAGTGTACCATAGTCCCCTGACGCCTTTGGGGATGGACAAAGGCGTCGGCAGCTGAAAACTAATTACATATTTAGATACGATTTTTATCGGAGAATATATTTCTAGAATTTCAGCAGCGGGAGATCAATAAGTTGGTTGATATTAAAAATTCATTAAAAAGGAAAATTTGACGTTTTTGGATAACGGTTGAACTTTGAAACTTTGACAGGCACATTTAATAGAGCCGACATTGAACTTACAGTGTGTGACATTTCATAATTGTGGGTATTATTAAAATTCATGGGGCTGTGCTTTTTAGAAACTGGGCGTTTCTCATGAGAAATGTAAAAAACATAACCTCTATATATATTAGAAGTGAGGTAAAAACGTCACGAATGGCGGTAAATTGAAAAACTAAAACAGCATCTATCTCCTAATTTAGAGACTTACAGAATTGTAAATTTTTACAAAAATCCGACGCATTTACCCTAAGAACCAACCCCCCACCCCCCACCCCCACCCCCCCCCCCCCTCCACGGCGTCACCCCATAGTTCGGTCTTAACCGTTGAATTGAAAACGTAACAAAATCGGGTCGTTCAAGTGGGAGACAGACTTTGAAAATTTTATCTTACCAATTTTCAGAACAATTACATGTCTGAAAGTGGGCCAAATTTCGCCGGAATCGGAGACGGGAAAGTACCCTAAATCATGGCTAAATAAAAAAGCGAACGATCCCAATAAGTCATTTTAATTTCGCTGGAACAGAGTTCGATGTTTGGAGTGATGAGTATCAAATCATGAAAGCTTCTGTGTCCTTCTCAATAAAGCTCAAGGCATTACAAACTAAAAATTCAGGTGTGTAGTAGCATGCTGTGGACTGAATAATAAAATGTCTTCCCAAACTATTCAGGATCAAGAATATTCAACTATCCAGAATTTTATTATGTTCTGAATTCCGGTAACATAAAAAAAAGAAACTGATTTTTAAATTCCTGCTTAATGGTCCTGCCGAGATCCGTCAGATCATATGTAATAAAGTTCATCTTAATTGTTAATGTTCATGTTAACATCGTAGATTAGAGAGTAGTGGCTGTAAGGTGATTGTCATAAAGTTCGCGGAATGTCAATCAAGAGACACTCTAAAATCAGTTGGGTTAAAAATCAACCTAAATAAACAGGGTTGAGTGAATATGAAGCCATTTGATTTTTATCTCAACTAATTTACGCGTATATAGTAAGCGTATTTGTGCAAGGAAAAGTTGCAGTTAACTCTTGCCTGGCTGGGTATTTTCAATATATTTTCATCAGATCAAGTTATGGTGGTTGTGAAGCAGCCATGACTAGATTTGACAGAAAATTAATCTAAATGTAGCACCAGACATAATTGGCGAAAACATCCAATCAGTTTATAGGGGGTAATATTGATGAAGTATGTCAAAATCGTACTTATTTCAGTGACAAGAGAAAGTCTGTACTGGGCAGGAATGTCCGGCAACAGCATGCAAAGAGTAAAAAGGATATTCTTCAACTCAATATAAAATCATGTCGAGCACGTCAAAAGAGAAATCACAAAACCGACCTATAAATGCTGAACTCTCCACGCCACAACAAACAGAAAACTGGGAGGCATGCAAAAATAGTACCGCCATTCATTGACCAAGAACATCAGAAACATTTGGTAAAATGACAACGTGATAAATAATGCAGGATTGTCGAACTCCACTTTTTATGAAAACTCAGTCTGACAGTTCAATGAAACGGCGGGGGGGGGGGGGGGGGGGGGGTAACTTTTAGTTATTACTTTTTACTTCCCTGTTTTACTAATGTTCTATTAAATTATTCATGTATTTTTGGCTGAGGGAAAATATGAATTCCATTGTTAAAACAAATACATCTTGCTATTTATTGAGATTTAATGAAACTTTCAACAGTCAGTATTACCTCTTGTCGGGCAATTTTACGGGTAAAGGAGGCCAGATTACCCGGAGAGATTCCCGAGCTGCGATGAGAAACTGTCACACTCCACAACTAACTTCGCACAAGCAGGGTTAGCGTTGGTTGAAGGCATGTGCACTATCGGCATGCACACGCTTAGTACATAGCGTCATCGTGCCATCGTACCCCTATGTGGGCAATCGGGATTAAGTGCCTTGTCCAAGGGCACAGCGCAACCCCCACTGGTCAGGATCGAACTGTTGACCATTCAGTTGGAAGTTATTGCTATCGCCTCTGTTTTCCCAAATACGGCTTACACCACTTAATTTTTTTTCCATTTGGGTGTGATCATGGACCTCTCACTTTTACAGATCATTCAGGTTGTTCTAACAAGATTAATTAGCATGTTTACCGTCGAGGTTAATTCTTCAGTTCAACGTGAAAGACATCTAGAATACAAATCGGTAAAAGAAGAAACATTTATCGATCGGAATAATTCATTGAGAACATAGGCAATATACAAGTACTCTGGCTGAAACTGCAGCGAAGCGCGATTAGCATTAACGCGATGGCATTCTGATATCGTGGCTTAGGCGAATTCCGTCGTCTGCTGATCGGATCTATTTCATGTGGCTAAAATACAGTCAAAATGAAGTTCGGCTCGTTCATCATCTTTTATTTGTTAATCAATGTATCATGCGTTGAAATGAAAACTTCTGGAACTCACCGAAAATATAACGCATACTTAGTAGATGGTATGAACAATAAAATCTGTTTCAGAGATGTTCAGAAGCGAGTATTTGCTGTTTCCAATGTCAAGTGCACAGACACATGTGGGAGTTTAAAAGGGTGCACTTCATTCTTCTACAACAAAAAGACCAGAGACTGCCAGATGCATGGTATTACATGGGACATCAGTTCCTGTATATTACAGTCCATCGAAGGCTTTAAATATTACATTATGGACAGGAGTAAGTATATTAGTGTACAAACTGAGCAGTAATTCGTTACATCATTTGAGTTCCTCAGTGCGTCTTCTGTAATACTTTAGCTTTACATATGGCGACTAGATGCACCCAACGGGTGATGTAGCTATAAATTATATTCAATACAATTATAAAGTTGGGGGCGGGGGGCAAATATACCCGGAAGTTATTTTCTGATGAAAGCATTGTTCCTATTTTTTCCCTTTTTTGATTAATATTCCAACAGAAAGTAAAAACGTGTTTACGTTTCCGACTTTGCAGCAATGATAGTGAACTCCCTGTTGAAGATGGGTACTTCGTAAGACTCACTGTAGTTAATCAGTTAGACCAGTACATTTGAAATAACTACGGGATTTTAAGATTCCATTTATTTTATAAAGTACACTACCATTGTTATTTCTATTAAGTTGGAGTTGATCTCTTTATTGTTTTTGTTCATTCATCCATTCCTGTGGTATAATCGCCTCATTCTTTACAAAAAATCTCTATAAGTTAACATATGCTACAAAGACGCAATTTCAAAAGTTGTATAGTTTAAGCTGTAACATTTTTTGATTTCAAGGAGACGATAATATTTGAAATAGCCGTAGCAGAATTTGTAGTAATATCAATCAACAGTTTTACACGAGTAGCAGTCATAGTTGAGATAGTAGTAGTGGTTGTGGAAGCTCAAATTAGATGTAGTAGACTATTTGTCCAATCATCAGGCTTTATTAGTAATAGAGGTTGAGGTACGTCGACCTGTAAATTATTCTGTGCATATGTGGCCAATCCTTCACTCTAAAGAAGAATTATGGAGACATAAATGCACTATGGCGAGGGAAACAAGATCATATATTCTGCTCCCTTATCCCACAGTTGGCGTATAAAAATTACCAATATAGATTTATTAATCAGCATTAATTTTTTATTATTATTTAACTCTTTGTCCAACTCGAATAACAGACGATAATTGCTGACCAAATCTGGAATAACTGAAAAATTTACCCTTGGCTCAAAAGTAGCATGTGCCTATGTGCTATATGTAATATGTACACGTGCACTTGCACACAAACACATCTCGGAATGTCATAATACTTTATAGGGAGATTGGGGAAATCATAATAGCATGTGCCTATGTGCTATATGTAATATGTACACGTGCACTTGCATACAAACACATCTCGGAATGTCATAATACTTTATAGGGTGATTGGGGAAATCATAACATAGACAGGGCAGACTGAGGAATGGAGAGAATAATAAGCTATGGAATAGACTTTGATAGGTAGAAGCAGGGGATTTAGAAAGAATCTGAACTAGTAAAACACTTGCCGGGTTTATGAGGTAATTCTGGGTAATTAGATTGATTCTTAAACAAGGGAATGCACCGTATACCACTACGTGCTGGTTTTATAAGCCTCCAGATAATATTAGAAGCATTTATGGTCCTATAGCATTATGCACTCCTATTAAAATGAGGATATTCAAGGAATCCGAACTAGAACATCTTGTTGGGTTGTTTGTGGTAATTCTAACCGAGGATTCTGGGTAATTAGATTGACTTTTATACAAAGGAAAGTGCCTTTTATCAGAAAAAGAAAAAATTCTGGGAGAATCCGTCAATCCGTATCAAATAAAGTGATTTTGTGTTGATTTTGGTGATTGGGAGGGGCTGTCGAGGCTATTTTGGGTAATTGGATTTACTCTTATTCAATTGCACACGCTCTCCAACCATACCCCTCTGCTATTAATGATTTTGGGTCAAATAGCAACCACGTGTTACAAGAGAGACCAAGGTGGCGTTTTCCAATATATAAAATTGATGGCAGAAACGCGTATAACGCATGCGCACTAATTACGCCACAACATGGATGCTCACGGGGCTACCATGACAACCCAACATGGCACCACTGGATCATCTGACTATGATATCAGATGAGATCCATCATATGAGATCCACAAGATGGGGTCGAAACGAAATATTTATAAGGACGCGCCTATCTTGGGGAAATAAGTAGTATATCATGTACTCTGACGAACCGTATCCTATGAATCTGATCTGGTGGATCTCATGTAATGTCATATCACATGACCCAGTGGTGCCATGTTGTGTTGTCATGGTAAAAACACCCATAATTCATACACAAACCAATGACAAACTTGACACTGTAACAGCTAAATTTGTTTACCCGATGTCATGGTATTTACATGGGCATTACTCAGTAAAGGCCCAACGTCTAATGACAAACGTTGGTACAAATTGTAGCATTTTGAATAATCTTTCAGAAAATCATAACCTTCAAAATTCCCTAATGTGAGGGAGAGGGCAGGGTCTATGAGCAGCTCACGCACTAAAGGCTCGAGCACGCGTTTTCTTTTTTATCTGAAATAATGCTGTGTCTAAAACAAGTGTTCTGACCTACTTGAAGCATGAGCAGCCCAGCGGCTGTTCTCATTAAAAATAAGTGAACAGCTTGAACAATAGATTTGTGCTCCACAAGGTTTTATGCTCTTTTCTAAACTGATCCCTTTACTCCCATTATTTGTCAACAACAAAACAATGCTAACAACTCTCCACATGCGCTGTTTATCCGAAGGAATAAATAGCATGAACAATAATCAGGCATTATCCTAAGGATAACCAGACATTATGCTAGACAGTATACAGTTTTTGTTCTAATAATAACCAATTGGCAGAAACAATACAGAACTACAGTGCGCAAGGAGGGGATACAGAAAACCAAACCCAATGAATGGACAATACAAAATTACAACCTGGCCCTATTGTTTTTTCAAGGTATACAAGCATCTTGAAATACCTGTTAGAACAACAACTTGGGGTTGAAGTGACGTCACTTGAATACCACGGGTCCACTGAGTATACCCGAGTCCGTGTGTTATGTAGATTGAACAAAGGGTGTAAATTAGTTACCAAATTCGCTTTCAGTATTTCAGGAATTTTAACTATCTGCCCCGTACTAAAACGCCACGCCGCTATGCGGGTGAGTGTCACCCAACGGATGGAAGAGATTGTTCAACTTCATGAAATAATAACAGCGCGACTGGTATCTATCACCGAAACTAAGTTGAGTATTTACTTTCAGTTTCTGCTCACATTCCTCGCGCTGTTTTCTACAATGAGGTTTTCCAAACAATAGCTCACCCATCTAACTGGGGTTAATGTAAAGTGGGTTTCAAATCGCAAAACACCCCAGTCCACGGTATTCGACTACATAAATGTATGTGGCTTCGTCCACCACTGTTGTCTGGGCGATTACCCTGGACACCTCATGTATTATCGTTCACATGACAAATATGGTAATGGAAGCTTCGCTGGATACATCCTCTGTTGAAGGTCATCTTTGAAAGCATACTTTCTGAACATCTGGCACCAAATTGACATTGAACCTTTCCCCTCAGTGACAGTACCCAAGACAACAAGAGATTATCCTGCTATTATTTTACGTTTTTCCATTTGTTGGATACCTCAGCTACAAATGTGCTTCTCTCATTCCTTGACCATACTTGCATTGGAGGGTTCACTGAGATGAAAATTGCCCATTGCTCGAAGCATCCCAGTGTCTACCAGATCAGCCTTATAACGAGTTAAAGGCAGGGAATAATTTACTTTCCAATTTTTGCATTGCAAATTGCATTATATTAAGTAGAATTGCATGTTTCTTCTAATGGTTGTAGAGCTGCTTTCAATCCTCAGACTTTAGTCAAGACATCTCTTCATTTGGATAGAAGTACTAGCCCTATGACACATAAGACAGAACAGTAAGAACGCGTCTGAAATGTTAATCGGGTGACGCAACCTGCTTTATTTCGCCAACATATCTGGCATGATATTGTTTTGCAGTTTTAGTCATTGGTGGTATATCGTCCATTGAATGCAAAACGTCGCCATCTGCAATGCTACAGCATTGCAGATGGCGCCTTGCTGTACACAAAGGACGATATGTCATCCATGGAATTTTGTAATCAAAATTGTTTTGTTTTTGGTACTGTTACTACCAGCAGTAGAGTTTGTTTATATCCGTAACAGAGCACGGTTTGTAACTGGATCACTTAAGCTCAGTCAAGCTCACATTCATTTCTCAGTGCTATGGTAGGTTACTGGCCAATAATCCTATCAAGGTCGGTTTAATAACGCAACCTTGACTCTACAATATACAGCTCATTTGTTTGGCTCATTTGCATAGTGTCTGTTAAATTCTATATGTTTTAGTGACTGTTACTCGTTCGCCACAAATCGGATGATTCTATTCCTCCAATCATTATGGGAATCCAAATATCTAGTTAACTGAATGACGAATGCCTGTCAGTGCCAGTAGAGTACCTGCGCTTGGCAGAAATGCTGGTTTCACTCTTTGCGAGTGTTCTCGATGTAGGGTTGTATGGATGAATACACATCTAGTTTTCCTGAAACAAAATTTGATAGCAATACCATCGACGAAGGGATAAAGCCGAAAGCTTTAGTGCTGAATGAAGAACATCATAATTAATTTTCTAATGTGAAAATTTGTATCTGGTCCCTGTTTGTATCACACAGTGTTCGTAAAAAAATCATACTTTGCTCTCAAAATAGAACCTATGACCCGACGACTTCTTTCCAATGGGGTGTCATATGCAATGTTTTCGAAACCAGTACAGAAAACAATTATAATTGGTATATACTAGTAACACCCCATGCGGTGTACTGTTACCTTGAGTACTCCCTGTGTTCGGTAGAAACTCCGTGAAAGGCGGTACCTTGTTCTTCCTCGAGGTGTGATTTGAAGCTGTTAGGTGACAGCTGGGGACATCAGTTGTGGCTGGGCAATGGAGATACCGTCCAATATACCGCATTAGGTCCTGACTTCATGGCAGACGGATGATACTTAGGCACGGTTCTATCAGTTGGGCGCCCCACAATGAACGTTATGTTTGGGCATTTAGAGGTTACTGAACTTGAAAGCCTTTTCATTCTCATATCAACTATACGCTGCTGTATTTCGATCAACTGATTTTAATTTTCAGTTCCATCTCCTTGTTTGCACTGTTTGCAAGATAGCAACTTTTTGTGTCAAGGTTTATTCACTGGCGTATGGTTGATTGAACGATTACTTACTGAATCGGGCCAGTCGGTTCTTGTTGTCCCTCACCATCAACATCGGCTGTGTATATTACCTTTAGTGTACTTCTTGTGATGTTCGCTGTCTAAACGAGGAATAACACCTCAGGCTAGGCTTAAAGTAGGGACGGAAGGCATGGATAGAGAATTGTATAAAAATAAAATATGGTACAATCTACAAAACTGTCGACTGTGATTGGATATAGCATTTAATTTTAATTTATTTTATTTGATTTATTTAAATAGTAACCAAATCATACAAGACGGATAAAATAAACAGGCGAAAATTTATTGTAGTGAATTCAGTTCAGGAAAACAGGTATAACTAACATAAAACAATAAACCTGTTTTTATGTAAAAGAAAACTATACAGGTATTGTTAGTACTGTACAATTCGTAAAAAATAAGATTTCTCATTGAATGTGCCAAGTAACAACAAGTAAACAGCTTACTTAAAACGGAAAGTATTTGCTTGTGTTGAAGGTGAAGTCTGCCCTCACGGCACCCTCAACAACAGCCATGGTGTTATGCGAACACGTCAACTGACAGACATAGAATAAACCGAAATTACGCACGAGCTTCACCATTTGAACCCTGAGGGTATGTTTTATAAAAAAAAAACTATTTTATTCATCACGAAAGGGTTTGGTAAACGGGCGTATTCCCATGAATATACCTCACCGGTACAAAAAATATACATTCTTGCTTTGCCAACAATGGGGGCGTAAACAAGTACAGAGATGTGAAGTTTGTTCCAGACACAGTCCCTTATCAATAAAAATGTCTATTAAGCTAACCTGTGGCACGCGTCTGGATAGGAAGCTTCAGTCGCATATTGGGATGTAATGATTGATTGAGGTAAGTTATTCTACCACTCGGGTATTCATTGGAATATCATAGTTTGTTCAATATAGTTATACTAGCAGGGTTACCCGGAGTTGCTCGGGCTGAGGAGAGTATTCTCCCTGTTGGATCCGCTCTACAACCCCACCCCCACCCCATCCCAACCCACCCGACACTTTTTAAACCTCACCATTACATTCCTGGTAAAACATTACCCCTAGTAGACCCCTTTGAAGACCTATATCGGTGAGAAAAAGTTTAGTCATAACTTTTGGTGCCCCTCTACACCCCCACCCCCACCCTGCTACCTTTTTAAACCTCACCATTAGATTCCTGATAAAAACGTACCCCTGGTAGACCCCTTTGAAGACATATATCGGTAAAAAAAATCTGTTCATACTTTTTGGTGCCCCTACACCCCCACCCCCACCCCACACTCCTTTTTAAACCTGACGATGACCTCCGCCATAAAAAAGTACTTCTAGTAGACCCATTTTGGACACTCGGGGTGGCCCCATATTCATTTCTATTGCGGACAGACAGACAGACAGACAGACAGACAGACAGACAGACAGACAGACAGACAGACAGACAGACAGACAGACAGACAGACAGACAGATTCCAAAATATAGTATAGATACAGCTCTAAATATGCGAATATTTTCTGAGTATGTTTTTGTTTCATTTCCTGATAAGATAATGCTAATATCTTCAATAATATAGCCAAAACTTTGGAACATAATTTCTCTTTGGGTATTATAGATTGGACAGAAAAGAAAGTAGAGCTCAGAGTCCTCATATTCGTGTTTACAGGAACATTTCGGTCATCGCGCAAAAATCGTTCATACATGTGACCTTTCCAGTCGCAACATCTTAATCTTAATTTGCAGTGTAATATCTGACCTATTCTCCCGCCCACATAATAATAACTTGGAATGAATGGGTCGTCCCTTCTAAGAATGTTATGTAGATAAATCTATACAAGGCATTGCTGGTACTGTAAATTCCGTGAAAAAAATAAGATCGGGGGATTTCTCATTGAATGTGCTAAGGAACAAAAAGTAAACAACCTACTTAAAAGGGAAAATATTGCTGAGATTGAAGGGGAAGTCTGCCATCACATGACCTCTTCAACAGCCGTGGTGTCATGCGAACACGTCAACTGACAGATATTGAAGAAACCGAAATTACGCACGAGCTTAACTCTTTGAATCAAGATGGAATCTTCTACGCTATTCTAGTGCTGGTAGTTGGAAAAGTCAATATTTGTTATTTGTGTGGGGTAGGCCAAATAATACGTTAAACGTGCGGCCTCGGGGCTGCACGTTAAAAATATTGACTTGTCTGCCATAGAAATTATTGACGAACCATTTTCGTTATAAATCCAGGAAAACCGGTCTCTCGGTTTCAATAAGTTATGGGCAAGGCGTTACAAGAACAGAAATTACAGTTACAACTAGAAGTCCTGTCACGAAATGTACGCTTATCTAGGCTTACTTGCTCGTAGGAATTGCGCGCATTTGCCATATCGAATGGCATCCAAAGCATGACAGGTTCTCCTGGTTACTCATAGCAAACGTAGGCAATGTTTCTGTCAGTGGTCCTCCAGGTTACCCGGAGGTCCATTGGCTGAAACATTGCTTATGCACAGCCCATATGTACAGAATTTTATAGCCTTACTATGGTCATAACGCATAGATCAACGCGCAGATCGACTTGCTATTCGTGCGCATTTCATGACAGGCCTTCTAGTTTTAACTGTAATAACAATGTCAATATACAGCACATATATATTTAAAATTAATTCACTGTCAAGCAAAATTGGTTACTTGAACGTGGATTTATATATTCCAAATATACAGATGTTTCAATTGCCAGTACTCTGTGAACAGTCAGAATGACAGTAAAGATGACAAAATATGCTACACCTGCAGCGAAAATCACAATCAGCCATGTATCAGAATCAAATGTAACAGCAATCACGTTTCATCATCTTAAGACAAAATGAACAGAAAAGAGTATGTAAAAAATCCCGTGCGAGAGAAACGTTAGTTTCCAAAAGGTCCGATAAATCGAGGCACCTTCACCTGACATGAATTATTTATTTATTAGGGTTTAACGACATATTAACAGCTAGGGTTATATCATGTCGGTGACAGTTTTACGGGCGGAGGAAGCCGGAGTACCCGGAGAGAACCAACGAGCAACGACGAGCAGCTGTCAGCTCTCCAGCATCGTAACTCTGAACTCTGCACCGCAGCACAGGCAGGGGTAGATAGGTTGAAGACATGCACACCATCGACGTGCAGTACGCCTTACAGAGCTTCATCGTGCCCCCACGTAGGCAATCGGGGTTAAGTGCCTTGGCCAAGGACACAACGCGGGAGCGCGAATCAGTCGCTGAAATGGTCACCCATCCAACTACCAACCGCGCTCGACGTTGCTTAACTTCGATGATCTGACAAGACCCGGTTACCGCGACGCCACAGCGCCCCCTACCTGACATGGATACCACTTTCTTTAACTTTAAAACAAAAGACACCAACCAAATCAACTGAATATCAGACGAAATTTACTTCTCTCAATGCAATTATTGCTCACAACTTCGAAAAGACCCTTTCACGATCACACAAAACAAGACTGAACCAAAGTTCGCACAAACACAATCACCTACCCCAATTGTAATACATGGATACTGAAGGAGACTTAAACATAGCGCACACGGGCGATAATTTTTGGTAATTTGTGAGCAATCTTCAGTTGCTCCCAATTTGCTAGAAAAACATCACCCGGGTGCACGTCATTGAGACGGCAATGGATATCGAATTTTGTCAATAAGAATTTGCTCTTCGCTCTTCAATCGAACTTCAATCGCTGTGTATAGCTAGCAATCTCTCGTGGAGCAATTTTTTTGTTTGACCGATCAGCGCAAGCTAGATTATCATGTGATATTATAAAATGGAGGACCCCATGCCGGTGCCAATTTGGACACACGGCCTCGAAGATGCTTTGCTTAAATCTACCATGTGAATGGATACGCAGACGCCGGCGACGCATGATTGTCAAGAAAATGACACTCGATCTCCATCAATAGCCGCCGCCATTTTAACTGGTCACATGACCGGCGGTTGCAACGGGGATCGTCGCATGGACATTGCTTGTACGCGACACACGTTGTCGTGATTTCGACATCATCGCTTGTTGCTGAACAATTGCTAGTTGCTTCAACAATCGATGAAAATCGCCAGTGTGTGCTAGGCTTAAGCGGGTGTGGCTACTTTCCACTTCTGTTGGAAAGTGTGAAGCCGACAGATGATGGGAGGGTACTTCAGTGGAATTTCAAACAGGCAAACATGAACACCTTCTCGTCACTTTGTCCCGAACGTCTCACAAAGTAACAATGTGTAGAGAATGTGGTTCAACTGGAACAATTACGTAGGAAGCTGCTTGACATTGCAAACACAGCCATTCCTAATTTCCGAAAACCCTCACTAAACCACGGTTCGATAATGACTGGAAACAGATTATAAAAGAACGAAACAAAACAGAACGGGAATTTAATAAGTCACCAATCACAAAAACATGTACATGTTAATAAGACAAAAACAATACGACTTATAAAACGAGAAAAAGAAAAGTTCTTGGGGGAATTATGTCTCAAAACGTAACAGCACTTTGCCATAACCATATTTGGAAAATGATTAACAAAAAGTAAATGTAGAGAAACAAAATCAAAAGTTAAAAACCTCAAAGATAATAACACCCTTATTAAATCTACAGAATAAATATCAAACAGATCGGCCTCAACTTTTTCAGAACATTCATCGCCTGAACATTGTAATCGAATCGATAATAACGGGAGAACGGTGGCTCAGTGGTTACGGCACTGGACTCCAAACTGAAAGGTCCAAGGTTTGATCCCCACCAGGGGTAATTGTGTTGTGTTTTTTGTCAAGGCATTTAATACCGATTGCCCACCAGGTGGCGGTGATGTGGGACAGTGTACTAAGGCGTACTGCACGTCGATTGTGCACTTGTCTCCAGCCATTTGTTCGCCGCTGCAAGGTGGTTCTCTCCGGGTACACCGGCTTCCTCCACCTCTAAAACTATTCTAAACGAGGTGAACCGGGCTGTCGAAAGTGTTTTTCAACCACAATAAAAATGTTAGTAATGTTAGTAACACATTCATTACATCCACAAAAGAATTATCAAACAACTTCACCTGAATATTTTCTAAGTATTCCTCGTCTGAGAAGTCGTCACCTGAGTGCTAGAATGTTCTATGTCCCATAGGGGACATAGAACATTCTAGCACTCAGGCGACGAATTGTATTCAACAATTTGATAAATAGAAACAGGAAAAACAAAATATCAAATTCAGTTGTGATAATTTATTGGATTACGATATGCCCCTCTTTATACAAAACCCACTAAGCTCTTTCACGATTTCAATACACTATCAAATTTTAAAACATATGCCGCAACAACCACTGTTATTATCATTTTTCGGCGAAACACGGGTCGCTGGCCAATTTTCATCTTCCCGGCGAAAAGGAACAATAAAAACATTCCATTGCCTGATAAAAAAAAAAACATTGCAAGCCTGCTAATTACCGACCTTTTGTGATAACTAGTTACTTATGCAAAAACCATGGAAATGATGACCAATGACAGGCTCGTCTGTTTTCTGGACTCGAACAATCTACTTCCGAATGCACCGTGCTTTCAGAAACCAGAAAAGCACTATGGAACATTTGGTTACACTTTAAACGCTTAATTGGAATGACTTTGCCAGGTTAGAACATATGGTCGCCATCGACATATGGTCGCAAAATGGATTTAGAAAAGGAATTTGATACAAAAAGGAAGTTCTGGATCTTAAACGACCTTTTCAATATGTGATTAATCGGGTGGAAGACACTTTTTATAGAATGTTCTTTTAAAGATCGTCATTTCCATGTTCGTGTCTTGTCCACCTTTTCTGGTCTTATGAATTGGGGGGTTCCTTGTGGTCGCCTTCTATCTGTTACTCTTTTTTAAATTTCAATTTATGTCATGATCGAAGCACTTGAGAATATGTTTATTTCTTCTTTATACTGGGTTCCTGCAAGCAAGAAATGATAACATTCAAGGTTATTCAAGGCTGTTTCGTAAAATATTACAGCATTGTTCAGTGCCTTACAATAGACAACTTCAAGGATTTTCAAGGCCCTACCTTCACTAGTTCTAACCAAGATCTTCAGTCATTATCCCCTCCTCTCACTTTCCCGCAATGGAAGTGGGAGGAGGGAGTATTGGTTGGAGGTCCAACTTAGGACTACGCCTTCACGAACTCTGGCATATAAAACTATATAGTTATGACTACCTGCTTCCCCCACATTTTAATTTTATAATTATTCAAGACTTGTCAAGGTCTTCTGACGTATTTTCCAAGATTTCAAGGCCTTGAAAGGCCCTTCGTCAAATTCAAGGCCATTCCTCCAATCCAAGGGGAGGAGGAAATCCTGTTATATGTGAATGACATTTTTAATCTGGTATATGAGCACAAAAGTGAATGTTATCGATCTCAAACTTCAGCTGTGTCTAAATGGAATTTGGAAATGGGGACAGAATTTTTTTTAACTTCTCCACGAGTAAAGCAAATTGTGTGTATTTCTCTAAGCTTCAGTGGCATCACCTTGATCCGGAGTTGAAAATAGATGGGTGTACCCTAAATTTTGTTATGGAAGTGACCTTCTCGTGTTTATTGTTTGACAATAAACTGAATTTCGCTTCTCATAAAACACAACTAAGGACTGAAGATAAAAAGGGCGTTACACCTTCTAAATGCAGTTGATAGCACTGAGTTGGGACGCTGACCAAAACACGTTTCTCCATCTTTATAGATCATATGTGAGATCGAAATTAGTTTGCGGTTGTATGGTTTAGTGTTATTCGTGAAAACCATACCTCAAACCACACGGCGTGGGCCATAATAAGGGTATTATAGTTGTGTTAAATTTGGGACATAATTTACAAGTGCTCCAATAAAGAAACAACAACACTACGTTGAATGTTGTGGAATCTTATACAGACGTCTAGTCATATTTTGTTTTAAAATCAAACTGCCTTTAACCCTTTACCTAACCTGAAAAGCAGACGTCACTTGCAAACCAAATTCTTGAATAACTATTTTTTCCATGTTTTGCCTAAAAAACATGGGTTATGAACGAGCTCGACGTTGGGTAAAGGGTTAATGAATAACAAGAATACAGTTAATCTCAAACAAGAGCATATCACGGGAAAAGGTCAAATCACTGGAAGCATTTACCAATGGAAACACTCACCTCCAGCAGTTGTTCGCACTGCACTTCATTTTTGTGGAACTCGAATACATGTTTCCTTCTAGAAATACGAGTAATGGTTCAAATAATGTGAACAATTTAAATAAAACTTGCTAGAATAAACGATCAAGTTGCTCTTAAAATTCTATTGCGAGTGATGTGTAAAGTTACAACATTAACTGAACTATTTCCTTGCTTTCACAAAAGCAAAACGTCATGTATGTAGACACACATAATTGCTCTTGTCCTGTAATGAAAATAACCCCAAGCTTGATCACATATTTTACCTTGCCCTTTAATGCTAGTTATTCTTAGCTTGTTTGCAGATTCACAACAATAGTCATTGGACTATCAAGTTGGACGGTGGCCGAAAGCAATAAGCCTCTGATCTCAGTCAAAAGAATTTACACAGGTGTTGAACTAGCCTAACTTCAACTTGAAGATCGAAAGTAGTAACATCCTGATCCATCCTAGATATTAGCAATAACATATTTGATATACAACGCATGAATCTTTCTGTTTATAAAGATAACAGAGAAGAAAGTAACACATTCTTAACTCTTGAAAATCCTTTCGTTGAGAGTTCAAGAACAGTCGGTGTGATATTGTAAGTGCCGAGTTTTTAAAGAAAGAAGAGGGAGTGTACTTTAATAAAAGAAGTGATTAAAATCTTTGTGTCACTGTTTTAGGCCCGTGACAACGCATCGTGCAGGCACTATGAACTTCAAGGTTTGATATAACCCATGCAGTAATTTATGTGTTCTTTCCATCTGCATACATTACGGCCGCTATGTCCTGGTGAATTTCCGCGGGTGGGCAATATTTCCACTGACACAATAATATTACATTCCAAACACTAATTATAAGAATAATTATCACAAATTTAAGTAATGAAGCCTCGGGTACAACCCGGTGCTTCATTAATTAAAATCTTGCTGGTGATGATTTATATTACCTGGTAATCCCATGTGTGGACATCACTGCCTACCCATGGATTACGACCGGTCCACTACGGCTGTACTGTACAAACAATTGATATGTTTCAGAAAAGTAACATTGTTTTGCGAATATGTCTTTTTTGACAAATATATATTATTATTGTGATATTACCAAATCGGTAGGATCTCGAGTGCATAACATCTAATTATCACTGACGCAAATACAAAAAAACGGATTTTTTCGCAATAATAAGAGCAGAAGGGGTTATTACAAACTTGGTACAATCAGAATAACGTGGTCACGAGACACAATGCTGTTATTTCTCTACTTCTAAGGGGTAATCATTTATCCAAGTAAACTATGCTCACTGTGACAGCATGTGATAAAGTAACTTTGTGTTCTGATTATGAGTATCAAAATACAAGTTGAAAATTTCTTCACAGATTTAGACTTGAGAAGGCTAAAATTAACAGTTGCATAAAACATCGTAAAACTGATGAATGCTGCAAATTGCTTTCCACATTTTCGATATGCTTAGCAATATCCGCAGCATTAAGTCAGTAAATTCAGTAACACTTTGTGTCTCAGTGTGGAATATTTAATGAGTGAGCATTGATCGACTCCACAGTATCGTCCACAGAATTTGAAGTATGTGTTGTCACCGCAGCTTCCAAAACATTGCATAACAGCCAATACACTTGCAAAGAGAAATTGAAGAACAGCTGCAATTTTTAAACTGAAACATTGATGAATCGTATTATTCGATTCCTTTCCGATTACAGAGTTATTCAAGGTTATTACTTGGTGAGGTTCATATTGGCCGAGATAACAGCCCGAGGTAACTTAACATCAGCCTGAGATGCGAAGGTTGAAGGCTGCTGTGAAGTTATCTCGGGCTGATATCTCGGCCGACCATGTAATAACCTCTTTATTTGTTAAAACAAAACAAATGAATGCAAAACGTTCTCAGATCTGTTAGAGTGTGTTATTGCTTCTCATTATTTTCGTAAAATCTGAAGTTTCATCTCCTCCTACTGTTAGTTAAGCTGGCCGAATGTCTCGGCTTCCCCGCTGGGGGAAGCCGCGGCGTTCGGATAGCTAAACTACCTTTTCTCTCACTTCGACCAATCACCGCTTACGACGGTTGGCGATATTTTTGTCTACAGCTCTCTTATTTTGCCTTTTCAACACATTTCTTCTTCTGTCCAATTCTTGCCCGTTACCATAAGTACTTCATCGTTATTCAAAAACACTGCTTAGATGCTGTGAGTGGTGCAGAAGATAAGCAAAGAGAGGAAAAGGGACGTCATTAGAGAATGAAAAACATCCCATCCAGTCACTGTTACTCTGTGATTCAAGGGAATTTAGTTCGTTGTCATAAGTGTACAAACTGACGATAACGTGATCTGAGAGAACCTTTTGCCTTCACAAGCGACATTTTCCGTTCACTGAAGCATGGCTGATAAGTTTCGTCATTGGAAGAGATTTGCAGTTATGTTAGCGAAATTGTATTGTCGATATGCATGTTATTTCCACTTTCCATTTCACTGAGGAGTAGCATAAAAATACAGACGTTGCCTTTTCACCATTTTTTCCCCATTCAATTTGAATGTCTGACTGTTGTTCTCTGTTTAAACCCATTTGACAATAAGTTAGGCGCATGTGTGAGTCGTGTGCATATGCGAATGGGTATATACAGATTAGCATCGCCAGAGGCCTTCGTAGTTGATAACTAATGAGTGAACGCAAGCTTTTATTAGTGTGTGTGTTAGGGAGGGGGTATTTTTTAATGGAAGTATGATTTTCATTTAGCTTTTCTATAAGTTACGTGTGTGTGGTGTGCATATGCGAATGGGTATATACAGAGGAGATCCACTGTTTATGAATGTTGTATCACATTAGATGATAATTACGTATGTTAGAATAAGAAAGAGTTCATGACCAAAGAAAATATCCATGTGTGAGTTTGAATGTGTATGTACATGGTATGCGTGTGTTTTGATTTGCACCTTTTGTTGTGCTCTGTTGATTATTTCTGAGCCTGGTGCCTCACTCATCTATGAACGTTTCTTTGGAAGGGGAAGTATGTCAGGCAGCGTGTTGGTGCAAAGTGGGATTTTTTTGACCATCTTTTGATGTTCTATAACTTGTTTCTGTTCTTTATATCAACAGCGTGTGCATCGTGACATATAATACAGCCACGACCCTTTCCATATAATACACCCACTAGCCTTTCCATTAACCCTTTACCTAACCTGAAAAGCAGACGACACTTGCAAAAATAATTCTTGAATAACTAATTTTTTTCATTTTTTGTCTCAAAAACATAGGTTATGACCCCTCGTTGGAACGAGCTCGTTCCAACGAGGGGTCATAACCTATGTTTTTGAGACAAAAAATGAAAAAAATGATGAAAATTAATTGGCGATATTTGAGAATAGCGCTGGCCGGTTTTGGCCGTTACGTTAGGTAAAGGGTTAATAAATAATCTAGGAGGTAAGATTTGAATTTTTTTTTTTCTCGGGATTAATAACAACTTGCCATTTTTTTTTTATTATTATTTTTATTCAGATACATTTATTACAGGGATTTATATATTTCTGTTGTAACATAATTTTACATGTTTTAAAAACACAGATTAAAAAAAATCTATTTATAACTTGGATCATGAAAACAGCTACTTATTCTGGGAAAGTCAGTTGTTTTCTGAATTTTACACTCCGTCTGTACACAGAATGGGGTATTTAAGACAGATTAGCATCAACAGAGGCCTTCGTAGTTGATAACTAATGAGTGAACACAATCTTTTATTAGTGTGTGTGTTAGGGAGGGTGTATTTTTAATGGAAGTATGATTTTCATTTAGCTTTTCTGTAAGTTACGTGTGTGTGGTGTGCATATGCGAATGGATATAAACAGAGGAGATACAACTGTGTGTGAATGTTGTATTGCATTAGTTGATAATTACGTATGTGAGAATAAGAAAGAGTTCATGACCTTAGAAAATATCCGTGTGTATGTGTGTACACGTGCGAGTATGAATGTATATGTACATGCGTTGGATGTGTGTGTTTTGATTTGCACGTTGTGTTGTGCTCTGTTGATTATTTCTCAGCCTGGTGCCTCACTCCTCTTTGTAAGTCTCTTTGGAAGGGGACGTATTATTCCAAATGTTCTGTAAAACTGGTGTAACTTTGTAGCACTTTTACATTTTACAGTCGTAAATGCAATTTTTTATAAAGGTGCATGCAAAAATCTGTTAGTTATTGTCAGAAGATCGATCATTGCGGTATCCTAGAATACACATTCCTTCGTTATTAGAAATTGCATTCGACAATTTTCCTTCAGCTGATCTGAAAAATTTAACAAGTCAGTTTGGGTGAAAGAACATTCAAAATATATGTGATATAGTCTTTCTTGGTTTCAATTGTAGGTTTTGAAGGTATGCATCATCTGTTAATATGAATGGGATTTTACATAGAAAATTACAGTCGGAAGGGTACAATTTCGTATTTAAAACCCCATTCCTTTTAGTCTGAGTTTGATAACATCGCAGTGTGCCGTAGTTAAAAAAGTAGTATAGCATGCCCAACACAGTTTTGGGGTAACCCTGAGAATTTAGATATTTTTTTGTTTATGACTGTAGGGCGTTATTGTTTGTTTTTAGCTGCTGATTTCCCTGTTATAGGGATTGCATTTATGACACCCTGTTAGACTGTAAATGGGGTCTTAATGTCGTATTTGTGGGAGAAGTCGGTCGGAAAAGGATAGGAAGCTCCTTTTCTCAGACAGTAGATCGTTTATAAAAGAAACACATTTTTCATGCCACTTTTAAATAAAAACAACAGAATTATTAATTTTAATCTTGTAGTTGTAAAAAGGGGCTTTCCGAATACTCCCATGGGGGTTGTAATATAGTCATTATCTAAAAGTGCCCAAGCAGCCGAGACGTGCTTCCAAAACAGATTCAAGTCTGTTGATACTCTAGTTAACCCCTCTTTGTGTAGATGCCCAAGATTGAAATTTCCAAGGATTCGAAGTCGTCCAAGATAAGAGTTTTCAATGGGGCCAATACGGAGGGATCTAGTAGTATTTTATCCATATTAATTTTAATGCTAAACTGAATGTTTCTATGTGGGGAAATTTGATTCCCCCATTCTCAAAAGGGTCAACAATTTTTGCATCGTTTACTTTCTCATTTTTGCTTAACCATAAAAATCCGAAACAAATTGGCTTGAGTTTATTCGGCATCTGTTTTCGAGGATCAGGTAGGACCATTAAACATTGTATTAAGTTTTAACTACAGTGCATTTCCCAATTAGTGTAAAGTTACGAAACGACTAGTCCCGAAGAGGATTTTCAATTTTCGTTATCTTTTTAGAGTAATTATGAAGTACAGTTGTAAGTCAGATGACATCAGAAAATAGTCCAACCTTGCTGTTTTGTTTCCTGGTCCTCTCCAAATGATTCGTTTTTCACCAATAAATCACCAAAAGATCCCGGTGTGTCGTTATTCCGCCCATAGACTACATACAGCGTTAACCTGCAATCCTTTACAGTTATATCGAGTATTATATAGTTTCCACACTTATCTATTATACTTTTGTGTTCACAAAAGCCAAAACTATTCTTAGATACAATTTCCACTCCTCCACTTGAACTTGAATTGGAACAAAAGTTGTTTCTCCATCGGTTCTCGACTCCCTTAGTGGATTTATTTATTTATTGGTGTTTAAGGTCATATACTTATGCACACTGGCTAATCATGACAGTGGCAGTTTTACGGTGAGGAAGCCGGAGTACCCGGAGAGAACCACCGAGCATCTGCCAGCTCCCCAACATCGTAATTCCTGCAGCACAGGCAGGGTCAGTTTGATCGAAGACATGCGTACCATCGACGTGCAGTACGCCTTAGTACACGGCGTTATCGTGCTCCCATGTGGACAATCGGGGTTAAGTGCCTTTCCCAAGGACACAACACGGGAGTCCGAATTGATCGTTCAGACGGTCACCCATTCAATGATTAACCGGGCTCGACGTTGCCTTATTTCGGTGATCTGACGAAAACCGGTTACCACAACGCCACCGCGCCCCCTCCCTTGGTGGGTATTAAATTTACTCCTGCATCGCCAGAAAATGTATCGACGTTTTTTTACCAGATAAGGGATCCCGGCAGTTAATACTTCCAATAAGTATGCTAGCCATTATTGTATTTAATCATGATCATAAGAAAGTGTTTATGCAGATTGAGTATCTATTCCATGAAGACAAATGTGAGCACCTGAAAATATGGTCTTTTTCGGACCCATATTAAAAATGGAGAAGTCAGAAACATCAAAAACGCAATATTTTGTAACATCTGGCCTGCGTAAAATTATGGAGTGTCTGAAAGTTTCATTTTTTGTAACAAGAACAAAAACAATAAATGAAATGATGAGAACATTGTTATACTTTTTTTTTGGGGGGGGGGGGGGGGGGCATTTTCACCTGCACCAATTGTATCCTTGTCGATGTCTAATTGTCTATTATATCAAAATATATCAGAATTGTCAGTAGTCTTTCGAGAACTGTGTTTCAATTTGTCTCAAATGACACTACGTTCAGTACTCAGTTATTAATATTGTTGGATTGAACTTTTAAACTTCTGCCAGCTGGTTGCTATACCAATACTTATCTTAAATCACATCAACGGAAGAGAGATTTAATGGGAATCGTTGTTAGTAGACTCCTTTAGCTGATAGAAACAGTACGGCATTTTTTCTTTCAGAAACCTGTTTTAAAATTTGTAGTTTCAAAATGTGCGAGCAGATTTTCTAACTTGAACAATAATTTTTGCAAAAAAAAACGGGACAAGTCACTTTGGACAAACCGGAGCTGAAATAGCGATTTGCTTTTTAAGACTGCAGCGAAAAAATGAAGGAGACAAAATGAAATGATAGGGCAAAACAAACCAATCTAGTACGCTGGGCTGAGGCATTTTCCGAGATAAATTGTATACCCTGAAAGTTTGTGTCAGTCTGTAGTTTTGGAGGAGGGAGAGATAATAGGTTCATTTGTATGCTGTCCACTTCATATGACGGTCGAGCAAACGATTGTTGAAGTAAAATTACATACACTTTTGTTTTGATGAGCAGACAGAAAAGAAAACACAATTATAAGATTATGCATACACACAACGCAACACATTCAAACATGTAAATGCACATCTAATAATAATAATTCTTTGGCCTTCCGCTGGTTTGTTGCGATCCTCATACAAAAATCAACCCAGTCCCACGCCGAGTTATTCCTCTCCCACTCTCCCTTCTAATTTCCCAGCATTCAAAACCTGTTTCATAATTGCATCCATTGGCGCTTTCTTAATCGTTCCACTATAAACTTAACACTTATCGTCATGCCAGTCCTCATCCAGTCATCCTTCGTATTTTCGTCCCATTTTTCCATTATTTTCCCAAGGAGTCTTGTTCAACTAGGCAAATATTTAGGGCATTCTAAAATGAAATGTTCCATGGTCTGCGATACTCCTAAATTTCCATTTGGCACACTCTTTCCTCGTCTTTCCCGATCCTCCTCATCAACTCCAGTGACTTCGATCTCACTTTGAACAACAAAGACACCCCCCCCCCCCCACACACACACACACATACTGGTTTTACCTACATTGTGAGGTATCTGTTTCATACCAGCTGAGCGAGGTAATCGCTTTCTAAGACTCCCAGAAAGAAGATATTTCGTATTTTATCCTGTCATAATATGGACTATCGAAGGACCGTCCACGTTTTTGTCTAGCATGAAGGGCTAAGTGTTAGGTATGCCACAAACATACCGAGGCACAGCCTTATATGGCAGTATCTTTCCGAGGTATATAATAAGGTAATGTCTTTCCAGGGTAGTAGTCCTTTGATGGTAATGTCTTTCCCAGGTAGTGTCACTTTTTTATTCATTTCGTGAAGCGTACGGACATTCTTTGAAGATAATTAATATTCAACTAGCATACGCATGCATCAGCTGCAAAAATTAGCCACGTCGGATTTCTGCTTACGGAGTGTGTTACCCACAGATGCACACTCACAAATTCCGTACTGAAGAAGCGAGGTACTTCTCAATTATGTTTATAGGATCCAGCACTGAAAGTGGAGTAACTTAGTGAGGTTGACTCACCGAGGTAACGGGGAATTTACCTCGGTATTTTTGAGTACCTCTGTGACTGTGTACTTCTATAATTTACCTCGATAGGTTGGTTAAACCACCTCACACACACACAAACACGCACACATATGATCCATCCAGGTAATCCTCAAAGGCTGAGGCATCTTTTCTGTAAAACAGTTCTAAAGAGCCCTTTGTCCTAATTCTAGCTCGCCAGTTTCTATTGCAATCCTAGAGCACCCTCCCACCTGATAAGGCTACGCCCTTGCTTCAGTACCCTTTCTAAATCGTCAGTCTCTATAGAGTAATTCTCCATTAGCTCCTTCGTTTTCCTTAACCACTCTGTCTAAATGTTACAGTTCTTTCCATAATTAAACGTTGTATTACACCATCTGTTGTTTGGGAGGTTTACAAGATAATTCAGGTAGGATAATTTTCCCATATCTATTCTATCTTTAAAGGGCGTCCACCCAAGTTCCCCTCTTATCGCTCCCTGCGTAGCTTTGTTACTTGATCTGGTTATCCACCGGCTCGCACCATTTTGTAAAATTTCCAAGTTCCTCACTTCTGCTTGATTTAGAGGGATCACATCCGTTCCAAATGTTATACTTAGTAGTAATCCCACACTCTCCCAAATGTTTTTTTCCAACCAACACCTTGTTCAAGCTATTACTTCCAAGAACTTTTAACTGGCTGAGTTACCTTTTCCGCTTTGTCTTAAGTTTATTTGTGTGGTTTCTGTTTCTGCCTCTACCTGTAACACATAAATGCACTCCCAAATATTCAAATTATCTAGTTTCCCACACTGTTATATCCTTGCTTTCCTCTTCACCAATAGATAATTTACCCATCTTAAACTTTCGCGACGCATCTACCCTACGGCCCACAGGTTTTACCTCGCTTTTGTTTTCGTTCAGTTCAAGACGCCATTTATCGCCATACTTTTCCTACCATGGCTGATAGTTGTTGTAGTCCCTCATAATAAATAGCTAATAAAACCATGTCACCGGAAAGGAATGACCTTGGGATGTTTGTTTTTTCCAACTCTGACCCTTCTGTGCTTGCAACTAACTACTCTCCTACATCTGTTATGTGCAATGAAAACAGAATCGATGACAAGATGCCCCACTGCGCAAGAGCTACCTCCATTGGAACCCTTTTTGTTGTGCTTTTTCTCAGTTTTAGTACACTCAGCACATTTATGTACAGTGCTCTCAAGATTCCGACAAAACTTCCTCCGAAAACACGGCACTCAAGCTTCTGCCACATTCCCTTCTTCCACACTCTGTCTTATGCTTTTTACATCGATGAATGCCATAACGCCTTTCTTTTATTGACTTTTGCTAATTCTCTCAGTTGGGAAAGAGTAAACAAGTGGTCAGTGACTCGCCTCCCATTCTGGATTTCCCCCAGGAATCCTCTTTCTTCAACAATTCTCACAAGCCTTCCACAGAGAACCTTGTAAAATACCTTCTCAATATTGCTGCTAACAGATTTTCCTCTGATATTATCTAAGACTTCCCTATCACCCTTTTCGTGCCTGAAGGTTACCCTGTCTTTCGTCCACTCTACCTCTTGCTCTGTGATTGCCATGTTAAATAGTGATGTAAAATACTCATTTAGTGGATCCTCTCCTCTTTTTAAAAATCCATTGGGAATTTTGTCGGCTCCTGCTGCTTTGCCATTCTTTAACTTGGTGATTTCGTTTCGTACATCCACCACCTCAATTTCCCTTCATACTTAGTCAGATAACTTTTCTGCGCGCTCCATCATACATTCTTCCCCCATCTTATATCATTTACCTGCTCCCGCTCCCGTTGCTTCACCATTTCTGATACTGTATTTTTCTGGTCGAGAGTGCTTTTGTCGTGCACCATGCTTTGTACGGTTTTGTCTATGTTGGTTTTATTTATCCATTTCCAGAATATATTGAAACTTGAACCCTCTGTTTTCCTTGTTGAATTAATTAGGTTACTGTTCCGCATTTTCCTATTTTCGTATATTTTCCTTTGTTTTCCCGTCTTCTTATACATCTTTGGCACTTTTAGTGGCTGTATTTTCTACACCTTCTAAATGCAGCACAATTTTTCTTTCTCTCTTTTATCGCGCGTTTGGGCTCATTATTTACCCTATATCCTAGTTCACTTGTCGTTACTCTGATTCTCCCTATGCTTTCCCTTCCAGCATATTTCAGTCTTCTTACTTTTGAATCGGCCAATTCCTGAACGCTATCTCCAGTTGCCACATTTTCTAGCTTTGATTTTAAATTTTCCTCAAAGTGCCTCCACTCTGTTTCCTTTCCCAGTTTTCAAATGTCCTTAAAGACCGCCCTTTGTTTTGGTATTCTATTTCCCCTAACCCTTATTGTTATCAGGTTGTGATGACTATTTAACCCTTTACCTAACATGAAAAGCAGACGACACTTGCAAAAAAATTCTTGAATAACTAAATTTTTTCATTTTTTGTCTCAAAAACATAGGTTATGACCCCTCGTTGGAACGAGCTCGTTCCAACGAGGGGTCATAACCTATGTTTTTGAGAGAAAAAATAAAAATATTTTGAAAATTAATTGGCGATTTTTGAGAATAGCGCTGGCCGGTTTTGTCCGTTATGTTGGGTAAAGGGTTAACTCAGAATTTCCTTCGTCGTCGTTCCATATCTATGACTTCTCTCCATAGCTCTGGGTCAGTGAGTACTGCCATTCCCTTCCCACATCCATTTACCCATACACTTTGCATCCCTATTCAAAATCTTCAGGCCCAGTTCATTTGTAAACTCAAAGAGTGTCCTCCCATTAACGTTGACTTTCTCGCCTCCAGCCACTATGCCCTCTACTTTATCCCCAGTGTGTCCATTAAAATCTCCCATTAATACAACATGGAACCCCCTATTTTCCAGTTCTTTAACATTGGATCTGAATGGCGTATATATTTCATCATTGCACTCAGGCTGGCAGTGCTGAACAACTTGGAAATTACTGTAAAAACGCATTTGTTAAACAAAGAGCCAAAGTGGACAGTTACTTAGTTGCTTCTAAACAGCTTGCCATACAAACAACCGAGTTTCCTTTTGTATCTTTTAATAAACGAAAACAACAGACAGATCCGAAAGCTGTCTGTTGGTTTCGTTTATTATAAAGCAACTGACGGAACTTCGCTTTGTTTTGTTTATGATGCCGTGTTTCCTCAACAGTTACATGCTTCTTAACTGGACCTTCCTCACCCGTCTAATAATTTCAGGGAAGGTAACTTTATCGAAAGTCGATTTTCATGACGAGATAAGCCAGGTATGCAAGATTTATTAGATTTTATGTATCACTGATAAACATGGGTAGAAATAGAAAAAGTTATTGAATGTAACGATAACCTTTTTAATGCTGGTCATTTATGTCTGGATATATTCGAATCCCACCCGCGGCAACCGCGTTGTGTCCTTGGGCAAGACACTTCATCTCCATTGCCCGCGTTGGGGCACGGTGGCGTTGTGTACTAAGGCGTACTGCACGTCGATGGTGCACTTGTATTCAACCAATGCTAACCCTGCTTGTGTGGAGTTAGTATGTTTGGGAGCTGACAGTTGCTCGCCGTTGCTCGGTGGTTCTCTCCGGGTACTCCGGCTTCCTCCACCCGTAAAACTGCCACGGTCATGATTAGCCATTGTGCATAAATATGTGACCTTAAACACCAATAAATAAATAAATAATGTCTGGATATTACGCACATGTCTCTACTACAAGAGTGTGACCAACATGTCCTACTTTATTTCTTCCGCCGCGATGAAGTAGTTAAAGGTGGATTTGGTACTGATTAAATTAAACTGTAACTGGATAGTTGACAGAAAACTTGCTATTGGTGAAAATAAAAATGTGAAACCCTCGACATGCCTTGCATGGGCAGTTGTGGCAGGAAATTTTATACTGATGAAGACTGTTCGAAGCCTTGGCAAAAAGAAAAAGAAATATACTTGGGATTCATGACAGCCAGCTCAAGAATATGAAGAAGGAACATTGTTAGACAAAGTAAATCTTGATCGCAATAAACCTTGTGGGATGATATATTTATGCAGTAGATATTTATAAATTGAATACCACACTTGAAAATGTCAACAAAAACCGATATTGTGGAATGTTTCTCCAGAGTATTCAGCACAAGGGTGTTCGAGTTTTTGTTTCGCATTAACAAAACTGGCGCATCGAAAATCTGCGCATGTCAAAAATGTCAGGTGAGCCTCGTTTGGGAAGCCATGGAATGAATTTGTTAAAATTGAGACCAGTCGGAACTGATCAGCAAACTATAGCATATCTGAGGAACGATTTATGGTAGTTATATATTAAAAACACTTGCCTTGCGGTCAGATTATGTCTACGATAGTATGGCGATTTTCAAGACGCCATAACTCGTACATAATGTCAATTGTTCCCGGAGAATGACGACATGACGTATGGACTTTAGTCGAGAGAGGGCACATACGCCCGGGTTGTTGTTCTATAGGTTCTTGCTAATGTCCCTCTTGACATTTTGTGGTCCTATCTTTAGAAATTGGCAATATAGAATGTCGCTCACATTCATATTTTTCGAATGATTATTATTCTAATAACGACATCTCCCTTGAAAACTGCCTCCCATTGTGGTGTACAGTGACGTAAATTACCCAGGCCTTAAACTCTATATCCAATGCACACGATATCAAAATTTGTTATTTTAATTATTTTTTGTTTTTCAAATTTTGATAAAAAGTTCAACAAAAATATATCATTTGAACCTCATTGGAACTAGCTACACGAGCCAATCCCAATGAGGTATCATATGATATGGTTTTGCTGAAGTTTTGGATAGTGTTCAACCGATGATTGGAACCGGCCACCACAATCGGCCGATTGTAGGCAATCGGATGACAACGGCAACGGCTCCTGGAACATCGGTTCAACGGATTGTTGCCAAGCATTTTGCAATGATTCATTAATCGCATTTTATTATCTTGTTCAACTGCTAATGTAAAATGATACCAATGATACCATTCAATAAAGTTGAGAAAGAACCACAGTGTATATGCTTAATCTCGCCAGATGCCCCTTTTATGGGATACACAAGTTAAACGACAAGTGAAGCTCACAATTGAACGTGAACGTACTTGCGGCAATCGCCAGTTCCTACCAGGAAAGTGAAGATTGTACTCCATTGACTCAGGTCGCAGTAAAATTACCAGTCGCGCACACTTGGGCGGTAAACGTGGCTCTGTGAGAGCCACGTTTACCGCCCAAGTGTGCGCGACTGGTAATTTTACTACCACTCCAGTCAATAAAGAAAAATAATTAGTTTAATGTAGTTCTTTCGAGCCTCGACTTGTCTAGTAGTGCATGGTATTACAATCGGGATCAGAATCGGCCGATTGTGAGCTCAAATAACCGGTAATCGGTCTGCGACCATTTTTGGTAATCGATTAAACACTAGTTTTGGAAGAATAATTTTTTTCCAACTGCTCAGTTTGTAAATTACGCTGGTGAATGAGACCAATTTGTTGGATAAAGGGTTAAGCAAGAAAGAGAAACAGACACAAAAGGGTTTGGATGGAAGGATAAGCTCATCTAAACCTGTGGATTTCAGAGAAGAACAATTTAAAGTGAAGGGGTTACGTCGATTCAGTGTTTCATACGAAGCAAACTGTGGCTGTTAAATACAATGATGTCTTGGTTTTTAAACTGGAAAAAGATGAATCTGGTTCAAAGAACGAAAACACGTACACCGAATAATATTACACAATCTTACTTTAAACATTCGCTCATAAAATTTTTCAGTAAAACCTAAAAAAATAGTTATAAGTCGCAGTCCATTAAACATGAACACTTCTAACATCCCGTTTTTTGTAGCTCTAAATTATCAATGAAAATCATAATGGCCTAGGTGCTTTGTAAAAAGAGCAACTCTCTAGAATTGAAAAACATGCACC
The DNA here is from genome assembly GCA_031216915.1 of Pictodentalium vernedei. Taxonomy (NCBI): domain Eukaryota; kingdom Metazoa; phylum Mollusca; class Scaphopoda; order Dentaliida; family Dentaliidae; genus Pictodentalium; species Pictodentalium vernedei. Next base: position 704,461,503 of record CM062296.1, read on the forward strand.
GGATTCACTTTATTGCAAGGTGCAAGAGAAACGATTGAAAGCAGTTATTACATGTCGGAATAATTCTCCTTTGAGTGAAACAAGGCGCCATCTGCAATGCTGAAGCATTTCAGATGGTGCCTTGTAGCACCCAAGGGACGATATGTACATCTCATAACCATTCGGAAGGTAACTGGACACATCTTGTACGAAGCTTCACCGTTTCCAGAAAGTGTCACCACGACACCAGTGATCAACTAGGTGGGTTTGAAATCGCAGAACGAATTTCCAGACGTCATCCAACGCACAAACCTTGATCGGGTCGGCCCATCTACCGAAAAGGCCAACAAAGAGGTTATGGAGTCAGTATGCTTAGTTATATAATGTCACTGGCTGAGGTTTAAAATGAGGTCGAAAATAAAAGTTTTAAGAAAAAGACGTAAAATTGGCATAGCTGGCATCGGGTCTCTCAATCTGAAAGAAAAAAATAATGCTGCACATCTGCACATGATCGTAATTATTTGTTGAAAGTTTCAAATCTGTACCCCATCTAAATATGGCGAAATTGGAATCACGAGCGTAGGGCATTTAATTAAGAAGGTAGAACTGTGCTAAACTTCAAAGTGACGTAAAAAGTCAAAATTGACATTAAATCGAAAAACAAAAAAAAACAGCTACCTTCTAAATTATTTAGCTCTACAACATACTAAAATTTCACAAAACTCCGACGCATTTTAATTTTTAACCCTGTGACCCTCTATGACGTTACCCCACAGTTCGACCACAACGGTTGAGAATTTCCAAGGACGGCACGACATTTTAGATTTATTATGCCAGTAATTGTTATTGACCAATCAGCTTCAATATCTAGTGACCGTATATGAGACTATGTATCATCGGGCTGACCGTATATAGAGTTCCAACTCTCGCATCGATGTTTTTCCTAATTTCGCGTGTTCAACGAACAACAAATAATTTCGCGTGTGTGTCTGTTGAGCAACGTACAACTATAATACGTTTCTTCCAGTCTTTGAGAAATTTTAATAAACAAATGTAAATAAATATAATAAATAAACCACTAAAACGACATGTATAGAAGCCAACTGGCATTGTCTGAGGAGAATGATGAATGAAACAGTTCCCACTTACCTTCTTGAAAGAATTGTTAATCCATTTGCTCCAGTTGTTTTATTTTTCCAGTACTTGACACTGAATTAAAGTTGTGAATTGTTAATATAAATTCCTGTTTAGTGAGAAGAAAACTCCGTTGTTTCGGCGCCTGCTACTAGCGTGACCTTCACATGAAGTAAAACCGGGAAATTCCCTGATAGTGATAACAGAACATTTGCGCTAGGAAACTTGGTACACTTATAGTTGTGTCTCTTTCAAAGGACTGGCATAATAAATACGTTATGGGGCTTTCAGTAGGCGGATATGGTGTGATATAAGGCTCAGCGAGATCAATATTAGGCTCGGCCCATCCGCCCACTGAAAGCCCCATAACTTATAATGGTTTTGTGGGGAGATTATATTCATATTCCCAGAATTCCGAAAGGCTAAGGCTTAAAATGAGGTTGAAAATAAAAGGTATAGATAAAAACCGTGCAATTGGCATCGGATCTCTCAATTTGAAAGGAAAGAATTATGCTGCACATCTGCGAATGATCACAAATAATTGTGGGCAGTTTCAAAACGGTATCCCATCTAAATGTGGCGCAATTGGAATCACGAGCGTTGGGGTTCTAATTAAGAAGGTAGAAATAGGTTAAATTTCAAAGTGGCGTTAAATCGAAAAACAAAAAAGAACACTATTTCCTCAATTTTGAGCTCTATAACATTGTGAAATTAAAAAAAAAATCCGACCCACTTTTATTTTTTGATCCTAGAACCCCCTATGACCCCCTAAGACGTGACCACAGAGTTCGACCTTAACGGTTGCAAATCGCCTAGGACGGCACGATATTTTAGATATGTTTTTTGTGGAGATTATATTCCCCAAATTTTGAAAGGCCAAGGTTTAAAATTAGGTTGAAAATAAAGGGTATAGAGAAAAACGAAAATTTGACTTCGTTTGTCTCGAGTCTCTCAATCTGAAAGGAAAAAAAATAATGCTTCGCATCTGCAAATAATCATAATTAATTGTGAGAAGTTTCAAAACTGTATCCCTTCTAAATAGGGCGCAATTGGAAGCACGATCAAGACCTAACCGTATCAGATTGATTGATACTATATAGTAGTACAACATGTATACAATTAAAAAAATATAGATAGCGGTAACATTATTCACAACTACTTGATTGCACCACAGGGAGATGGCGCGGCCACTAGGGCTGTCTTCCCGCCATTCCAGTTTTAAAAGAAAAGAAAGGAGAAAAAGGAAAGCGAGAAAAGAAAACGAGAAGCAGACGTGACAATCGAGGCAATCCTGACAACAGCGTGTTCTCCGGTAAGAGGGTAATTTATGGCTCGACTGCATGTGATATTTTAGGCTGGTTCTTTCCGTCATGTAAGAAATCTATTCTATGATTGGCGTGTCAGGTGTCCGGCTTTTACTCACACAAATAGTCACGAACGTTTCAGCTGCCTAGTTGTAGTTTGTAGCAGTTAGCACTAATATCATGATGGTTCACAAATCAGTTCATCCTACTTGATTCTGTACATCCCAAACAACGTGTAACTTTATCTTTGGATGTAATCATCTTCTCTATTCAATTGCCAAGCGGGGTTTATAGCCACTGACTACGTGGAACGTCGTGCGATTTTATGTACTCAGGCAACAGTCCGAAGATTGTGGACTCAATGGTGAGAAGTCTAAAAAATGCAAGAATTAGAGTGACGACAAGTGAATTGGGATATAGAGTAGATGATGAGCTCAAACACGCAATAAAAGAGAGAAAGAAAAAATGTGCTGCGTTTAGAAGGCGAAGAAAACGCAAAGGCTAAATGTTACAGCCACTAAAAGTGCTAAAAAAGTACACAAGGAGGCAAGAATAAAGGTTAATATAACCAAGGACAGAAATAGGAAAGTGCGGAATAGTGACCCCATTAAAGCAATAAGAAAAACAGGGGGTCAAGTTCCAATGTTTTCTGGAAATGGATAAATAAATCTAACAAAGGCAATACCACACAGAGAATTAAGGTGGGTGGGAAAAGTACTTGTGACAGGGACAGCAATGCAGAAGAAATGATCAAGCACTGGGAGAGGGCAAATGACAGAAGGTGGGGGAAATGCGTCCCCCCAGAATGTATGATGGAGAGTGCAGAAAATTGACCTGATTTAGTATGCAGGGGTGGATGAAGTACGAAAGGCAGCCACCAAGTTAAAGAATGGCAAAGCATCAGGCACTGATGGAATTCCCAAAAAGTGTTTTAAAAAGATGAGAGGTTCCATTGCATGAGCATCTTGCAGCATTACTTAACATGGCAATCACAAAGCAAGAGGTCCCGACAGAGTGGAAAGAAAGCGGGTAACATTTATACACAAAAAGGCGACAAGGAAGTTTTGGATAATTACAGGGGGATATCTGTTAGCAGCGATATTGGGAAGGTATTCTACAAAGTTCTGTATGGAAGACTTGTAGAAATTGTCGAAGATGGGGGATTCCGAGGGGAAATCCAGAATGGGTTCCGCAAAGGGAGACGAGTCACCAACCACTGGTTTGTAGTATCACAACTGATAGAATGAACGAAAGTCAATAAGAAAAATATGTTTATGGCATTTATTGATGTGAAAAAGCACATCACAGAGAATGGAGGGAAGGAATGTGGCAGACACTTGAGGGCCTTGGATTCGGAGGAAGTTTTGTTGGAATCATGAAAGCACTGTACAAAGATGTTCAGAGTGTACTTAGCCTGAGAAACATCACAACGAAGAAGGTCCCAATAGAGGCAGGCCTTTAAGCAGGGGTGCATCCTGTCTACACAGATTTAGGAGAAGAGTTTATTGCAAACGCAGAGAGGGTAAAAGCCGGAGAGACAAGAATGCCAGGACTTTCTTTGCCGATGACATAGTTTTATTAGCCGAGAGTGAAGATGGGCTACAAAAACTGTTAACCACAGTAGGAAAGTACTTGGATAAATGGCGTCTTGAAAACAAAAGCGAAGGTGGGTGGTGGGTAAATTCTCCGTTGGTGAAGAAAAAAGCAAGGATACACTGGTGGGAGAAACGGGCGAATATGAATACTTGGGGAGAATTTATGTGTTACATGTATAGGAATATACAGAAAGCACACAAAGAAACTTAAGACAAATGGGAAAAGAATACTCAATCAGTTAAACTTTCAGGGAAGAAATAGCTTTAACAAGGTGTAAAAACTATTTGAGAGAGTGGTGGGATTACCAAGTGTAACATATGGAGCAGATGTGACCCCTCTAAACAAAATGGTAGTGAGGAACTTGGAGATTATACAAAATTCTGCGGGTCGGGGGATAACCGGATCAAGAAACATAGCTGCACTGGAAGCGGTCAGAGGGGAACTCGGGTGATGCCGGTTAAAGATATGGGAAAATTTGGGTACCTAAATTACCCGATAAACGTCCCAAACAGCAGATGGTGTAAAACAACGTTTACCAACGCACGGAACTATAACATTCAGGATGGATAATGCAGGCGAGGGAGCTAATAAATAATTATTCTTTAGAAACTCAAGTTCTAGAAGAGGGCCTGAAGTAGGGGAGTAGCTTTATAAGGGGAAGGATGCTCGAGGTTTGTAATAGAATCTGACGAGTGGGAATTAGTACCAAGAGTTCTTTAGATGGGTTATATAACAAGAGGTCCCAGGGAGCCTGAGGGTGCTCACCTGACATGGTAGCCTAAATATAAACGCAGGGAATTGATTTGAATGAGTTCCATTTGCCCCTCCTAAGAAAAGCTTATACCAAATATCCAAAGATTCTGTCCTGTGGATCTGAAAAAGAAAAGATTTTTAAAGAATATTCCTCATATTGAACTAAGTTATAATTCGGACTCCCACAGGGAGCCCAAATATAAACCCAGGGATTTGGCTTGAACAAACTTGAATCTCACCTCCTTAAAAATGCTGCAAACCAAATCTTTAAAGATTCTGATGGGTGGATCGGAAGAAGATTTGTAAAGAATACTCCTCGTATTGCACTAATCTGACATTTGGGCTCCCATGGAGAGCCCATATATGGACCCTGGGATTTGATTTCAACAAACATGTGAATAAATCTTCCAAAGATGTTATATGTGAAATGTAAAAGCCGCTGGAGAAGAAGATTCTTTAATGTTTTTCCCATTACTCACAGTGTTCAAAGGTCCTGGAAAAGTACCCTATGTTAACCGGTGGCATTTTTTTTTACCCCATTCCTTTCAGCTGTTCCTAAGGAAGCTTCACACACAATAAAAATTATCAGTGCCGTGTAGTTTTGGAGATATGGGCGTTTTAATTTTTTTCTATTTTTGTGTCCTGTGGTTCCCATGGGGCGAAGAAAACTTTGGGGGGGGGGGGAGGACATAAATTAGGTATTTATGACCCAATAAGCCCTCATATCAAATTTGGTTCAAATCGGCCTCTCTGTTCGGAAATTTTGGTACAATTCGGGCTCCCACAGGAAGCCCAAATATGTACCCAGGGACTTTAACAAACTTATATCTCTCCTCCCTAAGGATACTGTATACCAAATATCAAAAGATCCTGACTGGTGGATGTGAAGAAGAAAGAAGATTTTTGAAGAATATTCCTCATATTGAACTAAGTTATAATTCGGGTTCCGACAGGGAGCCCAAATATGAATCCAGGGATTTGGCTTGAACAAACTTGAATCTCACCCACCCCCTCCCCACCCCCACACCACACCCCACACCCTAAGGATGCTGCATACCAAATATCAAAACATTCCGACTATATTCCGAATATATCTGAAGAAGATTTTTAAAGAAAATTCCTCATTTTGAACTAAGTTATAATTCGGGCTTCCACAGTGAGCTCAAATATGAACTCAGGAAATCTCACCTCCCTGAGGATGCTGCATACCAAATACCAAAACATTCCGACTGCTGAAAAAATCTGAAGAAGAAGATTGTTAAAGAAAATCCCTCGTTTTGAACTAAGTTATAATTCGGGCTTCCACAGTGAGCCCAAATATGATCACAGGGACTTGGCTTGAACAAACTTGAATCTCACTCCCTAAGGATGCTGTATACCATATATCAAACGATTCTGATTGGTGGATCTGAAGAAGGAGATTTTTAAAGAATATTCCTCATACTGCACTAATTTAAGCATTTGGGCTCCCATAAAAGCCCAAATATGGACCCTGGGATTTGATTTCAATAAACGTGTGAAACAATCTTCCGAAGATGTTATATGTGAAATGTGAAAGCTTTTGGAGCAGTGGTTTGAGAAAAAAAGTAGTCTTAAATATGTTTTTCCCGTTACTCACAGTGTCAAAGTCCCAAAAAAGTACCCCATGATAAAACCTATAGCCACTCCATTCTGTTGTTCCTAAGAAAGCTTCACACTAAATAAGAATTCTCAGTACCGTGTAGTTTTGGAGATATGGTAGTTTTAAATTTCTTCTATTTTTAGCTCCTGCGGTTCCCGTGGGGCGACGGGAGAAATTTTGGCATAACTTAAGGATTTTTGCCCCAATAAGCCCTCATATCAAATTTGGTTCAAATCAGCATATCGGTTTGGAAAATAGACATTTTGGGTGAAGCGAAAATTTTTGCCGCTCCAATAACGACGGCAAATATAGCTCCTTGAACTTCTCTTGAACAAATCTGAGTCTATACCTCAAAAGGAAGTTGCATACCAAATATCAAGTCTCTGTACTGCTGGTTCGTGAGAAGAAGATGTTTTAAAATTTAAGCACACTTTTTGGGCGTGGCCCTACTAATGGGCAGGGCAACTTGATTTGAATAAAATCAAAATGCGATATCATAATTGACAAATCTCACTTAAATCGGTTCAGCGGTTTCGGAAGAGAAGACGCAAACACCATGTTCACGGACGACGGGCGGACGACGGACGGTGCGTGATCATTATAGCTCGCGTGAATGAAAGTCAGGCGAGCTAAAAAGGATGCACTCGCTTTTGAAGATTACCTGGATGGATCGTTTCATGGCATTGTTGTTCAAAGTGAGATCTAAGTTGAGGAGGAGAATCGGGAAAGGCGAGGAAAGAATGTGCCAAATTTGTAACTTGGGAATAACGGAGACTTTGAACATTTCATTCTAAAATGCCTCAAATATTTGCCCACTAGAACAGGACTTCTTGGGAAACAAGTGGGAAAATGGGATGAAAATATGAATGATAAGTGGATGAGAAATGACATGAGAGAAAGGGTTAATTTTATAGTTGGGGAGATCGAGAAGGAGGCAATGGGGGTAATTATGAAACAGTTTCTGACAGAATGTTGAGAGATTGTGGGGAGAGTGGGAAGGAATACCCTTGTGGGCCACTGGGTTAATGTAGGCCTCCTGGTAAGAGGCCGAAAATTTATTATTATACTCCATGTTGCCCGGCATGAAAACCAATCATAATACGACAATTTTGTTCGCAATATGAGAATTAGTCGTATCCATTCCATCTTCGGTGCTGACGGAATGTTGAGAGATTGGGGGGAGAGTGGGAAGGAATATCCTTGTGGGCCACTGGGTTAATGTAGGCCTCCTGGTAAGAGGCCGAAAATTTATTATTGTACTCCATGTTGCCCGGCATGAAAACCAATCATAATACGACAATTTTGTTTGCAATATGAGAATTAGTCGTATCCATTCCATCTTCGTTGCTGACGGACAGCATCCCAGTTCGACAAAATATTGAGCCAAATAACTCTACTAGTACATTAAATGTATCAAAGGATTTCAATGAGGGCAGAGCTGATATGAATAGCGATTGAAAGGCATCTGGCAGCATCCGAATGGGGAGGGTGTCAGTACGTGTCGCTGGTAGAGTGGTCTCATTTCCACGAGCTCTTTGTTGAACCATCTACACCTGGCTCTTAAAATGGCCTTTTCCATTAAAACGAAGTATACTGTAATAAAGCACTCACAGCAGCGAAGGCTGCTTTCAAATCAGGATTTAACAAATTATTTTGTCAACCATAGTATATGCATACTAACGGATTCATGCTGCATAGCACCGGGCGAAAGACTGAAAAATTGACATCGTGTAACTAATAATAGTGGATTGCGCAAAAATGTGACTTCAGTAACATGAAATTGAGAAGTCCGTAACGTCGAAGCGAAGCCCTTGTTACTCAGAGGTGTGCCAGGAGAGTGAGGAGTCAGGGGGCTACAGCACTACCACCCCCGTCTGGAAATTTGCCTCTCATCTATTGTGAGCTTTCGTGGGAACGCACTAGCCCCCACACTCCCTCTCTAAGTCGGGAGTACAGCCCCCCTCCTCCTTCTTAAGAAATCTGGCTACCACCCTGTTGTTACTCCAAGGAAAAAATTACGCCAGATGTCCAATTTCAGATTAAATATTGGCGTCAGAGACCTCATAAAATAATGTAGAAAACATTCAAGGGCCATTTTGCATTCTGGACGACCTTGCTCGCAGTTTCCAAATGTCAGCTTAATAATTTTGTAAAAGACAAACTTCGCAAAAATGTAACGTTAGGGACGTGATAGGGTGACGTCAGTGACAGTCGAGGCCCAACATTTGTTCCTCCTTTTCAAAAATTACCCCAAGAGACCAACTGTCATCTCATTGTCTCTTGAAATGTATGAAGAATGATAGAAAGATAGAGAGATAACGAGATGCACAAAAGTGTGACTTCAATGGTGTCAAATGGTTTCTGTCGGTGATGGTCGAAACGAAAACCAGTTCATGTTAATTCCAGGTAAAAATTACACCGGGTATCAAATGGTAGCGAACCATGTTTGAAGTGGTGAAGAAGCAAAAACCGGCATCATTTACGCAAATACATCAGAGGCGTTAAAACATGAAGTACAGACGATCGAGACCCATCCCATTGTGTCTTTTAGGCGACCTTACCCCCAGGTGACAAATCTAAACATCTTCGAGAAGACAAAGTTGACAAAATCGCGATGTTATTGACGTTCAAAAGTGACGTCGGGGACGGTCGATATAAGGGAACATTACTCCCAAAGCAAAACATCATCGCGGGATGAACTTCCATCTAAAATTTTAAATGGATAAAACCTTATGTTTTGTCATAATCCAGTGTGCAGTACTGTCTTACAAAACATGTTGGTTTCTATGACAAAGGTGGTAAGCTTCTTTTTATGACAACATCTGTGACCTCAGTTTATGACAAAGCCTCGCGATTTTTTTTACAAAAGTGGAAAACTTTGACAAAACCTTGCGATTTTTATTACTAAAGTTGGAGCTATGACAAACGTCGTCAGTTAGAGTGGGCGTGACACCTGATTCGTGAGAATCGGTTTTTATTCTCGCAAACTTCTGTGATAATTAATTTTCAGTCTTTCAATAAATTTGATTTTGGAGAGTAATATTATGCCTTTGTGAATTTTTTTATAGGCAGAATTTTATTTCTCAAAATAGAAATTGCATTTGACGAAGAGGCATAGCCTAGCCTACATCGGCGCCTCTCCCAATACATTTCACAGATTACAATAAATACTAAATGGGTGCATATGCGTGTGCAACGGAAGGCAACACATAATTGTGATTTCATTAATCACATTTTATCAAACAATTAATTACATTATATCTATGTTTGTTGCCCTCATAAAGAAAGAAATCCATTCTTCAGTAAACCTTGTCTGTTGCCTTTCATCCTGAAAAGATGCCTTTATTACATTTCGATGTACATTTTATATACCGTCTGAAAGTGAATATTCAGAGGAGGAAGGTGACGAAACGAGCATAATAGACACTTTAATCATAAGAGCATATGAAGATAATGCAGCTAAATTTCAAAGATTGAAAGTGTCGTACATAGAAAATGGCTTGCCCGGAGACAAGGCCACCAAAGCGGCCGAGGAAGCTCTTAGAGACAGCGTGAAGTTTCCCTCTTGTAAGAAATTATTTATTTAAGGCAATGAGTCGAGTAAGGCACTTCAGCCAACATCCGGTCTATGGAAAAAATTAGAAAAACTGCTCAGCGACTTCGAGATGAGGAAGGTTACGGAATGAACGAAGTTGAAAAATTCGCAACTGAGAAACGAAAATACCTTTTTGATCCATTATTAAGAAAATGACGTTTTGAATGTGCAGACAGCTTTAGATGATAACTAGAGAAAGGCCAGAAAAATGACAACAACAAAAACTGCCCTTGTTCAGGACCAAAAGTCAGTTACTGAACATTTAATTATATTTTTTTTGTATGATTACCAGTAAAATTATTGTAAAACTATTTATTGTTGTAAAAATTACTTATGGTGAAATTGTAAAATCACTTGTAAAAACTGATTGAAAATCTATTTTAACTGATTGTAAAACCATTTTCCGCTTTGTAAAAAATTACATGTAGAATTGTAAATCTGACTGCAAATCCATTTTGACTACTGTAAAACCAAATTAATTACTTTGTAAAAACTGATTTTATGTGAAAATAAAAACTTAAAAGAGAGAAATATTTAGAGTTGTTCATTCCGTTTCGGCTTTAGCCACAAAACCGGCATCTATACCCAACAGGAAGAAAACTGATTACGCGTTTGTATAACAGATTAATACTCTGTTCTTCTTGCCCAGATACGCTCTCGACAATAACAACGTTTGATAAAGCCAAGTCAGGGTAATTTTGTCAATAAAGGTTACACGAATGAAGATAAACCTTCACACACAGTTTATTTACAACACAATCGTAAGAGGATTAACTCAAGACCCGTTATGACTGTTTGTTGATAAAGTTACCAGATGCACGTTTAGATACATAGATGTATTTGAAACAGGAGTTGGGGGAATGGAGGTGGGGAAATCCTTCCTATTCTGTATTAGATGAGGGAAGCCATGTTTAAATTTAAATTAAACTTCAATTTTAATTAAAGTTTATGTGTAATTTAATACTTTGTTTGTGACACGAAAACTACTGACTGTTTTCCCCAAACATATTAAAAACTAAGAGCACAAAGCCCCCATGCCTTTTTGCGCGCCCATCACCCCTCCCCGTACCAAAGTCCGTTAGTCCCCCGTCATCCCTCCACGTTCCCAAATCAGTGACCGCTATGTTGTATCCTTTTACGTGAGTGCATCTCTAAAAGATGTATGGGCAGCCATCTTGTTGACGTCATGCATATCATGGGCACCGCCCTTATTGCGCCTGCCCAATATGGGCGCAGCCATTTTGTTGACGTCATGCATATCATGGGCACCACCATCTTGAAAAGTGTTATTGCGCATGCCCAAAATGGGCGCAGCCATCTTGTTGACGTCATGCGCATTAACGACGTCGCCATCTTGGGTAGAAGAGAACCATGGAGCAACAACGAGTAACTATCACTCTTGGGCGGACATGCGTGGGCACTATCGATGGATAATACGTCACCATGCTGGGGTTATCGGGATTATCACTAATTATTTATTAGGGTTTTTAAAAGAAAAAAATTACGTAATCATATCCGTTGTTTTAAGTAAAAAATTTCAAAAATTAAAATTAATTAAAATAAAAAAAAAATTCAAAAATTAAAATAAATTAGAATTAATTCAAATAAATTAAAATTAAAAACAAAAAAAAATCGACGGAGGAGATCGTGACGTCACGATCCCCTCAATCCCCTCCGGCCAAACGGGCATAAATAGCTCATTTCCTACTATTCATGGCAAAAATGCATTTTCGAACATTGAAATACGTACTGATTTATTTGATCTATGACTGCTGAAGTACAATTGTGAACACTGAAATATGGTTATCCCCGTCCGTCCGACCGTCCGTCCGTCCGTCCGTCCGTCCGTCCGTCCGTCCGTCCGTCCGTCCGTCCGTCCGTCCGTCCGCCCGCCAGTCAGTCAGTCAGTCAATCAGTCAGTCAGTCTGTCTGTCTGTCTGTCTGTCTGTCTGTCTGTCTGTCTCTCTCTCTCTCTCTCTCTCTCTCTCTCTCTCTCTCTCTCTCCCTCCCTCTCTCTCTCTCTCTCTCTCTCATGACCGCCAATGAAAAATATTATCTTTTCTTACCTTCGATGCGTGGTAACAAGCCCCCCCCCCCCCCCCCATCGATGCAGTCATGGTGTCTTTTTGACGGGGTTTGGGGGGCGGGAGCATAGAAGTGCGCGTTTGAATAATTCGGGTTAAGGAGTCGTTGAATGTGTAAACACTATGCACTATGCAAATTTGTCTCTGTTACCGTTGCGAGGTTTTTGCAAAAGTGGGTAATTCATCTTGAGGCAGATATCCAATCCCGATAGATTCCTCGCAATTCAAAAGCTGAGAACAAATTTTATGGTTAACAACACGGACTATATTTTTACCTATTGCCACCCAAGGATGATATTATACGATAATCTTGTGCATACTTTACATTGAATACACAGAACAACGTGAAACGCGGAACATATCTTTACTTGTTGCTACCCAAGGGAGATATGATACAGTGATTTTGCATGTAATACACTTGAATATGGAGAACAACGCGGAACATATCTTTAATTGTTACCACCCAAGGAAGATATGATACGGTAATTTTCCAACTGGATTCGTGATTAGAAGCTGGGCAGCCTCTTGCTAGGCAATAAATCGATCTGTAGGGCATATGTCTATCTCGAACAATTTTTTTAATTCTCATCTAACAATTAGGATGAGCGTGATGCATAATTTTTAAGGTTCCCGCGACGCGGTGTACATTGGTGCGGCAATTAACGTAACGGAATATGAATTAGTCAAACGGAAAAGTCTCTTCGAAAGGAGTAATCTCCCGAGCATGACACCAATTTGACAACATTATTTAAAGTATCTGATGTATAAGTGTGTATATATAATTGTTCCCACCCATATGTATATCTTAAGTTATACAAAGTGTTCTTCGTCATCTCCGAAATGCCCATACGAACATCTCGGGTCATGAGATATAAATCTTACGAATTTGTGAGCATAGAAATCACTAAAGCGCAGTCGTAGGTTGGAAGGTTATATTTCACCCTTACCACAAACGGTGCGGTAAAACTGTGGAACATTCTGATCTCCACTCCTTTGTTTATTTTTAAAACTTTCCATGCTTTCAGTATTAGATATTTCGACGTCAAGATCGTTCCACAGTCTCGCCGACGACGGCAGGAAAGATTCAAAGAAGTCTTGAGTCCGATAAAAGGGGACACTTAGTTGATCTGAGTTCCGAAGGTGATACCAGGACAGCCGCGTCGCTGGCCTGGGTACCAAATTTGATGAATATGCGGGACTTATTCCATTTTTCATTTTATATAATGTTGATAATTTATGTCTTCACCACCGTTCTCTCAGTGTTATATAACCAGCTTCCCTATATAATAATTCATGGCTTGTCCCTGCGGGGGAGGGTGGGGGTACACCGCATATAGTTCTTAGGGTATCAAGTTGGAGATCTTCTAGCTGTTTTGTTTTCTCATTTGTACAGTTATCCCGGATGACATCCGCGTAGTTAAAAAGAGGCAAGATAAAATAGCGGTACACCGTTTGTGATGTCGCCCCTGAGAGTCGGCATTTTAAATTTCAAAAATAATTTACGACCGTGCTTACCCCACTAATAATGTTGTCTACGTTTTTCTCCCATGAACCATTAGTAGACTATAATTGCGGTTTCGAGCCCACTAAAAGCTCTGAGTGATTTCTCGCCATTTTCGAGCTTATTTGCTCGGGAAATTACCTATGTTCAAAAAACTCTTCAATGCGAGCCCGCATAATGGGCTCGTATACCACGTGACGACACGTGGTATTTTCGAGTCGGCAATCGGATGGAAATCGAATCGCCGATACAGATACTACAAGGATCTGTCGCGTCTTGTCGGTCGAATCGCGGAGATCGAGCAAAAATAAAATCTTTGTAAAATATTAAACAATCTGAGAAAATTCCGATCTCGATCAGTTCTGGCATAGTCCGAGAATCATTGCAGTTTTTTCCCAAGATGACAGTGATGACAGTGAAAAAACCGTGAATCCGACTGGCGAGATGAAAAATCCAATGTTTCAAACCGTGTATTTTTTACTCGCCTTTTTTAAATGTTCCCTCGCTCGATTTCATCAATTTCGCCGAGGTCTCTCTGATGCCCGCGTTATGTCCTTGGGCAAGGCACTTAACCCCGATTGCCTACATGGGGACACGATGACGCTGTGTACTGCATGTCGATGGTGCGCATGTCTTCAACGAATCTAACCCTGCTTGTGCCGCGGTGTAGAGTTCAGAGTTACAATGTTGTGGAGCTGACAGCTGCTCGTCGTTGCTCGGTGGTTCTCTCCTGGTACTCCGGTTTCCTCCACACGTAAAACTGCCACGAATCTAACCCTGCTTGTCCCGCGGTGTAGAGTTCAGAGTTACGATGTTGTGGAGCTGACAGCTGCTCGTCGTTACTCGGTGGTTCTCTCCTGGTACTCCGACTAACCCAAATAAATAAATAAATAAAAAAATATCTCTGTGATGCAAAATTACACAACCCGACAAAAAGTGTCAAAACGTGTAATTTTTTATTTATCGGTATTCTCAATCTCATCAACGGAGTTGGTCGATTCGGCTATGATCACTCGTATGTGGAACACTAGAAATCATCACAAAATGCAAAAACCGTGTATTTTTCTACCTGCGTTTTCGAGTGTTTTACGGCTCGCGAGGTCGATCCAGTGGAGAATTCTCGGATGAGAGAGGAGATTTTCCCTATCATTCTGACAAAAAATAAAATAATCTCTACGTGAATTAAGAAAAGATTTCGTTGCAAAAGCCGCTTTTTAAGACTGTATTTAAAGATAAATGTATTTTAAAGTACTTTAAATAATTCTTTTCACAGTAAGTTGAAAGCGAGAAAACATTTACTTATTTAATATTGAACACTCGCATGAGAGAAGAGATTTCCCCTCATTCTGACAAAATTAAAATAATCTCTACTTTAAAGACTGTATTTCAACATAGAAAATACATTAGAGGAAAATAATTATTAAATAAGTTACATCGAGAAGAAGTAATTCATGAAAAGATAAACTGCTGTCGTTAAAAACAAATTCAATTTTTGTATCTAATGCATTGAAGTGTTACAAGAGGAGAATATATGAATATTTGATCTATTTAAAGTATATTGTAGCTTTGAGAAACACAGATTATCGTGATAATGTGCATGTCCTGTGAGTTGTATCAGATTCGAGATGGTGTCCAGAATGGGATCTCAACGAGCCGGCTTTGCCAGCGAGTTGTGATTCCATTCTGGACACCACCGAGAATCTGATGCAAATCACAGGACATGCACATTATCATGATAATTTATTTATCTAACAATTCTGTGACATAAACAGATTAAATCTTAAATTATTAGTACAGTTTTGGGACTTAATGTTGGGCGAGAAAAAGTTAAAAAAAACATATTTTATGGAACAATATTGTTGTGCACTTTAACAAACAATGAGTAACGCGGTCACCGCGAATTTTCAAACTTGCGTTGTAAAATTATTTTCTCTCAATGTCACTTCCTATGATGATACGCTTGAATTCGCAAGTGTGCAATATTTAATTGTGCAGTTTCTATTTATTGTGGAGGGGGGGGGGGCGGATCATTTGTTATTAATAGTTCTATCGCTAATTATAAGGAATTTTGTTTTGTTTTGAAAGCGATCAGCTGAGTCGATCACTGAAACGCACATAGAATGCATTCATACGCCTATTATGATAGCCCGTCGCGTTCCCGGAAACAATTCGTGTATATGATACGGAGTTAGAATGAGTCGTCTATGTGATACGGAATTGAAACACATTATGTGATACCTACGGTTTCTCGTGGCTTTCAGGCCAAAATCTTTATGATTGTTAGATAAAAAAATTGATAATTAGATGTTTATCATTATCGCCAGTTTATGTAAATACGGAATTGTGCGTGACAAAAAAAGAGATTGTCAAAGAACTGATACCCTTGAGAGAAAGCAGAACACCTAGTTACATACCTTCTATTTACGAACCACCTTCTTATGATCCGATTTTTGGTTACAAGCCTTCAGGTCAACCTCGTTATTAACCATCGTCTCCTGCATGCACAGGTCCTCCGCCTATCCAGTATCAGCACTTTTAGCCGAGTCCTTCCGACACAGACAGAATTGAAACCGATTCGAAGAGTGAAATATCGACGGTTACTGCGAGTACGATCGGCGGCACATGGTAGATGCTAGCAATATGAAATCCGAAGATTTTGGGAATTTATATAAGACGAATCCGTTGAGCGCCGATCTTGTATTAGGTTGCGCTAGGGAGACGATGGCAATCTCTACATAGGTAACAAACGATTGGAAATAACCGACAACTATAATCTCATCACCGAAGATCGAGAATACGAAGGTACTAAAGGATTGTGGAATCTGCTCGTGCTTACGGCGATCGCCTGGTTCTGACGAATGTCGTGAGACAAAACAACGATACCGAGCGAGCAGAAGTTCTAAGTGGAAGAACGTGGCGAATCCCATATGGGATTCAAATAAAGCATTCGTTAAATCGGTCACCGGACAGGGAATGACAAGCACGATCTTTCTTTGCGATCCTATTGCGCTGCGGGTAGATTGGATCTCTTGATGGCGAATCGAGAAGCCGGTAATACCAGTGGGAGAAACGAGTTTGTGAGCATATGCAACGAATTGTTGCGACAGAAGGTTTTGAATAGAGAAACATATAAATCAACGAGGAACGCGCTGAAAGAAGGGAAATAAAATAATAGTAAATATGAAAGAAAATAAAAATAAATAAATTAAATAAAAAAAACAATTATTAAAAAAAAATAATACGAAGGAAATAAAAATGTTAGCGATAAAGAACAGAGGATTTATGAGATCTTACATCTACGGCGGATAGGGTTTGCTGGATTCGATGATGGGATCTTTGTCACGCACCTTCACCGGTGATGTAGCAAAGCAGATCGCCACAACTGCTGTGAAGGTTGGAAAGAAAACCGCGACGGATGTGGGTGAAAAAGCCGCTACAGAAACGGGCACTAAAATCGTTTCAGAAGCTGGTAAGAGAAGTGCCGATTCAATTCAGAAGTTGATAATCCCGCCACCGGCAAAACGACCGAAATTGTCGGCATTATACCGATACAGGAAATCGCTAAGACGTTGAACAGCAGCAAATCGGGATTGAAAATGGATAAAGTAAGAAAAAAATTGAAAAACAATTTTGTTATATATAATAAATAATAAATAGTTTAAAAAAAACATGCACCAAAGACAGAGAGATCGAATCACAAACTCTTTCCCCAGTGCATAAGAGGATTGATAGTGGGAAAATGAAATTGTTTAACTCTTTACGCGCTGAGTATTTTCAGGATATGTTTCATCAAATCTAGTCATGGCTGCTGTTTGATTTGATGACAAATTCATATACATTTAACTCAAGAAATCATTGGGGAGAAAATCCATTCATTTTATTGGGAGAAAAATTTATTAAAGGTGCCCAAATCATCCTTATTTCAGTGGCAAGAGAAATCCCATCTTGGCTGAAATATCTGCCAGCAGCATGCAAGGGGTTAAAGATGAATCTGTTGATGAATCAGTTATTGCGACCCGAGTGGTTGAATTACGACAGATTGTTCATGTTTGGCAAGAGTCGTATTCAACCCGAATACGAATTATTGTGAAAAGCTCTGAGCGCAAACTAACCGAAGGACGTTATAATGAGAATCATCGATCGCGAGACGAAATCGAGAAAATGCGATCCATCGCCCCCAACGATCTTGCAAGAAACGTCCAGTGAACTCAGAAATAATAAAACATCGAATGTGGAATGTCAATTTTGTGAAAACGGAAACAAAGTGCCCGATCCTCGCGACTTGAATTTGGGGCACAGGAATCTCATGATCTTCTATGACTTTATGTTGGAGAAAACAGAATCGGTGCAAATCTTACTACGTTCGAGGACCTCACAGCAACGTGGACTTTTTCTATCTATCTCAAAATTATTTTAGATTGCCGAGACAGACCATAGGAGAGAACACGAATTTTCTGTGTCTGTTTCCGCAAGATCCCAAGAATATCAATCACATTTACGATGACCATGTGGCCAATTATATGAGCAAAGGGGAATTCAAAAGATTTTGTAATTGGGTGTGGGATTATGTACCTTATGATTTCGTGGTCATCGATCTGGCAAGTAGTAAATGCCATGGAAAATATAAGAATGGATTCGCTGATTTTTATATTCCGGAAGATTGCAGTTAATAATGAAAAAAATAATCATATTAAGTAGAAGTAAAAATAAATAAATAAATATATAAATAAATATATAAATAAATGAAAATAAATAAAAAATACAATTATTAAAATTTCAAACAAAATTGTTGCCACAATATGAAATTCAATTATTAGAAAAGATAGCCGAGAACTCAGAAAGAACAACCGATAATACGACTGCAAAGGATTTTTTTTTTTCGATCACGGCGAGCAAGGACAAGACTCCATTCATGACGAAATTCAATTAATCAATCGAACTGAAGAAGAATAAGAAGCACGAGATGGCATTGGTAAATCTTGAGACGTACTATTCGTTTCCCAACTTCACAGAGAAATATAATGCGTTTAGATATTCGAACGGAACGGATTGGTTCACGATTCGCATTCCCAAAGGCAGTTACGACGTAGTCGATCTGAACGAAATCATTCAGACTAAAATGAAGATTGAAGGTCAAGACAGAACTGCCATCAATATAACTGCCAACTTCAACATTCTGCAAACGATACTAAACATCAGAGAGGGTTATAGTATGACCAAACGGTCCGCCTGCAAAGTGGAACCACGCGTTACTTCCACTGGGGAATCACTCACTCAGGTGTCTACACAGGTGTTAGCACTTTCTGATAAATAGAAATTACCGTCCCCTGGAACGCCGCCGTGGCAACGTCTCGGAGAGAGTGAATATTTATTTGCCAGAGGGCGCTTGTCAACGGAGGGCCAAGGCTGGGGTTGATCAACTTTGCCGGGGACCTAAGATACTCTTTTACCGGGGACAGGGGATTTTCACTAGCTCACTTTTGTAAATCGCAATTGCTTATTCACAAACCACAGAGTAGCGCCGCGCTTTGGTCAATTGCTTTCAACGGTAATGAACTAGCATGGGCTAATTTCTTGGCGGGGTTGAGGTTCCATCAATTCCTAGGGTACTCAGGGCTTCTTCATTAATAAGATAAAGACTATTAACAAACCAACAATTTTTATATATAAATCTTCTATACTCTTATTTACAAATAGCCAACAAATCCTAAATAAATAATCTCAACACTACTGAAATGAGTTTTGTGACTAGTCACTGAATTCCACCGAAAACAAGTACTAAAATATTATCTAAAATTAAATTGTTTCCCAAATTTATATTCGTAGAGAAAGGTCGAAGCTGCGACTACTGACAAGAAATCACGAAATCTTTCACTCAACCGCTCATGCGCGCATTTATCCTGTTGCGCCTACAACATTATGGGGAATTACCTTTAATACTAAATTTCACCGTTTAGAATATCTTATCACCTACAATTCCTGCCAATGGTGCTTCTAACTCGCAATAATAACAACTGATCATCTAATAACACAGATTCACTAATACACTTAAAACCGTTAACTAATAACTATGTAACTACGACGTGTTATCACAACTAAATATTATAAACTAAGTACTACATATACTCATCGATTCTTCTTCGGCGTCTCCCCTCGATGCAAATCATCAGATCGGCTTACCGGAACCACACAAATACATTAACTCTTTACTACACCGTGTGAACTAACGATTATCCCATCCTACCGAGTCTGTCCTGAGGTAAACTCGAGGGGTCTTATATAGACGCGCGCATCACCTATCAAAGACTTGATTTGGGCAAAGGTGCTAATTTACAAAAGACGGCTTTGATGACTTGCAGTGACATGAACTGACTTTTCAATAAGTTCTAATTTGGAATGCATTGTTTACACAGTCCCTGCATGACAGCGACTGAACAAAGAACACTTTCCGAATACGAACTTAATTAAATTAATGAGCTTACCCAGTTTACTCACACTGATTATTAAAAAGTTCCTTTCTTTCATTCATTCTAAATAACTCGAATTGTTTACTTATTTTTAAAATTTAGAATAACCTTAAAATAACAACCCTGTGATATATGCCTCCCTCTAAATTAAAAAGCTCCGCTTTTTCGACGAATATCTCATTTGGCAAACTTGAAAAAGGTAAAACATGATAAAATGAAATGAATGCATGAAAGATAAAATACAATAATTTTGAAAACTAATGGAGTGTCTATTTGTTTCTTCTTCTGTGATCTTCTCTTCCTTGTAATTGAATATATTGAGGTTGAAAGTGTCCGAGCGCGTTTGTGATACTATGTTGATGTTGATAATTCGATACTGTCCGATGCATATAAAATGAATTGTGTCGCCAAAATCGTTAGACGTTGAGTATGAATGTTGAATGTCACGTAGTGCTTTTCCGAATGAATTCCAAAGTTAGTTTCTGTGCTGATCCAAAGTTGTTGTCCGCGTGCTTCATGTCCGTTTGTTGTTAATTTATTGTTAGGTCTAGTTCTTTTCCTCATCTCGATGTAGCGTTATTCCTGGGGTTTACTCTTTCTCTTCAGGCTTGTCGTTGTGTATAATTTGGTTTCCTGTTGTGTGTCCTTCGTTTGTGATGTCTGTGTTCTCTGTATAGTACCATTTTACCATTTCCATTTGCAACCTGAAAATATAAACTAGACAAAAATTGAGTTTACGCGATCTGAAAAAAAACTTTTATAATGTTGCCCTGGAAGAAGGAACAAATTAGACACAGCGCTCTGGTTAACCTGTAGAAAAAAGAGAACAAACATTTCATTAAACAAGGAGCAACTTGAAAAAAAAAAAATAAACAAAGAGCTACTTTGAAAAACATCACAAATAACCAATCAGGAACTAATCAACCAGTCTTTATATCCAAGCGGAGAGCCTTGCCACAGATCTCCGTTGGATATTTTGCGCAATTTGAATGCAAGTGGCAAGATTGCATTCAGATCACACAATGTTATTATTATTATTATTATTATTATTATTTTTATTATTATTATTATTATTATTATTATTATTATTTTAAGGTAGGGGTCCGTCTTGCGGGTGGCCCCTCTAAAGTATTATCATAATTTTAATATCTATCCGTATTGAATTTTCATTTTTGCCCTTTAAACACCTGTAACTTTAATACCCAATGAAACTTGTATTACTTTTTAAGCCAGACAGTTACCCTTCAACTGGCAAATGTTTTTTTTCTAACCTCGTTACACAGCTTCGATTGTGCCGTGGAGCGCGTAAGCGGAATACGCGGAGTACTCGAGAGAACGCGAGTTTTACGGGGTAATAATAACGAGACAACATCAAATCAAGGAAAAAAAACAACGCTTCACCCAACAAAGTGGTGGTGTATCCGTCAAGCGGTACCCACCAAAAAACTCGTACTAACCGTAAATTACATATTTATTAACTGACAATTTAAATATCGGGACTTATATTACTTTATTTTATATTATTATTTTTTTTTTTTAATAAGCTAACAAATGCTTTGAATACTTAGTTTTGTACTCACAATATCTCCCACTCGTCTAAGTCTGGGATGCTGATGGAATCTGATATTGTGTTGACGCTTGTTTTCAGTTTTCTTTTTCTTCTTTTTCCTTTTGCAGTCTTTGAAATGTGGAATTCTTGGATTAACTCTTCCGGTACATTTTCTCTCGGTTCCCATGTAGTTTCTTTAGATCCCTGCCACTTAATTTTATAATGTTTCCGACCGTGAAGTTTCTTGCACGCTAGGATCCTATCTACAAAATAGGTGTCTTCTTCGTTTTTCTCGGTGTCTTCGTCTGCGGGAGTCTGGTTTTTATCTTCCGGGCGGGGATTCGACGCGATATCGAGTTCTGTATCTGGAGCTCCTGTTTCCTGAGCCGTTTGCTCTTCGAGTGTAGTGGTCGGACGATCCTTAGGGTTGGTGAACGGCTTGAGACGGTTCGCGTGTACTGGTGACTTGAGTTGAATATCGTCCGAACATCTGCGGACAGTGTATGTTGGGTTGCTGTCGTGCGTGATATAGTATGGTCCTGTCCAACGTTGGCACAGCTTCCGTGAAAGCCCAACAGGGGTTTTGTTGTTATATAACCATACTTTGTCACCTGTCGAGAATCTTGGGGGCTTTGCCTTTTTGTCATGCTGTTGTTTATACTTAAGCTGGGTGTCTTTAATATTTTGTTTTACTATTTCTCTGGTGACTTCGAAGTCTTTCTGTATGGCGTCTAGATGTTTATATGCTTCGGTTCCGATGTTGTTAGTTGGAATAAGCTCCGTATCTATCGGTAACTGGCAATCTTGACCGAATAAAACACGAAAAGGACTCATCTGCGTTGACTCAGTGCATGGTGTTGCCCTATACACGAACAGCACACTTGGTAAAAGATCCGGCCAATTTTCTTGTTTCGCATCCCAATACATTCGGAGTGTTTTTGTTATTGTCGAGTTCATCCTTTCACACGCGGCATTTGTCTGTGGATGGTAACTGCTTGTCTCCAGTTTCGTAATCTGAAAAAGTTTACAAAGTTCTTTGATAAGTTTTGACATGAAATTTTGTCCTCTGTCTGACAATAGTGTTTTGGGGGCCCCGTACCTACAAATAATTTCTGAATATAGAATTTTAGCTATTTCTGATGCTTCCATTGTTCTTAAAGGGAATGCCTCGGGCCATTTTGTGAAAGCATCAACAATTAACAAAATATATTTATATCCATTCGGAGAGGTCTTGAGGGGTCCTAAAATGTCAATATGGAGACGGCTAAATGGCGCTTCGACAGGTAACGGTTTTAGAGGCGCTGGATGGTGGTGGGTCGCATCCTTGTTTTTCTGACACTGGAGACATGATTTTACATAATATTGAATGTCAGAAAGTAAGTGTTGCCAAAAATACTTGAATCGAATGGACTGATAAGTTCTATCAATACCTTGGTGTCCACCCAGCAGTGAGTCATGATATGACAATAGCACATCATTCCTCAAACTGAGTGGCACCACGAGCTGTTTAATTAAACGGTCTATTCTATGGCCCTTACCTTTTGGGTAGTAGAGATGATAAAGGAT
The DNA here is from genome assembly GCA_031216915.1 of Pictodentalium vernedei. Lineage (NCBI taxonomy): Eukaryota > Metazoa > Mollusca > Scaphopoda > Dentaliida > Dentaliidae > Pictodentalium > Pictodentalium vernedei. The sequence continues at coordinate 704,484,652 of CM062296.1, forward strand.
TCCATCTTCCAAAATGTAGTCATTTGCTTCCAAAATGACTCTTCTAGCGTCTTTATCGTCTTCGGGTAATATTCTGTCTTCTAAATATTCGATAAAAACATTTACGTCCGGATCCGATCTTTGTTTATTTTTAATGTCAGCCTCGGAGACGGCTGCGACGCGCGTAATAGAATCTATTGGGTCACACTGTTGTATTACCTCTTCGGTTTGTGTTTGAGACGCCGCGTGTTCTTTAACATTGTTTGTGGCTATCACGGTGGCCTGGGCAGTATCGTTTATTGCCGGTTTTGTAATTTGTGGATATTCACGTCGCGATAGCGCATCCGCGTTCAAATGCTTTCTACCTGCTTTATGGACGATTTCAAAATTATACCCTTGTAATTTTAGCGACCAGCGGCCTAATCTGCCGCTACATTGTTTAAGGTGTCGTAAATATGAATTAGCAACATGATCGGTGATTACGGTAAACTTACCATTCGCTAAATAAACATGATAGTGTTTAATACCTTCAACTATTGCGAGACATTCGCGTTCTGAAATACCAAATTTTTGTTCTGCTTTAGAAAGAGACCTGCCTCCATATGAGACAACCACTTCCTTACCATTTTCATCCAACTGACCTAAGATATAACCTATTGAATATCCTGACGCGTCTGTATATAGAAAAAATTCTTTATCAAAATCTGGGAAAGCCAAAATTGGAGGTTTTGTCAGGGCCTCTTTCATGGTGTTAAAGGACTTCTCACATTCTGCATCCCACTGAAATGGTACATTCTTTTTGAGAAGATTATTGAGAGGTCCTGCTTTTTTCGAAAAATTGAACACGAAACGTCGATAATAGTTACAGAGACCAAGGAAAGCACGAACATCTTTGAGGTTTTTTGGACGGGGGAACGAGGACACAGCGTCCGTTTTCGAAGTATCAACAGAAATACCATCTTTAGAAAGAACGTGCCCCAAATAGCGTATTTCCTTTGCAGCGAAATCACACTTAGAAGGCTTCAACTTTAGATTTGCTCTACGCAAGGCCTCAAACAATTGTGACAAGTGCTGGAGGTGTTCCTCAAAAGACCTAGAAAACACAAGGAGGTCGTCTACGTAACACAAACATGAGTGCCATTGTAAATCTCGAAGGACTTCAGCCATGACCAACTGGAAACTTGAAGCGCTATTCATCAAGCCCATGGGAAGTCTTTTAAATTGATGAACTCCCCTGTGGGTGACAAAAGCGGTTTTGTGTCTGGAATCCTGGTCTAAATCAATTTGGAAATATCCTGAGAACATATCAAGACAAGAGAATATCGTAGACCTTGATTTTCCAAGAGTGTCGAAAACGTCCTCCAACCTGGGCAAAGGAAATGAAATGGGCTTTGTCAAGGCATTCAGTTGCCTGTAATCTACAGTGAACCTAAACGAATTGTCCTTTTTCCTAACCATAACAACAGGGGACATCCATTCCGAGACTGAAGGCTCAATAATGCCATGTTCTTCAAGTTCGTCAATTTGTCTGCTAATCTCTTCCTTCATTGCTGGTGAAGCCCTATAAAACCGACGTCTCACTGGGGCCGCATCACCTGTATCGATTTTATGGCTATATATGCGAGACATTCCAAGTTCGGACAAATCCTTAGCGAAGCAATCCCTATTCTGACCTATTAGCACCAAAAGTTCCTGTTTCTGAAGACTTGACAAATCAGAGTGGGATAAATCGATGCCAAGCGACTCGGCTTCGGCAAAGTAATTGTCATAATTGTTGGAACCATCATGACCAATGTAATTCACCGTCGCTTTGGCACTAACATCGTTTTTTCAACGGAATGCAGAATATCATCAGGACGGATGGGGTAAAAACAACCGATAACCTGTGAAGATGTGAGCCTAACATAGGAATTGGTGGGGTTAAGAACTTTAGAAACAGCCCTATTGTTAACCACTTCTACAAGCGTACGTGAGGCCAAAATGTTCTTGTGACTAACTAAATTTGAATCCGGTTCGATAATACCTACACGTGAAGTAATTCTATCAAAACCCACACGTACCGGTATAATAGTCTCACTTCGGGGTTCCAAAGTTACGTCCTCTAGCACTGTTACATTATTTGCACAATTAGGTTGTTCTTCGATATTGTTTATTGGAGCGTGTGTCATACCATTCTGCAGTATAAGAGTTCTCTGACCTAGGTCAATATTAGCCTTGTTTTCAGTTAAAAAGTCCATACCTAAAATAATATGTGCTGGCATTTTTTCCAAAATTAAAAAAGTTTGAGTCATATCTAGCCTACCCAGGGATAAATGTAAATTTGTTTCTCCTAAAACCTTCAGTAAATTGCCGTCTACACCCGCTATGAGTTTAATACTATGAGGAAGAATTTCAATTTTGCCCCACAAGCGAACGGACTCTAAGATTTCTTTTGATATACAGGAGCGACTGGCTCCCGTATCAACCAGTGCAGGAATTCTAGTATATAGATTTTCCAACCTAACGTCGACTTTATTTCCATCCATTTCCGTACTAACTGAGGTGCTTAGTACAGGTATCGCATTAAATCTGCATGTTGAACTGACATGGCCAATGCGCTTACACGTGTTACATCTATAATTCCTAGCGGGACAAGTTGATGAGTTATGGTAATGTCTTCCACATCTATGGCACAAGGGAAATTGTCGCCTCTTACCTATAAACGGGCGATACTCCCGACGTCTTGAGAAATCTCTTTCAGTGTGTAGTTGGCGCTGGCCACAGTCATTCCAGTGTTTACGTGGGTCAGAGTTACGTGGGATCTGGGCAGCTCGAATTGCATTTTGCTGAATGACTTTCTCCTTAATTTCACGAATGTAATCAAACATCTCTCGGAAAGCTTCTGTGGAACCCATTGTCAGTCTAGTGAGAGTACTGGGAAAGGTTCAAGCTAAATAGATGAACTAATTCGGATTCTCCACCAAATATGACCAAACGGTCCGCCTGCAAAGTGGAACCACGCGTTACCTCCACTGGGGAATCACTCACTCAGGTGTCTACACAGGTGTTAGCACTTTCTGATAAATAGAAATTACCGTCCCCTGGAACGCCGCCGTGGCAACGTCTCGGAGAGAGTGAATATTTATTTGCCAGAGGGCGCTTGTCAACGGAGGGCCAAGGCTGGGGTTGATCAACTTTGCCGGGGACCTAAGATACTCTTTTACCGGGGACAGGGGATTTTCACTAGCTCACTTTTGTAAATCGCAATTGCTTATTCACAAACCACAGAGTAGCGCCGCGCTTTGGTCAATTGCTTTCAACGGTAATGAACTAGCATGGGCTAATTTCTTGGCGGGGTTGAGGTTCCATCAATTCCTAGGGTACTCAGGGCTTCTTCATTAATAAGATAAAGACTATTAACAAACCAACAATTTTTATATATAAATCTTCTATACTCTTATTTACAAATAGCCAACAAATCCTAAATAAATAATCTCAACACTACTGAAATGAGTTTTGTGACTAGTCACTGAATTCCACCGAAAACAAGTACTAAAATATTATCTAAAATTAAATTGTTTCCCAAATTTATATTCGTAGAGAAAGGTCGAAGCTGCGACTACTGACAAGAAATCACGAAATCTTTCACTCAACCGCTCATGCGCGCATTTATCCTGTTGCGCCTACAACATTATGGGGAATTACCTTTAATACTAAATTTCACCGTTTAGAATATCTTATCACCTACAATTCCTGCTAATGGTGCTTCTAACTCGCAATAATAACAACTGATCATCTAATAACACAGATTCACTAATACACTTAAAACTGTTAACTAATAACTATGTAACTACGACGTGTTATCACAACTAAATATTATAAACTAAGTACTACATATACTCATCGATTCTTCTTCGGCGTCTCCCCTCGATGCAAATCATCAGATCGGGAATCCTGTCGTCCAAATGACGGCTTACCGGAACCACACAAATACATTAACTCTTTACTACACCGCGTGAACTAACGATTATCCCATCCTACCGAGTCTGTCCTGAGGTAAACTCGCGGGGTCTTATATAGACGCGCGCATCACCTATCAAAGACTTGATTTGGGCAAAGGTGCTAATTTACAAAAGACGGCTTTGATGACTTGCAGTGACATGAACTGACTTTTCAATAAGTTCTAATTTGGAATGCATTGTTTACACAGTCCCTGCATGACAGCGACTGAACAAAGAACACTTTCCGAATACGAACTTAATTAAATTAATGAGCTTACCCAGTTTACTCACACTGATTATTAAAAAGTTCCTTTCTTTCATTCATTCTAAATAACTCGAATTGTTTACTTATTTTTAAAATTTAGAATAACCTTAAAATAACAACCCTGTGATAATAGAGTGGATTTCTGAGGAGCCGACACTTTTGGAAAAATATTGGGATTTGATTGAAACACTTATAAAGGACATATGACAACAGAAAATATGGTGGACATTCTGTCAACAGCATTTTGGTGAACGTGGATGTGATCTCTGGAAGTTATGTGAATGGTGAAACAAAGCCCTACTCTTTCTTTCCAGACGTTTCTCCAGGATACAAGATCATAGAGCGACCACGAAATCTAGTCTGTCTGCCTGTAATAACTCAAGATTTATACAGTACTACCACTGAATTAACGGATCAAAATGGAGAGTTGCTAGATTTTTGTGGTGAACGTGCGACGATGCGATTTCACATAAGAGAATTTTAAAAAAAACAAAATCTGTTACTTGTATATATTTTATTAAACAAACAAAAAATATTGTTATAACATAAAATTTTTTGCACAATACGCATTCAGACTAAAATGAAGATTGAAGGTCACGACAGAACTGCCATCAACATAACTGCCAACTTCAACATACTGCAAACGATACTAGACATCAGAGAGAGGGTTATCGAGTGGATTTCAGAGGAGACGACACTTTTTGAAAGATGTTGGGAGTTTATTGAAACACGTATGAAGGACATGTGACATCAGAAAATATGGTGGACATTCTGTCAACAGCATTTTGGTGAACGTGGATGTGGTCTCTGGAAGTTATGTGAATGGTGAAACAAAGCCCAACTCATTCTTTCCAGACGTTTCTCCAGGCCACAAAATCATAGAGCGACCACGAAATCTAATCTATTTGTCTGTAATAACTCAAACTTTATTCAGTACTTCCACTGAATTAAGGGATCAAAATGGAGAGTTGCTAGATTTTTGTGGTGAACGTGCGACGATGCGATTTCACATGAGAGAAATTTGAAAAATAAAATCTGTTACTTGTATATATTTTATTAAACAAAAAAAAAAGACAAACAAAAATATTGTTATAACAATATTTTTTTGCACAATAGGAAATTGAGTAAAAATTCAACAAAGTTTTTTTTTTTAAATTCATATCAATTGATATATATATATAAAATTTATGTATATATATATGTATATATATATCGCCTATGTCAAGCAGGAATTCCGCCAGGCATCGTCCTAACACCGTACCACTGGATTGAAAATGGTGAGATATTTTGGAAGGTGGCCTCGACGGGAGTCGATCCTGGGTCTACTACACCCAATCGCCTGGCCATAAATGCTCTGCCATCATTCCAACTGAGCCAACGACCCCATAAAAGGTTGCAATTTACTCAGCCAGTATGTTAGTTTATATTTACAACTCGACCTCAGACCGATATCCGAGAATTGACAATTACTTAATTGATGGAATTGTTTTCTGTGATGATTCGTAATTGTATACACGTAGCCTGTATTTTATTGTGAGATTTACCAGTGGATCGTTTGCCTTAGCATCCAATGCACCTGGGACAGATTACTGTTATAATGGTCTATGCCACAGCTTTTAAACACAGGAATCTCATTTAATGGACGATCCGTGACGATGTAACTGCTTGAATTTAATTTATATCGCCTATGTCAAGCAGGAATTCCACCAGGCATCGACTTAACACCGCGCCAGAGGATTGAAAACTGTGAAATATTTTGGATGGTGGCCTCGTCGGGAGTCGATCCCGGGTCTACGACACCCAATCGTCTGGCCATAAATACTCTGCCAAGGTACCAACTGAACCAACGACAACCGTTGGCTCAGTTGGTATTTCCTGTTATATACATAGATATATATTGTATATACTTAGATAAATAGCATCACACTGGTACATTAATAGACTAACACAAAGATCCAGCGAAAAGTTTAAACTTTAATTTTCGAGTGCATATAGCACTCTTCTTCAGAAAACTAAAAACTACTGATTCAAAATAATTTACAAGGGTATTAAATACATTGAAAGGTGTGAAAAGATAAAATCCATAAAATAAACAAGTTACATGTATTACAAACGGGATAACCCAGAGGCTGATAAAATAATAATGGGAGTAAATACAAAAGAAAATATCTATTAGGCAATGGCGAATTTGGTGTGAACACTGGGTGATGGTATGGTTTAGACAGTACTGAGTCACTGAATGAATGGTAATTGTTTCAAGGTGCTGACTGTATGGGGCGTGATGAAACAGGTCTTGTTTTTTTTATTTCTTGCCTTATTCATTCCGATTCTGTGTGGCCCTGAAAATAATTTAGGAAAGATAAGGTGAATGAATGAATGTGAAAGAGAGGAGAAAAAGGGGAGAAATAAAAGGGAGAGAGAAAGAGAGAAAGAAAGAGAGAGGGGGCTTTGGAAGCAACGGTCTAAAGTTTTGCTCGATAGGAGGGGGGTTGTTAGATGGTGACAACCGATAGAAGACGCATCACCCGAGAGATTTTTCTCAGGATCACATGCGAGAGGTAACCGTCGCGATTAAACAGAGCAAAACACTGGACTGTAGCATCCCAAGACCGACCATCTCCCTTTCCTCGTTAGGAACTAGCATTGTACGTCCCTTGCCGATGTAATGTTTTATGTTGTTATACTTGCTGATGTAATGTTTTGTGTTGTTATACAGGCGTTATTTCTTGGGAGGGAAAGGCTCTTATAAGAAACTCCGTAAAGTTGTTTCCTACTGGTTTTCTGCCTGCATTTTCAAAACTTAACTTTGAGTTAGGCATCCTCTGAGAGATTTGCCCAAGAATAATATACACAATGTAAGGGAGAGAGGGGGCCCTTTCCTCTGTCACACTCATTCACTAACCTTCTCTTTATGGAATAAGGGGTGGGTAAATGAATGAGAGTGAGAGAGAAAGGAGGGCAGAGGGCTAGAGACAAAGCGGTATATTGTATATATTATAATAGGAAATAACAAAAAATAAATTGAAAAAAAAATCTTTTACAATATTAAATAAAGCAAATAATGACAAGATACATAATACAAAACGTGAACATATCCGACGGTCAGAAAAACAAACGTCATAGAGCATTGAAAAAGCCTGGAGATTGAAATTAAGTCATCAAGTCTTGAGCAGTGGATGCGACAAAATCGCCTGGACCAAAACGCAAATTAATAGAATTTCCAAAGCGCATCGTAATCAAAAAGGATTGACCATGAGACTGAGTCCTGGACAATTGAGATATAAAATTGAAAATGAAAGTTGGTTTCTTAGGATTGTTGACGTGACTGGCCACCAAGGCATTACCCATTCTCACCCAAACCGTGTTGTCGGCTTTGAGTATAGGAGCTCTGTCAGGATTGGCCAGTTCTGGTGCGCAGAAAATAATGGGAAACGTATTGTTTCTGAACAAACGAGGAGTTGTGTGTGGAACCAAAACGGATGGTAAAAGATTGTCTTTAAAATGCGCGAAAGGTAACGGTGTATTTCAAGCTCAGGCAGACCGTCTGTATCTGAGGAGAGGAAAGAATTTGATCGACGGTCGAGGACTGTTATTAGATCCGAATTTGCCTTTTAAAAACGTACCCATTCTCAGTTTGTTATTATGAGACAGTGTTGTTGTTTTTTAAAAGAAGGGAAATAACTTAGACACTATATAGTAATTGTTTATATATATTAAATAAGAATGAAGAAGAAAAAAAATAAACAAAACGGAGTTAAAAAGTGGCAATGTATATCCCGACTTATCGACTGTATTACCGACAGCACTTCCTTTAAACATTATTTAACGATGGAAAGAGATAAACATCTTTCGCTCAACAAGAGGTATGTGTGAATGACGAAATTGGTTGACGAACTGGATCTGACCCTCATCATCGTATCCATGGGTTGGGGCGCTGCTGGAATTCGTCTCCTATCGACCATGTCTACCAGTCCAACCGTCTTGGCGATAGAGGGCGTTGCTCTTGCAACAGGATTCTTGAGCATGGTTGGAAAATTCGTGAGTAAAAAAATTATCGTTGAAGGCCGTGAAACACTAGAAGATCAAAGTGTTGGCCAACGCGAAAATCAGTTCCATAAGCGACATGATATCTGCCTTTCTGGAGGATGGAAGGATTTCCTATCAGGAGTATTGCTACATTGACGAGGAAAAGGATAAATTCGACGCGTTGAAAGAAGGTATTAAAATAAAATCTCATTAGATTCTCGAAGAGGAGAGGGAGCATAATCTGATCAAAAAAGGCCGAGAAGAAGCCAGGGAATTTTTTTTAAACTCTTGGGAATACATAAAGATCCATAAATAGTGACTAATTTAAAATGACAATATAATGATATTATACATTTTAGAAAATAATAGAAAAAAAATAAATAAAGCAAAGAGTGAAATTAACAAAACAAAAATGTATTGTACAAAAGTTAAAAAATCTATAGATACGGATAACTTGCAAAAAGTGCAAACTAAAAATAAAAGGCAGATGCTTCGGGGCACTTGTAAAGTTTGCATTTCGTCTAAAACGCAATTCGTCAAAAGAGGTGGAGGAATGTTAAACAGACTCCTCAATAATCTTCCCTTCGAAATGCATCTGCCAGGCCGTCAGTTTACGAGACCAGGCACGAAATTGAACAAGAGGATTGAATAAAGATCTGACTCCGAATCGCTACCTTGACACAATGGAGGCGTGAAATATCTATTGACGGTCACATGTGTGTTTTCGAAATACAGATGGATGGGAGCATTGAACATAAATCGGGAAAATATCTTCACCACTTCTTCGCGAAAATCTGAAAAATTGTTGATGGACAAAGGTCGAGAATTTTACAACGTTCACGTTCGTTGACTCGTCGACATCTATTCTACAGAAAACGAGGGTCGAACGATGGAATACAACCATGAAGGAAAAAATGCACAGATATTTCACGGCTAACTTGGCTAAGAAATACCTAAATGTCTTAGATAATTTGGTTGACAACTATAACAACCGGCATCATAATTCCATCAAGATCACACCTGAGGAAGCTAGTGATCTGCGAAAGAAAAGGAGGTCTACACGAATCTCTGACCATTAGAGGTGGCATCGATGACAAAACGATCGAAATTTGCTGTGGGCGATCGAGTGAGAATTTAAAAGTGGAAAAAATTTTAAAAAGGTTATACACCTAGATGGACAGAAGAAATCCTCGTCGTCCTTTGACTGTTCTACACCGTACCCATCTCTTGTAAGATAGAAGCATTAGACGGTGAAGAAATCATGTGAAAATTTTATGAACAGCAATTGCAAATGACCGCGTTTTCTTAAAAAAAAGAGGACAATAATTTTTTGTCACATATATATATATAAGTAAGAGAAGAACCTCCAAAAATTAATATTAGACTGAAAAAAATGAGGAAATTATTAGACATAACGGAAGGTATAATTAGAGATGAAAATATTCAAGAGAATGAAGTGCACGAATATTTACCTGTGGCATAAACTAGTCTCAATAATGAAGGAGAGATAAGACTCAATATCAAAAAGTAATATCTCTTTCTCCATCCAAGTGAAAAAGGATAGGGTAGCGACTATGCATATGATGACTTCATTACTTTAGCTCATAACGGCATGATGCATCTTTTCATCAGCATATTGTGTAAACTCTCATGTCAAGAAATAGAAACCGTGTTTTATCCCTGTCAGACAACTGCGATGTCAGGACTTTTGAAATATCTAGACGATTTTTTCCAAATCTGAAGGACTCAATCAACTGTGGACAAAAGAAACCAGGTCAGATGCGACTGTCGACAATGTGGGTGCAGCCACGAGAAATGAAATATCATATCACTCAAGTGTCTTTGCCTAGAGGAACATTCTCATTTAGGATTCATCTGAAACACATTTTTGATTTCGCCAAAGATTACAACAAAATCGTCTAAAACACAATCTCACGTATTTTCATAAAAATGGTGACAATACCATTGTGAGAGCTGTAGCAACAGATGGCGAAAAGTGCATCTCAGTAAGGTGTCGTGGTTCATGTCACATGTACTACAGAGCAATGAGTAAAGACAGAAACTCTTCAAGATCATCAAATCAAAAACCAGATTACTGGTGGGATTCAGAATGAGAGAGTGCAATGTCGCAAAAGTTCCGTCATCGTTTCAGTTCAAATGAAGATTGTCGGTGAAATCTTCTTCGGAAAAAAACATGTTTCATCATAGAGGAATTTCAGTTGAACAGGATTGGATCTAAGAAAAGAATCCATCTCTATTCAATCATTGCAACTTGAGAAACATGCAGGTTCTTCTCAATTCCATGAGATATCTAGCCACAGGTAACAACTCCTTGCTTGAGAAGAACGACTTTTCTATGATATATGGTGATGCCACAGACTTCCGATCGAAAGGTCATCATGTGGACGCATTGATAAGCAATCCGACCATCTATCCCCTGCTCGTGTTCCGCATCAGCAAACAGAGCAAGAAACCTAAGAACACTGTTCTGGACATCATGATCAGGATGCAGTTCGATAGGTACGTACCTCGGCAGACTGAAGCTATCGCAGTTGCCATATCTGACAGAGTGTTGACGTTTCAGTCAGATGGAAGTAAAATGTTTGTTATTCAATAACTGAAAAAACAACATAAAAAACTTCTAAAAAACGTCAACTGTTTTTTTTTAAAAACACAAAAAAATCGAAAAAAAACTTTAAAAACTTTTTTTTAAAAACATAAAAAAATTAACATAAACTTTAACATAAAAAACATAAAAAGGAAGTTTGAGAACTTTAGAATTATTTAATAAATTTCTCAAACTTCCTTATTCTTTTTTCATCCTTCAAGTACTTCAGGTGTTCAAATCAATTGGAAGTTTATCCAATTTTTTATGCATTCAAAGAATTGCATTCGATCAACACAGATACTATAGAAGAAGTAGCTTTGGGATTAGTCGCCTTCATCATGAAATTAATTCTATCTCCCTCTTCAACTATCAAAGGTGTTCCGAATATGTTTGTATTTGCAATATTGATTTACCATCTTCTCGACTTTATATCTTTCGTTTTCTATGCTATTTACCCCACCCTGACAACAGCTCTATTCTTCAAGTCAATATAAGTCAGACTTTTTTGAACGTTGCATCCTCCTATCAGTATCGGATATCGGATATCCTACCTGAACTTGTAGCGGTCCATTTCCTCCATTTCCAAAGGACCATTCCGATTTGCCAGAATCAAATGCATCACTTTCCTCAGTTCATACGGTTATCAACTGTCTCGCATACTTTATTTTTCCATGACCCAAATCAAAGTTTAGGCATCCGTCATCAAATCGGAAATGGGTAGATTCGTGATTCGATTACCTCCCCTGTCCAGATCGCCTTCCATCACATCGCCTGTTTTCTCGACTTTAGTGTCGTCCACGTATTTCCTGCTGCCTGCACTAGAATTGTATTCCATATTGGCCTCAGGACCGAAAAGTTTGTTACTGGTCATGCCGATACCAGACTCCATCATTCCACCTGATCGTTTGTTGAGGTACCGATCGTTCACACACTCTTTGAGATACGTCTAGGATTTTGTGAGAGCAGAATCCACATAGCCTTTATTGACTGGTTGATTCAGAATCATTATCATTGATTTGTGAGAGATTGACGATCTTATTATTAAATCCGGCATTCAGATAGGTCTTCATTTCCTTTTTCTCATTCAAAGCATCGATGATCTTTTGTTCCATGACTTCGACATATTTTTTGTGGCAGAATCACTGGGATGCTCTGGTTTCCCTAGATTTGATAACTTGTGAGAATTTGCATCAATTTCAGAATTCAGGATTTTGGGAATAAGCGTTCTCTCAAATATTAAGAGAAACGTCTGTGCAATTCGTCTGTGTAATGTTTCATGTTTTCATCACTCGAATCTACAGGATCTCTTCACTAATCCTTTAGATTTCAAGTCTAGGTGATCAGACATGTTTTTATCCAGATAATTATCTCTCGCACACTTTTCAAATCTGTAACTGTCTGATCTGCATACCTTTTAGTCATGGCGTCACTGAAATCTATCAGTTTGGGAACGTTATAAAGCTTGTGATTGTTATATGGTTCCTTTTGAGGTTCATATGTGGTCATGAAACGATCGTTCAAGTATGTAACAAACATTCCATCATTGCCTTCAATGGCGATCTTTCTTTTTTCACAAGTTCATCAGTTCTTCTAATTTTTTTTGTTTATTTTCTATCTAATTTATTTTTTTCATTATTTATTTTATTTGTTTTATTTCCTATTATTTATATACTCTCCCAAAAAAGAAAGTGTGCATGCTAAAAAATAACACTAAAAAAACATATATATCATTTTCATTCATGGAAATTTTATTCAATCACAGATGAATCTATTTGTGATCAACGCTACGACAAATACTCTTGGTGCCATGGAGAGTCAAGACACTAAGGGTCAAACACAAAAGTCACACACTCAAAATCTGGTATGACCTCCGTCTGCATCGACTACTGCTGTGCATCTACGCCTCATGGAAGCGAACAAGTTAGCATGGAAGTGTTGTGGGATGTTGTTCCATATTCTGATAAGCTGTCTTTGGAGTTCCACAAGCGTTGACGGTGCATGGGGAAGCCGGTGTAGCTGACGTTTCATTTCGTCCCATACGTGCTCAATGGGTGAGATATCGGGAGAATTTGCGGGCCAGGGAAGAACATCCACTTGTTGTTGCTGCAGATACTGTTGAACAACACGAGCTGCGTGGGGTCGGGCGTTGTCCTGCTGTAGAATGACGCCGAGGCCGTGACGTAACGTCAAAATCGGGCGAATTGCAGGTCTTCGAGGACGTAAGCCGTATTCTCTCAGTCGGTTGATTACTGTTTGAGGATGTATCCGTCTCAGGTTAGGGATGTTCCTGGCTGTCGTCGTTGCCGTTTGTTGCCGGTTCGGACGACACGGATATACCGAACTTGTGCAGGAGTGGTAACTCGGGGTCTCCCGGAGCGGGGTCGGTCTTGAACGTCATCATGTTGTGCATGTCGATGGACTAGCCTGTCTACAGTGTTACGGTGGCAGTTCAAGTGCTGGGCAACCTCTCTGTGTGTTCTGCCAGCTCTAATCATACCCTGGGCAAGGAGACGTTGATTCATTGTCAATCTTGGCATGCTAATGTGGAGTCGTTTTAACAGCAGCGCAAGTTTGAATGTGAACGATAGGAATGCCTTACTTTAGTGTTTAAATACCCAAGGATTCACACTGCTGCATGAATTTTCAGACTCTCCACGTGCAAAACACGCCTTTTCACAAACGTGCAGCACGTCATTTAACGTTAATGCAATTTTAACGGGGAAAGCTGTTTTTGTGTTCAATATAACTTATTCAAGAACAGGTTAACACTATTTACACCTACGAAATTATTTTTTTGGAGTTTCATCAATTTCTGCAATGCACACTTTCTTTTTGGGGCGAGTATATAAAACAATTTCTTTCTCAATGTAAATCATTGAGGCTGTCTTCAAAATGATGTTTCGAAGACCATCTCTTGAGAATGCAGAGACACGAGTGTCCACAAAGCATAATAATCTATCCATGCTACAGATGGCGAGATTCTATAACTGTCGAAATAATAATTTGTTCTTGTGTTCTTAAACCATGCTACCCAATGAGTGCTGTCGTCCAAGAAATCGTGTACATTCAAGTTTCCACATTCAACGCCATCTCGCGGTTTTCTGGGTAGGGCATCTCTGGAAAAGACACTGCGAAAATGTTTTATTTTTAATGCTTTGACTGCATCCAACAGATCGATGTTAGACAAAGGTTCGTTAGGTTAGATAATGCCTTCTACTGCTATATGCGTATTTTCTTTTTTTTATTTATTTTAAATTTATTAATTAATTTTTTTATAAGTCATATGAATTTTATTTCTCCAATAAAACAACATTGTTTTATCATTGGAAATATTTTGTTTTACGTCTATTCAAAACCAACTGTACATTTTATTCCATTTTGTTTTTTAATTCTTTTTTTTCTGTGCTATTAATTATCTTCTAGATTTGCTCTATGTCGTGTATTCATCTAATCCTTCTTCTTGATTTTGTGGAATCATCGATTTTGTGGAATAATGACCATGACCTAACATGTTTATTCCATGATTTTCTTATCATTGTCAGCCAATAAAGCAATGTTATTGATTATTTCCATGCAGAGATCGTGCTTGTCTTTTACACTCTTTAAAAGTGATGTCATTATTCGCAATGTTTCTTTTGGCACCTTTACATTTCTTAATCGCCTTCCCATCTAAGTGGTAAGCATACAGTTTCGACTTTAAATCCACGAATTCTGTGATCTGTCTTCCTCCTAGCTCGTCTTTGAATTTTAACATCCACATTTTTATTCACACCCAACAGAATGTTAGATTTACGACCACTGGGATAATTGTTTGTGTTGAACCACATGTCGACATCTGGAGATATGTCTAGGTAAAAATCTTTGGGGTCTACCTCATAAGCCAGAATATCTGTCCCGGTAAACAACAGATTGGCTTTTGAATAGTACTTGATGTATTTGTAATGAACTTGCTACATCAATTGTTTGCTGATGCCCAAGATGCACGCTCCCAAATAAGTTGGTTTGTCGAATGTTAGACGTGTTTGTTTCATGTGAACGGCTACTAGATTTTCATCAAAGATGGTTCTATGTTTATAGCTTGGTTTCAAAATGTATTTTGTAGCCTGACTATCCACAATCACAAGACAAACATCAGTCTTTTTCCATTGATTTTCCGTACACAGAATTGGTCATGAGTTTACAAAAATCTTTCTCGTATTCAGTCACGGCCTGCATTCGCAAATTCGTGTTAAGATCCATGTACTTCTTCATCCAAGGCTCTTCATCAAATCGGATAATGCATGATGATTAATTTTATGCCATAATCTATGTAAAGTTTCAGATTTTCGAAGTATTTACGTTTATCATTTAAATTTGGAACGAGTTTATCAACTTTATTCCCTAAAGGATAATCGTTGTGTGGATCGTGTAACATTTTGAGACTTTCTAGATCCACCTGCAGAAGACAGGGATAATGCCACCAATTTTCCATCTCCTCACGATTCTCAACCTATTTGAAATTTCACGTCGGTAACAGATAACTCTTGACCCAACCATATAAATTATTAGTGTCTGGATATGTTATGAATTAACTCGGTTCTCATGCATCGAATCTTTTTTTCCATTTAGCAACTGTTCGCTTTTGCATATCTGTGAGATATCGTCGCCACTCCGCCTCTCACACCCTTTTCAAACATGAGCAACATGTCCATATGAGAAAATTCTAAATGGATTTCAGTTGTCTTTAACCGTGCATCCCAGGCCAGGCCGAGATCCATGTAATACCAAACCGGATCTAGATCGTAATGTCTCCAACATATGTCTCAAAAAGTTTCAAACATGTCTGCCAAGATAAGGACGTCTGTTTTCAGATAGAGATTGTGATAATCTCTCATGTATTTCATGTCGAATATTTTCCATACTTTTTGAGCATGCTCGTAGTCGACGTCGGAAATGTCAGCATTATATAATTTTGAATAAAAATTATCTTCAGAAGGTAGTGAAGGTTCGAATCTATGCAAACCGTCCATGTAATCATAGGGGTAGATCCTTTCCTCAATACTCTTTCTAATTGATGCTTGTCTCGAAAGTGTTTGGTCGTTATCCCAACTTTCTCCTTCCCTAAATAGTTTCTCGAGATTGGTCGACATGAATTTAAAACTATCTCTGAAGCATTATTCTCTCTTGAAATTGACTCCGGGAATTTCTCCATGTATTTTTTTCTTCTTCTGTCTATGACTGTCCATTTTGCGAAAGAAATGCATTGCTCTTTGCTTTTCACGATACAGTTTATATATCCTTGACTGACACTACGGAGAGATTCTTTAAGAACAGATGACTGTCATAACCCGACAGATTGTGAAATGTCTCTGGAAAGAACTTAGCATCTCGATATTTCAAATTGCAATTACTGTGTGCGGCATCTCGAAATTTACCCGTGTAGTGATCGTGATCTCTCACTTTCTTGTATTCGGGTGCTGAAGTTTTGATGAGCGATAGTCTACAGATGTAACATTCTGTGGCTCTCTTACACTTTTTCATTTGCTCGTATGTGATAATCATCTTCACAGAAGTTTTGAATTCCTCGTATATTTTTTTATTTGAGATTCCAAATCTTCCACGAATTTTTGAACCACGTCGTCATAATCCGACCGTTTCGTGTAGGTGTATGGACCCAAAGAGTGTCGATTGTCAAAAGAACATCTTCTGTAGAAAGAATAACCAGCTGGTATGTGCTTCTGATATTTTTTTGTGCAGCTCTGATGATCATCGGGCTTACACGGATTCATTTACACCTAGAAACATTTGAAATTGGCGTACTACACGAATGACAATCTTAGTTTTCTGTTGTGATGTATGAATTTAAGGTAAGTGGGCAGTTTGGGTTTGTCGACGGCAATGCATTGATTTGAGTTGCAATACTCCCTGTGACGTTCCAGGGATTATTTGCTATGGAAGGAATTCATACAGTTGAAACAGAAAAATCTTGCTCCCTTGTGTCTGCTAATCTGTGTCGCCAGTAATTGACTCACGCTCTTGACCCAACAGCAGTGTTGATTGCCGTCTTCTCAAATTAATAATACATTAATGTTTTTCTCTGTGAACTTAACATCAGAGGAAATATATGTTTTTTTCGAATCGTCATATCCTGAAACGTTGATGGTGATTATGGAGTTTTGAAATTCTCAAAATAATCGGTGTCACCTAGCCGAGTCACAAAAATCATTCCAGACCAAACTAAATTCTTAGAAGTTTCCACATACTTTGATACTCTTTGTGGATGCTTTTCTATGGGATATAAGACAGACGTGACAGCCCATTTGAAGTATTGGCTATCTTTATTTCCCATGTTTATTACAGCTTCTTTCTTTCCAACGAAATAAGGCAATTTTATATATGAAGATGTTCACAATGGATTGCACTTGCCGATATGAATTTATAGTTTGAATACTTCACCAAATCTCCAAACAATTGCTACATTCGTTTTGATACTGCTCCAAAGATTGTATTAATTTTTCTTTCATGTTATCGAAGATATTGAACATAGAAGAACTTTCGGTCATGGTTTTCGTATGAGATTGAAAATAAGCCACTTTTTCAACTTTACTCATGTTCAAATTGATCTTCTCCATCTGACACTTCAATACCATTTTCGTTTTGATACCAGTGCCAAGCATCGGATGGAATAAATCTAATACACTAGGGTTTATCTCGTTCAAGAAATGTTTTGGATGAAACTATTTTATACCCTTGACATCAAACGTTTTGAAAAATCCCTTTATGGCTCACCCTCGTTCTCTGGGAGTGGGCAACAAATGCGTATGACTTTAGCTAATATTTCTTCTATGTCACCGTCATTTGTTTCGAGTTCAGCAATAGCTGCTTTTATGATAGTCGTTATTTCATCTTCCTTTTTTCTCTTTTTTTATTTCTTTTGTCGCTGATTGAATCGGTATGTTGGGTTTTCATTTCCATTTTATTTGACGACCTTACACCATTCAAACACAACTGGAACACTTTGGACCTCATTTCTCACTGTTATGAGCCTTTATGACTCCGATCAGTTGTGGTTTGGCTCTATTTCTCGACGATTTTGTGATGCCGAGATTTCTTACATAATTTTTCAATTGAGCTAGATTGCACACTTGTAATAAAAATGACATTTTTTCATAAAACTTCAAAATATATTTTACAACATTCAAAAATTTTATTTTTTTTTATATTTCCTATTATATATAAAAATTGAACTTTATATTACAAGAAATTAAAAATAAAAATTTATATATGAGAAATGGGGAAAAATGATTAATTCGACAAAAATAAATGGAAAGTTTGCAAGAAAGATATAATTTTAATTTAGAAACATTTAAAAAACAAAACTGAATTTTTTTGTAAAAAACATTCACATATATATGAATATATGATAGGTAATAAAAAAAGAAAATAAAATTTAAATTTAAAAAAATTAATCACAAAAATGGCAAGGCAATGGAAAAAAAATCGGAATGAAAAGAATCATTCCTAACAAGAAATTTTAGAGTAAAATCTTTTCTTTTGAAACCTCATCAAATCGAATTGCAAGACGTTGAGGTGATAACGTTTGATGTAAAAACGAAAATTATTACATGGGATTAAAACTGACTGAAGATCAAAAGAGTTATTTTAAGAGTTGGAAAATTCGTGTCTGGAAATCCTGAAAGAAGAAGAGAAAGAAGATTTCGAAGATGTAGATGTTATTCCTATCTACGGCAAAGACAAGATATTCCAGAAAATCGATAAAGGTGTTGTAGATCGACTCGGAACAGAAGCTCTGGAAAATGTAAAAAACTAATTAAAATAGACATGATCATCGAATAGTTACATAAAAGTGAAGAGCCAAGAGTGACAGCCCGCCTGCTAATAAACGATATAACTTTGTAAAAAAAAACAAATTGTGAAAAACAGAAGAAACAAATTGTAAAAAAGAAAAAAACAAATATGTTAAATTTCTTATTTTTTTTTTATTTTGCAAATAAATGTTTTTAATATATATCAGTATTCTAATGTATTTTTTCCTTTTTTGTTTTCTTTTGTTTCGTATTTAATAATTAATTTCATTTTCTTTTTTTTCCTTCTCGAGATCAGAGTCATATATTCTCTGTACCGTAATAAATGCAAGATACTTCCACGATCATAATTCTTTAGATTTATCGGCATTTTCCGTAACTGCTCAATTTCGAAATTCAAAGGATGTGATTGCCCTTGACACTTGATCATTGTCTTCCGCCATTCTATCACCTCCTCCTCGTCGATTTTTTCCACCACCGATGCAAAACACAGGATTGTGATGTCTTTGTACACCTTGAAGAAAAGCCGGATATGTCTCGCTCATCGCTCTAGGAATGTTTAAATCCACGAGATGGGCACACGCTCTGCAGAAGACATCTCTGAGAAACTTCACACGCAGATGATTTCTCTTCATTATTTTTCGATTTCTCCTTAGGATCGTTAGTCTTTAAAAATGACATGTTTTTTAATTATTAAATTTTTTATTTTAAATTTTATTTCAATTTTTTTTTCTATTTGATAAAATATAAAAAAAAAAACATATAATATATATCTATTTCTTCAACACAGACAGATAGAACCGCGATCGATCGATTGGAGGGGAGGGAAAAAATCTTCTCTCTCTCATGCGATAATTCTCTACCGGATCGACCTCGCAAGTTGTAAAAACACTCAAAAGCGCAGGTGGAAAAAATACACGGTTTTTCCATTTTGTGATGATTTCTAGTGTTCCCCATACGAGTGATCAAACCCGAATCGACCAACTCCCATGATGAGAAACCTGAAAATACCGACAAAACATTACACGTTTTGACACTTTGTGTCGCGATGTGTGATTTCGCATCAGTGGGACCTAGGCGAAATCTATGAAATCGAGTGAGGCAACATTTACAAAAGCCGAGTAAAAAACATGGTTTGGTACTTGTGATTTTTCATCTCCGATTCACGGTGTCTTCACTGTCATCACTGTCATCTTGGGAAAGACTCCAACGAATTCTCAGAATGGGCCTGAACTAGACGAGCTGGGAATTTTCTCAGATTTTCTTATATTTTCTAAGATTTCATTTTTGCTCTAACTCCGAGATTCGACCGACAAGACGGGACAGATCCTTGTAGTATGTCTATCGACGATTCGATTTCTATCCGATTTCCGACTCGAAAATGTCACATGTCATCTCGTGATATACGCGCATATTTTGCGAAAAGTCTCTAGTATTGCAGGGTCGTTTGGACTTAGGTAATTTCTCGAGAAAATAAGCTCAAAGATTACGAGAAATCAATCAGAGCTTTTAGTGGACTCGAATCAGCAATTATACTCTACTACCATTATCATGAAACATAGGACCCAGATGCTTCTGTTACTAAATTATCAAGTAAATAAAGTGGTGATTTTGGGTGTGGAGTAGTTTTTCATGTTATACTTAGCGATACTGTTTTCTCTTGTCTAAAATTTACTTGCCACGTCTTTCAAAAGCGGCCTTTGCCCAATTACATAGGTGTCTAAGATAAGAATTCAATATTTCCGATGCAAGAGAGGGGTTTTCTACGATTAAGGATAAAGATGTACCATCGCCCATATAATCTTATGTTGGATTGGATTTCGTCTACGATATCTTTAACATAGTTGCTAAATAAACGCGGGCTCAAGACCGATCCTTGAGGGACTCCAGCTTGGATTAATTTTCTTTTAGAATTCTGTCGGTTAATTACGACACTCTGACTACGCCCTGTGAGATAATATTCAACCCAAGATAGCAATATACATCTAACTCGTATGGCATTCATTTTGTGACTGAGTCATGTATGCCAAACCCAATCAAAAGCTGTACTTATATCACAGAAGACAAGCCTCATTTCCTTGTTTTGATCAGTACAGTGCTAATCTAATATTGTGGTCAATGTCGATCAGCTGGTATATAGTACTATCTCCTGGGATAAAATATGATTGCAGATTGGTTAATAAATTATTTTCACTTATGAAACCGAAAACATATTTAAATATTAATTTTTCAAACACATTACTCATCCAACTTTTCAACGAAACCGAATTTGGTTTAGCTTAATTAACGATTTTTTGTGAATGGGTACAAAGTTGGCTTGTTTCCACAAAGAAGGAAAGTTTCCTCGGACCAACGACATTTTGAAGAGTGTGGAAAACAGAATAGCCAACTGTCATGAGAATTCTTTTTTAATTCTGTTTTTGAACGTTGTCAGGACCATTTGCCTTTCTTTTTCGTATCAAGGTGTTTGAAAAACATTTCAAATTCTCGAGAGCAAATTACTAATCCAGGGATACATAATTCATTTACTGGAATACTAGGAAGGGTCAGGTCTTGAACCGTATCACTTTGGCTAATAAAATAATTATTTAGAATATCCGCAATGTACTTGGAGTCTCTAACAACTTTATCATCTTCAAACAATGGAGGGAATATCTGACTAGTGTTACATTGCTGTACTGAAAAGCTTTCCAGTGCTTTCCACCATTGTTTAGAAGATACATTTTGCGTACAAACAGAAGATCCAGTCTTTAAATCGTATTCAAGTTTTGCCGCTATTGTTTCATTCGTACTTGCCAAAAGGCATGTCATTCTTGTGGATTATTGGTCTTTTTCACTTTCTTGCGAGACTTATCTCTAATTTTCATCAGTTTTCGTACACTAGAGATCATCCATTTTGAATGAATCCAGTACATACACTAAAAAACCTGTTATTTTAATATGTATTCTAGAGTTTAACCCTTGGGGACTAGTTCTAATTTTGTTGAATTCCTTGTGTTTTATGTACAACTAGACACATGTTACAACAGGCAGGCTTTTAGTGGTCTTGTTGATGGGAATAACAATACTTTGACAGTGGTTTCGATTGAAATCTTGGCTGCCTGTATAAGAAGCCAAGACTTCTTTAGATACCACTGCTAAGTCAAAGTGTTATCTTATTATTAGGAAGTAAATATATGTAGGATTACCAGGAGTTTATGGACACTTTCAAAATCTATAACAAGAATCCATTGAATAATTTGCAAGAATAAAACTTGCTTCTCGTTGTTTACCTTACGAAAATCATTTTGCAGACTTGTATCGCCAGGACAGAATCGGCGTCATCTAATTAGCTTGCTAGACAAACTGTAAATAATGATTAAAGATATGTCTATTCGATAAATTCACAGATTTGGTAAAACAAGTTCCAACAAGCCATTGTTATAACTACCGTTAATTAAGTTATTTTATTCAGTCGCGTTGTTAAGGCATTGTATGTGTATAAGTTTGTTAATTGTCTGTAAAACTTAGTCAGGATAGCTGATTGCAAAGAAGTTTAGAAACCCAACTCTCGCCATTGAACTATTACTAAATTTGCAGTAGAGCGCAAAGACGTTTAGTTTTTTAGTCTTAACATATAATCCCCGTGCAAAATAGTATAGTGACAAGTTCATCGGTCACAGTTTGGTGGAGTAATCTGAGCATACAAGTGACTCTCTGCCTCATTTGAAGATCGGTTGAAAAACATTTCTAAATCAAACATGTGCAGCGCTATTCCTTTAACTATAAAAAAAACTTGCTAAAGAGCTTAAATTTGGAGATTTTTCAGTTGTCAAGGGATTTTCACACAGGATAAGAAGAAACCCGTCTTACACTAAAATGGAGGAAGCCTTCATCTATCAAAAAGCAAAGATCTGCAGCCAAAGGTTTGAGAGATCAACAGCATCGGAAATAATTTATTAGAGGAAACAAAAGGAAAAGGGCCTCATTGAGGATACGAAGAACAATAAAACAGGAATGCGTAATTCGGTTTCTAAAGGGGAACCATCCAAAACCATTAATGTGGATGCACAAACTTTTTCTATTGCTCAAGTTGACTGTGGAGTGACAGTGTGTCCTTAGAGCGCAAATGCATCGGTGCAGCATGTATCTTGTTCGTCGAACGCGCTAACCCAGACCCGCTTTTATTATTTTTTTAGTACTTGTCACCTCATAACCCTTTCTGGTTGATTTGTTTTCGTCAGAAAGCCGAACGGGCTGCCGTTGTTAGTCCCCAGACAGATTATTTGAACAGCGGTCCATGTCGCACATATAAAACCCGATAATAATTGATTCTGATTCTCGCGTGGATTTGAAGCACTGAATTGCCGCTGAACACAAACACATGTTGAAGAATGTGGAGCTGTAACTGCGAATGAATGAGATCAAAACAGTAAAATGAGCTTACAACATCTTCAAGACAACAAAGCATCACTTTCAGCTGATTCACGATGGGTGGGTTTTGAGCGCATGGTTATGTTACTGTGCCCATTGTGTATTATACCACGTTTGCTTTATGTATTCAATGATACACGGTATATATAATACCGACTTTGAGAAACGTTCTGGCTGCCGACTGTGCGTTTGAGCGTCATGCAAGAACGAATCCGACTGGACGTTACGCGTGTGAGTTAATTCAAGTTTAATCGGGTAAAGTACGAGGGGCAGGAATGAACGACCCTTGGTGAAGTTTTTTTTCTGTATTTCACGCACCTTCGGCGTGAACGGAGATGGAAGATAAGATGGGTTAGCATAGATATGAATTCAAACACGTTTTAATATATGATATTAAATATCAACTCCATGCCATAAAAACGTCCACAAAACGAAACGATAATGGCTTACTTTTCATTAAAAACAAATCGCAGACAACAGTCGCAAAAAAAGTTCAACTAAAACTGAAAGATTTCATTTGTTCTCAAAAGCATAGCTAATGACTACTCTTCGTGTGAAGCCCAATAAAATATTTAGAAGTCCCAGTCCATTAAACATGAACACTTTTAACATGCCGTTTTCTGTAGATCTCAATTATAAATGAAAATCACAATGGCGTAGCTACCTTGTAAAAAAAGAAACTCTCTGGCGCAAAATGTGAAAAATAGTCAAATGTTAATAACAGTCTTTGGGCGGTAGCTGGTTTTGGTTGTTTCGTTTGGTAAACGAGTCATGAAATTTTATTTTGTCTTCCAATGTATAGATAATTGGACTGTTTAGTTATGTATTTTCCGTTTACAAAGAATATCGCCGTCTCGTGATCACTTGGGTCTTGTAAGCGTGTCCGTGGATCCGTAAGTCTAGAAAACAATGAGTTGGTATTGTGGCTAACATTTGTAAGAAGCAGCCCAGTGGAACATTGGGTTTGTCTTCACGTTTGGTCAAGGGTTAGCTACATGTTACTGTTTCTTCTGAGGTAATGATTTTTTGACAGTTCAGTTACACATTTTCAGTTTACAGAGAATATTTTCGCCTCGTAATAACGTGGGCTTTGCAATCTTATCTGTGGATCCGTAAATCTAGAAAATAAGGAGTTAACTCTGGTTTCATTAATTGGACAAATTAATTAAGGGATTAAGTGTATTGGCCGCGGACAAAACGCAGTTACCGCAGGTGAAACTCGAACGTTTCTACATTTCGGTTTGAAGTACAATGCTGTAACCGCTGAGCCACTGTACTCCCAGGCATGACGATAAAGGTTACAAACACCCTTTTCGCTGTTAAATACAAAAGAATAACTAATACGATGTATCCCTGGAGTTTGAAAGTGTTGTTAAACCCCAATAAACAGATAAACAAACCAACCGTCGTGCCTGTGTTTGGGATATCCCTTAAAGTAATAATTGTTGTGAGGATGTTTCATTGCTGGAAGGGTATTCATTATTTTCATGGTTCGTCCTTTTCTTTTCTAACTTCACGAGCTAATACGTTACTTCGAGGTCCAGAAGCGAGAAATGGCCATATTGTGACGATCGTCGGCCATTAGGCACAATATGGTCAACAGTTTCAGTTTGCAAACGCGGTTTGTTGGTTTAGATAATAGGGGTTCAAGGACATTTTCAACATCCAGGGTCATATCGTATTCAACAAGTATCCATGTGGAGAAAGCCGCTATACCCAGAGAGAATCACCTCGGATCAGCGAGTAATTATCGGACCCACAAACTTACTAATTTACCACAAGCAGGATTAGCTTTACCTGAAGGCTGGGGCACCTTCTCGTACTGTACGCTTCAGTATGAGGAGCCACTGTGCTCCAACTTATTAATCAGGATTAAGTACTCTTCCCAGGGACGACAGTGCAGATGACGCTGGGCAGTAGCATTTTAGTTAACTGATTTAGTATGGGATGGTTGGATTTCAGATCAGCTATCCATTATTGCTGGTATTGGTAGTTCATAATGCTCGATTCATTCAGATCAAAATATATTTATGATGTTACTCTCTTGTCATTTGAACTATTTTCTATATTTTCTTCACACGTTTCTCCCATTTCTTGTGTGTTTATATATATAAATATATATATAATACAAGAGCCCTTCACACATAATAATCAATTAATGATTTATAATGTAAGAACCGGTTTCTTCTAGTATTAAATATAATAATATTTCACGTAACTTGGTAGGACGCGGATAAGTGGATGGATATTAATTTCAGCTTCGATATTTCTCTACGAATTTGAGTTGAAAAACGATTCAGTTGTAAGTAATATGTTCGGGATTTATTATTGGCACAGTGATCAATCACAGGATTCAATTTGTATTTTATTAATTGAGATAACTTGTAAAAATGATTGACTCTGGAAAATAGTGATAGGTTATTTTATATATACTACTCAAAGTTTGCTAAGCACCAAGTATATCCAACCTCCCGTTTTACGTTTTAGTTGAAATATTGTGATGAAAAGTGTATATATTTTATATTTAATTATATCTTTAATGATTTAAGCACAGAAATTAAGATGTTTGTGTTTGACATTATTTTTTAGCTTTTGAATACGATAACCATGGAAAATGGATATTATTGGTAAAAGAGGAAATTCTTCAAATTTGACAAAAAGTTGACGGAGCGAACTGATATGGGTTCAATATCGAGTATGAGACCCATTATTGTTAATTACAGCTTGACAACGCCTTCTCATGCTCCCAATCAGGTTCCTGATGGTCCTTTGTGGGATGTTGTTACATTTTTGGACCAGCATGGCGCCAAGCTCCTGGACACTTCTTGGTTGGACAGGACGGACTGAAATTGCAAGCTGCAACTCATTCCAGACGTGCTCGATTGGATTGAGGTCAGGGGATCTTGCTGGCCAGTCCATACGCTCAGTCCCCTCCCTCTGTAGGTACTCCCAGACAATATGGGCAACATAAGGACGGGCATTATCGTCCATCAGAATGAATCTATCACCCACTGCACCTGCATACAATCTGACGTGGGCACCCAGGATCTCATCAATATACATACAGCTGTGCAGTCAATGTACCACGGTCAAGGACACAGAGCTCTGTACGTCCATCCCAGCTGATGCCGTCACACACCATTATTGACCCTCCACCACAGCGGTCATGCTCAGCAATGTTGGCTGCATGGAATCGCTCTCCTGGTCTTCTCCATACCTTAGAATGCCTATCTGTGTTGTCTAGGCAGTACCTTGACTCACCTGTAAAAAGGACAGGCCGTCAATCTTCTCTAGTCCGTCCAACGTGATGGATGGCCCATTCATATCGTGACTGGCGGTGGTTCTGGGACAGGTGAATGCGAATACATGGTCTTCTCGATCGGAGACCACCTTCATGCAACCTTGCCCGGATAGTCTGCGTCGAAACATTTACCCCGGATGCATTCTGAAGGTCACTGCGAAGCTGGGTTGCTGTGTCAAAGCGGTTCCTAAGAGCCTGAATGATCAAAAACCGGTCTTCAGCTGCAAATGATGCCCTGCCTCTGCCACCGCCATGTCGTCTGACTGGTGTGCCATACTGCTGAATTCTTGCCCATGCTCTGGTGATCACCGTATGGTGCACACCAAGGGCTTCACCAACGAGCGATGGGTAGCCCCTTGTTCTACCATCCCTACAGCCCACCACATTTCTGCTTCAGACAAATGTCTTACATTTGCATGCGCCATATTCAATCATTAAATCACAAGGGTTTGTGTTGAAATGAAGACTGAATACCCTACACATCTCATGTACATGTAGACAGTACTCGAAAACATCATGGAAATCAAGGGGTACATGCTTTCCATGACTGTCATGAAAAGTCTGCCTGTCAAGAGAGCTAATGTAAACACTGGGGACCATCTCAATACATTCCTCAATCATATCCACCAAAAATATCTCAAATGTGTCACAAGAAAATTTCACAATGA
Organism: Pictodentalium vernedei; assembly: GCA_031216915.1. Classification (NCBI taxonomy): domain Eukaryota; kingdom Metazoa; phylum Mollusca; class Scaphopoda; order Dentaliida; family Dentaliidae; genus Pictodentalium; species Pictodentalium vernedei. The sequence continues at coordinate 704,511,697 of CM062296.1, forward strand.
TGTGTCAAATATGTGGTGCTTAGCAAACTTTGGGTAGTATATATAAATTGTTCAATCATTGATCACTCTTCTCTTGTCAATGAATAAGCTCGGAGTGACCTGTGGGCCTAGTGTAGTATTGCCTCTTGTCCTCAGTCAATGTGCATCAGGTCATTCTTGTTGATAGCAACTGAGTTGACGAATAGTGCTGTATGGTGTCTCGTGATTAAACAATTGCAATCAGCAGGAATGAGCTAGTGCTTACTGGAATAGTTAACCCAAGAAAAAGAAATTCCCTAGAAATGTAGAAGCCCAGGCCCATTATTATATTCAACGTTCATTATCTCATGACCATCCATTGGTCAACACTCTCCTGCTAATAGACATCTACTCTTTCTGTGATGTTACTGTGGCGACGTCCAGGGAGCAGTGCTTTGTATTTATTGGAAAGGGCTACCATCATTTGTCATCAGACTCAGAGTCACTCGAGACTCACCCTGGTGGAAATCACCCACCCATGGTCACCATATAGAAAGATCCCCCAGTCATACATCTTCTCAGCAGTATATCGTTTGAACTCTCGGGTCAAGAGATGGAAACAGTGTTTCATCATGGTCAGGATACCATGATGTTAGGACTCTTGAAATATCCATACGATTTTCCCAAGCCTACAGGACTCAATCAACTGTGAGTGAAAAACATCAGCTCTGAAGCGAGTGCCGACAATGTGGGTGCAGCCTCAAGATTTAAACACATCGTTCAACCGTCGACGCCTAAAGGAAAGTTTTCCTTCAGGATGCTTTTGAAGCACATTTTTGGATTCACCGAAGATTAGGACAAAATTGTCTACAGATTAAAATACAACCTCACACAAGTTCATAAAAATGACTATGATGTCACTGTGAGAGCTGCTGATACGGATGCTGTAAACGTGCATCTGAGAATGTTTCCTTCGGAATGACCGTGGTTCTTCTATTTTATCTTCAATGCTCTGACCACATCCAACAGATCGATGTTGGGCAGGGGTTCGTTAGGTAAAATGACACCTTCTACCGATATGTTCATATTTTCCATTTTATTTATTTTAATTTTTTTTTAATTTATTTTTTTATATGTTGTGTGTATTTTGTTTCCCCACACCCCCCCCCCCCCCCCCCCCAAAAAAAAAAAAAAAAAAAAATTGTTTTTTCATTTTATTCCCGTCTCTTGGACATTTTTAGATCGACATTAATTATATATCCTTTTTTCCCTCAGCTTTCACTTATTTCTTCACATTGTCTCTTGGATCTCATGCAATCCAAATATGTTTGTTGCCAAGTTTCTTTTCACGCTTCTTTTCACGCAAAATTCCAAATAAGCATAGGAAATATTTTATTTTTCAATTCATCAAAACAAACTGTCTATTTTTTTCCTAATTAACCCTTTACCCAATGTAATAGTCAAAACTGGCCAGCGCTATTCACAAAAATCGCCAATTAATTTTCACTATTATTTTCATTTTTTTATTTCAAAAACATAGGTTATGACCCAGCTTTGGAACGAGCTCGTCGAGCTGGTTCCAAAGAGGGGTCATAACCTATGTTTTTGAGACACAAAATGAAAGTATTTAGTTATTCAAGAATTTTGTTTGCAAGTGTCATCTGCTTTTCATGTTAGGTAAAGGGTTAATTTCTTTTTCTTTTTTGCTGTTTATCTTCTAGTTTTTCTATGTTCCTATCAATATGCAGTGTCGTGTATTCGACTAATCCCTCTAGATTTTGAGGAATCATCGACTTTGTGGAATAATGACCATGAGCTAACGTGTTTATTCCATCTGATTGTACGATTCTATTGTCATCGTCAGTCAATAAGGCAATTTTATTGATTATCTTCTTGCAGAGAGCGTGCTTGTCACTTTGAGGGTCATTTATCAATCTGTGATACGATCAACTTGCGAACAAAACTCTTTATACTCTTCGAAAGTGATGTCATTATTCACGACGTTTTTGCCGACACCTTACACCTCATCGCCTGAGTGCTAGAATGTCCTATGTCCCATAGGGGACATAGGACATTCTAGCACTCAGGTGACGATCTCTTGGTCGCTTTCCCATCTAAGAGGTAAGCATACAGTTTCACCTTCAAACCCACGAATTCCGCGATCTGTCTTCCTTCTGTCTCGTCTTTGAATTTGCCCACCACCTTCTTATTCACAACCAAAGGAATGTTAGATTTGTGATCGCTGGGATAATTGCTCTTTTCGAACCATGCATCGACGTCCAGAGATATGTGCCAGTACAAACCTTCAGTCTCTAACTCATAAGGTAAACTACCATCTCGCTGAACAACAGTTCGGCTTTTGAATCGTATTTCCTCTTGGAGTATTTATAATCAAATAGATATACCAACTTCTTGTTAATGTATAAAATGCTCGTTCCCAAATAAGATGGTGTGTCGAATGACAGACGCATCTTTTCATGTGCAAGGCCACTAGATTGTCATTTCAGATGGTTCAACGTTTGTAGTTCATACATGGAATTGTTCATGAGTTTGAAAAAATCTTTCTCGAATTCGGTCTCAGTCTGCATTTTCAAATTTGTGTTGACATCTGTATACTTCATCGTCCAAGGCTTCTCGTCAAATCGGATAATGCGATGTATTTGGATTAATTTCAACTAATTTCATGCCATAATCCATGTTGAGTTTCAGATTTTCACAGTAGACTGCGTATTTACATTTTGTGTTAAAAATGGGAATGAGTTTGTCGACTTTGTTCACTTTCATTTGTTCAGATGCCAATGGATAATCATTGTGTCGATTGTGTAACGTTTCGGGATATTTTAGATTCACGTCTAGAAAACAGGGATAGTGTCTCCATTTTTCTATCTCCTCATGTTTCTCGACCCATTTAAAATTTCCCTGTTGGTAACGGATGAATCATAGCAAAACCATGTAAATCATTAACATCCAGATATGTTATGTATTTAATCAGTTCTCACACATCGAATCCTTCTTCCGTGTAGCGATTGTTCGCTTTCGAATATCTGTGAGATATCACCAACACTTCGCCTCTCATACCTTTTTTCGAACAAGAGCAACATGTCCACATTGGATAATAATTCCAGTTGGATTTCGGTCATCTTCACCAAAGCATCCCAAGCCTTGTAATACCAAGCCGGATCTAGATGTAATGTCTCCACCAGACTTCTCAAACATTTTCCAACACATCAACCAAGAGAAGAACATCTGTTTTAAGATACAGGTCGTTATAATCTCTCAGTGCTTTCATGTCGAATATTTTCCACACTTTTTGAGCGTGCTCGTAGTCAGTGTCTGAAATGTCAGCGTCGTAGAGTTTCAAATAAAAATGATCTTTGGATGGTAGCATCGACTTGTCGAATCTATTCACATACTCCATATAATCATAGGGATAGACTCATTTCATCAATATACTCTCCAATTACCACTCATCTCAAAAGTATTCGGTCTTGATATCGAATTTCTCCTTTCTTAAATAGCCAAACTGTTTATAGAGACTGGTCGACATGAATTTCAAATTATCTGTGAAACAGAAACAACTGAAAGTTTGCTAAGCACCGAATATTTGACACACCATTGTGAAATTTTCTTGTGACAAATTTGCGATTATTTTGGTGGATATCATTGAGGAATGTATTGAGATGGTCACCAGTGTTTACATTAGCTCTCTTGACAGGCAGACTTTTCGTGTCAGTCATGGAAAGCATGTACCCCTTGATTTTCATGATGTTTTCGTGTACTGTCTACATGTATATGACATGTGTACGGTATTCAATCATTTCAACACAAACTCTTGTGATTTAATGACTGAATATGGCAAATGAAATTTAAGAAGACATTTGTCTGAAGCAGAAATGTGGCGGGCTGTAGGGATGGTGGAGCAAGGGGCTACCCATCGTCCGGTTGGTAAACCCCTTGGTGTGCACCATACGGTAATCACCAGAGCCTGGGCAAGATTTCAGCAGTATGGCGCACCAGTAAGACGGTATCGTGGTGGCAGAGACGGGGCAAATCTGCAGCTGAAGACCGGTTTTTGATCATTCAGGCCCGTAGAACCCGCTTTGCCACAGCAACCCAGCTTCGCAGTGACCTTCAGAATGCATCCGGGGTAAATGTTTCGACGCATACTATCCGGGCAAGGTTGCACGAAGGTTGTCTCCGATCGGAAAGACAATGTATTCGCATTCCGCTGTCCCAGAACCACCACCGCCAGATATGAATGGGTCATGAACCACGTTCGATGGACCAGAGAAGATTGGCTACCTGTCCTTTTTACAGATGAGTCAAGGTACTGCATAGACCACACAGATAGGCGTTCTAGGGTAAGGAGAAGACCACGAGAGCGATTCCATGCAGCCAACCTTGCTGAGCATGACCGCTATGGTGGAGGGTCAATTATGGTCTGGGGCGACATCGGCAGGGATGGACGTACAGAGATCTGTGCCCTTGAACGTGGTACATTGACTGCACAGCGGTATATTGATGAGATCCTGGATGTCCACGTCAGATTGTATGCAGGTGCAGTGGGTGATAGATTCATTCTGATGGACGACAATGCCCGTCCCCATGTTGTCTATGCTGTCAGAGAGTACCGACAGAGGGAGGGGATTGAGCGTAAGGACTGGCCAGCAAGATCCCCTGACCTCAATCCAATCGAACATGTCTGGAATGAATTGCAGCTTGCAATTTCGGCCTGTCCAGTCCAGCCAAGAAGTGTCCAGGAGCTTGGTGCCATGCTGGTCCAAGAATGGAACAGCATCTCACAAAGCACCACCAGGAACCTGATTGGGGGCACGAGAAGGCGTTGTCAAGCTGTAATTAACAGTAATGGGTCTCAAACTCGATAATGAACCCATACCAGTTCGCTCCGTCAATTTTTTGGCAAATTGAAAAATTTCCTCTTTTACCAATAATATCCATTTTCTATGGTTATCGTATTCAAAAGCTAAAAAATAATGTCAAATACAAATAAAATCTGAATTGCTGTACTTAAATCATTAAAGATGTAATTAAATAAAAAATATATACACTTTTCATCACAATATTTGAACTAAAACGTAAAACAGGTTGTGAGGTATACTTGGTGCTTAGCAAACTTTGAGCAGTATATATAAATATATTTTTTTCCTTCACAAGATCTGAGTGAGATATTCTCTACCCAATAACAATGCAAAATACTTCGAAGTTTGTGAGATTTCTCGCATTTTCCAAATTCCTCAATTTCAAACTCCAATGGCCTCAATTGCCCTCGACACTCGATCATTTTTCTTCCTCCACTCTATCACCTCGGCCTCGTTCTGTTTTTCAAACACTGACGCAAAACACAGAACGATGTCGTCTTTATGTTCCGTGGTGTAACAGGTGTGCGATTTGATCCATACTTGCGAGATTCTGTTTTTTCTAACACTCGCGCAAAACACAGAACGATGTCGTCTTTGTGTTCCGTGGTGTAACAGGTGTGCGATTTGATCCATACCTGCGACATGCAACCCGGACATATTTCGCTCATCTCTCTCGGAATATTTAAGTCCGCGAGATGGGCGCACGTTCTGTAGAAGATATCTTTGAGAAGCTTCTCATGCAGAAGATTTCTTTTTGTATTCCCCGCTTTCTATTTCGGATCCCTGATCTCTACAAATGACATGCTTAATATTTTTTGAGTTTGTTTTTTAATAAAAATAATGAAAATATTATTTGATTTTTTTTCTATTTTATTTAAGTCAATGTGCGAGCAACCGAATAATTATTGAATAAAATAAACACTCTCAATAAAATGCCTGTCTAAAACACCGATGAGATTTAATATTTCACATCTGATCAGGGTAAATAAATGCAATCCGTTTTCGGCAGTTTTTGATGAAATTTTTCTCTCTCTCCACCAGCTCGAAATCGCCTATTTTCTGCCCTGCAACGAGTTATTTTTCTGCTCTGTCTCGCGATTTCTTAGAGATTTCTGCACTCCACGAAAGACAAGAAAAGCACACACACCGTTTCTTTCAGTTCTTCGAAATTTTCCCATTGTATTAACACTGAGCAAAATGGCGATAATTGAAAATCTGAGGGATGTCGAGGGTGCAAAAAGAGTAAAATGAAGGAGGAAAACCCACCATCTCCACAGTTCTCAAAAAATTCTCATTGGAATAACAGTAAGCAAAAAAGCGATGATCATTCTCGTAAATATTTGAGGGAGGAGATCTTTGCACTTTACAATTTCCAAATGGGAAATTTTTATAGAAAAGACTCCAATTTCGAAGTAAGCTGGAACCGACTATTTCGGAGATTTTTCGGGTTTTTTTTTTTAATTTTTCTAAAACTCTCCACATTAGACTCACCTTAGCCAATCCTTCCGCGCATACCAGCTCAGGCAAAAATGAGCTGTTTGTTAAGCTGTGCTAGAAATGTTTCAGGCTAAATTCCCATTGCTTTCAAGCTTAATTTTTTTAGTGAGCTGGAACTGACATTTTACTGCCGTGGAATCCGCTTTTAACATCTACTTGGGAGGATTGGGAATGTGGTAGATTGAATTTAACATTAATTCTGTTAACAATTATTTTCGAAGGTATGTCACGAATTAATTATGTTTAATAACCTGTGTTTTTCACGATGCATCAATATGGCTCTAATATGTGGAAACATTGAGAATTTCTCAGTTAAATGACAAATTGTTGCTATTTGATTGGGTAATTCTAAGGGTTTGTTAATAAGGATACTTTGGCACTCTAGAAATAAAATTGTGTACCGTTTTAACCGAAGATTGCTGGTAGAATTAATTCGATGAATAACTTTAATTTTTAAGAGCAGGGTAATTATTCTAAAACATTGTGATTTGTATATGTTTTTCGTGGGTGTATGTAATTTCGTACCCAAAACCATTTCGAACCCAAGCAATGTCGTACCCAAAACCATTTCGTACCCAATAAAAAAAGTAATTTCGTACCCAAAAACTAAAAATAGCTAAATAGAATTCCTTGACAATAATCATCGCAGTATTTTTGACAGTGATATATTTTAACAAAAATAAAATGTTTAATGTCGTGCCCGTTTAGGTTTAGTCGGAAACCATTCAGGAATGGTTTCCCGCTACCGGTGTAGTCAATAAAAGAGGTAGTGTGAGTCCGAGTTTGAAACAGACAGGTCGAATCAAGTTTTTGGGTTTTAATCTCTTGAAATGAAAGATATAAATGTAATTTGTAGATGGATTGTACTTATTTGAAAGGAAAGTAGTTAATTTTTTTTCTTCTTTTTTGTGATTTACGGACAACCTGTTATCGCTGAAACAGTAAAAGGTCCGTGCAGGTTTTACTATATCAAATTTTTCGCGATAAATTTTTTTCCACAATGGCTCATGACTTGGAATAGTTTTTCGTGGAAGCTGCATCTTTAATCTTAAAGCAGAATAGGAAAGATTCACAATTCAAAGCAGTTTGGTTTAAAACACTGTCATTTCAAAGTGCATTTTAATCTTTAAATTAGCTCTGAGTGAGTGGTAAAGAAGGACCCGGTAAAACACTGACATTTCAAAATGTACTTTTATTTTATAATTAGTTCTATTTTACTGGTAAAATAGGTAACTTTGTTGGATTAAATATAATAATAAATAAATTGAATTACATTTTTTATCTAATATCTGCATTGTGTCTACAGAGGGTGGTTATGCTCATTACCTTTTGTAAAAGTATCTCCCTGTTGTGTCAGAGTCGTGTGGCATCGGTTCTCATTGTTACATGTCGCGTATCAGGAATAGCCTTCTAGAAGTGTTGGTGTATCGTCTCTAAGTTCGCATTCGTAACAAACCCATTTGAAGTCAGTATCTGTCGAATGAATGAAAGAAAAGTTTCAGCGCGCCGAAGGCGCACAGGGACGATGTAGCATTGAAGTCCGTTGCAACCCGAATAACTTTATTCGCTTATGAATCCATGAGAGTCGGAAGCGAGGGCCAATAATCTAATTTGGTTTATCCATAACGGTTAAAAAAAAAGGAAACAATCCACCAATATTTTGTTTTTGAAAGCTGGGAGTTATCCATCAGCCTATAAGGGAGAGTGGATTCTGAGACTTGGCCATCTGGCCTGCCTTCATGGGGAACATATGACGGGGTGATGTAAAATAAAAAAGGAATAAAAAACACACTCACAGACACACACTCAAAGTCCTTAAAAGGGCTGTTATATCTTTATTCATATGTTTATTTATTTAAAATGTACACTGGCCCCAGCCAGGAAAAGCTTGTTTCAATCTTTGCTTGGTGGTTGGTTTCCTGTAAATGTTAACAAAAAGCTTGTCCAATTCCACCTTCGCTTCGTCTGGTTCAAGGAAATTTGAGACTTCAGTTAGAAAAGTTATGGGTAGAGAGAGCTAGAAATAGACTCTGACACAACAGAGAGATACTTTTACAAAAGGCAATGGGCATAACCACCCTCTGTAGACACAATGCTGATATTAGAAAGAAATTCGCTATTGTATTGTGACTGTTGTGACATTGTTGAAAATTATTGATGGGGCGAGGGGTGGGTTTCCTCGCAGCCAACTCCCCACACGCAGAGTTACGAGGCAGTCCTCACAGTCTCAAGTATCTGCAGAAACTCCTATTAGAACTGTTGAGTTATATCCAACTTATTGTCGTATTGTTGTGAATACTAATACAAATTAAAAAAAAACATCGTTGCAGCCCTATGAGTAGAAGCACTTGTTGGCTGTCGTATTCGAAGAGAACTGAACAGATTGAATTGGATTCGCAAATATACTTTTGCGCTTTGCGGGGTGAGAACATCAAGGGGAGCAAATCATCTGTTTATCTTCGATATCGCTTGAGCAGAATACAAAATGTCAGTCTCTTGCTTCGCTTGTCACTCCGATGGAGACATCGTTCGCAAACGGATTGAACTTACGCCTAAATCCACCATCAAATCAAATAATAGTGCCGCACGGCTTTTTAGAGAGTACTTGTCACAGAAAGTCTTTGATACTGAAGTCGAATCGGTTTTAAAACTTCACCAAAGTGAAAAACTTCTCCATGTGTGACCTGGTGTATAAACAACGATTTGGAAATAGACTCGGTCTATTTATAGTTTTGCTGTGACGTTTGTTTCGCTGTTTGGTTCAAAACCTGAGGCTCAGTGTGGGGTTTAAACTTCGTCGCCTGAGTCTTAATGTGGGATCATATTTTACATCTTAATGTGGGATCATATTTTACATCTCGTCATTATTTCTGTGTTAGGAGTCGGGACAAAATCGTTAACACGGGCAACATCCAGGGTACATGGAGATTTAATACCTGGATGTCTCCTTTTCAGCCATTCGGCTTGCGCCTCATGGTTGAAAACCGACATCCAAGTATTAAATCTCCATGTACCCTGGATGTTGCTCGAGATAACTTATATTGTCCCTGTATCCGTATGCATCACGTCTTCTGACTGCTCAACGTGACCGAAACAAATAGCCATGGTATCGGCTATCTTCAAAAATGCGGGTGATAAGAGCTCGCGCCGTTGTTCCCCGTTGGTCACTCGAGAAACATCCAGGTGATAAAAATAACCTTTGACCCCCCGACTGAGTCACATCGATTGCAGAAACTCCTATTAGAACTGTTAAGTTATATCCAACTTATTGTCGTATTGTAGTGAATACTAATACAAATTAAAAAACATCGTTGCAGCCCAATGAGTAGAAGCACTTGTTGGCTCTCATATTCGATGAGAACTGAACAGATTGAATCGGATTCGCAAATATACTTTGGCGCTTTTCGGGATGAGAACATCAAGAGGAGCAACTCATCTTTTTATCTTCGATTTCGCTTGAGCAGAGCACTTCATAATTTATTTTGCGGTTTCCAATGGTCAGCGTAGAAATGTATGCTATTAATTCCACCTACCTCTTACAAAATTCAATGACTGCTGCTCAATTCAAAATCTTCAAGTTTAAACCCAAGTGGGGTCTGAAATTGTGAGACATCGTTCCCGAAATTCAAAATGCCTCCTTCCATGTTCCATGTCCAGTGTCGTTTTAAGTGAATATTTAAGCTATTCTCCCAAAGACATGAATAAAACAAACAACACATCTAACATCCTGAAGCTTGTTCCATGGAAATACAATGCACTCTGGAAGGCTGACTTTACACGGTTTAAATACTTTTTCAACGAATTCAAATTCACCAAAGTGAAAAACCTCTCCATGTGTGACCTGGTTTATAAACAACGATTCGAAAATAGACTCGGTCTATTTATAGTTTTGCTGTGACGTTTGTTTCGCTGTTTGGTTCAAAACCTGAGGCTCAGTGTGGGGTTTAAACTTCGTCGCCTGAGTCTTAATGTGGGATCATATTTCTGTGTTAGGAGGCGGGACAAAATCGCTATCTCGGGCAACATCCAGGGTACATGGAGATCTAATACCTGGATGTCTCCTTTTCAACCATTCAGCTTGCGCCTCATGGTTGAAAACCGACATCCAGGTATTAAATCTCCATTACCCTGGATGTTGCCCTAGATAACTTTTATTGGTTCCGTCTTTTTACGCTGTAGCAATGGTGGACTTGATGTATTGGCCAACTGCGTGACGCTTCTGTGATGTCATTTTTCAGTCTAACCGTTTGAATTTCAGCAGAATACCAAAGGAAATATGTAGGATGCATCAGAGATTCTTCAGACAGAGATTTAAATGGAGACGTAATGGGACTGTCAAGCTTCAACTCAAAGGCAGCATGCGCTTTCTACTGCTATCAAGCAGGTAAGTCGGACAGAGGCGGTAGAGGGGAACAGGCTGTGGGTTTTCATTTTTAAACCAGAAAATTTAAGTCCTTTAGTATTTAAAGAGTTGTTGGTGAAATCGAAAACAAACTAAACAAAGAATATATTTTGCAATCAGAAAGGAAAGAGTTATCTTCTATTCTTAACGGGCTGAGTGCTGGAAGCCACTATCATGACTTTGAAGAAAAGCCGGGGTACCATGCTAAAGTTTATATATTTTATATTCATGTTATATAGTCAACTAAAAGAAAAATGTTATTTCATCTTTAGATATTTGCGGAATTAAAAACTCAGTGGAACGTGCCTTAGAGCACTCTCCAATGATGTTTAGTAAAACAAATTTTAGGAAATAACTCATTACTTCCAAAAATAATTCAGCACTCAACCAGTTAATTGCGTGCCATAATGCATAGAAAGAAAGAACTGATGAAAGAAGCAGATATCGTTTTGAGACAGCAACGATCGAAGAGATAAAGCCACCAAAGTCAAACGTGTAGGCTACAAACGCGTTTCCTTTATCTAGAGGATAACGTTGGGTCGTAAAAATGCGTTTGAAACTGTGAATTCAGGCATTTACATAAGCCATTATCAGGGTCGTCAAGTGAACAGGGGAAGGGCAATAATAATCTCAGGACCCGGTGTTGTCGGGCCCCGCGTCACTTAGTAAGGATCGATCGCTGTAGTATACAGTCCACATATGAAAACCCACAAAGTTGTTGTCCAAATGAGTAACTCACGGCGGTAAATCAAGGAATCCTCGGCATTAGACACCCCATGAATGATCCTCTCTCTTGCTTACCCCATTTCACTGCTCGGATAATGCGATCTACATAATGCGTCCTTTATGTGTTGTCTATTATTTTCGTTTATTAAAAGTAACAAAAGGAAACTTGGCCTTTGTATGACAAGCTAATTGGAGGCAATAATTCGCAGATAACATGTAATTAAGATGATCTGTCAAAATCTCACCCTCCAGCACCAAGTGTCCACTTTAGCTTTTTGTTCAGCGAATGTTGTTTACAGTAATTTGCAAGTCCTCATTCTTCCCAGGAAAAAATAGAAAATATCACCTCCCAGACTTTTATATTAATGGAAAGAACGGGGATTGTATTGTATGACACGATGCGCGTACTGTTATCTTTAACAGAGAAAAAGTTACAGAACATCCAAAGATGGTGAAAACGCTGTTTTCGTATTTTTAAATGTCTTTCCGCAGAGAATAATAGCAAAACATTCAATCAGATTGTTAAAAGCTAGCTTCTGTATTGTTGAACCGGCTGGGGTCTGGAGGCTGCAAGCCTAAAGGTCCTCAGTTCAAATCCCACCTGCGGCAACCGCGTTGTGAACTTTGGCAAGACACTTCACCCCCATTGCCCATGTGGGGGCTCAGTGGCCTTGTATACTGTCTTCAACCAATGCTAACCCTGTTTTTGTGGAGTTAGCATGTTGGGAGCTGATAGTTGCTCGCCTTTGCTCGGTGGTTCTCTCGGTACTTCGGCTTCCTCCACCCGTAAAACTGTTGTGCAGAAATATGTGACCTTAAATAAATAAATAAATAAATAAATAAATAAATAAATCCCGTCTATTGGAAAACGGCAGGCTCTGAATGTGAATCAAGATATTGGCCGGGTTAAATATAACCATTTGGGTGATGTGAGTTAGGGTTAGGCGGTGGATGCCGAAGACTTTGGTTCAAACCCTATCAATCCTGGATTTAGAACACTTCCGAATTCTCAGGTCAGTTTCGATAATAGCTCACACCCTGCCGGGATAATTTCTTATTGTGGCCAATATATATACATTCGTCTAAATAGGTCAAAAACAGCACAGGGAAAAAAATTTCACCCAGCTGTCGGACTGAAGACCTTCCAGACATAACAACAAAATATATACACAGACGACGAAAGAAATTAAATGTGGCGATTAAAGTTCTCGTAGGTCAAGTTCTGACTAAACGGGTGTGTAAAACAGCCCGAAAAGAAAAGAAAAGCAAAAGGTAAAACAATTACTGTTAGACGTATTCTGAAAAGTATTCTAGTATTGCGTAATAACGCAGAATATTATCTTTACTTGTTGCCATCCAAGGAAGATATGATACGGTAATTTTTTGCATAATTTACACTTGAATACAGAGAACAATGTGAAACGCGGAACATATCTTTACTTGTTGCCACTCACGGAAGATATGATACGGTTATTTTGCGCGTATGACACTCGGATACTGGGAACAACAAGAAGGGTGAAATGGCACAGTGTTTTTGTACGCAATATATACCACTCAAAGTTTGCTAAGCACCAAATATTTAACACATCATTGTGAAATTTGCTTGTGACACATTTGCGATATTTTTGGTGGATATGATTGAGGAATGTATTGAGATAGTCCCCAATGTTTACATTAGCTCTCTTGACAGGCAGACTTTTCGTGACAGACATGGAAAGCATGTACCCCTTGGTTTTCATGATGTTTCCGTGTACTGTCTACATGTACATGACATGTGTTGGGTATTCAATCTTCATTTCAACACAAACCCTTGTGATTTAATGATTGAATATGGCAAATGCAAATGTTTGGTGGTCACCAGAGCCTGAGCAAGATTTCAGCAGTCAGACGACATGGTGGTGGCAGAGATAGGGCAACATCTGCAGCTGAAGACTGGTTTTTGATCATTCAGGCCCGTAGGAGCCGCTTTGCCACAGCAAGTCAGCGTCGCAGTGACCTTCAGAGTGCATCCGGGGTAAACGTTTCGACGCAGACTATCCGGGCAAGGTTGCACGAAGGTGGTCTCCGATCGAGAAGACTATGTGTTCGCATTCCGCTGTCACAGAACCACCGCCAGCACGATATGAATGAGCCATGGACAGCGTTGGATGGACCAGAGAAGATTGACGACCTGTCCTTTTTACAGATGAGTCGAGGTACTGCCTAGACCACAGAGATAGGCGTCCAAAGGGTATGGAGAAGACCAGGAGAGCTATTCCATGCAGCCAACATTGCTGAGCATGGCCGCTATGGTAGAGGTTAATCATGGTCTGGGGCGGCATCAGCAGGGATGGACGTACAGAGCTCTGTGTGCTTGAACGTGGTACATTGACTGCACAGCGGTATATTGATGAGATCCTGGATGTCCACGTCAGATTGTATGCAGATGCAGTGGGTGATAGATTCGTTCTGATGGAAGAAAATGCCCGTCCTCATGTTGCCCATGCTATCGGGGAGTACCGACAGAGGGAGGGGATTGAGTGTATGGACTGGCCAGCAAGATCCCCTGACCTCAATCCAATCGAACATGTCTGTAATGAGTTGCAGCTTGCAATTTCAGCCCGTCCAGTCCAGCCAAGAAGTGTCCAGGAGCTTGGTGCCATGCTGGTCCAAGAATGGAACAAAATCCCACAGAGTTCCATCAGGAACATGATTGGGAGCATGAGAAGGCGTTGTCAAGCTGTAATTAACAGTAATGGGTCTCATACTCGATATTGAACCCATACCAGTTCGCTCGGTCAACTTTTTGGCAAATTTGAAAAAAAATCCTCTTTTACCAATAATATAAATTTTCCATGGTTGTATTCAAAAGCTAAAAAATAATGTCAAACACAAATAAAATCTTAATTTCTGTACTTAAATCAATCATTAAGGTATAATTAAATAAAAAATATATACACTTTTCATTACAATATTTCAACTAAAACGTAAAACAGGTTGTTGGATATACTTGGTGCTTAGCAAACTTTGTGTAGTTTACTTAAATAATGGAAAATAACGCGTTTGAATGACTCAGGCGAATGAGTGGTTGGATGTGTGAATACTAATTGTGAACTTGCCTCTGCCTTTGTAACCAGGGTGAGGTTAAGATAAATGATAGATGGCTCGTAATTCTAAAGCTGAAAAGAAAATTTACGCGTAATAACGTGCCACCCAAGGAAGATATGATAGGGTATTTTTGTGCATAATTTACACTAACTTGACTACAGAGTTCAATGTGAAACGCGGAACTTATCTTTACTTGTTGCCACCCAAGGGAACTATGACACGTCTATTTTACGCGCAAGACACTTGAATATGGGGGACAATGTGAAACGCGGAACATATCTTTACTTGTTGCCACCCACGGAAGATATAAAATGGTGATTTTCTAACTGAGTTCGTGATTAGGTGCTACACAGTCACTTGCCAGGTAATAAATCGACCTGTAAGACGTACGCCCATCTCGAACATTTTTTTTAATTCTCATATAGCAATTAGGATGACGTGACGAATAATCCCATAATACGGTATACATCGGTATGGCACTTAACGTTACGGAAAATAAATTAGTCAAAAGCGATTGTCGCTGAAAATGGAGTAATTTCCCGAACATGACGGCAATCTGACAAAATTTTACACATATATATATATATGACAAATATATATTATATAGGCAAATAGTGAAATACAGTTCAAGTGACATCATTCTGGGGTCAAAGTTAATGGATGAAGACTGTTTGGAAAGAATAGCATGAAAATTTTATGCCATTCTTTCCAAACATTCTTCACCCATTAACTCTGAACATTATTCACCCATTAACATTGACGCCGGAATTTACGTAACGTCAAACGTTATTATGCGTTTTGTCACTTGAACTGTATTTCACTATTTGCATTTCATTGTTTAAGATACTGTTCCCGGAAGAAAACCGACTTGGTCGAAAGCTCGTGAAAAAGTATAATCATAGGTCGAAAAGGTGTTATTTTTTCCTCCATCTATATCAACTACGACCTATGCGACTCGCCCACTTGTATATATATAATATGTTTTATTATGCCCCACGTTTGTAACATCAGCCGTGATTGGTTAATAAGACACCTTCTAAAAGTCATAGTACTGGAGTTTTGGGGCAAAACACGGGTACTATCGGAACGTTTTTCCCTGGAGAGAAGAGAACGAAGAAAATGTAAGCGCCACTTCCATTGATCAGCGTCGAATTTCTCAACACCAAACGCTGGCTCCGTGTCCGTTTAGCTTTTCAACACCGGTAGACACAAACTTACCAATAAATATATCACCTTCAGTGGGTGTGTTTTCAATTTTAACTGCAAACAATGCATTCAAAAGAATCAGAAATATTACAAAACTCACTCACGTGTTGTTCACCACTTCAGTGAATCCTGAATATGAGTCTCAGTTATGACTTGTGTTTCACTCCGCTTAATTCTATCAACTGTTGTCCGAGAAACATGAATTTATATTCCATTAATTTAAATCACTTTTCACACAAGCATTAA
Organism: Pictodentalium vernedei; assembly: GCA_031216915.1. Taxonomy (NCBI): domain Eukaryota; kingdom Metazoa; phylum Mollusca; class Scaphopoda; order Dentaliida; family Dentaliidae; genus Pictodentalium; species Pictodentalium vernedei. The sequence goes on from CM062296.1 coordinate 704,527,699, forward strand.
CAATGAATTATAACACGAACAGCATGATGCAGTTGTTAACATTGGCATTTGTTGATAAAGAAACTCCCAAAGCGACGGCACTTGTGACAAGTCATTTTCGAAGAGACGTCATTCGTTCGAAATGACGTCATGTTTTTGGATTCGACTACATTGTTGTTACAAGATCGATGGCTTGTTGCAGTTAACGCTTAACAAAGAAAGTCATATTTTGTTCGGCATAATAAAATAATTAGAACGTTTCTTTTCATGTTCTTTCGGTCGATAGTACCTGAGTTTGTGTGATTTCTGAAATAAAACCTTCAGCAGCTTCGCTGCTTCAGGTTTTATTTCAGAAATCACACAAACTCAGGTACTATCGACCGATAGAACATGAAAAGGAACGTTCTAATATTATAGTACTACTAAAGCTGTGATTATATTTTCAGGTTACAAGTATTGTGGTTTACAGAATCGAGATTGGTGTTATTGTGGTGACAGTTATGGAAAGTATGGAGTGCTCGCTGAAACGAGTTGCGGTTGGACTTGCCTTGGCAATAGTGACGAAAAGTGTGGCGGGGCTTGGGCAAATTCCGTTTTTGAGACGGGCTTATAAAAAACTAAAGCTTGTGCCAACGTTTGGAAGAGGTTGCGATGCAACTATGCATGTCCTATGGAGGATGTGTGAAATGAAATTCTTCCTTTCGAAAATTGGCAAAAATTGATTATGTAACACTCTCGGATTACTACTAAGATTTGAAGATCACAATACGTTATGTGAAGACTCTGATGGGATATTCGGACAGCGAGAGCAGGTCAAATAAATGAGCACAAAAAACATTAACATTATTTTCAGTGAAATCTAGGTCATTTTCCTCCCAACAATGAACCCAAATAGGTCTGACGTTCTCCACAAAGTAATAAACAAGTCAGTAAAGGCATTTTCCTGTGCATGGATGACCACCACTCGATCCCAAATGTGCGTGCAACGGTATCTTTAGGACTGATCTCGCGGTAAGCGTACCATGCGGATTCCTCTATTAACCAATGAAGAAGGCACGTTTCTTTTTGTATGTTCTATGTGCCTGTAATCTGAAAGTTGAAGCAATTGACCTGACCTGCAAGCTTTATTTTTACCGGAAGCTGGAGAAATGTATACCGATTTGGAATGGAGAGCTCTCAAATACGTCTTAATTTAATAGCATTTGCCTCACAAATTAACATATTACCCAGAAGGAAGGCGATTCTTCGCTAAAAATATTTGACGCCTCCTTTTCAAAACAAATTCTTCTTCTTAACAGGTCATGGCTAATTTAAATATTCTACAAACACGTTTTGGGGTTATAAACCCCAACAGCGAGCAAGATAGTTTGTTCTGGAAAGACTTTAATACGGTTGTGCAATGCAGATGCACTGGGTAAAGTCAGGGGATAGCTTGGGTGGATGGGGATTATGTACCTGATGAAACTGTGTTAGGTGAGCACGGTTGCTCAAGGGTTACGGCAATGGACTTCAAGCCGAAAGGTCCATGGTTCGATCCCCGCCAGGAGTAATTGCGTTGCGCCCTTGGTCAAGGCACTTAATCACAGTTGCCTATGTTGGGGGCACAGTGGCGTTGTGCGCTAAGACGTACTGCACATCGATGGTATACTTGTCTTCAAACAATGTTAACCCTGCATGTACATAGTTATTATGTTGGAGAGTCTGACATTTACTCGTAGGTTGCTCGGTGGTTCTTTCCGGGTACTCCGGTTTCCTCCACCCGTAAAACTGTTCGACACAAGGTGACCCTGGCTGTCGAAAGTTTCGTTAAGACCCCCCCCCCCCCAAAAAAAAAAAAGGAAACTGTGTTATCTGAAGTATACTATTCAAGAAAAGTAGGGGATATCCAAACTAAATGATATTGATATTTTCAGACGATAGTATTGGATACGCGTGACTTGACACATCAGTATGTTACCAAGTTTAGTGTGGATCATGAATGTCATCGACCCACGAAAACTTCGTGCAGGTTTTTCGCACGAGCGACGCGTTAATGTCTGTGGTGTACGTTTTGAAATTTTCATTTGTACTGGACGGGCTTTTTCAGAGGTCTCGCCGTTCTTTTCTTTGTATAAACTCGTTTATTAATAGTTTCTGGTCGAAAGGTAACTTTTGAGGTATGCGAAGACTGACACGTGACGAACGTTTACGTACCGTTGGCATGTTGGAAGCTGAATGGCTCAAATTCTCAACGTTACTCTGATTAGCAGGTTGTGGTCACTCTTCTGCCAGACAAACAATGTTGATGACAGAAGTCGGTTAGGTCGCCCAAGGGCGAAAACTGCTAACCAGGATCGTTTCATTCGAACCACAGCATTACGTAACCGCCATCAAAGTGCCTCCGAAATTGGACAGCAGCTGCACCGAGTGACAGATGTGGGAGTCAGTGGTCAGACTATCCGAAATCGCCTACACAACTGGAATTTGTACGCTCGACCACCTCGAATAATTCCACGTTTGACTGAACGTCGCATCGCAGCAAGGCGTAATTGATGTGGAGCACGACAGCTCTGGGACAATCGGCCGTGGAGCAACGTCGTGTTTTCCTATGAATCGAGGTTCACACTTGACCTCCACGACAGTCCAAACAGAGTGTGACGGTGGCGGAACGAACGATGCCACGACGTAACCGTCAGGCAGCACGATCGTTTTGGTGGTGGATCGCTTATGGTGTGTGGAGGCATAACCATAACAAGCAGAACAGCATTGCATGTCATCCAAGGGCGTGTCAGAGGGCAGTACTACCGTGACATCATGTTAGCAGCTCATGTGATGCCATTTACGCGACGTCACGGCCGCCGATGCATTTTCCAAGACAATAGTGCAAGAGCTCACAGGGCCCGTGTCGCTACAGAGTTCCTCAAAGAGCAGAACATCACTATACTTCCTTGACCAACAAGTTCAGACCTTTCGCCAGTCGATGACGTCTGGAATATGCTTGGCAGGCGTCTACAACAACCACAACAGCCCCCTACCAATGTCCAGTAACTCGCCGCTGCACTGCAGGAAGAATGGAATAACATCAGTCAAGCTGATGTTGGACCTTTGGTGAGGAGTACGCCACTCCGCGAACCGAGGAGGATTTATAAGGTACTGCGGTCTTGAACTGAATGTGGTAAATTCTCTGACTGACCGTCCATGTCTTCTTCAGCGCAGTGAGTGGAATGTGTACTTGTCAGACACCCAACAACTATCGCTGAAATCATTCACCAGATGTCAGAGTGCAATGCCTCAACCGTCTTTTTGATGAAAATATAAATGTATTTCTTCATATGTCTCACTTTTATCAAATAACCCCTACTTTTTTTTAATAGTATATTTTGTATTGCTCTGACACCCGGAGGCAACGTTTCAGAATATTTGAGATTCTAATGTCAAGACGGGGTGTTTGCGGAAGTGAGAGAATCTATGAAAACTTTTTAATCGAGAGCTTTCACCTAGTAGGTGTAGGGTAGCCCAAAGTAAAGGGATCGCCGGGAAGAGGATCATGAAGGGTTGCTACCAAAGTAGAGAAGGGATCAGAGCAAAGAGGTCTTCGTGGTAAGGAAAAGCCCGCATTTGAAGAGTACCTGGTTGGTACCTTTCTGGGGTCACCACTGTTTAAACCGAGGTCGCTTGAGCTTGGAGTAAGTGGACAGAAACGGCCATAATGAGAGCTAAATGTGTAATTTGGGCGTTATTGAGACCGTAGAACATTTTCTGTAAAACTACCCTGAGCATCTGTCTGAAAGAACATGTATCACTGGTATGGGTATTATTTCAGAAACTATAGGCATTTTCTTAGAGAGTAAGATGGAAGATAACTTTTCAAACTTTTTCTCCAACCAGTTTGAACATTTGACCATGATTCCAACAAGAAACCCAGTTAAACGTGAGAAAAGCGCATTTTCACCAGATTGTGGTGTTCTATAACTTGTTTCCACTTCATTGTATTGTTCGTGGGCTTCCACAATGTTGTATCTCGAAGTTTCTAACATTTCAAGAGAGATGAATAACTGAATAACGCCAACTATGGGAAACACAAAACAAAACTGTCGCTCCTCAAACAGAAAGGCTTCAGATAACATTTACAACTAGATTTACGAAACCCGTTTAAAATTTGTACCGGTGTAAAACACTTTCACACGCGTGCAGCTGAAAATCAATATGTGCGAAACTTAGGAAATTCTGATGCGGTTTCGCACTGATCGTCCGTGTATATGAGAACAACAGAGTTCGCAAAACAGCCCCGTATGTTTTACAAGCGTTTAAAGCGACATTACATTTAATAAGTGGCTAAATTTTCTTTTTGTAATGAATGTGAGGGGCGCGGTGGCGTTGCGGTAACCGGTTCTCGTCAGATCACCGAAGTTAAGCAACTTCGAGCCCGGTTAGTCCTCGGATGGGTGACCGTCTGAGCGATCGATTCGGACTCCCGCGTTGTGTCCTTGGGCAAGGCACTTAACCCCGACTGTCCACGTGGGGGCACGATGACGCCATGTACTAAGGCGTACGGCACGGTGCACATGCCTTCAACCAATCTAACCCTGCCTGTGCTGCAGTGCGGAGTTACATGTACGCTGTTGGGGAGCTGGCAGCTACTCGTCGTTGCTCGGTGGTTCTCTCCGGGAGCTCCGGCTTCCTCCATCCGTAAAACTGTCACGGTAATGATAAGCCATTGTGCATAAGTATGTGACCTTAAACACCAATAAATAATTAAATAATGAATGTGAAACAAATTTTAGAATTAGCCCAAAATGAAAGCGAAGAACAAGCCAGGAGTCGTTCATTACGTATTTTCAGGGATCACGCAAACCCACTAGAGTAATTTGCAGACGATAATTTCTTGAATCGCTCTATAATTTCTAAAGAAACCACTAGGGAATTACTTCATATGATGCAGGCAGACATAGCGAGGCCGAAACGAAAGAGTAACGCAGTCCCGTTAATCTTGAAGTTTTCGTTTTTATGTTACTGGCTCTTTCCAAGTGGTTGTAGGGTTATTCAGGACATTCCCAGCCTGCAATGAGTTGCCTCTCGTGGGAGGTCATACAAGCAATATGTCCGAGGAAAGGAAAATTTCTAAAAATGCTAGTTGAAAACAATGACCTAAATACTTTTTTTTAAAATAGGGGGCCAGGAATAGTAGTCTGCGTCGGCTGTACATGTATACCTATCCTTAACCATGGAGGAGCGAACGCACAACGTTTTGTAAACAGGAAAGGATGGTAGAGTATCAACACACTGATAATATTCGATCACCAACTGCGCTTTCGAAGCGTTGTTGCGCGGCGGTATGGCTCAGAACACGATTCACGGAGTTTTGACTCGTCAGCAATAAAAGCAAGGTTTTTGAATTGAGAGATACGAAATATACTCTTGGGCGACGCCGGCTACGAAGCTAACTGGTTTCTTCTTACACTCGTTCGACAATCTGGAAATGACGCAGAAAGGCGGTATAATGCTACCCACAAGAGAGCAAGAAACGCAGTTGAGCGTAGTTTTGGGGTATATAACAGGGGGCTTCCAAATATCGCTTTTGGTAATCGATTACGGCGGAAGGTAAGGGTTATTTTCTGTTGGCGAGTATAATGCCGGAGTTGCGTTGACTACATTTGGTAATCGTTTCTACAATTTGCACACTGTTAGCCTCAGTTGTGTCGGTTTTATCATCTGGCTGGTCTCTTTCACCATTTCTTTCACGTGTTCCTCCGATTGTTTCATGGGAAGGTGTAAAACCAGTCTCATGTTGACTTGGTTCTGTAACTTCGCTATCGTAATCAAATCTATTTATTATCTGACTGAATTCACCGGGCAAAAGATCCAAACTTTTCTGTCCTTCATCGTCCAAAACTGTCGTCTGCAAATGATCTCCACCAATGGTTCGTATGTCTCTCGACTTCGCCCCAAAGGTTTTTTTGGCCGTTTGTTTCAAACGCCGCCAAAATTCTGGATAACCTATTATTGGTTTTCTTGCTTCTTTTTCTGTGAACTGATCTTTCATTTTATTAGCTACCATCTTCCATGCATCCTTTTTAACCCTTTACCCCACGCAGACGATATCAAAATTTATTATTTTAAATACATTTTTTTTAAATGTTTCAAAAAATTTCAACAAAACCATATCATGTGACCCCTCATTGGAACGAGCTCAATGAGCTCGTTCCAATGGGGGGGTCACATGATATGGTTTTGTTGAAATATTTTGAAAAATTTAATTGTTTCAACTGCTCAATTTGCATATTACGCGGGCGGATGCGGGCGATTCGTTAGGTAAAGGGTTAAGCGATTGATATCTTGTGTCTCTTTTTTAGTTTCTATCAACTCTATTCTTTCTTTTTTTATATCAATCAGGGTCAATCGTTCCTCAAGGGTGAAATTACTTCCTCTTGCGTTTTGTTTCCATATGTGGTGTTCAAGGTTTCACATTTGGAACATTACGACAGAGATTTGTTGATTATTGAACGAAGGAACAACTTTGTTCAACAAAATCACTGAATATATGTGCTGTCGGAAAAAAGAAACGAAAGTTCAGTTTTGATAATATAATTGTTTTATCCGTAGACCAAACGTAGTAAAATTTGACACATAGCAACCTCAGTGTACTATCTAAAGAGTCTTTACTTGAAATTCAGTCAATCATGACCACGTGCGACGCTGCATGCTTTCAACAGATTTTCGACAAAGCGTGCATCCGGGGCACTCCCACGTGTCTGGGCTTGAAAACCATACCAAATCAAAGTTTTGAAGAGTACATATCATTTGCACAACATTTCCTTTCAACTTGATTGAAAAGCAAAATATGCCGCGAATGTCCGAAGTTGATAGCGGTAGTGCTATTGCTCTAATTATGCAGGGTCAATCGCAACGTCTCGTAGTCCAGCACTTTTGGGTCCATGAGTCAACGGTAACTCGTTTAGTTGGGCGTCTCAGAGCCACAGTAAGATTAGCTGACCGTCCCAGGAGCGTTACATCGCCACGTCAAGATAGAGGCATACTTCTCTCACACCTCCGTAACCGATTTTAGACGGCGACGGAGACGGCGAGTCTAGTTGTAGGCACCCATGGTCGCCTAGTGTGTCCAAGAACAGTTCGGAATCGTTTGCTGGAGTTTAATTTAAGGCCACGGTATCCCTACGTCGGTCCGTAACTTACACCCAGGCGACGTCAACGTCGATTGCAAGGGCTGCGGGCACATGCACCAAATCGGTCTCACTTGGTCCACTGGAGACGTGTGTTATTCACTAACGAGTCTCGGTTCACGCTTTACAGGTCAGATGGACGACAACGTTGCCATCGATGTCGAAGTGAGCGATATTCCGACGCGTACGTTAAGGAAAACAACAGATTCGGGGGAGGGTCTTTTATGGTTCGAATGGGGATTTCTTATGGCGTGAAAACACCTTTCGTGGTCATACAGGGCAATCTTTCAGCCGTAAGATATCGAGATCAGGTCTTTATGTCTCACGTCCTTCCACTTATAAATGAGCGTAACCTTACGTTGCAGCAGGATAAAGTGAGGCAGCACGTTTCTGTGGTTTGTCGTGACTTCCTCAACCAAACCAACATCCCTCAAAGGACCATAAACAACTTGATGGGGTCAACGGTAAGGAGAGTTACAACAGCGACTGAAACTCGGGGTGGGCACACCCACTATTGATTTTCATCAGAAAATGGCGTTGTGTACTCATGTTTGAATGTTATCCATGCAAATGCCGTCTGTGTTAAGACAAGAAAACTCGTCAAAATTTAATCAGTAATGAAGAAATAACATCAAAATCTAAGCAATAATCATCCATAACACATTTGAAATATTTACCCTAGAAAAAAACTTGCGTTCCTTTTATCTGCTAGTACGCAGGATAAATCACAATTTGCCCGTGTTTTGTACTCGTACCGGTAACAATGCTTTGCACGCTTTTCCTGAATACCGTTTTCTTTTCGGACAAACCCTGATTAACAGCACGTGTGAAAGGTGAGTTTAACAAGCGATTTGTCTTGTGCGCGTACATTTTTAAACGGGTTTCGTAAATCTGGCTGATGATGATCACGTCTTCGTATTCTCTGTCTTGGCATTCGTGACCGTAGTTCCATTCGAACTTACACCCGGGACATCTTTCCTTCAACGCTCTGGGAATATTTTCTTTCACGAGGTGGGCAAACATTCTGTAAAACACATCTTGGAGAAATTTGTGATGCTCTTCTCCTTTTCGTTTTTTAATTTCATCTTTTCATCTATCCATTTTTCATATATAATTTTTTTTCCAATTTTAATTTCATTATTTTCCCCTGAGATATGAGTCGGATATTCTCTGTTCAGTGATAAATGCAAAATATTTCCACGGTCGTAATTCGTCAGATTTTTCGGCATTTTCCGAAACTGCTCAATTTCGAAATCCAAAGACTGCGGTTGCCCTCGACATTTGATAACTGTCTTCCACCATTCTATCACCTCGTCCTCATCGAGGTTTTCCAACACCAACGCAAAACACAGGACTGTGGTGTCTTTGTGTTCTGCAGTGTAACAGGTGTGCGCTTCGATCCATCCATCCATCCCTCGAACATCCAACCAGGACAAGTCTCGTTCATCGCTCTAGGAATGTTTAAATCCGCGAGATGGGCACACGTAGGGTCTGCGAACATTCGAGATTCGATTCGATATCGATATCAAACGTCTGCCTCGACACCGATCCCCTATCAGTCTTAAGATTCGATTTTTCGAATCTCTTATGCTTTGTCCAATTTTGTTACATTTCCAACAAAAAATGGATAAAATTGACATTAAACAATTCATTCATGTAGGCCCAGTTCTTATGTAATTGATTAACTGACAATGTTTAATTGTTAGGTTGGAGGAGCGGTGGCGTAGCGTTAACCGGTTCTCGTCAGATCACCGAAGTTAAGCAACGTCGAACGCGGTTAGTAGTTGGATGGGTGACCATTTCAGCGATTGATTCATGCTCCGGCGTTGTGTCCTTGGGCAAGGCACTTAACACCGATTGCCTACATGGGGCACGATGACGCTGTGTACTAAGGCGTACCGCACGTCGATGGTGCGCATGTCTTCAACTAATCTAACTAATCTAACCCTGCCTGTGCAGGTGGTTCTCTGTGGGTACTCCGGCTTCCTCCACCCGTAAAACTGTCACCGACATGATATGGCCCTGGATGTTAATGTGTCGTTGAACTCTAATAAATAAATAAATATAATTGTTAGGTTAGTCGTCCAGACTATAGATCGTCCATGGGTCTTGCAAGACATGCAGTTACTTTCCCGGACCTCCTTATCAATGAATAATGATCTTCGGTTTGGAAAGGATTCATATTATCCTGTTTGATGCGACTAATTGTGCATTTTTGTGGAGAAACTAACATGTTAATACCGCGAACTATACAATCACGACCACGAAAATAGACTCAAAATTAAAGGTAAGGCAGTGCAATCGACCCAATTTAACGCTATTAACAATGCAACGCGTTACAATGACCATCGATGGGCATGACCGACTAATAGGGTGTCCAGTCTTTTCGTTCCTTTACTTGTTCACTACATGTTCGGCCCCCGGGGGGGGGGGGGCTGTTTTATTTCTTTACCATTTCGTACTGAGTCGCTTCGCACTTAATCGTGTCGTGCCCATACAAACAGGCTGCAGTAAGAGAGTGATGTGGAGATCCGAGTGGATGCGTGTGCCGGTCTCTCAAGCCGGAGGTCAAGGATTTGATATCCGATTGGGAGAGACTCCGAGATGACTCCTGAGGCAACATCAGTTGTGATATTGATGCTGCTGAAGCGTACAGTCCTAACACACTACAAATGCAAACACGGATGGAACCCTGGATATAATGAAGAACAGAAGCAACAGAGCACAATTTAATATGCATCCCCAAATATACCCCGTGCCCCGCCTGCCAGGCGAACTGTCTCATCTCAGGTATATACCCCGTGCCCCGCCTGCCAGGCGCACTGTCTCATCTCAGGGTATATCAATTTGCCGAGTCGAAGATACAATATCGATTGTTGCCAAGGAGGTGAGATGTTGCGTGGCACACGTTGGCAGGAAGCAGTCGCTGCTGTCATAGATTATGTTGAATAGTGACAAGCTAATATGACAAAAACTAAAACTTTGTATAATTGGGCTATCTGTTTCAGCGACGGTGCAAAAGATAATACGCCTACAGTTAAAACTAGAAGTCATGTCATGCAATGCGCACAGATAGCACGTCGATCTGCGCGTTAATCTACGCGTTATGACCATAGTAAGGCTATCAAATTCTGTACATATGGCCTGTGCACAAGCAATGTGTCAGCCAATGGACCTCCGGGTAACTCGGAGGTCCATTGGCAGAAACATTGCCTGTGTTTGCTATGAGTAACCAGGAGAACCTGCCGTACTTTGGATGCCATTCGATTTGGCAATTGCGCGCAATTCCTACGCGCAATTAAGCCCAGATAAGCGCACAATTCGTGATAGGACTTCTAGTTTTAACTGTACCTGTTTCAGCGACGGTGCTACAGAGAATATTTATTTTTTGGTGTTTGAGGTGTTCAATCTGTCTTGTATATAAGGGTCATCTCGGTGTCCTGTAACTTCCGTTTGATACAATACGAAATAGCTTGTCTGTTAACCCTTTACCCAACGTAACGGCCAAAACCGATCAGCGCTATTCTCAAAAATCGCCAATTAATTTTCATTATATTTTCATTTGTTGTCTCAAAAACATAGGTTATGACCCCTCGTTGGAACGAGCTCGTCGAGCTCGTTCCAACGAGGGGTCATAACCTATGTTTTTGAGACAGAATATGAAAAAAAATAGTTTTCCAAGAATTTTTTTTGCAAGTGTCGTCTGCTTTCCATGTTAGGTAAAAGGTTAAGATTCAGTTTGAGATTTGATTCGATATCGATATCAGAGATGAGAGTCGATTCGAGATTCTATTCGAAAAACAAAATTCCCCAGGCACACGCCCTGTAGAAAACATCTCTGAGAAACCTCTCGCGCAGAAGATCTACATTCATATATTCCGATTTCTCCTTGGGATCATTGATCTTTAAATATGAACTGCTTCAATATTTTAGGGGTTTTTTTAATTGATTTTATTTATTTTTTTTCTCTTCATTTAAATATATAAGAAAAAAAAAACTCAGCTGATGTTTTCACTACCTCAAAAAATCACATCATTTTTTTTTTTCTGTGGAAATGGGGACGTCAATATTCCTCTCATAGTCCAGGCACATTAGACATAAAAATGAGAAAGTAAGAAAAAAAATCGGAGAAAGCTGATTTTTTTATATGTTTCCGGGACACACATTGCGGATAAAGTGTGAAAAGTCCCCGCGAATCCGAGTTGAGCTTTTTTAGTTATAGCGTTTTTTTGATGAAAAAAAAATTTTTTAAAAAAATTCGACCCAGCTCCATATTTCTCATTCTTATTCGCCTTAGTAGGGTGAGAATCATAAATATCGTGCTGAATTATATTGAGAATACATATCCCCAACAGAAAATGCCAACTTTGTACCAATCCTCACACTCAGTGGTGAAATATTCACGAAAATGTACAAAATTACGAAAAAAAATTTATTGTTTTCATACACACAACGGTACACAACGTCCATTAAATCAAATCTACGACTACTTGGGGAGTTAAATTATATATCAAAAATTGCAGAAAAGCAGTGGCTTTATAATGATATATAACAATAGTCATTTATTCCATAATGAACTGGTGAAACGTGTGAAATATTAACCATACCCCCTAAACTCAAATTCAAACGGCATCGACTTTTCTCATTCAAATACCGTATTATAGCATCATTGTTTCACGTTTGTCCAGTGACGTTTGACCAACCACTTTATATCAAAGCAGTGGAGATTGTGTCTTCGTCAGATAAGTTGACAAAAGTTTTCGTTAGACTCGGCGGCTTCCATATGATTATGTCATATTTAGGGGCAATTGGTTCGATCATGGCTGGTAGCGGCTTGGATGAACTTTGGGGGACTGTTTATGCTGGTGGGTCAATCCATCATTTGATCAGTGGTCATGCATATTCAAGGGCAGTTCGTGCCCATTTGCTAACACAAATTGCCATTACAAAACTTGTGTTTGAAGAAAGCCGAACACTAGATAACATAGACTGCACAGAAGTCAATGAAATATTCTGTGGACTTGCCAGAGGTGACTGTACAACAGCTGCCGCTGTCAATCAAGAAAGTGTCAACCATCTACTGTCAAAATTACACGAACTGCTCCAGAATGCGTCCGTAGGACGCACAGGAAAGCTTTGGGTACAATACTACGAGCAAATAGGTCTTCTCCAGTTGTTCTTGAGAGCAGAGCGCACAGGCGACTGGTAACTCCACACATGTTGTGTTCGCAATATGATTCCAGTATTTCACGCAGGTGGTCATTTTGCATACGCAAAAAGTTCTCATCTCTATTTGCAGCAGATGAATGAGCTAACAGAAATAATGCAACAGGATGATTTGAAGTTGTTCACTGAGAAAGGTTACTTTACCATAAGGCGCTCAGATAAATTCTGGGACGGGATATATTCTGATCAGACCATAGAGCAGTGTTTAATGAGAATGTTCAAGCTCCCTGGTGGTCTCACACATGGCAGGGGAATAACCGATAGCACTGTTGCGAAATGGGTACATGGACTACCTCTTTGCCTTCCGATATGTAATGCTCTCGAAAATTTTGTTCATGTTCACACTGGTCATGGCGAACAACATCGGGATCTCCGTCAAAGTTCACAATTGACTGATGCCAATGATATCACCAAATTATTGAACTGGCTCAGAGTGCATTCCCCCTTTCAGAATAGAGATCCACTACAATTAGTCACTATAGCGACCGGGCTTGTAGCCGACGAAACTGTGAACTGTGACCAAGTTCGCAAAATTGGTGAATGTTGCGTATCGAATGTTGTAAGCAAAACGTTCAACAGCATCAAACTACGACGTGTTGACACTGTGAAGTCTTTCGCATCGATGGCAAATAGCATCAAAGTCCGTGGAAGTAAGGTAGTGATTGACCCCACAATTCTGTTCAACCGCATCACATGTGTTATTCAGTCACAAGCAGAGATGGAAGAGTATCTCAAATATGAACTCGCCCCGAAACCACCAGCATTGTTTGATTCTGCTGGAATGAGGAAGACACAGAAAAGCACGCTCGGTAAGACCCTCAAAACATACGGTTCCGAGCAAACTAAAATCCCAGAACATTCTCTGTTTGTTGTAGATGGTGGATTTTTATTGAGGGCAGTTGTATGGCCTAAACAGTCGTCATATAAGGACATATGTATATCATATTCCAATTATCTAGTGAGACATTTTGGGGCGAACGTCGTGGTTGTTTTTGATGGTTATGCTTGTACAATGTCGACAAAGGGCATGGAACAAGCCCGTAGATCTAAAGACAGGTATTCCATTGATATCAATGTCTCACCCGAGTTACCAGCCACCACACCCCAATCCGATTTCCTTGCAAATGCCAAGAACAAAACCCAACTGATCGATCTTCTAATGCAGGAGCTATCTGCTATCAATATTCAGTCCAAGCAGGCCGAGGCTGATGCTGATGTACTGATAGCCGAAACTGCACTTGACATCACTCAAGATGACAACAATGTTGTCGTTGTGGGAACAGACACAGACTTGTTAGTCATTCTTACCTCTCGAGTTCAACCGAGATGTAATATTCACATGATGTATTCCATTACCCCAAACTTACTAGTTTCAGTTAGTGAAATAGCAACCAAAATGGGTGACCATAGAAGCAACCTCCTTGTAGCACATTCTATAAGTGGTTGTGACACTACTTCTGCACTCTTTCGAGTTGGTAAGAAGAAAGTATTCAGTACAATTGTCTCCGATGTTACTAGCGACTCACAACAGTATGTCAACACAATTTTGGCGGATGACAGTACACCAAGTGCAGTAGCCGCTGCCGGGGAACAACTTCTCCTGATCTTATACGGGAGTAAAACTGTTTCCTCTCTCGACCAATATAGATATGTCACTTACAAGCGTTATGTAGCAAAATCTAAACTGAATATACCCATCGACCTAGCCTCACTCCCACCAAGCAGCGATGCTGCACAACAACATGTCTACAGATGTTATCTCCAGGTCCAACAATGCCTGGGCACTTCGCTTCCTCCGACGGATTGGGGGTGGTCGCTAGACAATGGACTTCTTGTACCGACTGCAGCCACAAAGCCATGTGCCCCCGATAACCTACTGAATCTGATCAGTTGTGGTTGCAAGAGTGCTTGTACAAAAAGGTGTGGGGTGTAAGAAGGCAGGACTCTCTTGCTCAGGTTTGTGTAATTGCAGTTCGGATTCTTGTAACAACCACAGAAACACTGTCCTGTCGGAAATTTCTGAGTTCGATGAATAATATGTATATAGGTCATGTCATTTCTGTATATAGCGTTGATAATAGTCAATGTAACTTAATCCATGTTGATTGATTTGTACATTCTGTAAATATTATTTATTGATTTTTGTACATTCTGTAAATATTATATATTGATCTAATGCTGCCAGACACAGACGTGTCTGTTCGGTCCCAAGCCCGAAAATAGTTGAGTTCTCATGCTGACGGATTTTATGCCAAAAGGGGAACTCGGCCAGAAGCAGAGGGGGTCTTCCATAATGTCTATTTTGTAAGCAATGATAAAAGTCTTCAAATGGTGGTGGATTTTTTATCGTCTGTCCAACTAACATCCCGTTCTGTACTACGACCCTTTGGGCAAATCCGTTAGGAAAATCGTCATTTTTTGCGTAAATCCGATACTTTTTTGTGAATTTTCAATAATTTTTCGCAGAAATTCCTCTAGGTAAATGTATATTAGACATTATGTAGCTCGAAATACGCGTAAACAAAAAATACAGTTGGATCAATTCGAGGTTACAAAGTTCGTGCGATTTTTTTTGATTTTTTTCAAACGCGTTTTCGAAAAAAGGCTGTAGAAAAAAAAGCTCAACTGGGATTTTAGGGGACTTTTGTCTAATCGTTCAGTGACATGTACTCGACATTCCCTGAAAAAATCAGCTTTCTCCGATTTTTTTCCCTAGTGAAACCTAATGTTCTTGGGCTATCAACTTCGCGATGCTTCAGAGAGGAAAAATTCGCCGCTTCTTACAATTCTTCAAAATTTCCCCATTGGAATAACACGGAGCAAAACGACGATAATTGGAAAATTACAAATCTGACGGATGCCGAAGTTGCGTCACTTTACAAATTCATATGGGGAATTTGTATGGAAAAAAGGTGTTTCCGAGATCGTCTCTTCAAGCATACTTACCGTCTCTTACATTTCTTCAAAATTTCCCATTGGATTAGCACTGAGAAAAACGGTGATAATTGGACATCTGAGGGCAAAAAGGAGTAAAATCCCCTTCTTTACAAATCTCAAAAAGTACTCATTGGAATAACGCTGAGCATAAAGGTGATGATGAGGGAAAATTCATTTTCGCAAATGTTTGAGACGAGCGATCTTCACACTTTTACAAATAAATTCCTGAGGGAAATTTGTGTAGAAAAAAAGTTTTTCGAGATCGTATTTTCTAGCTCACTTCAAGTTTAATTTTTTTTATTCTCTCAAATAATCCCTGTTGGATAAACCTAAGTCGAAAAAATTAACTAAGTCGTTTTTAAGCTGGTCTAGGAAATGTTTCAAACAAACTTCTCATTGCTTTCAAGCTTAAATTTTCAATCGGTTAGAAATTAAATTTTTGTTGGGCTAGAACACTCCCTTTTACTCTACTGTAAAATATCCTGATATAATCCGTTGATTAGGCCAAAAAGAGACATTTTTGGAAAATGTGTAAATCTTTTCACTTTTTGGTGTAAGGGAGGTAACTCAAGGATGAATTGCTCCAGGTTCCGGATTCCGGATCTGTGGGTGGTCTTGATATGTCGATAAAGATTAAATTTCTTTGTGAAAATTTTCTGGCGCTCTTTACAAGTGTGGTGTGAAGTCAGTGATGGTCTAAAGCAGAATGACGAAGCTCTAACGGTATCCTCAATTTTATACCCTGCGAAAGGTGTTGACAAGATATCTTCAGATAAGAATCCTGTAAAAGCTATCCTCAAAGGTTATCCTCGAATGATGCATCGCCATGTCATAGGTATCCTCAAATACCCAGATGAGTCGTAGAGTATGCGGAGTCACTCGATCGAGTAATTGCTCGATAGCTCATTTGCTCGAGGGGATTCGAGTCGATCGAGCAATGACTTTTCAGTAATTGCTCAATTGTGTGTTCCCAAAAGGTATCCTCAAAGGGTATACCCAAATGATATATCGCCATGTCATTGGTAACCTCGAATACCGAAATGAGTCGTAGAGCAGTATGTGGAGTCACTAGATCGAGACGTTGCTCTATAGCGCCTTTGCTCGATGGGATTCTCGTCATTCGAGCAATACATCTACCAGTAACTGCTCTATTGTCTTTTGGGTTTGGGAATCGTTGGGGTCTTTGTTATATACAAGGGAGATAACTCTGTGTGGTTAGGTACGGATTATGGGAAATTAAGCAATCTGATTGGTTAGTTAGCTGCTGTAAAGTGAACTGATTGGATGATCATATAAATGAGACAAGAACAAGAGTACTTCGAATAGGTCTAGACTGAACAGGCAGAAAAGCTAAGAATAGTAACAATAAGCAAAACTGTTCCAACTGATGGGCTACGTGCTATTCTTATAAGCCCAAAATAGGCCTTTCCCAACTCCATTTCGGTAGTTTTGTGTGGATTTTAGTGATTTGGTTTGTATCACCCTAACAACACGCGCTGGTCATGCACACTAACACCACCTATCTCTATGGTAATTATGACACAACATGGCCGCTCAAGCGGGCTACCATGAGAACACAACATGCCGCCACTAGGTCACATGACTATGACGTCACTTCCCACTTATTCATTCCCTCACCCCAAAAAGGGACGTCCAGCCCCTGACATACCACTTACCTATGTTGCCCTTTTAGAGGACTTCCATCCCAAGCATTTGTGACTGGATCCTCTTCTAGCAAAAAGGGCTTGCTTACCACAGTAACCAATGCACTGCTTAACTTGCCGAGGTTTCCGCGCGGGGGGGGGGGGGTGATGTGGGGGGGGGGGGGTGATGGGCGGGAAGTTAATTTGAACAAAATCAAAATGTGATGTCAGAACAATCACCTCAAATTTCACAGCAATGGACACCATGTTAACAGACCACGGATGTACCGACGACGGACGACTGGCGGAGAGCGACCACTGGTGACTTAATTGCAAAGCTGGGTATGAATAGTGGCTGATTTCAAAACAATAATAAAACAATAATAAATTATTTTTAAACTGGACAACAATTTTTAAACTAGACATTACGACATTGGAACGGTTTGATGACGAATCCCTCAACACTTCATTCAAACAACTCTCAAAGAAATACTTGGGACACACCTGGTTGTATACCAAATATCAAAAGATTCTGATTGGTTGTTCTTGAGAAGGTTTTATCTAAATTTAGAAAATATGCAGACTCAACATTTTTACCCACACCACCCCACACCCCCACCAAAACCCCCTCCACCATCACCATACCTTCAGACACAACCGATTGTGCCATTGTTTTCTTGCTATCGATTCTACTAGTCCTTAGGATGCAATGCTGGACAAAAATCCATTAAAGTTAATACCATAAATTATGGCCCCTTTTATCCACCATTAAAATCATTATTTCCCTCATTAATATCATAAATAATTCATTAAAATATAAGAGAATTTAATGGTCATTAATGTTTTTAATAAAATGCTTCATAAAATTTTAAAAAATAATAGCCATTACATCATTCTGACTAAGGGGCATTAAAATATGTTTTTCCAATAATGGCCATTAAACGATTGGCGTAAAGAAATGATGCCCCTTAAAAGGGGCCATAATTAATGGCAGCATTAATTTCCCCCATCTTTCTACAAATAATGCGCATTAACTTTAAGTTGTTGGTAGATATCGTGGGATTTAATTTTTCATCTGAAAAAAGCATGGGCATTAAAAATATATACCTCAATTAATGGCCCATTAATACAGAGCTTCATATAAATAACGCCTATTAAAAGGACCCATAATTAATGGAAGCATTATTTTTGTTATCTTTCTATAAAAATGATGGCCATTGAATTTTTAATCTTTTAATAGAGTTCATGGCCTTTAATATTGTTTGGGAAATTTAGGAAGTTAAAAATGGCTATTAAAAATTTCACCAAAATTAAAGACCCATTAATATATTAGAATTTAATGGCACCATTAATATTGCGTAGGTGACACAGCAAAAAATAGTGGCCATTAGTTTGTAGGAAAATAGATTGGGGAAAACATGGCCATTAAAAAGTCACCACTCAGTTAATGGCCCATCAGTCAATCAAGCTGTGTAATTTTAATTGCACCATTAATCTAAAGCACAGGAAAAGACAATTAATGGTTACTACTTATGGCCCAATAAAATACCCATTACATTAGTGAAGCAAAAAAATAATGGCCATTATTATGGGCATCATTCGTTTTTTATCATAATTAACCCATGGCCATAGCACTCATTCGTTGTTGTCTTATTAACCCTATAACTAACATGAATAGTACACAACACTCACAAACAATTCTCGAATAACTAAATAGTTTCATTGTTTGCTTCAAAAACATAGCTTATACCTCCCTCATTGGAACGACTCGATGAGCCCATCCCAATGGGGGCTCATAAGCTATGTTTTTTACGCAAGAAATGAAAAAATAAGACTTTGAATGGCGACTTTAGTGTATAATGTTAAGTAGCTTTGACCGTTACGTTGGGTAAAGGGTTAAGAAGTACCAAGCTCTCTTGTGTTGGGAAATCAACCAAAGCTTATTCTGATTGAGAAAGCTCAGTGAGGTCTCATTTGAAGTGTCAAATTATGTTATTCGTTCTCGGAAATCAACCATAACTCGTCCTGATTATCAGAGATCAATGTGGTCTCTATCGTAATATCTTTGACTAATTTCTTAAGTAAAATACTGTAAAAATGTGATGCTGATCATGTTGCTATTTGGACAGTGTACTAGGGGTAAGTAACATTGTTTTATAGAGATTAAGGTTTGAGGTCACTTTCAGTACTAGTAATGTTTTATTATGCTTTCAGTATATAGAGTTTTATTACAATTGCAACACAAAAATAAAGTCAAGTTCAGCTAATCAGTTACTGCTGTATGACACTATACTTGATTAGCTGACAGTTGCTCGTCGATGCTCGGTGGTTCTTTCCGGGTACTCCGGCTTCCTCCATTAGCCATTGTGCATAAGTATGTGACCCTAAACACCAATAAATAAATAATTAAATAAATAAATAAATAAATAAATAAATAAATAAATACACAGTGGAGTCAGACTCTACAGTTAAAACTAGAAGTCCTGTCACGAACTATGCGCTTATTTTGACATAACTGAACGTAGGAATTGCGTGAAATTTCCTTATCGAATCGCATCCAGAACATGCCAGATTTTCCTCGTTACTCATAGCAAGCAAAAACAATGTTTCAGCCAATGGACTTCCGGGTTAAAGGTCATTTGGCTGAAACATCGGTTGTGCATAGGGCATATGTACAGAATTTTATACCTTACTATGGTCATTACGCGTACATAAACGCACAGGGTGATGTGCAATTTGTGTCATGCCAGGACTTCTAGTTTTAACTGAAAATATGATACCTTCAAATTAAAAATGGAATGTGTTAATCACACACAATGAATTAAATCTGCAAGCCTAGGGTTCCTCATAGAAAATTAACGACGCTCGAATCTTTAATTATAAGAAAAAGAAAAAGGAAACCTTTTCTACCACTTTGCTCGTATATATGTAGTGTTGGGGCCAATACATTAAAATTATTTTAACCTTTTACCCAACGAATCGCTCGCATCCGCCCGCGTAATATGCAAATTCAGCAGCTGAAAAAAATATTATTTTTCGAAATATTTCAACAAAACCATATCATGTGACCCCCTCTCTGGAACGAGCTCGTTCCAAAGAGAGGTCACATGATATGATTTTGTTGAAATTTTTGAAAAAATTAAAAAATGATATTTAAAATAATAAATTTTGATATCGTCCGCTTTGGGTAAAGGGTTAAACGTTTAGTTGATGGCTACATTTTTATTGAATACACATAGAAAGTTCAAGTACTTTTCCAGTGTTGAATGACAAAACATTCTAGTACCTTTCAGTTGCATGTGAATGTTTATTTGAACAGGTAGAATATCATACCCCCTTTAAACCGCAAATTGTACTACTCTGCTTTCAATACTGATTTGTCCAAACTTAGTTGGTGAGCCCATAAAATAATTTTATGGTGTGGTACATCCTTAAAAACGTATCACAGCAAATATTATTTTATAGCCTTGCCATCCAGTTTAGTTTGGATGGAGATTAACAGCTTCCGAACATGGATGCTACAAAGAGGACTTGGATTGGGGAGGGGGTCCACCTCTAGATTTGCAATTCCGATTGTCACTAAATAATTTCTGAGGGGAAACGATTACCACTACCCCCCCCCCCCCCCCCCCCCCCCCCATACACACACAAAATTGTCCCTTCATACACCCCTGTCTGTAAATTATCTAACTGAGGGTTCATGGTAGTCACAAATTCCAACTACAAATCAGTACTGGGGGAGGATTTTTTTCTGCTTTTCAATCAATATTTGGAGGGCATTTACTACTTTTCAGTTTAAACACTCCATAGTTTAGCCAAACTTTAGACACGTTTGGAGACATTCCACTAGCGCCGTGCTTGAAATGTCCAACTTTTTCTAATTTAGATCTTTGAATTCCAAATTCAGTAAATTTGACGATTGGTGAGGGCGTGGGAGGTTGTTTGTTCCATGATGTGAAATGAGAATTTCCTGACACTTTCAGCTTGCGTTCATCGCTCATCGAAAAGACATGGAAACAGCGTCATTCAAAGAGTGCACAGCATGCACCCGGAGCAACAAAAATAATATTATTAAAAAATTTCCAGTTCAGCCAAAAGAAAACAAGAATTTCCCCAGAGATTTTCAAGGCCTGGAAATTGAAAATCATTTTGTTCATTTTTCAGTATTTCAGTTTCAAGGAGCAGGGTGCTGAGCTAGCATTGTGTCTCATTGGCTTCAGTAGTTCCCCAAGCTGGACATTTATCATCATTGCTGTAATGGCGGAGTACTTTTTGTGGACTATTTCTAAAAAGAAAAGAAAAGTAATATCTCGGAGTGCTGAATAATACTTTGGAAGAAAAGAAGAAAAACACATTAGTCATAATGAATGTATGAAAAATGCCTAAAGCACGAAATAATGAATGAAAAGTGCCCGCTGCAAGAAAAAAAAGGTTTAGGGAGCTAGCAACATTTGTAAAGAACCCAAATCACAAACTGAAAAACATCTTTATTTCAAAGATGAAATGTACTATAAAGCCAATGTACCTGTGGGAAGTCCACATAAACACAGGGACTTGATTTTAATTTCAACAAAATTTCAATGTGTGCTCCTAATGGACACTTTAAACCAAATATCAAAAGATTATGACTGCAGGCCTGCTGTGTTCAAACTTTTGCGTAAACTCTATTTGATTCAGGCCACCAATTAGGTAACCTAAATATATGTTGTGTGTTGCAACTATTCTGATATATGAACTGTTGTATCAGCCAAGTTCTTGCGCATGTGGGCAGTATCCTTATGAATAAAGATGAATAAAGAAGAAACCTTGGAACATCAATGAGGTTGTGTTGTAACAATTTTGACACAAATTAGTTGCAATTATAGCCTAATCTTGGCATGGGCTGGCATGCTGCAGAAGAGTATGGCATCCACAATTAGAGACATGAATTACTGCCATTTCCTGGCTTTGTACCTGTGCTACATCTTCAAATAAATAAACAACAGTTTTAATCAACCAATCATCACCACAGGTGTTTGCATCTGCCAGAAGTATAGCTGCACTGTTGGCAAATTATTGTGCCCCTATGGATGCCCTCGTGGACATGCCAACTTCATTTAAACCAGCTTGAACTGACCTATAATATGGGACATGCATTTTATACACTACTCAAAGTTTGCTAAGCACCAAGTATATACAACTACCTGTTTTACATTTTAGTTGAAATATTGTCATAAAAACTATATATATTTTTTTATTTAATTATATCTTTAATGATTTAAGCAGAGAAATTAAGATTTTATTTGTGTTTGACATTATGTTTTAGCTCTTGAATACGGTAACCATGGAAAATGGATATTATTGGTGAAAGAGGAAATTTGTCAATTTGCCCAAAAAGTTGACGGAGCGAACTGGTATTGGCGCAAAATCGAGTATGAGACCCATTACTGTTAATTACAGCTTGGCAACGCCTTCTCATGCTTCCAATCAGGTTCCCGGTGGTCCTTTGTGGGACGTTGTTCAATTCTTGGAACAACATGGTACCAAGCTCCTCGACACTTCTTGGCTGGACTGGGCGGGCTGAAATTGCAAGCAGCAACCCATTCCAGACATGTTCGATTGGTTTGAGGTCAGGGGATTTTGCTGGCCAGTCCATACGCTCAATCTCCCCCCCCCCCCCCCCCCCCACCCCATCTGTCCGTACTCCCCGACAGCATGGGCAACATGAGGACGGGTATTATCGTCCATCAGAATGAACCTATCACCCACTGCACCTGCATACAATCTGACGTGGACAGCCAGGATCTCATCAATATACCGCTGTGTAGTCAATGTACCACGTTCAATGACACACAGTTCTGTACGTCCATCCCTGCTGCTGCCGCCCCAGACCCCCCACCATAGCGGTCGTGTTCAGCAATGTTGGCTGCATGGATTCGCTCTCCTGGTCTTCTCCATACCCTAGACCGCCTATCTGTGTGGTCTAGGCAGAACCTTGACTCATCTGTAAAATGGGCAGGTCGCCAATCTTCTCTGGTCCATCCAACGCGGCCCATGGCCCATTCATATCGTGTCTGGCAGTGGTTCTGGGACAGCGGAATGCGAATACATGGTCTTCTCGACCGGAGACCTCCTTCGTGCAACCTTGCCTGGATAATCTGCGTCGAAACATTTACTCCGGATGCATTCTGAAGGTCCCTGCGAAGCTGGGTTGCTACGGCAAAGCGGTTCCTACAGGCCTGGATGATCAAAAACCTGTCTTCAGCTGCAGATGTTTCCCTGTCTCTGCCACCACCATGCCGTCTTACTGGTGGGACATACTGCTGAAATCTTGCCCAGGCTCTGGTGATCACCGTATGGTACACACCAAGGGCTTCACCAACCTGACGATTGGTAGCCCCTTGCTCCACCATCCCAACAGCCCGCCACATTTCTGCTTCAGACAAATGTCTCCTTACATTTGCATTTGCCATATTCAATCATTAAATCACAAGGGTTTGTGTTAAAATCAAGATTGAATACCCTACACATGTCAAG
The DNA here is from genome assembly GCA_031216915.1 of Pictodentalium vernedei. NCBI lineage: Eukaryota > Metazoa > Mollusca > Scaphopoda > Dentaliida > Dentaliidae > Pictodentalium > Pictodentalium vernedei. Next base: position 704,551,160 of record CM062296.1, read on the forward strand.
TACATGTAGCCAGTACACGAAAACATCATAAAAAGGGGTACATGCTTTCCATGACTGTCACGAAAAGTCTGCCTGTCCAGAGAGCTAATGTAAACACTGGGTACCATCTCAGTACATTCCTCGATCATATCCACCAAAAATATTGCAAATATGTCACAAGCAATTTCATAATGATGTGTTAAATGTTTGGTGCTTAGCAAACTTCGAGTAGTATAGTTTAGAGTAGTAGTTATAAGGCATTTTTCCTCAAGTTCGCGGAATGTCAGTCAAGAGATAAATATCTGATGCTAATGTTACACACTAAAATCAGTTAGATTAAAAATCAAACCAAATCAGCTGGATTGAGTGAATATGAACCCAGTTTTTAGAGTAATGGTTATAAGGTATTTTTCTCAAGTTTCTGGAATGTCAGTCAAAAGATAACTATTTGATTGTGGTACACTCTAAAATCAGTTGGGTTAAAAGCAACCCAAATCCACTGGATTGTTGGAATATGAAACCAAATGGGTTCATATTCACGCAATCCAGTTGGTCTGAGTTGATCATTAACCCAACTTATTTACGAGCGTAAAGGAAGCGGATTTGTGCAGAGAAAAGTTGTAAATAAAAGGATATCCTACTAATCAATATCAAATTATGTCGAGCACATCCGAAAAAAATCACAAAACCGACCTATACATGCTGAATTCTCCGCGCCACAACAAACAGAGAACTGGGAAACATGCAAAAATAGTATCGCCATTCATTGACCACGAACGTCAGAAACATTTGGTAAAATGACAACCTGATAAATAATGGAGGATTGTCGAACTCCACTTTTTATGGAAACCCATTGCTGGCACTAGACAAAAATAATAAAAACATATTACTACGTACGTGCATGTTAATTACATCATAGGTACGTATTAATAACACGAAAGAACGTGATACTAGCACGGGCGTACGTGATAGTAACCCGTACGTAGTGTTAGTAACACGTACGTATGTGATACTAGTACGTTCGTACGCGATACCTATGGTGCGTTCGTGATAGTTATCATGTACCTACGTGATAATAACATTTATCTAACAATCAAATTCATTTTGGCTTGAAAACCACGAAAAACGGTACGTATCACATAATGTGTTCCGATTCCGTATCATATGGACGACTCATTCTGATTCCGTATCATATAGACGACTCGTTTCCGGGAACGCAACGAGCTATCATAACAGGAGCCCGAATACATTCTATGTGCGTTTCAGTGATCGACTCAGCTGATCGCTTGCAAAACAAAACAAAATTCTTTACAATTAGCAACAGAACTATTAATAGCACCCCCCCCCCCCCCCACCCCTCCACAATAAATAGAAACTGCACAATTAAATAGTGCACACATGTGAATTAAAGCGTATCGCCATAGGAAGTGACATTGAGAGTGGGTAATTTTGCAATGCAAGTTTGAAAATTTGCGGTGATCTCGTTACTCATTGTTTGTTAAAGTGCACAACAATATTGTTCCATAAAATATGTTGTTTTTTTTAAACTTTTTCTCGCCCAACATTAAGACCAAAACTGTATTAATAATTTAAGATTTCATCTGTTTATGTGACAGAATTGTCAGATAAATAAATTATCATGATAATGTGCATGTCCTCGTTGAGATCCCATTCTGGACACCACCTCGAATCTGATACAAATCACAGGACATGCACATTATCATGATAATCTGTATGTACGTATGTCATACTAATATGTACGAATATGATACTAACACATATGTACACGATAACTTGCGGCGCGTACGTGCCTGATACTAACACGTACGTATGAGTTAATATTTTTTACTTATTTTTGTCTAGTGGCAGCAATTGGCCTCCATAACTGTCCTTTAAACACAAATTACATAAATATATCTGCAAATGTCTTAGTTATTGGTGGTATGGCAGTAGAATGAAACGCCAGGGGAGGGTAACTTTTATTTATTATTTTTTACTTCATTGTTTTACTAATATTATTCGCACAAGCAGGGTTAGCGTTGGTTGAAGGCATGTGCAACATCGACGTGTATACGCCTTAGTACATAGTGGCATCGTGCCCCTATGTGGGAATTCAGGATTAGGAGCCTTGTCAAAGGGCACAATGCAGTTACCACTGGTTAGGATCGAACCGTTGACCATTTGGTTGGAAGTTCATTGCTATTGCCACTGAGCCTCTGCGTTCCCAAACACAGCTCACACTACTTAACGTTTTTCTAGTTTGGTGTGATCATGGACCCATCACTTTTTCAGATCATTCAAGTTGTTTTCACAAGATTAATTAGCATGTTTACCGTCGACTTATATCAGATATCTTCAGTTCATCGTGAAAGATATCTAGAATAAAATCGGTAAAAGAAGAAACATCTATCGATCAGAATAATTCAATGACAACATAGGCAATATGCAAGCAGTCTGGCTGAAACTGCAGCGAAGAGCGATCAGTATTGTTTCTGCTCAGAAACTATTGGCAACAGTATTCTTTTTGAACTTGTTACAAAACGTGCTGGCATTCTGATATCATGGCTTTAGCGAATTCGGTCGTCTGCTGATTGGATCTCTTTCACATGGCTAAAATATAGTCAAAATGAAGTTCGGCTCGTTCGTCATCTTGTACTTGTTAATCAGTGTATCATGCGTTGAAATGAAAACTTCCGGAACTCATCGAAAATATAACGCATACTTAGTAGATGGTATGGACAATAAAATCTGTTCCAACGATGTTCAGAAGCGTGTAATGGCTGTTTCCAAAATCCAATGTACAAACACATGTGGGAGTTTAAAGGGGTGCACTTCATTCTTCTACAACAAAAAGACCAGAGACTGCCAGATGCATGGTATTACAGGGAACATTGGTTCCTGTATATTACAGTCCATCGAAGGCTTTAAATATTACATTCTGGACAGGAGTAAGTATATTAGTGTGTACCAACTGAGCAGTTCATCACTGCGTCTTCTGTAATCCTTTAGCTTTACAGATGGCGACTAGATGCACCCAACGGGTGATATAGGTATAAATTATATTCTTTACAATTATAAAGTTGGGGCGGGAGCTAATATAACCGTAAGTTTTTTCCGAAAAGCATTGCTCCTATTTTTCCCTTCTTTAATTAATATACCGGCAGAAAGTAAAACGTGATTACGTTTCCAACTTTGACAGCGATGACAGTGAACACCCACTTGAATATGGGTACTTGGTGGTTAATCCATTAGAGCAGTGCCTTTGAAACAACTATGGGATTTCAAGATTCAAAAAGAATACTGTTGCCAAAGTACACTACCATTGTTATTTAATTAGTGCTTTCAACACACACACAAGCACACACAAATTCACACTCCACACACATACTTTCTGTTTAGTTGTGCCATCACCACTTAGATTTACTTTTTCGATCAAAAGAAATGCCTATCAAAATAGAGAGGTTCACATGTGACTTGTATGATCTAATAACGACCTTCAAAACATCAAGCCATTCTACCAGAAGAGTTGTCTGAAAACCTTCACCGCTCCATTTAAATCATAAAACTAACAAATAAAGATCATATTAACAGAAATTAAGATGCATTTTCGGCAGCAATAGAAGGTGAATCCACACCCTCTTGCTGATCTCAGAAAGCTGATGAGCAATAGAATAATGAAGACACGACTGATGTTACCTCTGCTCATGCCAGGATGATAGTTGTAAATTATGATAACATCATTCAGCAACTTGCCAGGAGACAATGTTTGATCGGAACAATACACCTTTGCCCATGCAAAGCTGACCCATTCCCACTGCAGGCAGCTCCATTGTCAGCTTTAGGAGTATTTGTTTACTGCAGGAGAAATAGACTATTCGTTCAGAGCAGGTGTCTTCTGTTCCATCAGAATAAAGGTACGTCTTCGACTCGCCTTTAGCAAAATTTATAATACTCCAAGCGTCCCTCGCCCAATAATATCGCTGGAATAGGATGTCTGTATTTTACTTACCGACCTATAAGTAGATTCTTTGTCTACTTACAGAGTTGTAAGTAACAAGTTTTTGTCTTACAATTCAGCAACGCTGCAAATGAATAGAGAAAACAATTACAGGACGGAGACAAAGCAAAGACGCTGGCAATTTATTTATACACCCTTCAGCCGACGATTTCCAAGGATTTATTATTGCTGGAGTTTATTGTTAAATTAAGTCATGGCTGCTTCTCAGCAGCCATGACTTAATTTGACAATGAACTAAAGAAATACTCTAAATCTATATGTTATGAACATACTTAATTTAAATCCATTCTTTATACAAGGGATAACAGAAATATTAATACGTTGGCGAACCTTGATTAATGACAAATATGCTCAATTGTAAATCCGGACATACTCTTTTCATTACACATGCACTCACTGCACATTTCTTGCGGCGTCGCTTAGGGGGGGGGGGGGGGGGTATAAATATGTTAGAAACCTCGTGATTCGCACTCGAGACTAATTCACTTACAGTTTGTCAATCGGTTTATAACTTATATTTACAGAACATGGTTTCTTTTGTATCAGAAACTAGAGATCCTCTACTGTCAGGTTACCGAGTATTTGTTTACGGCTGGATAAACGATTTGTTAGTAAAGGTTGGAGCACTGGTATTCTTTTCTATCAGAAATAATGCCGAGTCCAAAACGTGTTCTGACCGAGTTGAAGAATGAAGGATTAAATAACACGTTTTTGTGGAAGAAAACACGATACACGCTATACGCCCAGCTTTCGTTCTCATTGAAAATAAGTGAACGGCTTGAACAAAAGATTTATGCTCCAGGGATTTATGCTCATTTCTAAACTGATCCAATTACTCTCATAATTTGTGTACAGCAAAACAATACTAACAACTCTCTTCACAGGCACTGTTTATCCGAGGGAATAAATAGCATGAACAATAACCAGGAATTATCCGAAGAATAACCAGACATTATTTTAGACAGCATACAGTTAGTGTTCTAATAATACCCAGTTGCCAGAATTTGAGAAACAATACAGAACTGCAGTGCGCGAGGAGCGGACACACAAAACTAAAATGAATGAAGAGACAATACATCCTGGTCCTATTGTTTTTTCGAGGTACACAAGCAACTTGAAATACTTGGACGAACAACAACCCGGTGTTGACGTGACGTCACTTGAATACCCCTGAGTGCACCCGAGTCCGTGCGTTTTGTTCGTTGAACAAAGGACAGGCTTAAAATTAGTTACCAACTTCGCTTTCAGTATTTTATGAATTTTAACAATCTGTACCATGCTATAACACCTTGCCGTTACGCGAATGAGTGTCATCCAACGCATAGGACCGGTTGCTCAAATTCATTAAATAATCCCAGCGAGATTGTAACTATTATCGAAACTAAGTTGGGTTTTTATTTTCAGTTTTCTGCTCACATTCCCGTGTTGTTTTCTACAATGAGGTTTGCCAAACAATAGCTCACCGATCTAACTGTTGTTAATGTAAAGTTAAATCGCAAAATTCATCAGTTCATGGTATTCGACAACATAAATCTATGGAATTTCGTCATCCACCGTTGCCTGACCGAATACCCAGGACCTCATATATTATTGTTCACGTGACAAGTATGTTGGTAATGGGAGCTTCGCTCGATTCATCCTCATTTGGCGCCAAATTGACATAGAACCTTCCCATCAGTGACAGTATCAAGGACAACAAGAGATTCTCCTCCGATTACAATGCTTGTATTTGAGGGTTCGCTGAGATGAAAACTGCCCATTCCTCGAAGCATTCCAGTTTCTGTCAGATCAGCCTTATAACGAGTTGAAGGTAGGGAATAATAAACTTTCAAACTTTTGTACAGCAAATTGTCTTACATTAAGCAGAAGTCTATGCTTTTTCTAATGATTGTATAGCTGTTTTTAATCCCCAAACATTACTCAAGAAAATTCTCCATTTGGATAGATGACACATTGGACATGACAGTAAGAAAAGTTAATCGGGTGACGCAACCTGCTTTATTTCGCCAACATATCTGACATGATATTGGGTTGCAGTTTAGGTCATTAGTGGTATGCCGTCCATTGAGTGCAAAGGCACCACCTGCAATGCTTCAGCAGTGTAGATGGCGCATTGCTGTATACAAAGGACGATAGGTCATCCATGGAATTTTGAAATTGTTTTGTTTAATAGCAGTGTTAATACTAGTTGTAGATTTTGTTTATATCCGCAACAGATCACGATATGTAACTGGATCACACAATGGCTCACATTCATTTCTCATTTGGCTACTGGCCAATAATCCTATCAAGGTCGGTTTACTAACGCAACCTTGACTCTGCAGTATACAGTTTAGTTATTTGGTTCATTTGCAGGTTTTTTGTTACACATGTTTTAGCGACTGTTACTCGTTCGTCACAACTCGGATGATTCTATTCCTCCACCTTTATGAGAATCCAAATAGCCACGTAACTGAAAACACGAATTCCTGTCATTGACAGTAGAGTGCCTGCGCTTGGGCAGAAATACTGGTTTCACTCTTTGCGTATTCTGTATCTGTATTTGTACAGTGCCGGATCATTTCGGGTGTATGCCCGTCATGTGGACTATGGTGTTGAGTTGATGTCACATGTCCTGTCTTCCAGGTTGTTCAATTTAAGGACTGAACGAACGAAGAACGCGTGTTTATATTTCGGCGTCACTGCTCGTATCTGTTCGAATGGCCGCGTGTTAATACACTCCTGGTTTTCGATTAGGTTGTGTGACTTAAAACCTGGGGATCTCTGCTCCTTGATTTTTCTGTTCACTTTTGTGCGTGTTATTATGTATTCCGGGTATATAGCTGGCACTGGCCCGCCCACTACCCTGCTAAAGAGCTTCATCCACAGCTGGCTTCTTTGGGTTTCTAGTGATGTTAGGTTCACTCTGTCCATCAGTTTTGTCACTGTTTCTTCTGTTCTGTCTCTGTAATTTCCAGTAATGAAGCGTGCTGCTCTTCTCTGCACCTTTTCTATCATCTTGATGTCTTCCTGTTTGTGAGGATCCCAAATCTCCGTTCCATACTCTAGGGTGGATCTAACATTGACTCATATGCCATCTTTTTGTGTTTTGGATCGGCTTATCTGAGGTTTCGACGGAGGAAGCCCAAGGTGTAGTTTGCTCTCTCGCGATTTTGCGTATATGTGATGTAGAGCCCATATTGTTGTTAAATGTCAATCCTAGGTATGGATTTTCTTCTACTGGTTTCAGGTTGCGATTTCCATATTGGTACATGTATGTCGACTTTGGTGTCTGGTTCTTGATAGACATGTTGTAGCCTTTTGTCGCGTTGAACCGCATCCCCCATCGATCTGTCCATTCTTCCACGATCATCTTGCTCCGTCATGTGATCCTGTTGGCTTGTGATCTGGCGGCACAGGAGGCAATCTTCAGCAATAGTTTCACCTCTGATACGACGCATAGCGGAAGATCATCGATAATGCATAAGAAAAGGAGCGGACGTAGCACAGTTCCTTGAATTACACCGGACTTCACTGGTACTTTAGATATGTCCGTGTCAGGAACGACGTCAGCCATTTGTGGATTTGACCTGCGATTCCATAGCTCTCTAGTTTGTGTGAGAGGCCTCTGTGTGGGACGGTGTCAAATTCTTTTGGGAAATACGGCATCGCTATGTCCATCTGGGTATTCTTGTCATAAGTGCTCAGTAGATCTTTGGTGACATTTATGAGCTGAGTGACACATGAGTGTCCAGAGCAGAATCCACGGTTTTTATCTGTTAAGATGCCATTTTCCTCGAGGTGGTTCCTGATGTGATATCAGATGATTTGCTCAAGCAGTCTGGAGGAGATTGATGTCAGCGATACCGGCCTGTAGTTTTCTGGTTGGTGAATGTCTCCTTTTTTGTTTATTGGTGTCATGTTTGCATTGGGCCAGTCGTCTGGTAAGTAACCTGTATCTAGAGGGTGTTGAAATATATTTGTTAAGGCTGGTGCGATGACGTGTGCGCATGTCTGGTTGTTCAATATTTCCGCTTTCTCTTGTCTGTCTTTTGTGAGTATGGTTCGTTTCTTGAATGGTTGTCCAGGTTTTTTTACTTCATGTATTTCCAGAATGGTTTGGTATTCTCTTGTGCATCTCCTTCTTTTATTACCTGGTTGACATGATCACACTCTGCCTTCCTCATCTCTCTTTTACAGATTTGTTGGTGTACCCTGTATTCTGTCCTTTGGCCGGAGGTTTTTGCTCTTTTCTGCAGTCGCATTTTCTTTTTCAGCACATTTTTTGGTCTATGGTTTATCCATGGTAGTTGTTTTCTTTTCCTCCTGGACTGAGTTGGTACTTTATCTTCGATGATCTTTTTAATCCCACATTTGAAGTAGTCCCATAGTGTATTGATGTCTGCATTTGGTGGTGTTGAGGTGATATCATTTGCTAGTTTCTCTTGGTCGGCTGTGATTATGTCCAATCTGCTTTTCTAAACATGTATGCCTTCGTTTCGTTCTTTGTCTGGTATCTCAGTGTAAGTAGGCAGTCAGTAACAATCATATCATGGTTGGATATCCCTGGTACATATTATAAGTAAAATAAAATAAAATAAAATAAAATAAAATAAATAAATAAATAAATAAATAAATAAATAAATAAATAAATAAATAAATAAATAAATAAATAAATAAATTGTGAATCAAATCATGCCGAGATATTTCTACTCAACTATTTTCCATTTTGTGGATAGATCAGAGGGAAGAGTTCTCCGGGCAATATAGTCTGGATTGGGTAAAGGGTTAACAACATTTTCAGAAGCGATGTTCATACCAGATACTCTATGTACCCTATCAAGCAGCTGAAATCAGCCGTGGTTACGGCAGGTTTGAATGAAACAAGCCTCGGAGTGTTTTTTTTTTTATATACTGAGTCAAAAAAGAAAGTATAATAAACTCTGAGGAGCATTTTTTTTAGTATTATCGACTTTAATCCCAAACAAATTATTGTAAATTCATATTTCGAGGCTAGCTGTATGAATTGGCATAGTTTCATGTTCTTACTGTTGCCAGCGTCACGTCAGGGCGTCGCAATTCAGACATGGGGTGAAACGAAAAGTTCACACATGCTGTCAATAGCGTATCTGTCCATATTTTGCCTTTTGGATGGCAAGACATCGACGGCGCATGAACTTGATAAGTATCTGGATGTCACCCTGTGGTATTGCGTTCCAGTTCTGTCTTATAATATTACGTAAATCGCCTAACATCTGAAGATCATGAAGTCGTACCCGACGGTCCAATTGATCCCAAAGATGCTCGATTGGCGACAGTGGGCTCTAGGGAAGAAGTTCGATACTCTGCTCCTCAAGAAAGTCACGACAGATACGCGCCATGTGACATCCGGCATTGTCTTGCTGGAATAACAGCAATCCGGCGTTAGCGTTGAACAACGGGACAACAACAGCGTTAAGAATTTCGTCCCTATATCGCTGTTCATTCAGATTACCATCGATGAAGATCAACTGCGTTCGATGGTGCAAGGAAATTCCTGCCAAACCATTACACAACCCTGCCGAAACGGTCGCATTCCCGCAATCAAGCATCAGAAAACCGTTCTCTCGTCGGCGATTCACACTTGCCCTACCATCGGCGTGCCGTAGACAAAATTGTGATTCATCACTAAAACGAACTGTGCTCCAACGCTGCCGAGTCCAGCGAACACACTGACGTACCCATTCCATTCTGACGGTACGATGACGTTGGGTAAGGATTGGTCCGAGGTAGGGACGCGTACATCGGATGCCGTGTTCAGCGAGTATGTTGCGGACAGTTTGTGCACTGATTCTATTGTTAGTTCTACCAGGAGTAATTGCTGCTGTCCTCGTCACCGGAAGGAAGCCATCTCGCAAGTGAGTCGTCCTGATGTGTCGATCTTGGGCAGGGGTCGTAACTCTTGGTGGACCTGAACGCGGTCGGTCGACAATAGATCTAGTGGTTCTATACCTTCCAATGAGTCGGTAAATAGTAGCCACAGTGACTCGGAACTCAGCAGCGAGCTCATTTGGAGGTATCCCAGCCTGATGCATACCAATGGCACGCAACCTCTGATTTTCGGTTAACCTTGGCATTTTTTAAAATGTCGGATGATAAAAACTAGTGTGTATTCTCAATAACGCAGGCTCCCTAGCACAACACAACACAAAGAAAATCGTCGATCACCCATTCAATTTAGCATTCTCGGGTAGCACGTGTTATTTTGAAAACCGTAGCAAAATTGTATACGGTTGGGTAGACAACAACAACATGTCATTAAACTCTTTGCACGATTTCTTGTCCACAAACGTGCAACATTAGAACTATTATATTTCAACCTTTATGCTATTTTTTTACATTTGTTTCTTTTATACTTTCTTTTTTGACTCAGTATAATTAACGTGTGATTTCTCATAATTTGCAAAGTAGAGGGAAAAATAAGCCATTGAGAAAGTCAATAAAAATGTAGAGCTTTCGGGATATTTAATTTTGGTTCCATCCTTTTCCTACATATGCGAGTTTAGAAAACAATTTAACCCTATACCCAACGAATCGCCCGCATCCGCCCGCGTAATATGCAAATTCAGCAGTTGAAAAAGTATTATTTTTTCAAAAAATTTCAACAAAACCATATCATGTGACCCCTCGTTGGAACGAGCTCGTCGAGCTCGTTCCAACGAGGGGTCACATGATATGGTTTTGTTGAAATTATTTGAAAAATTTTAAAAATGATATTTAAAATAATAAATTGTGACATCTTCTGCGTTGGGTAAAGGGTTAAATACGATTTCAATTATCGGGAATCGTTATTTGGCGAGGTGATTGACCATAGCAGTGTTTGAGATGCACTGAGTTGTGGGAAATATTTTACAAAAATATTTGATTCTGTAAATATGAAATGTTGGTGAGGAAACAGTCAGTGATCGGGGATCTCACGTAAGGTGTAGATACTTTTTCTCGCTGTCAAGTGCGAAATAGTTTATTTGTAATCTGCTGAAGAGAGCTTCCATCATATTGGCTGACAGGGCGACTCATTTAAAAAGAGAGGACACAAATTATAATCCCGGTCATATAACTATCCTAAAAATGTTAAAAGGGAGTTTAAATTTGGCTTTTCTCCTCTCATATAATATTTACATGTAACAGCCATAATATCTCCACCTGCCATTTTCCGAACGTGATGACGAACACAGGTAAACGCCATTCACAAAACTCGTCACTCAAAGTTTATGATTTTTTTTTTCATTTTTTGTACACAAAGCTCATTCCCCCTCCCCATTTAACGAGCCCCATTGTTGTCGTTCCAACAGAGTGGTCGTAAGATATAGGCAAACAGTGAAAGGTTTAGTTAATCAAAGAATATCTGTGCAAATGTTGTCCCCTATTCGAGTAGGGAAATGTGTGTTCAGTCCGATACAAGCGAGCAAGTAATTTTGATATCATGTGCTTTGAGTAAAGGTTTAAAGGCGACGTTTTATTAGATTCCGCCGGGATACAGATCGGACCCCGAAAAGGTCCGTCGAACTACTGGGTTGTAGCATAGCTTGTCGTTTTCAACGGCCTTCTCCGAAACGGAAAGTATGAAAATTATATATGTACTATATTTGATTTGGAGATGACTTGGACTGTAGGAGAGAAGATGTAAAAAGAGGTTTCCAGCTCTGAAAGCAATGGGAATTCAGCTTGAAAAATTTTCTTCCTCAGGTTTAAAAAAACAGCTCATTTTCGCCTGAGCTGGTATTTGAGGATAGGTCGACTAAAATTAATCCAATGGGAAGAATTTTAGAAAAATAAAAAATAATAATAATAAATCTCCAAAATCGTCGAATCCAGCTCACTTCGAAATCGGAGAGTGTTTACTATACCAATTTCCCAGTTCTAAGAGGGCCACTCTCAAATATTTGCGAGAATGATTTTTTTACCATCATCGCAAATGACAAATGTTGTGAGAATTGTAGAGACGGTGGTTTTCCTCCTTCATTTTACTCTTTTTGCACCCTCGACCTCCATCAGATTTTCAATTATGGCTATTTTGCTCAATGTTAATCCAATGGGAAAATTTTGAAGAATTGTAAGAGACGCTGCGTGTTTTCTTACCTTTCGTCGAGTCGAGAAATATCTAAGATATTGCGCGACGGAATAATAACATCATCGTTGCAGAGTAGAAAATGGACGAGTTAGAGTTGGTAGAGAGGGAAAAAAATATCACCTGTCTTTTTCTTACATATGTAAACAAAGAAATTAAAAGATAAATAAAATAAATGTATAAAGTTCATATTTGTGTTCGGCAAGAGTTTCTTTCAACCTGAATTACTGCGAAAAGCCCTGAGCGCAAACTTATCGAGGGACGTGATAATGAGAATCTTCGAACTCAGGCCAAGTTCATAAATTGCGATGCATCGCTTGCAATGATTTTGCAAGAGACGTCAAAAGAACTCCGAAATAATAATAATATATCGATTGTGGAATGTTAATTTTATGAAAAGGCGGATGAATTGTCCGATCCTCGAGACTTGAAATCGTAGCACAAAGATATTACGATCTTCGACGACCTGCTGTTGGAGGAACAGAATCGACGCGAATCTTACTATGTTTGAGGACGTCAAGGCAACGTGGATTGTTTCTATCTGTCGCAAAATTATTTCAGATTGCCCAGGCAGACCATAAGAGAGAACGCGAATTTGCTGTGTTTGTTTCGCAACAATCTAAACAATCTCAATCACATCTACAATGATCACGTGGCCAACAACATGAGCAGAAAGAATGAGGGAGATACTGTACGGCAGTGTGGGATTGTGAACCTTTTAATTTCGTGGCCATCGATCTGACGTGTCGCAAATACTACAGCAAATATAGGAACGGATTCAACGATTTTATATTCCCCGTGGTGGGAAAACTAATGAATAGAAAAAATTAATATTAAATAGAAGTAAAAAAAAATATAAAACCGCTGGTCGAATTGAAGAGGGATAAGAGATACGAGATGGCACTGGTGAATCTCGAGGCGTACTTTTCATTTCCCAACATCACCGAAAAAAATAATACGTTCAGGTATTCCAATGTAACGGATAGGTGCACGACAGTCGATCTGAACGAAGGCATGCATCCAAAGCAGAATGAGGATCGATGGTCACAGCGGAGACGCCATCATAATGACTGCCATCGTCGACACTCTGCAAACAATACTGGACATGAGAGACAGTTATGTAGTGGATTTTAGTCGCGACAATAGTTTCGTGAAGATGTTAGGATTTGATCGAAAGACGTGCAAGCAACACGCAACACTCGAAAACGTTAAAGACATTCTTTCCACCAATAGCATCTTAGAAAACGTAGATGCGATCTCCGGACGTTACGTGAATGGTGACACACAGCCTACGGCCTACTCTTTCTTTCTGGGCGTCTCTCGGGATACAAAATCATAGCGCGGCCACGAAATCTTGTAAAATGGCGAGTTGTTAGATCATCACGGTGAACGTATGACCATACCATTTCACTTTAGGAGATTTTTTTTAAATATGTTATGTATATATATTTTCATAATATTTTCATAAAAAGAAAGAAATGTTTTTTACATTGCAGTTATTGTACTTTTTTAACGTAGCCAGCAATTTTCTCCTCCGCCATAAATAATTCGTCCTCCCAACTTTTTTCTGTTTTCTCTGAAAATATTTTATGTGTTTTGCCTATAAAAATAATTTTCGTGTTTTATAAATTTATTGTTTTATATATAATAGGAAATCAACAAAAAATAAAGTGAAAAATTTAAATAAAAAATATAAAATAACATTAAAAAAAATAACATTAAAATTAAAGAAAAAAAATGACGAGATACATAATACAAAACCTACATTTATCCGAAGGACAGACAGACAAACTTTGTAGAGCATTAGCAAATCGAGATTGAAATTAAGTCATCAAAACCTTAGCATTGGTCATGACAAGGTCGGGTGGATCAAAACGCAAATAGAAAAAAGACTGGTATGGATTTTCTCATGACTGTAGAAAAGTTTCTAACAGATTCCATCTGATTTCAATGGAATCTGTTTTTTCTGGGAGATACAGTGAAGTGATAATAGTTCAAGACAGTGATAAGAATTTAAGTTGATCGAAGTATCTTTCGAACGTTGGCAGGCATTTTCTCACTTTGCAGCAAAAAATATATTTCTTATGTAGGAGTGGACAGAGATCGGCTGCCTCCCTGTGTGCGCTTTAGTCATCTTGATTTCTCAGACCTAGAAGAACATATTTAGGGGTGGCTGTGAAAAGAATGCTGCATCTTTCTTCCAATTTCTCTGATAAATCAAAATTCAGCCAAACTATTTTTGAAACAAAAGTGCAACATTGTTTCCTTTTCTAACATTCATTACAAAATGTACACAGCTCTGTTTCTGATGGTTTACATTTATGAAGTGTGGAGTTTGTATATGGTATTCTTTGTACAGTAAACGCTGCAAATATGTATCGTCAGAACCCTGAAAAGAGTTTTTGTATACTCACGCCAGTCTTCCGGTTGTACATCGATATCTAAGATATCTTTCCAACTTGTCTGGCTTTTTGGATGTTGTTCTGCAAACAGTTTTAGAACCTTTGTATGTTTTCTGATTCATTTTTAGTTTTACGATATTATTATTTGAAACTGTCTGAAGTCTTTAGTTTTTCCTTTACAAATTATTTCCACCCTTTTGGAAGAGCATGAAATACATCCTGGTAAACTGTAAAGGGTGTTGAGAATGTGTCGTAACTCAAGAAAGTTCTGTTTTTACTCAATAAATCATTAACGAAGTAAATTTCCTTTTCGCACCATTTTTTTCGAAAAATAGTTAGTTTTGTATTTTTATTTTGTTGTTATAGAAGAGCGTTTGGGCGAAAACTTGTTCTGGAGTTATGGCGACCTCATTATCTAAATGTGACCAAGCTCTCAATACATTTTTCTAAAATGCATTTGTGTGTTTGCCAATCACTGATATGCTCTCTTTCCGCATATACCAGATTTTGTAACCACTGAACGTCTCAAAGTCGTCTAAGATAAGAGTTTTCCATGGCGCAATTACATTAGGATCAAGAAGTTTTCTGATCCATCATAGCTTTAGGACACCGCTATAACTCTTTATGTGAGGGAAATTAATGTCGCCATATTCTATTGTGTTGATTACCACGTTTCGATTTATTTTGTCAGTTTTACCGGATCACAGGAATCTAAAAAATAGTAACTGAACTTTATTCAACACCTCCTCGCACTGGTCCGGAAGAACCGACAAACAATGTATCAACTGGGGCAGAGCAAGTGTTTTTATTACAGTTGTTTTACCTATTATGGAAAAATGATGTCTGAAGGACCAGACGTTCAGCAGTTCTTCTATTTTCCTTATTTTATTGAGGAAGTTATTTATGACATAATACTCAATGAAAAGATTGAATTCAATTCCCATCATTGTAAAAGAGTTTCCATGATTCCAATTTAGTCACTTCTTTCCTACAAATTTCTTCGCCACTGCCCCTTTTTTGGCCCAATCCATTTCACTTGGGTTTTGTCAAAGTTTACTTTTAGACCAAAACTTATTGTGAATGAGTAAATGTAGTTCAGGGCTATGTTTAGAGAGCTTTCATCTCCGTTTAGGAAAAACGATGAGTCGTCTGCGTATTGAGTAATAAAATATTCAAATTTTTTAATTTTTATTCCCTAAATGTCGGGGCTAAATTTCAACTCAGCGCTTAAAATCTCGACACGCATTATAAACAGGTGAGGCGATAAGGGGTCTCCTTATCTAACACCTCGCTGCAAGTCAAATCTTTCTGAATAATGACTATTGTTTAGAATGTAGCCATGGATGTTTCTGCAAAAGGTTTTGAATCATGTTATAGTGGAGGGACCAAATTTTAAAAATGATAATGTATTTTTTCTATAAAATGCCATTCTAAAGAGTCGAAAACTTTGTCGAAGTCCAGTCAAACTATCATTCCTGGAATACTTTGTTTTTCACATGTTTTAATCAAGTCAAACGAAAGGCAGGTTGATTCTCCAATATACATAGATTTCATAAACCCAACTTTGGTCTAGGATATAAGTTTAGGCGGTACGTTTTTTTATATGATTTGCAGTAGCACTTGAACGTCAGCATTGATCAGTGATATTGGCCTCCAATTTTTTATATATATTTTGGATTTATTGTGTTTTGGAATGCATGTGATGATACCCCCTCTTTGAGTAACTGAAGGTTTTTGAATATTATAACCGATGTTTAAGGATTTAATGAGAAATCTTTCCAAAAGGATTTGTAAAATTAAGCAACAAAACCGTCCGATCATGGACTTTTGATATTTATCATTGACTTTAGTGCATATAAGCATTCATAACTCGAGAGAGCCTAAAGGGGTTTGATCATCCCCTACTAGGCGGGTCATCAGGTGGCGGATAGAGGGCGGCCTGCACAGTTGGGCAGGTTTACAGTTTTGAAATTAGCAGGTTTGCTGAACTGAGCTGGTTTGCTGCGGAATATTTGAATAGGCTGCCGCGGACCAAAATGGTTCTTTCCTGCTTTTAACGCCCTACAGGCACCTTGTTTTCTCATGAGGTGTGTTCCAAAGGCCTGTGGGGAACGAATCCTGGCAGTTGAGGGCAGATAGTGGCCCGGTTTAGGGCAATCTCCATTTTGGAAATACCTGTCGAATACACTGAATTGGTCCTAACTTCGGGAGTAGACGGATGGTCAGGGGGATCCGGTTTGGGTAATCGGGAACCCACAAAAGGTTGTTATATCAGGGGAAGGCATTGGGTGGTCATTCAATCAGTTATTTCTTTTAACCAACTTCATCATTGCCCTTGTGTACTACCTTTTCACGATTTCGGAAACATTTTTATCATATTCATCTTTATTGCACTCTCTGGATTAGTTATATGTCAGTGGAATTTGCATTTCACTAGTATTACAAAATAATTGGTTGAATGACCAGCTTCTGGAGACGTGGCACCACCTACACTCGGCGGGTCAATCGTTAGTGGTGTATGCGTATGCATTACCCCGGAAGAGTATGCATTCTGTGTATTTTGGGTGGCGTTTGCTGGATATCTACAACGTACCCCCCTAAGTTGGGCTCGATGTAAGGGTGGTAGGCACGGGAAGATGGTACGAAATGGCAACTTTAGATAGCGGCTCTGACTCTGACAGTATTACTCAAATTAACAAAAACTAAATAGTGACTGGCCCAGATTCATCAATATATTTGCAGCAAATCCAGAACGACCGATCAATAACCTCAACCAGTTTGTAATAGAAAAGTCAATTGAGGGTATTGCTGGTAAGGTAAAGGATATTGAAAATCAGAACAGGTGAACTTTTAATTTAAGTTGACAGGGAAATTCAGTCTTTGGCCCTGCTTAGAACAACCAACTTTTTCATCATAGAAGTACATGCATGCGCTCATAAGACCCTTAATCAAAGCAGAGATGTTAATCGAACCCGAGAATTGGCAAAATAGGTGAACTTAGTATTCAGAAGAAATGGAATCACATGGTGTTTCAGTGGTAAGGCGTATTACAATCAAAAGAGAAGGCAAAATAGTACCAACAAATACATATATTTTCACATTCAGCTCATCTACGCTACCAAAATCTATACAAATTGGTTATTTAAACATCAAAGTCGATTTGTTCATACCCAATCCATTTCGATGTTTCAAGTGTCAAAAGTTTAGACACAGTAAAGATGCATGCCTCGGCCAAGCGAGCTGCCACAAATGCAGTCAAAAACATGAAGAACAATGTACTAGCAATACTCTTGAATGTTCCAACTTCCAGGGCACTCATATGCCATCTTCACGAGATTGCCCTGTATGGAAAAAAGAAAAGATGATACAAAAACTAAAATGTGAAGAAAAAATCAGTTTCAGAGAGACCAGAGATATTGTATCATCAATGCCTGGCAAGGGCACATTAGTACCATCAACTGCTTTGAAATTATCGCGAAAACTACAACATCAATAGGATGCCAGGCACACTATATTTGGCTAAAAGGCGCAATTCCATCACCAGAGCAGGCATTTACTACAAATCAAATGGAACCAAAGTCAACCCAAACTGCTCAAACAACAACAACAGAAGAAAAGGGAAATGAAGAAGAAAAACAAGAATTCAAGAAAGAAATCACAAATCAGAAGAATACAAAGAACAAAATCCAAAACCACAACAGAGAAATGAGTCAAATAAACCAAACCCAGATCATAAAACGGAATCCCAACAATAAAATCTAAATCAGAGACGGATACAAGGTAGAGATAAAAAAAAAATAAGAAAAAGGAAAACAGAGTCTGTCATCCGATAGATTACCCAAAGGCCTTCAAAATGTTGTGACAAGCATCAAGTCTGAAGGCATCGAGGACATGTCAGTCGATAAGTGCATTGAGGGTTTGTTCTCGACCAAACAATGCCTGAATTCCACTTTGGATAGGTCCTCATATACGGCCGCCCTCAAAATCACCACCCAATTATGGACAGTACAACAGAATTCAATATAACAGAGTGGGTTTTTGCGATGCTTTAGAGCCGAACTTTAACGAACTGGGTCTTCTGAGCAAAAATATAAACCTGCTGTTTTTTGCCTGCAGGCAACTCGTTTAAAGAAACCCGAATCTAAAGATCGGTCAGCTTTTAAGCATTATACTTGGTATAATACCTGGGCAGACGATAATGATCTTCATGTTCATGGAACGTCTGTCATGGTAAGAAACGACATTATTCACAGTACTGTATCTTTGTAGTCAAATTTACTGGCTGTAGCGGTACACCTTACTTTAGACAAGACGGTCAGATTATGTTCAATTTACGAGTCGCTAAATAGACCACTTACGTTGGTTGATCTTGAACAACTGATTCACCAGCTCCCAACTCCTTACATTTTGTTGGGTGATTTTAATGCTCATAGACCTCTTTGGGGAGATTCTTACAACAAAGAAGACCTGAAAAGACAAAACAGTAAAAGAACTTATTACAAAATATGACTTTTGTTTGTTCAATGATGCGTCAGACACTTAATGCACCCTGCATCTGGTTCGTACACATCGATAAGCCCATTGCCGATTAGCCATCTTTGACGTTAATGATATGCAAGGTCAGAGGTAGCTTCGGGTAAACACTTCGATCAGACAACCTGTCAAGACTGTCATACATGCGATAGAAACAACCAAAATGTTTCGCTTGAAACGAGAAAATGTGCATTTTCGATTTAATACTAATAAAGATAGAAAAAATAGCACACTTTCAACACTTCATTTAATGGACAGGGCAAAATAATACTGATTTTTAGTGAAATGAATACCGCAATGAACCCCTTCCCACAACCGAAAGTAGACTCGGCATCATGGTTTTCTTTTGTTGACGAGTGATAAAACTGCAGATATATTCAATATTCATTTCACTAAAAAATCAATATTATTTTGCCTGTCCATTAAATGAAGTGTTGAAAGTGTGCTATTTTTTCTATCTTTATTAGTATTAAATCGAAAATGCACAATTTCTCGTTTCAAGCGAAACATTTTGGTTATTTTTTTCGCATGAATGACAGACAGTCTTGACAGATAGTCTGATCGAATTGTTTACCCGAAGCTACCTCTGACCTTGCATATCATTAACATCAAAGATGGCTAATCGGCAATGGGCTTATTGATCTTAGAATTGCATGCCCTTCTATCTTCCTCGTGGGGGGTAGAATGTGATTTGTGTGGTGGGGGAGGGGGCAGTTGTCACTTTCCAATTGTGTTGGGGAGTGTAGTTCCAGCGGACGATGAGAGGGTGCCCCAGTGACACTTTAAAAAGGCTGACTTGGGCACTTTCTCATCGCTTTGTTCCGAACGCCTCACACGGGAGAAATTTTAGGAATGTGCTGACCAAATAGAAATTTCACTAAAGCGTTGCTTGACTCTGCAAACACAGTCAACCCTAAACCATCGGCAAATCTGGAACGTTTCAGCAAACCATGATTTTATAATGATTGTAAACGGGCTATAAAGGAATGCAAGAAAACTGAATGGAAATAATTCCCCCACTAAAATTCATTTGGACAAATTACGTATAAATCGGGCAAAAACAAGATGACTTATCAATCAAAAAAAAGAAAGTTCGTGGGGAAATTTTTTGATCACGTGTGTGCGACCGATTTGGTGGACATGCAATCGTTGTCGAGAAACAATGTAGGCAAGAAATATCTACTGACGGTCATAGACGTGTTTTCGACATCTAAATTGGGAACTTGCATTGCCGAATCTTTGGAAAGCATATTCACTTCTTCGCGAAAACCCGAGAAATCGTAGCTGGACTATTAAGGAAAAATGCAGAGATATTTCATGCTCAACTCGACCAAGAAATACGTAGACCTCTCAGACGATTTGGTCGATGACTATAACAATGCGCGTCATAGATTCATCAAGATGACAGTCGTGGTAGCATGCGAACCGTGAAACGAAAAGAAAATCTACACACCCTTGAGGATGACAACGACAACGAAATAACCGAAATTTGCTGCGGCGGTCAACCTAGTGAGAAATTACAAGTGGAAAAAATATTTCGACAAAGGTTACACACCTATTTGGATGGAAGAAATCTTTGTTTGAGTGTTCTTCACAGATCCCACCACTTTCAAGATAGAAGCATTAGATGGTGAAGAGATCACGGGGAAAGTTTACGGACTGCAATTGCAAAAGACCGTGTTTTAAAAATAATAGAGGAGGAGAATATTTTTTCCTCCATACATATATATAGATAAAATAAGAAAAAAAATAAAATAAAATAAATAAATAAAAACAATTAAAATAGAATATAGAGTGAAATAAAAAAGAAGGAACATATTAGATATAACAGAAGGTATAACGAATAATGAAAGGATCCAAGAGCACGAACCCATGGCGGGAACTACTCTCAATAATGGGGGAGAGATAAGACTCAATATCAAAATGCATGATCTCCTTCTCCATCCCAGTTATCTCTAGATGGATGGACACTTGGCAAAAAAGGATGTAGTGACTACACCGACGCCAACTTCGTCACTTTAGCTCATAATGGCACCATGCATATTTTCAACAGTATATTGTACAAACTCTCAGGTCAAGAAATGGAAACTGCATTTCATCCCGTCAGACTATCACGATGTTAGGACTCTTGAAATATTCCAACGATTTTTCCAAATTTAGAGGACTCAATCAACTGTGGTTGAAAGACACGAGCTCCGATGTGAGTGCCAACAATGTGTGTGCAGCCTCGAGATTTAAACACATCATTCAAGCATCCGCGACTTGAGAAACGTTTTCGTTCAGGATACTTTTGAAGCACATTTTTGGATTCGCCGAAGATTAAGACAAAATCGGGTACAGATTAAAACCCAACTTCACACTAGTTCGTAAAAATGAAGACGATGCCATTGTGAAGCTGCTGATATGGATGCCTGAAACATGCATCTGAGAAAGTTCGTGCCACACGTGTTACCGAACGATGGAGCAAGAATGAAACTCATCAAAATCATCGAAAACCAGATTGCCGGTGGGATCCCAAATGAGACAATGTGATGTTGCAAACGTTTCAATGTCAACTCAGTTTGATTGGGGATTGTTTGTGAAAAACATGAAACAACTTTGAAAAATATAAAAAAACATAAAAAACAATTAAAAAATGTAACAAAAAATATAAAAACAATTTATTTTAAAAAAACATAGAAAACAGAAAAAAAAAACTTGAAGAAAACAAAAAACTTAAAAGAACTTTTAAAAAAATAAGGAGGTTTGAGAATATTATTATTATTAAATAATTCCAAAGTTCTCAAACTTTCTTTTTTCAGCAAGTATCTATGTGTTGAATTCGATTAAAAGTTTATCCAATCTTTGTTTATACACTCACAGGATTGCATTCAATCAAAACGCACACTATAGAAGAGGCAGCTTCAGGATTAGTCCTTTTAATCAAGAAATTATTTCTATCTCCCTCTTCAACTCTCAAAGATGTTCCGAAATTGCTTGTATTGGAATATTGATTCTTCATCTTCTCAACTTTATATCTATAGTTTTCTATGCCACTCACCACCTCGCTGACGACTGCTCTATTCCCCTAGTCAGTAGAAGTCAGACTCATTCAAATGATGTGTCTTATCAGCATAGGATATCCTACCTGGCCGTGTACTATTCCATTCTCACCATTTTTGAAGGACAATTCCGATGTGTTGGTATCTAATCCACCACATCCTTCCGCTTACACATTATCAACTGTCTCTTTATTTTATCTATGACCCAAATTATGGTACAGGCTTATGCCATGAAGTTGGGATTGGGTCGATTCGTGATTCGATTTCCTCCCATGTCCAAATCACCTTTCATCACATCGCCGGTTTCTTGACTTCAGTGTTGTTCCGTATTTTTGCTGCTGACTGCACGTGAGTCATATTCCGGAGCAGCGTTGATACTGAATAGTTTATTACCATTCACGTTGATGTTGGGCCTCATCGTTCCTCCTGATCATTTATTCGGATAGAGATCGTTCATGTTCTCTTTTGAAATAGGTTTGAGATTTCGTCAGGGCAGAGGCACCGCAGCCTTCATGGCTATTTTCGATTCGTCGTCCCCGATTTGTGCTAGATTGACGATCTTATTTAATCAGGCGTTCAGATCAGTCTTTATTTCGTTCTTAATACTATTGTTGTTCACGACAATGACGATCATCCATTCTGCGACACCCACGTATTGTTTGGTGGTGGCATCTCCGAGATTGTCGGGTTCTCCTAGATTTGATATCTTGTCAGAATTAGCATTCTCTTCAGAACTCATGACTTTTAGAACATAGTGTTCTCTTAGATACTCGCTGAAACGTCCGTGCAAATCATCGGCATAATTTTTCATAACTGCATCACTCGAATCCCCGGGATTTGCTAGGGTTACCAATCATTTGTATTTCAAGTCTAGATTGTTCGTCATGTTTTATCCACATAATTATCTCTCATGCACCTCTCGAAATCTGCAACTCTCTGATCAGCATACTTTGAAGTCATGGTGTCGGTGAGATCTACCAGTTCAGAAACATTATCAATCTTGCAATTATTCATGTTCTACGGTTCATCTCGAGGTTCGTATCTCCTCACTAAATGATAGTTCAAGTATGTGGAAGAGATTCCGCCGTGACATTTGATGGCGATCTTTCTTTTTCACTATTTTATCATTTCTTCCAAATTTAGCGACTGCCCTTTCTTTTTATTTTCTATCTAATATTTTTATTATTCATTTTTTTATATTTTCCTTATATATATGATCATTTTTTTCCTCAACATACATCGCTGAGGACGGTTGGAAAATGATGTCCCAAAGATCATCTTTTGAGAATGTAGAGAAACCAGTGTCCACAAAACACTTGATGTCACAGAAATGTTTCATCTTCAAAGTTTTGACCACATCAGACAGATCGATGTTGGAAAGGTGTTCTTTGGGTAAAATGGGTAAAATGACACCATCTGCCGATCTGTTCATATATTCCATTTCATTTATTTGACTTAGTTCAGTCTCATCGACATTTTTCGATCGAAATTTAGTCATCTTTCCTTTCAATTCGCTTTGTCTCTTGAATCTCATGTAACCTAACTAATTTTGTTGCCAAGTTCCTTTTCGCACTTCACTGTATACAAAATTCAAAATGAACATTGGAAATATTTTTTCGTTTCGTCAAAATTAACTGTACATTTTTCTTGATTATTTTTTTTTTCACTTTTTACTATTTATCTTCTAGATTTTCTATGTCCTTATCAGTTTGCAGTGTCATGTACTCATCTAATCCCTCTTGATTTTGAGGAATTATCGAATTCATTGAATAATGACCTTAAGCTAACGTGTTTATTCCAACTTATTGTACGATTCTCTTGTCATCGTCAGGCAATAGAACAATCACTTTTTACACTCTTTGAAAGTGGTGTCGTTATCTACAGCGGTTTTTTACACCTTTACATCTTTTGATCGCTTTCCCATCTAAGAGGTAACTTCAAACCCACGATTCCGTGATCTGTCTTCCTCCCATCCTATCTTTGAATTTCACCACCACCTTCTCATTCACAATCTGTGGAAATTTAGATTTGTTATCACTGGCATAGTTGCTCATGTCGAACTACGCATCGACGTCTGGAGATATGTCCCGGTAAAAATCTTTGGTCTCGATCTCGTAAAAGCTAAACTATCCATGTTGGTGAACAACAGCTTAGCTTTTGAATCATATTTCCTCTTGATGCATTCTTTATGAAATCGATACATCAACTGCTTGCTTCTGTCTAAGATGCACGTTCCCAAATAAGATGGTTTGTCAAATGTCAGACACAGCTTTTTCATTTCCATAGCCACTAGATTGTCACTGAAGATGGTTTGATATTTGTAGTCCAGTTTTGAAACGTATTTCCTAGCCTGACCCTTCGACGTGATGAGACGTGATGAATGTCGGTCCTCTTCCTGATGTTTTCCATCAATTTTCCATACATGAGTTTGAAAAATCTTTTTCAAATTCGGCCTCGGTCGTCATTCTCAAATTCATGTTGACTTCTTCATTAAAGGCTTCTTATCGAAAAGGGTAATGCGATGTATTTCGACTAATTTCATGCCATAATCCAAGTAGAGTTTCAGAATGAGTTTGTCAACTTTGTTCACTTTTAGTTGTTCGGGTGCCAACGGATAATCGTTGTGTCGATCGTGTAGTGTTTCGGGATATTCTAGATCCACCTCTAGAAGACAGGGCTAGTGTTTCCATTTTTCTATCTCCTTGCGTTTCTCGACGCATTTGAAATTTCCCGTCAGCAACGGATCACTCGTGGCCGAACTGTATAAATTATTAGCTTTTAGATATGTTATGTATTTACTTGGTCCTTGCACATCCAATCCTTCTTCCATATAGCGATTGTTCACTTCCGAATATCTGTAAGCGACCGTTGACACTCCGCTCTCATACCTTTTTCGAACATGAGCAACGTGACCACGTTGGATAATAATTCTAAATGGACTTCGGTCATCTTCAACTGAGCATCCTAATCCAGGCTGGGAGACGTGTAATACCAACTGGATCTAGATCATAATATCTGCAACAGACGTCTCTAAAATGTTCGAGCACGTCTGCCAAGAGAAGGAAATAAGTTTTCAGATACAGATCGTGATATTTTCTCATGGATTTCCTGTCGAATATTTCTCACACTTTTTGAGTGTGCTTGTAGTCGATATTGGAAATGTCAGCATCATAGAATTTCGAATAAAAATTATCTTTGGAAGGTGGCATCGACTCGTCGAATCTGTTCAAATCGTCCCTTTATCGTAGGGATAGACTCCTTTCCTTAATATCCTATCCAATTGCCGCTCGTCTCAAGTATTCGGTCCTGATATCGAATTTCACCTTCCTTAAATTATCGAATAGCTTCTTGAGACTGTTCGACATGAATTTGAAACGATTCTATGAACTCATTTTTACAACCATACACGTTTCAAACCCATCGGACATGCCTTAGATCTCAATTCCGGCCTCGTTTTCTCGATGGTCTAGTCACGTATGACACAGATCATTTGATGTTTGGTTCGATAACTCGATGATCTCGCGATGCCAAGATTCTTAACGTATCTCTTCAGTTGAGCTAGATTGCATGTTTCTAATGACATGAACATTTTTCCAAACATTCAAAATGATTTACAAACTATCAAATTAGTGACAGCTCGCATAGTAATAAAAGATATGACTTTGTAAAAGCAATCCGTTGTTAAATTTCTAATTATTTCAAAAATAAATGTATATAATATCATTTTCTTATTTTTTTTTTATCCAGGTGCTGTCTAATATTCCACCATAATATCGAGATATTTATCATATTTTGAATAATCCATTTTGTTTCTTCTTAACTACATATATTTTTTTTCATATTTAATTTAAAAATGATCTTTTTTCAATGAGTTTGGATGTCGTTGTGAATCCGCAACAATAATAATTCTAAAATACGACCTCGATTTTCGGTTGTGAGATGACTCACCCGCAATCGAAAAGTCCAATATTCTAATTAAGTGGGTCTCAGTTCTCCAAAATGCATGCACCGTCTCCATCCAAATTCTCATGACATCGCGCTTGTTGATCATATTTGATGCTGGCATAAAACACACGACGATCGCGTCTTCATATTCTGTGGTATGACAGATGTGACGGTAGTCCTATTAAAACTCGCAAACGGAAAATTTTTCCTTCAATCCTCTGGGATTATATTCAAGCTAAGCAAAGGTTTTGTAACACACATCTACGAGAAATTCGTGACGCTCTTCTCCTTTTCATTTATTTTTTATTTCATCTATTAATATATTCATTTTTTAAAATAATGTATATATATGCTTCTTTAATCATTTTTCCCCTTCTCAAGGTCCAGTTGAATATTCTCTATCCAGTAATAATGCAAAATACTTCCTTGATCGTCGTTTGTGAGATTTCTTGGCATTTTCCGAAATTCCTCAATTTCGAACTGCCAAGGCCTCGGTTGCTCTTGACAAATGACCATTTTTCTTTCACCACTCTATCACCTCGTCCTTGTCGAGGTTTTCCAACACCGACGCAAAAGACAAAACGATGGCGTCTCTGTGTCCTGTGGTGAAACAGGTGTCTACTTTGAGCCAACCCTCCGACATACAACCCGGTCATATTCGCTCATCGCTCTAGGTATATTTGAACCCGCGAGATGAGCACACGCCTTGTAGAAGATACCTGTGAGAAACTTCTCACGCAGATCTCTTTTCGTATTCGCCCATTTCTCCTTAGGATCCTTGATCTTTAAAAATGACATGCTTAATGTGTTTTGAGTTTTATTAAATAAAAATAATTAAAACATTATTTGATTTTTTCTACTTTAATTAAATTAAATATATGTGACAGCAACCCAAGAATTATTGAATAAAAAACACTCCCACAAAAAGAAGTCTGTCTAAGACACCTATTAAATTTAACTTTTCACATGTGAACGGGGTTAATAAATGAATCCGTTTTGGTGATAATGTGTTCTCCCTCTACCAGTTCGAAATGGGGGCGCGGTGGCATTGCGGTAACCGGTTCTCGTCAGATCACCGAAGTTAAGCAACTTCGAGCCCGGTTAGTCCTCGGATGGGTGACCGTCTGAGAGATCGATTCGGACTCCCTCGTTGTGTCCTTGGGCAAGGCACTAAACCCCGATTGTCCACATGGGGGCACGATGACGCCGTGTACTAATGCGTACTGCACGTCGATGTTCGCATGTCTTCAACCAATCTAACCCTGCCTGTGCTACAGTGCGGAGTTACGATGTTGGGGAGCTGGCAGCTGCGCATCATTGCTCGGTGGTTCTCTCCGGGTACTCCGGCATCCTCCACCAGTAAAACTGTCACGGTCATGATTAGCCGTTGTGCATAAGTATGTGACCTTAAAACACCAATAAAGAAATAAAGAAATAATCAGCCCTGCAACAACCGCATTATTATTCCGCTCAGTTTCGCGATGAGAGACATGAAACACACACGCCCTCTCTTACTATTCTTCAAAATTTTCCCATTCGATTAACTCTGAGCAAAATGGCGACAATTAAAAATCTGACTGACATCGACTACGCAAAAAGAGTAAAATGGAGGAAAACCCGCCTCATCTACAATTCTTAAAACAATTCCCGTAGAAATAACACAGCAAAAAGGCGATGGGAAAAAATTCATTCTCGCAATATTTGAGGGAAGCGATCTTCGCACTCTACAATTTTCAATGGAAAATTTGTATGGAAAAAAGTCTCAGAGGTCGATGTGAGCTGGAATGGACGATTTCGGATATTTTTAATTTCTTCCCGAATACCACCTCAAGCAAAAATGAGCTGTTCTTTTAAGCTGAGCTGGAAAATTTTTCAAGCTAAATTCCCATTGCTTTCAAGAACTGAGTTAAGTAGATAGATTCAACAGAAATGCACGGCTGCGGTTATGTTTCGCAGGCCTACATAAACAATTTGTTCTCGATATAATTGAGTGAGTGATCGTTATCACGGACAGATTTCAGGAATAATTTAATCAGCATTTATGGATTGAAAATACCAAGAATGGGGTGATCTATCTACGAAATGCGTCTTTTCTCCTCTTTGGATGCCCATTATCTGAAAATTTGTGCTTTTGAAATTAACATTAGCGAGGCACAGTTTTGATGGATGCAGTTTTCGGGGTAATTTGGAATGTGGTAAATTGAATTTAGAAGCCATGACTAATGCACTTTTTCCAAGACCTTGTCTCTATTTATTCAGTGTAAGCTTATCCAACTTCATACCAATTCTTACCTGGAAATTTCATCCAATGCTATCAGACCAATCATAGTCGGAATTTGGTTTTGATGGCCATGACATGGACGTGAAATCAGTATATGTACTTTCAAACATACACATGTACCGCTGTAAGGGTTGCGTTCATCCTTGCTTGATCCTTCAGCACAAAAATATTCATTCGTATTTTGTTATAGGTTTCTTTATTTTGCTTTTGTTTTTTATTTTGTAATTTGTCTTTTTTTTTGGGGGGGGGGGGGGTCTTTCTTTTTAGAACAAATGTTTTTGAGGACGCTACAGTGTGGGGTAAAAAATATAACATGAAAAATGGCAGTTATTCTAACTGTCACCATTGAAAATTGGTTCCATCATTTTACGCTGTAATAATAGTGGACTTGATGTCTTGGTCACCTGCCTGACGCTTCTGTGATGTTATTTTCAGTCTTACCGTTTGAATTTCAGCAGAATGCCAAGGGAAATATGTAGGATGCATGAGGGATTCTTCAAACAGGGATTTAAATGGAGAGTATATAGTATTGACAAGCTTCAATTCAAAGGAAGTGTGCGCTTTCTACTGCTATCAAGCAGGTAAGTAACGTCAAAAATTCTGTGAGAGTTTAGTATTTTCGGATAGGAACAGGATACGTCATAATTTCATTACGGTGGATGGACGCTAAGTGCATGTGTTGGGTAGTCCAATTAACGCTGCACGTTGAAAATATTAATTGGTCTACCCAAAATAATGAATATGGACTCTTCCATATACTTCCATCAAATCACCATGGAAGATACCACCAGTGTTTAAAGGGTTAAAATTTTCGGAAAGCGGCAGTAGATGGGAATAGGCTATCGGTGGTCATTTTTAAACCAGATGTATTTGCTTAAATCCTGTAGTGTTTCAAATCGTTGTTGGTGAACTCCAAAACAAACTGAACAATGAATATGTTTTGCAATCACAATAGTAACAGGCATTCTTCATTTTTAATGTGTTGAGTGCTGGAGACCACTATCATGGCTTTGAAGAAAAGTCAGGGTACCATGCTAGAGATTATATATTTAATGTTCACGACTCATAGCCAACCGGAAGAAAATGTTATTTCATCTTTAGATATTTGCTGAAATAAAAATCATTGGAAAGTGCTTTAGAGCTCTCTGCCTCCCCAATGATGTTTAATAAAACAAATTTAAGGAAATAAATTATTACTACCAACAATAATTCAGCACTCAATCAGTTAATTGCGTGACATAATGCATAGAAAGAACTCATGAAGGAAGAATATATCATCTTAAGACAGC
The DNA here is from genome assembly GCA_031216915.1 of Pictodentalium vernedei. Lineage (NCBI taxonomy): Eukaryota > Metazoa > Mollusca > Scaphopoda > Dentaliida > Dentaliidae > Pictodentalium > Pictodentalium vernedei. Next base: position 704,580,734 of record CM062296.1, read on the forward strand.
AGCGATCGAAGAAATAAACCCACCAAAATCATACGTGCTGACCACAAACGCGTTTCCTTTTTTCTAGCTGAGATTCGCTGGGTCATAAAAATACGTTTGAAACTGTGAATACAAGCATTGGCATAAGCCATTATCATGGTCGCCGAGAGAACGGGGGAAGGAAGATATATAACTTCGGGACCCTGTGTTGTCGGGCCCCGCGTCACTTAATCAAGAATCCGTCGATGAAACAGTTTGAATGCATGATTGTGTAGTATACATATAGTCTACATATGAAAACCCACAAATTTGTTATTGTCCCATTGAGTAATTCACGGCGGGAAATCGAGGAACCCTCGCCTTCTGACACCCCAAGAATGATCCCCTCTCGTGGTTGCCCCCATTCCCGGCTTGGATGATGCGTTCCGCATAATGCATTCTCTCTGTGTTGTCTATTATTTTCGTTTATTAAAAGTACCAAAAGGAAACTTGACTTTTCATGACAAGCTAATTAGAATAAACTTAGTTCTTATTCTTCCCTGGAAAAAATAGAAAATCTCATCTCCCAGACTTTTGTATTAAAGGAAAGGATAAGGTCTGCATTGTATGTTACGATGCACACACCGTTATCATCAACAGAGAAAAAATTACAAAGCATCAAAAGATGGTGGAAATGCTGTTTACGTATTTTTAAAGTCAAACATTCAAACTGATTGGAAAAAATTCTAGAAAGCCAGTTTCTGTATTCTTGTGATACTCTACAAGAAAATGCCTGACGTTTGTGAAATGAAGCACACATTGATCTCAAGACGCTAACATTTCGAAATTCCAATTGTTATATGAAATTCACATACACTTTGCGTTAAATGTTCTGACAGATTCAGGAAATCAAGGGACTCTAACTTTCCTGTAAATCTCTACCAATGACAAGAACTGTCAGCCATGATTACATCAAACAATCAAAACATTCAGTAACAGACAGACAGACAGACAGACAGAGAGACGGACGGTCGGATGCGCAGACGGACGGACGGACGGACGGAGGGACAGACAGACAGACAGACAGACAGACAGACAGACAGACAGACAGACAGACACATAGATAGATAGATAGATAGATAGATAGATAGATAGATAGATAGATAGATAGATTAGATAGATAGATAGATAGATAGATAGATAGATAGGTAGGTAGGTAGGTAGGTAGGTAGGTAGGTAGGTAGGTAGGTAGGTAGACAGACAGACAGACAGACAGACAGACAGACAGACAGACAGACAGACTGACAGACAGACAGACAGACAGACAGACAGACAGACAGACAGACAGACAGACAGACAGATAGATAGATAGATAGACTTTATTCAGCAGCATTTGTATAATACAGAGTAATACGTTTGATATAAACAAAACATATAATACGTGCTGCTGGGAGATGGCATAACCAATTTGGCTGTCTACCTGTCATCACCCTAAAAACTGGAACTAAGTTACATTAAATTTAATTCAATTCAGACCAGGCTACGTTTTCCCTTTGAACCCTCAAAACTTAAGACTGAAGTATAGCAAATAGAAAATAGAAAATAAAGTAGGCGACTGTGAACTGGTAAGAGAAGTATTCTCAAAAACCTGGCTTACCCTACCAACTAAACGAGAATTTCACAATAATAATAGGTCAATTTGACTGATATCTGCAGATAAGAGCTGAGTAACGAAGTGATTAATTTCTACTACAACAAAGATTTGAACGGCACTATGTGTCGCAGGATTACGGGGTTAAATTTGATGGAGGAAAACTTATGTTCTTATCAGTGCTCAGCCGATAGCCAGTGACTGTCGTCTGAACCCCAGTTCGAACGTAAACCTTGCCACCTTATCAATGCCCTATCCGCTTGGGGCTCTTAGGATTCCTGAAGATGCCTGTGGCTTACAACGCCAAAGGTTGACCAACGATAATTCACTGAAAGATCATTTATTTACGTGTACGAAGAAATATAATATGAAACAAATTACTCACAAAATTATCCATAGGAATACACTAATTACGCGAATAAAAGTTCATTCTTTAGGGCACTCGACGTCTCCCACAGCTAGCTGTGTCCGCTGGATCAACCTCACTTCATCTTCATCTTCTCATGGTTTGTGATAAATGCAAAGTGTCTATTCACTTCTCGTTGCTTCCTCCTCGCAATGTAACCTGCACCGTCAGTTGGGCTTAACACATATAATGTTCTGCTTGTGTGTCTCGATCAGCGTTCTCACAGTTCAATCAGAGAATTCAATCGGCGTCTACCACGTTCATTTTGCGCCTTGCCTGGCTCTAACGAGGTTAAGTTATTCTTCGCCTTCAGATATATACTTGACAAAGCTTACATAAAAATATTCTGCAAAGTGTTCTCAACATTACCAATTCTCACACCGCCTAAAACTATCTTATCTCGCCAGCTATTCCAGCGCTTACTCAAGCTCTCAATACGGTTTCTAGACTTCGACGTTACAGCTTTTACGTCTTTGGCTACTATGCCACTACGGTTCGTAACCGTTAACAAACTATTATCGGCCCCTTACAACCCTCACTGGGTTACGACAATACGCGGACTTTTAATTTCGATGCCTATGACCCTCGACGGCCAAGGCTAAATTCGGACCTTCTCTGAGTGCCCTCAGGCCAACTGCCTCGCAACGACCCACCGTCTTACACACCTTCCGACTGGAATTGGCTGGAATGAATTTTTCGAGAAATTCTTCGATTTTTATTTAGATAGCCAGAACATTTATTCTCAGTTAATCGCTTCTCTTGAACTTGGCCGCTTAGATCTATCTTAATTTTACACTCGCTTTAACGTTCCTTTGAAAGACTCGCATTTTGGTATCTTTTGACATTTCGGAGACAGGATAGATGCGTAATATGGATGTGTGTCCAAAACATATGTGATGCACTGTATTCTACAATTAGATTTTACCTGTCTTTAATTACCCAGATAATTATTACAGAAGAGAATATTGTCTGTCTTACTATTGATCTGTTATCAGAAGCCCATATGACGTTGAACACGTGCGCCAAATTGGACATTAAATTTCATACTTAATTTAGCAGCGTTTGAATTTTAGCTATCACCTTGAACATACTCTCAGTTGTTCCAAAAACACCAAGGGGATAGCATTCACGTGCATCCACTTTCACACTTCTCTCTTAGAGCTATCTCACAATCTTGCTCTACTATTACACCAATATCCTCAGAAATTTCACACACACAGTCATACACATGCACACACTGATGTGCACCACAAATACCTCTCCAGTAATTTGGCTCGGTTCCCCTTTGGAACCTATGAGTCTAACCACAACCCATATAAACTCGTGCGCTCACTTCCACTGCCGCACAATTGGAGGTGGTCCGTTGGTACACATGCAGCCAACAGGTCACCCTATACACTCACTCTCCCTCTCAGCATAGCAAAATATAACACTACTCTATCATGCACACACCTGTATCTATACACACTCACGCAACACCTGAGTAAAAAAATATTAGCAAGGGGTATCCACCCTGACCCAAGCCAGCCGATGGGCACCTTGCCCCAACTTCCATTATCTCACTAATAATTCTGCAGCAGGAGGGACCACCGCATGATCCTGCTACTTTCTACCTTACTTTTCTGGATGTAGGCCAAGGGCCTGTGATCCGTGTTGAGTACAAACTCCCTTCCGTACAAACAGTTTTGAAAGTTTTGGAACTTCTTGACGGCAAAAACTCTCGCTAGGCTCTCCCGTTCAATGACTGAATAGTTACGCTCCCTCGGGAGCAGCTTCTTGCTGGCGTACGCCACCGGGAATCGCCCATCCTCATATTCCTGCAGTAAAACTGCACCAACCCCCGTGTCTGATGCGACGGCCTGTACTAGGAAAGGCAGCAAAGTCAGGCAATCGGAGAATTGGCGCCTTACCGAGCACACCCCTTAGATGCCTTGTCTTGGGGACATTCCCACTTGACCTTATTTGGTCTACCCTTCTTCGCGAGATCAGTCAAAGGCGCTGCGATATCTGCAAAGTTTGGCACGAACTTTCTGTAGTATCCAGCTAACCTCAAGAACGATCTCACCTGCCGCTTCATCTGTGGAGGACTTGCATTGCGAATCCTCTCGAGCTTCTCGTCATCCATAGCCACCTTTCCTTCTCCAACCTTGTGACCGAGAAACTCGATGGTCCTGAACCCTACTTCACACTTGGAAGGTTTAACTGTCAGCCATGCCTTCCGGAGTCTCAAGAGCAGCCCCCCTCAGTACTTCAAGGTGCTCTGGCAACGAACGCGTCTTGCATAAGATATCGTCCACGTAGTGAACTATATCCCGCGTGTCCGCCAGCAGTTTGCGCATCATCCTATTGAAGGTGGCGCCAGCATTGATCATTTCAAAAGGGAGCTTTCGGAATTGAAAACACCCATCCGGGGTTGTGAATGCGGTCATATGCCTGTCGGTTTTCCTAACAGGAATTTGCCAGTGTCCCTTGCTCAAATCTATTTTGCTGAAAGATTCAGCGCCCTGCAAACCAGTCATTATGTCTTCCATGTTCCCCATGGGCTCATTGTCAAATCTAGCTATGGCGTTCAATCGCCTGAAATCAATGCAGAATCGGTTCAATGACCTTCACCTTCAACATCTTTTCCACCTCATCCCGCATTTCAAGCCTTTTTGCATAGGGAATCCTATAAGGCCTCACTCTTACCGGTTCCCCAGTGGTAAGTTCAATTTTGTGTTCCTCGAGGTCCGTGGTCCCTGGACCCTCGGAAAACACATCCCCGAACTCTTCCAAGAGTTGCACAACTTGGTGGCGCTGTTCATCTGATAAATTGTCACTGATATTGACATCCCTATACGTCTCCACGCCGCTCAGCTCGCCCAGTATTAACAGGCTGTCTCCATCTAAGACACCTATTTCAGTCTCATCCTCAGGCTCTATTATGGCTAAGCCCGCGGCCTTCTGGGCCTCCTGAGGGGCGGAGTCACTACGGATAATGGCTCGCTTTGTTTCATCTGCCTCTCTATCATGGTATCGCCTTAGCAGATTCGCACAATAGATCTTGCTTTTACCCTCTACATCTACCCGATAGTCCATATTTCCGACGACATCAGTCACCACGTAAGGCCCCTTCCACTGCAATAGCAGTTTGTTATGGTCCGTTGGCAGGAGGGACCGTCACCTTTTGCCCCACCAAAAACCTTCTATCCTGAGCGCCCCGGTCGTAGTGGTGCTTATGTCGACACTGTGCCTTCAGTAGGCTGTCCCTTGACAACTGGCAGGTCTCTTCCAACCTATTTCGTAGCTCTAGGACATACTGATAAGTATTCCGAACCTCGCTGGTCTCTTCTCCGGTCCAGAGCTCGCGCAACACCTGCATGGGCCCCTAACTGTTCTCCCATATAATAGCTTAAAAGGGGAAAGCCAGTTCTCGCCAGGAGCACTTATCGGTAGGCGAACAATATCGCTGGCAGATAGCGGTCCCAATCCTTTGGCCTTTCTTGGCACATTTTCCTCAGCATTCCCTTTAAAATGGCATTGACCCGCTCACACAGACTGTTACACTTCGGGTTATATGGGGCGGTGAATAACTGTTTAACCGCCACCAGCCGATATACTTTCTCTAACAGCCCGATGTGAACTGCGACCCTTGGTCTCTTAGGATTTCCTTCGGAAGACCTATTCTCGAGAACACCTCAAGCAGGCCTCGGCTACACGCTCCGTCTCGATTTTGGGTAGGGCCACCGCCTCTGGATACCTGGTGGCATAATCCACCACAGTGAGGATGTATCGGTTTCCTTTATCCGACACGGGTGAAATAGGTCCCATGAGATCCACCCCGATTCTCTCGAATGGCTCATTCATTAGATGCATCTCCCCTAATGGTACCTTGGTTACACTGCCCTTTGACACTGTCTTTTGACAGATGTCACACGACTGACAAAACCTGGTGACATCACCGTTAATGCCGGGCTAGTGGAAACAGGCCGTAATCCTGTCGAGGGTCTTCCTCGACCCCAAATGGCCCACAACCAAAGACTCCTGGGACAGGGTCATGACCTGCTTCCGAAACTTCTATAGAACCATAATTTGTTTCAATTCTGTCCGCGACTTTCCTTGTCGCTGCTCATACACTCTATAGAGAACTCCTTTCTCCACACTCATCTTGTACAGATCCTTGCCTCTGGTGATCACCTGATCACCCTTGCCGGCCAGTTCCCAGTATCTCTTCAATGAGACGTCGGCCCCTTGGGCCTGTTTCAGTTTCTCCACGTGAACTTCTTCGATCACTTCCACTGGTACGTTCAGTGGCTTAATTGAGCGCCTCTCCTTGGCAGCCTGTGACCGTGTCACTACAGCTGCTACCTTATCGGGCTCACCTCGCAGAGTATCTTGGGTGACATCTGCCCGACATCCCCTGGCACATTTTCCGTAGCCTGTGTCCAACAGCTACTAGGCGGTGCAGGAGCGATTGCTTTTCTGCGCCCTTTGTCGACTCCCCCCCCCCCCCCCCCCACCGAGCTCTCACGGGTAGGGGTCGGTCCCTGTGTGCGGTTCAGATCCGGACCCACATCTATCTCCTTGGCTCTTCCCGTTACTTCTATGTCACCTGTTTTGGCCTCAGCCCGGGGTAGGTTCTCTTCAAGCCACGACTGGTCGGGGTTTGGTCTCACCCCCGATATGTTCCCTATGACCAAGTCGTACATGGGTTAATCCATACACATAACCTCTACTTGGCCACTATAAAAAGGAATATCTGCCCTCACCTTCGCAAGGGGAAACCTCCTAATCGTCCCATCTATTAGCATGCACATGTGGTCGCGGCCCAATAGCCGGTCGTCCTTGACTAGTTGCCTACGCACTGCTACGCTACTGCATCCTGTGTCGCGAAGCATCTGCACTTCATGTTTACCCACATACCCCGGGTACACGGGCATTTTCGCTCCATCTTCTGAGGCTGTGACTTTCTCGCACATTCCATTAATTATGGGGAGGACCTTTCCACCCTTTAACACGAGCTATCCCTTCTCAATAGCATCCCGGAGTGGACTACTTTCTGGCCCAACTGTCTGGCAGAATGCCGCCGTCTGCCTTTTGTCCCAGGTCGAACTGTCGCTACCTCCGTTTCTCCAATTCTTTGGTGAAGGGTCCCTCCTTCCATTCCTATGGGGTCCGCCATTTGGCTTTGTGGGAGGAGTTTTCTTCCTCGCTAGGTGCCCCTTCCGCCCACAAACAAAACAAGACAAATCTTTTGGGCTCTGTGGCCCAGTATTAACCCGTTACCAGCCGGCTCTGGAGGGCTAATCTTAACCGGTGCCTTTGCAACCTGGTTCTCCCAAATCTTCCCGGCCGGGACTGGGTTATACTACCTTCGTGGGCTTCCAAGTACTGTTCGGCCACCTTAGTCATTTCATCAACACTGTTTGGCCTCCTCTCCTTAACAAAGAGGGCCAACTCCGGGACTCAAATTGAAATAAACTGCTCTCGGATGAGCGGATCTTTGAGGGACGGAAAATCTTCGTTGATTTCCGACAACTCAACCCAGCGGTCAAAATACCTAGTGGACTGCGCCACAAATTGGAAAACACTTTCCCCTGCCTCTCTCGGGCTTACATTCTCTGAACTAAGCCCGGAATCCATCTTCGGTGAGCTGGTACCTCTTTAAAATAGCTTTCTTTAGCTCACCATAATCATTTGCCAAATCAGGAGGCATACTTGCATACACTTGCAAGGATTTCCCCATTAACAACGGGCTTGAGTTTACTCCCCATGAATCCTCAGGCCACTGATGATACGATGCAAACCTCTCAAACCTTTGAAGGTATGCATCGATATCATAAGAACCCTCTGAGAATTTAGGGAGTTTTAGAAAAGGGGTCCTACCTTGACCACCCCCGTTCGTTTCCCCTTGCCTCTCGTTGGTTTCCTGCACTTGGGCCCTAGCTCTTATCAATTCGAGCTCTCTCTCGAGTTCTCTTTCGGCCCTTTTCATTTCAATCTCGGCCTGCCTCTCGACCCCTTTCCCTTTCAATCTCGACCTGCCTCTCACCCCTTTCACGCTCAATCTCAGCCTGTCGTTCAGCCCTTTCACTTTCCTTTTCACGCTCGGCCGCCCACCTTTCAGCTTTTTCTCGCTCTAACGCAGCCTCTCTCTCAACCATCCCTCTTTCTCACGTTCGGCTGCCCGTAAGGCAGACTCCTCGCGTTTCAAAGTCACCTGCCGTTCCAATTCGGCCGCGGCTTCTTTCGCCACTCGTTTTTGTTCGTCCCTGACAAACTTTTGCAGCTCACTCCCCCAAAAAACCAGGCGTTTCCCAGCCGGAATTAACTGGTCCAAAGTCATGGGCACCTCCGTTATTTCACTTGTGAATACTTAAAATCTACACAGTTACGGTAAATAACAATTTCCTCGCGCCTATCGTTGCGCTTAACCCTTCTACGGCGGATAATTATTTAGCTACCGCGTCATTTACTTCTGAACTCACTTAAATTTAAAAATTGCAAAACTTTAACCCTTTACGGCTCTCCACCAGTTCCCCAGAGCATGTTGATAACCATTTGCAAAAAAATCATATGTAAACTTCAAAAAGCATGCTCCATGAAATAAATTATCTTTGAGTGGATCGTTGATCTTTACCTTTAAAAATGTTACCTTTTAGAACATCCTGTGTACGCCTCGCCAGTGTCGCAGAATTACGGGGTTAAATTTGATGGAGGAAAATTTATGTTCGTATCAGTGCTCAGCCGACAGCCAGTGACTGTCGTCTGAACCCCAGTTCGAACGTAAACCTTGCCACCTTATCAATGCCCTGTCCGCTTGGGGCTCTTAGGATTCCTGAAGGTGCCTGTGGCTAACACCGCCAAAGGGTGATCAACGGTAATTCACTGAAAAGATTATTTATTTACATGTACGAAGAAATATAATATGAAACAAATTACTCACAAAATTATCCATAAGAATACACTAATTACGCGAATAAAAGTTCATTCTTTAGGGCCCTCGACGTCTCCCGCAGCTAGCTGTGTCCGCAGAATCAACCTCACTTCATTTTCATCTTCTCATGGTTTGTGATAAATGCAAAGTGTCTATTCACTTCTCGTTGCTTCCTCCTCGCAGGGTTAACTGCACCGTCAGTCGGGCTTAACACATATAATGTTCTGCTTGTGTGACTCTATCAGCGTTCTCCCAGTTCAATCAGAGAATTCAATCGGCGTCTACCACACGTTCACTTTACGCCTTGCCTGGCTCTCACGAGGTTAAGTTATTCTTCGCCTTCAGATATATACTTAACAAAGCTTACATAAAAATATTCTGCAAAGTGTTCTCAATATCACCAATCTCGCACCGCCTAAAACTATCTTATCTCGCCAGCTATTCCAGCACTTACTCAAGCTCTTAATACGGTCGCTAGACCTCAACGTTACAGCTTTTACTTCTTTGGCTACTATGCCACTACGGTTCGCAACCGTTAACAAACTATTATCGGTCCCTTACAACCCTCACTGGGTTACGACAATACGCGGACTTTCAATTTCGATGCCTATGACCCTCGACGGCCGAGGCTAAATTCGGACCTTCTCTGAGTGCCCTCAGGCCAACTGCCTCGCAACGACCCACAGCCTTACACACCTTCCGACTGGAATTGGCTGGAATGAACTTTTTGAGAAATACCCCGATTTTTATTTAGATAGCCAGAACATTTATTCTCAGTTAATCGCTTCTCTTGAACTTGGCCGCTTAGATCTATCTTAATTTAACACTCGCTTTAAAGTTCCTTTGAAAGACTCGCATTTTGGTATCTTTTGACATTTCGGAGACAGGATAGATGCGTAATATGGGTGTGTGTCCAGAACATATGTGATGCACTGTATTCTACAATTAGAATTTAACTGGCTTTAATTACCCAGATAATTATTACAGAAGAGAATATTGTCTCTCTTACTATTGATCTGTTATCAGTAGCCCACATGGCGTTGAACACGTGCGCCATAATGGACATTAAATTTCATACTTAATTTAGAAGCGTTTGAATTATACATCAGTCTCTTCTGAGTCCGTCATATACCTATCTTTACGCTTTATATTTTAACCCGGGCAGAAATATTATTATTAAACAAGAAAATCGCAACTTTTAGCTATCACCTTGACACTATGTACCATAGGCTGACGGATTCTGACAATCGTGGCACCAGCTCCAGTTTATGAGGGGCAACTCAAGACGGAAGCCACTGTTGTTTTCCGATTTCTCAAATTGGAAGGACTTTCTCATTTGAGAAATCTGAACGTTGGGTCACATGTCATTAGTACTAATTTGCAACGCCTTTATAGAGAGGTTAATATAAAAGGAACTCCTTACAAATAGAAATGATTTATTATCTAATCACTTCGAATTTACGAAAATAAATATGGGAAGCCAAGTCAGACGAGATACCAGACAAAGGCAAAAACGACACACAACACACAACTTAAGGTTCCGGTACGGCGGACACTACATAGGCAACAATTATTTTTGACTAAGTCCCATAAGCGGTTTCATTCATAAGGTAAGTCAAAGAACTCGCCTATGGATTTGTAATTTACAGAGAACAGTCTGGACACTAAGGGTTGCTATATTCAACGCAGTCAGATTATGAAGCTAAGAGCTTGAAAGCCAATTTTTTTTTTGAGTTTTGAACATATTTCTATTATCGAGCTGACGAAGTTGAGTATCTAATTCGTTCCACAATTTTGGGTACGAGTACAATGGAAACATCTCTAATGATCGAAATCTAGTTCTACTTACGTGTAGAAGCGTAACAGTTAATTCACGTGTCTCGGAAATCGACAGATTCTAAATAGGAATCAAGATATTGGCCGAGTTAATTATAACCATTTGAGGGGTGTGCGTTTGCTGAGTCGGAATGAACATACCAGACAGGGATAGGCGGTTGATGCCGAAGACCTTGGTTCGAACCTCGTCAATCCTGGCTTTAGAAAACTTCCGAATTCTATGGCCGGCTTCGACAATTCGGCACACCTTCTGGGACAATTGTTTAGAGTGGCCAATAACTTTGATGCAGGAATTTACGTAACGTCAGACGTAATTACGCGCTTTGTCAATTGAACTGAATTTCATAATTTGCCTTTCATTGTTTACCATACTGTCACCGAAATAAGACCGACAAGGTCGAAAGCTAGTGAAAAAGAATTATCATTGGTCAAAACGGTGTTACTTTTTCTCCATCTATATCAACTGCGACCTACATGGCTCACCATTATGTTGTTTGACTAAAGCTTTGATTAAATTTTCAGGTTACAAGTATTGTGGTTTACAGTATGGATACCAGTGCTTTTGCGGTGACAGTTATGGAAAGTATGGACCGCTAGCTGAAACGAGTTGCAATTGGAATTGCCCTGGCAATGCTGACGAAAGGTGTGGCGGATTTTGGGCAAATTCTGTTTTTGAAACGGGCTTATAAAAACTGAAGCTTCTGCCAGTGTTCGGAAGAGGTCGCGATGCAACTGTACATGTTCTGCGGAAAATGGGTGAAATGAAATTCGTCATTTCGAAAATTGGCAGAAACTGATTGTGCAACACTCTCGAGTTCCAGCTAAGATTTAAGGATCACACTACTTTATGTGAGGACTCTGATGGGATTTTCGGACATCGAGAGCAGTTCTAATAAATGCGAACTGCAAACATTAATACAATTTTCAGTGAAATCTGGGTCATTTTCCTCCCAACAATATATGAACCAAAATAGGTCTGACGTTCTCCTCAAAGTAACAAACAAGTCAGTAAAGAATGTACTAAACATTCTCCTGTGCATGAATGACTACCACTCGATCCCAAATGTGCGAACAACGGTATCTTTAGGACTGACCTTGTGGTAAGCGTAACCCGCGGTTTTCTCTGTTAACCTGTCAAGAAGGCCTGTTTCCTTTTTCTTTTTGTATCTTCTGAAATCTGAACGTTGAAGCAATTTGAAGAAATTATACCGATTTGGAATGGAAAGCTCTCAAATACGTGTTAATGTAATACTTTATTCCCATATCACAAGTTCTTCGGGCTGGGAAACAAAGTAATGTATAGAAATATATAATACAATATATAATGGTCAATGGTCCCATTTTTAAACACAGAAATTTCAATTAATGGAAGAACCGTGAAGATGCAACTGTTTCAATTTAATTTATCTAGCCTGTGTCAACCAGGAATTCCACCAGGCATCGACCTAACACCGCGCCACTGGACTGAAAACTGTGAAGTTTTTTGGAACGTGGCCTCGTCGGGAGTAGATCACAGGTCTACGACACCCAGTCGCCAGGCCATGAATGCTCTGTGAAGATGCAAATTCAAGCAATTGCATCTTCACGGATCTTCCATTAATTGAGATTCCTGTGTTTAAAAGCTAAGACCATAGACCATTATAACAGTAATCTGTTCCAGTTGCATTGGATGCTAAGGCAAACGATCCAAGGACAAATCTCACAATAAAATGCAGGCTACTTGTAGGCAATTACAGTCATCACAGAAAACAATTCCAACAATTCAGTAATTGTCAATTCTCGAATATTGGTCTCGGTGCGAGTAGTAAATGTAAACTAACAGACTGGCTGAGTCAATTGTAACCTTTTTTGGGGTTGTCGTTGTGTCAATTGGTTTGATGGCAGAGCATTTATGGCCAGGCGATTTTGTGTCTTAGACTAGGGGTTGATTCCCGTCGAGGCCGCCTTCCAACCACAGTTTTCAGTCCAGTGGCGCGGTGGTAGGACGATGCCTGGTGGAATTCCTGCTTGACATAGGCGATATAAATATATTTCAAGCAGGTGCATTTTCACGGATCTTCCAGTAATTGAGATTCCTGTTTTTAAAAGCTGGGACCATAGACCATTATAACAGTAATCTGTTCCAGTTGCATTGGATGCTATGGCAAACGATCCACGGGTAAATCTCACAATAAAAAACAGGCTACATTTAGACAATTTCGAATCATCACAGAAAACAAATCCAACAATTCAGTAAATTTCAATTCTCGAATATTGGTCTCGAGGCGAGTTGTAAATGTAAACTAACGTCCCGGCTGAGGCAATAGCGGCCTTTTTGGGGTTCTCATTGGCTCAGTTGGTGCGGTGGCAGAGCATTTATGACCAGGCGATAGTAGTAAGGGATGGCACTTGGGTGAACTAATTTAACACTGAATTTCCCATAGGCATTTGTTTGCCATAGAAAATTCACGATCGTGTGTACTTGGGCGAACTGATTTGATACTGAAAATTTCCATGGACATTTTTTGCCAGAGTGCCATCGGGCACTGGCACTGTTGCGAAAAAATTTCTATGGGAATTTTCAGTGTTAAATCAGTTAGGCCGATGGCGCTCTGGTGAAAAGATGTCTATGAAAATTCCAATCAGTTCGCCAGAGTACACACGCCACAAGTTTTTCAAAAAATTCAAAAGCCTATGGGAATTTTCAGTGTTAAATCAGTTCGCCCAAGTACACACGACCGTGGATTTTCTCTGGCGAACAAATGTCTTCGGGAAATTCAGTGTCATCGCCTCTTATCACTGTTTTCCCCATAGACAATCCTGGAGTCACTCGGTCGAACTGACTGAACACTAATTTTCTCCATAGACAAACCTGGATATACTTTGGCGAACAGCAATCACTCACAAAATGGGTGAGGGAAGTGTGTCTCTCTTTCTGAGATTTCTGTTGTTTAGAAACACTTTGTAATGTGTTTGCGAAAACTCTTTTGAGAATATGTTGGTCCTGAAAAGGACCTCCGCGGTGGCATTTTTGAAGATATTCGTTTTGTGATACCAACACATTGAAAACAGCACACAGAGATAAGAAGAATTAGGATAAATCAGATTAACTTCTATCCTGAATGTACGTTAGGGTACAAAAATCCAATAACCTTTTCTGGGAGTTTTAGGATTCCTCATAGAATTCACTCAAATCCGGGTATAGGTTATTGAATTTCACCTCCCATTTTTTATATTTTCTTTCGGGCTGTCAATTAAGATCAGGATACAGATCAACCTTTTTCACCCGGTACTTCCCTAGTTCAAAACCACGAGCTGCTAAGAACTGTCTTTCCCCTGCACGCCATTCCAATTTGTCAATAATATGCTGGCTCCACTGAAAAGTATACTTCAGAGGACCGGTACGTCTACGAGGCGATCGATTATGTTTGGCAGAAGACAAGAAGAAGATTGGGAAAACTAATGTTTTACTGAAAAGGAGATGAGATCGCCTCAAAGCCGGCCCTTCGCAGGGTGAACTTCACCACCAAACTGGCTTTGCGCCGGCTATTCTCAGGACCCACATATTCCCAAAAGAGTTTTCTCAATCACATTACGAGTTTTTTTCTGAAAAACAAAAGTCATAGAAAGTGAGACACAGTTCCCTCACCCATCCCACGTTGCTTGAACATAAAAGCAAGAATTAAAAAAATTATTTCGCCGTGAAAGTCAAGTGTGCGATTTTTTATCAAACAAAAATATCCAACTGACCTCTCCCTCCCACTCGGTTGAACATAAGGAAGAAATGAAGTATTAAAACAGGACTGTGTCTCCATGAGAGCTGATTTTTGTGTGAACGTTCGTGTCTCTCTTTTGAATCATTTAGGTAGCCCTGAAAAGGGCTTTTTATATTCCTTCATTGTGTTCACTTATCCAATCTCTTCGATTATCTTACAATTCCATTGAAATGTACATGTGTTATGATGGGTAGTGGAGTGGGTGTTTTTTTTTATCTGTTCCGTTTTCTCCTCTTCAAAAACCCCAGTTTGTGTACCAATAGTAATAAGTCGTTTACGTGGTTTTCATCGAGGTTCTCGTCAAGATTTTTGCCATTATGGAATTTGTATTGGGTTCTCTTCTACCATCTTGAATTCCACCGATACTATTAATTTCTCTGTTGATAGAACTATTTGGTTGTGACAAGATTTCCTTTCTTGTATAGCTTTTAAAATATCCTTCAGTAAACCTTTATTACGATCTGTTGAAGTAACCGTTGATTCCTATTCACTCATACAGACTTCTCTTTCCCGGCTTCTGATGATAGTACTGCAGGATCAATGCTTATTAAATCATCAAAGTCTGATCCGAAAATGTTTCTAATTCATCATCTGTTTTTGTTTCACTTGGTGTGTCCATATTATATAACAAAATGTCTGATTCATCATCAAAATCATCTGGTAACACATTATTGGCAGGCTGTTTTGGTGAGGTATTAGGTATTGTAATTTCCTGTGGAAGAATTTTTCGTGCTATCTGCTCTGGATGAATGTCAAACCCTGTAGTAGGTGTTGGAAGAATGCGAAGCCCTGTGTGATGGAACAGCTGGTGTCTCCCACTTCGGTTGATAAGATAATTTTTTTAATGAACATTCACTAATCCAATGTCCTTTCTGTTTACAAATACTAACATACCCCGTTATTTGGACATGTTTTAGCCAGATGCACACTCTCCTTACAAATAGAACAGTGTTTCGTGAGTTCGTAAAGTTGATTGATAATAGTTTTTGCCTCCTACCATGTATCAGGTACTATCTCATAAAGTTCCCCTACAAGATATCTCACTTCTTCCTTGTAATGAGTACTGTTTGGATTACTTGTTTTCTCTATTTCTTGGATCTCGCAATCTCTCTATCTTTTATCTTATAATACATACAGTTCGGGTCACTTTCTTTTTCTAATCTTGGATCTCTCACTTTATACATCTTTTGAGCAGTATTAAATCCATCCTTAACCTCTTGGTGGTCTTAAAGCAAGTGTGAAGAAAAGAAATGAAATGAAAAGTTTCTGCGCGCCGAAGGCGCACAGGGACGATGTGGGATTGAAATATCTTGCAACCCGAATACCTTTATTTGCTTTATAGCTTTATTTGCTTATAAATCCACGAGAGTCGGAAACGATAGCCAATAATCTTATTAAGTTTGAGTGTGCGACTGGCAGTAGGGTAGTGGATTGATGGCTAGGAATTTTGGAAGATGGCTAGGAATTTTGCATAACTACAAGAGTTCTGCTCCGTGTTTGCTTAGAGAAGTGGGCATATTTATGGTAATACTGAAACCGCAGTTTGGTGGTTATTTTAAAAAAAGGAAAAAGAAACCTAATCAGTCGCTAGTTTGGGAGCATCCCCCAGCATATTATCCTTAACGGTTACAAACAGGACAAAATCCACCAATATGTGTTTTTGAAAGCTGGGAGTCATCCATCAGCCTATAAGGGAGAGAGGATGCTGAGCCTTGGCCATCTGGTCTGCCTTCAGGGAGAACAGATGACGGGGTGATTTGAGGGGAAAACACCACACACAGCCCTCTCACAGACACACACCCTAAAGACCTTAAAGGGATGTTAAATCTTTATTCAAATGTTTATTTATAAAAAATGTACACTCGTCCCAGCCAGGCAAGCTTGTTTCAATCCTTGCCTGGTGTTTGGTGGTTTCCTGTGTATGTGAACAGAATGGCAGGTTGTACCAATTCCTCCTACGCTTCGTCTACTATTTCCATGCGTCATCTTGGTAAGGGTGTTGCAAGAAAACTTGAGAATGTTTAATTAGAAAAGTTATAGGTAGAGAGAAAGATAGGTATCCGCTATTGTATATTGTGACTGTTGTGTGATTGTTGCTATGGATGGGGTGAGGGTGGGTTTCTTCGGAACCCACTACCCACACGCAGAGTTGCGAGGCAGTCCTCTCAGACTCAATCCTAAAGTTCTCAATGAGTAGCGAGGCAATCCTCACTGACTCCACACAGTTTAATTATATTGAGTAATTTTAATTTACTGTGGCTTATTTTGTTTTTCTGTTAAGGGCTCGGTGTTCGTTCAGCTCTACGATTGATTCACCATCCTGAAGTCTGTGGAGGGTTTTGTTATATAGGTCTTATTAAACGCGTTTCAATCGCGCTTCAGGAGAGTTGCGAGGCAGTCCTCACAGACTCAATCCTAAAGTTCTCAATGAGTAGCGAGGCAATCACTGACTCCACGCAATTTAATTATATTGTATGATTTTTATTTGCTGAAAACTTATTTTGTTTTTCTGTTAAGGGATCGGTATTCATTCAGCTCAACCATTAATTCCCTATCTTGGAGTCTGTTGAGGGTTTTGTTTTGTAGGTCTTTTAATCGCGTATCAATAGTTTCTATGTTTGCTAGCTCGTGAATTTTCTTTATCGGTGCCCATTTGGTTTTGCATAGTGCCACAAACAGGGCATAGTTGTGAACCCTCTGTAGCTTCTGAATGTTGGTTTTGCTCAGGTCACTTGCTATTATGGCATCGTATTCTAGTAACGGACGTATAAATGATTTGTAGAGCTTGAGAAGAACATCTTTGTTTGCTCCCCAATTTTTACCTCTGATCATCTTCAGAAAACTAATACGTTTTGTAGCTCTAACCGTAATGGAGTTTACGTGACTGTTTAGACTGAGGTTACTATCTAGTATAAATCCCCAAATTTTTGCCTCTTTGCTTGCTTCTTATTTGTGATCGTATAACTGGAGATCGATACTGGGGACTGTTTTTTTCTATTGCTTCTTGAAGAACGTAACTTTTTGAGTTTTGGCGGCATTGAGTTTGAGGCGCACCAGCTCTCAAGATCGCGAATGGTATCCTGTAGACGATTTTTAATTATGTTTCCGGACTTCCTGGCCTCCCACATGCCTTTGTTGTCTGAGAACTGCGATAGTTCAACACAGTTTTTCGCTACTTTTTGTGAAGAAAATATGAGAATCGATGGCCTTTTATACTCTCCTGTTAAGAAATATTTCATGTAATTATTGAAATAAACCGTGTATATTTGTCACAATACACTGGAAATAAAATGTATTGAATTGTAATTAATTGCATTCATTACATTTTATTTCAAGTGTATTGTAACAAATGCAGACAGTTTATTTCAATAATTACATGAAACATTTCATCCCACACATGAATCGTATGATTAACAGTCAACACGTCTCCACCACTTAATCCTGCATATCCTATATATTTATCAGAGCTTACAAGACTTTCGAGTTTTAGTATGACAAAAATGTATTTTACAATCCAGGATCTCTCTTTTCTATGTGGGGAATAGTAAAGTAAAATGTTTCGTTTGTGGGCAAGGTTTAATGAAAGGGGAAGCTAAAGATATTCCTTTACAAGAACAAGTTAAGTGATCACCAAATTGTTCTTACATTCAATTGATAAGAAAATGTAAATTTTACAATCCACCATCATGCTTGCAAACACCTCCAGATAAAATATTATCAGTGATGGATTATGGATACAGTTTAAAACAAATATTTTCAACTATTAAAAAATATGACAAGTGTCTAAACGATATTCCCAATTCTAATTTTCTATATTCACTCATGTTATTAGATAATGTAAATATATAATTCAGTGATGTGATTGTAAGAAAAACTGCACTTGCAAATAAAGTGATGTGATTGTAAGAAAAACTGCACTTGCAAATAAAATCTAAACTAAGTTAGACAAATTGTTTATAGATGGTGAAGAAAATGATTATCCGCATTTGCAAAGTACTTCACCTCAAGATGAAGACAATTTGGAATAAAATAGTAAATCGTAAACATTTTATTGCAAAGAAATAAGGGGTATAAAAAGGGTATAAAAAGGGATGATTCTCAGTTTTCTTCACACTTGAATTTTGGGGTGTCAAGAAGACAAGACTGATTTATACAAGAGAATACAGAAGATGAAGAGAAGCTTTGAAGATTACAGTAAGACAGAAAGTGAAACAGAGGACGTTAGTAGCGAGAGCAAGAGATGAAGATTAGAGAATGAAAGAGAAATGTATACAATCCAACCACAGACAAACAGAACACCAAGAAAATTTCATTCAGAATCCCATGTATACAGAAAAACATTTAAAGAATTTGATGAGGTGAATCCATTTGAAAACCTATCCAAAGTATTTGACAGCATGTTAGCAGAGATTAATGGTGAATGTATGATAGAAGAGAATGACCACTTGAGAGTATCTATGAATCACCCTGGATTGGATACAGGTATATTTTTTCCATTTAACAAAGCATCTTCTATCACTCGTAATACACTGTTACATGAAATTGAAAAGGTTGTACAATCCAATGATAACGTTACTATCCATGATGGTAAATTATCTTTAGAAATCACATACACTTCCTTACCACAAGGGCCCGGATGATATAAAAGCAAAATTTGAATCGGCTGGTAAAATGGTTGTTAATAAACAGAGTATTGTTGAAATTAAAAATGTTAATGATTCCGTGTGTCTCGCACGGGCCATTGTAGTAGAAGTGTCGTGTTGATCTAAATGGGTCAGAACTTTGACAAAAGAAATGGAAAAAATTAGAAATTCAAAAGTGAAGTTTCAAGAAACTGAATCTAAGACATTGATGAACAAAGTAGGGCTTGATTATAATATTCCGTGTGGATATGAGGAGTATTATAAAATACAACAACTGCTTTCTCCAGACTATGTCATTAAAATTCATGGCCAGTATAAAACTGATTTCTTATTTGAACCACTGAAAACTACAAATGATAGGAAAGTTATACATATATACCACCATAACCAGCGCTTTGACACTATTGCCAACATAATAGGATTTTTAGGGTATCTATCTATTTATTTATTTATTCATTTATTGGTGTTTAAGGTCACGTACTTATGCTCAATGGCTAATTGTGACCGTGACAGTTTTACCGGTAGAGGAAGTCGGATTACCTGGAGAGAACCACCGAGCATCGACGAGCAACTGTCAGCTCCTCAACATTCTAACTCTGTCAAGATCCGCCCAAGCAGGGTTATAGCGGTTGAAGACATGTGCACCATCAACGTGCAGTACGTCTTAGAACACGGCGTCATCATGCATCCATGTAAGTAATCGGGATAAAGTGCCACGCCCAAGGACACAACGCCGGTCGTCCCAGACGGGAATCGAACTCGGGACCTCTAGCATATAAGTCCAACAGTCTACCACTGAGCCACCGTGTATCAGTATTATTGTGAATTTTACAATCAAGGCCCATCAAAATGTAATCCTGAACATTCCATTACCTGTTACAGTTGCAATATACAGTTTGTAAGGTCATCGTGTTATCAAAACCACATCACTACAAAAGGGAAAGAACAGAAAACCCTTTGTCAACTAGTGCAAAAATGTAAAAAATGTAACCTGTTAATTTACCCCAGGAAACGAAAACACATCTGTTAGGTGATTAAAAAATGCAAATATTGTCATCAAGAAATAAATTCTGAACATAAATGTTTCATTCCGAAATACACATCACCTGATAATGACACAATACCAAAAATTCCATTTGTATTTTTTGACTTTGAAACCATTCACGACTCAGGAGTTCACATTCCAAAGTTTTGTATTGCTCATCGCGCCTGTGCAGATTGTATTCGTAAACTCATATATCAAAATTGTAGTTCATGTGATCAATTTGGACAAAGAGAAACAATATTTAAAGGGGAGTCTACTTCAAATGGATTTTCGGTAAAGAACAAAAAGGGACTACAGCCATTGCTCATAATTAAAGAGGATTTGATGGACAATTTGTGTTAAGACATCTTGTGGACAATGTTACCACAACTCCAGAAATTATTATGAATGGAAACAAAATTATTCTACTTCAAGCTTATAGTGTGAGACTAATTGATTCTTTAAGTTTTTTTCAATGAGAATGGCACAATTCTCTGAAACATTTGGATTGACTGAATTAGCAAAGGGTTATTTCCCTCATTTGGCAAATACACAAACTTATCAAAATTATATTTCTGGTTATTTAATGCAAAATTTAACATGCCTGATTCTATGTCTCCATCGGATAGGGAAGCATTCATGAAATGGTATAATCAGAAACTCACCACCAATGCTAGATTTAACTTTAAAAAAGAAATGGAAATGTACTGTCGAACAGATGTAGATATTTTATGAAGCGGTTGTGGAAAATTTAGACAGAAATTTTTAGATAGTGATGGAATAGGCCCCTTCAGAGAAGCAGTTACTTTAGCTGATGCCTAGAATAAAGCTTAGAGAAAAACACCAATGCCAGAACACACACCTGCCATCATTTCAGATAAAGGGTACCCATCTGCAGTCAAATACTCTATAGAGGTTATCAGATTTTTACATCTTACAGTTACTTGCAGAAGAAGAATACATACACATAGAACATGCACTGAAAGGTGGGGAGGGTAAAATAGGAATTATTATGTAGATGGATTCCACAAAGACACAAACACCATTTTTGAATTTTTTGGATGTATGTGGCATAGATGTGAAAAATGTTACCCAGACAGAAATGCAAAAAATCCAGTCAATTTAAAATGTTACAAAACTCTATACATGCAGACACAGGATCGCATAGCACATTTGAAGTCACTTGGGTATACTGTGAAAGGGGTATGGGAACACGAATATGATACTTTATGCAAAACAGATTCGGAATTAGAAACAGCACTCGATTCATTTTTTCCAAACATGGATCCAATTAAACCACGGGAAGCATTATTTGGAGGGAGAACAAATGGCATTAAATTATACCACAAAATAGATCAATGTTCATACACTGAAATAAAGTATATAGATATTTGCTCACTTTAACCATATTTTAATAAATACAGAGAATATCCAGTAGATCATCCAGAAATACTCACAAAAGAAAACATAGATACACATAATTTAAGACAGTGTAGGAGATTCATTAAATGTAAAATTTTACCACCACAAAATCTTCACATTCCGATTTTACCAATTCAATGTAACAAGAAAATGGTTTTCACACTGTGCAATACATGTGCACAACAAGAAAATGATCACTGTGAACACACACCAAAACAATGCAGTCTTGTAGGTACATGGACAGCTGTCGAACTTTTCAAAGCAATGGGTACGTGGTACAAAATACTTGACACTTTTCAGATTTGGCACTGGGAAGAATGGACTTCAGAAATTTACAAACATTACATCAATAAATATTTAAAAATGAAATAAGAAGCTAGTCGGTATCCAGACTGGGTGAAAACAGATATAGGTAAAGCCACTATTGAAAAAGATTATGCAGACATTGAAAACATAAATTTACAAGACATTGAAAACATCCAGGAAAAAGATCATTTGCAAAAACCATGTTAAACTGTTTATGGGGAAAAATGCACACAACAATGTCAAAACTAAAACAGAGTACATGCATAATCCATCCAAATATTTTGACTTCATGCAGGACTTAAATATGATTGTTAAACGTGTAGAAATATTTAACCATGATCAATTTATTTTTGTGAATTACACATATACAAAACAAATGTATGAGCCTCACTCTTGAGCTAATGTTTTTATAGTTTCTTTTGTGTCAGCAAATGCAGGTTTAGAATTGTACAAAGTTATAGGAGGATTAGGTAAACGGGTATTATATTTTGATACAGACAGTTGCATTTGTATACATAACCCATTACTTTGGAATTCAACAGTTTTAAACAGTAGGCTAGGTCAATGGACAGATGAACATCCAGATGCAAAAATCATTGAATATGCAGGTTAATGTCCTAAAAATTATGGTTATAAGTACATTAAAGATAGACAAATACACACAACATGTAAAGTCAAATGGATTACATTAGATTTCAACACATCACAGAAAGTCAATTTTGAAAGTATGGTTGAATATACAGAATTAAACGAAACAGGAAGAGACAAGTGTAAATAAATATGGGACATGTCCATACATGTTAAAGGTATAAATAGAATTAAATGAAACAAGAATAGATACGTGTAAATAAATATGAAGGTATAAAAAGCCCACACCTATGATGTCAATGGAACATTTGAATTTCAACCATAGATCTGGCCAGATGTTTTTTTTTAGAAAACAAGATCACACTTAAGGCATTGTTATATGTTTTTTGACTTATTACTCCTAGTCACCAAACAATAACAAAAGTTGTTATTCAAAAACAATAAGAAAAAACAGAAATGTATATTGAATTTTGTAATGCACCTATCATGATCAATGCTTTTTACAAGGACAATTTACAACATATTTTACAAGAGTTATGTGAGATTTTATTATTTATGATGAACAAATCCTAGATTATTTATATAATCAATGTGTGCCACAAATTGAACAAAGAATAGATTCTTCAGAAACCATACTTGAGTTAAAAGTACCTTTATGGAACATTCCTCAAAGCGGTATGTGGAAAGCATGGAAGAAAGTAGTATATAAGTTAGTGATGCCATTTTTCTCACAAAAACAATTATGGCATCAAATGAATGTTTATTGTTTAGCATCCGTGTAATATTTTCATCTCAGGACCTAGAGGTTCAGGGAAAACAGAATTTGTTAAAAAACTGATTGACATGAAACATGATTTATTTCAAATTGTACCTCAAAAAATCACTTGGTGTTATAAACATGGTAAAAGACATATACATTACATAAAGAAAGTGAAGACATCAAATTCATTGAAGGTATTCTCGACGATGAATTTGACATTGTTAATGATATCAGTATACCAAATCTTGTAGTTTTTGATGAAATGTTAGGAGATAAAGATGAGGAAAAAATCAAATTATGGTTTACTCATAAAGGACATCATCGAAATGCAAGTGTTATTTACATAACACAGAACATGTTTCAGCAATCTAAATCTAGTCGTACCATAAGTTTAAATGCACATTATATGATTTTATTTCAAAATACAAGAGATAAAGGACAAATTAAAGTATTGTCAGATGAAGTTCAATTACCTCATTTAAAATCGTCTTATCAAGATGCAACAGGCACTGAGTACGGTTATTTATTAATTGATTTTCACCCTAGAACTCCTGATTTCTTGAGATTAAGAACTGATATTTTTCATCTATGGGTAACACAAGATGAACGTGGACCTATCATTTATACAAAACTATAAAAAGGATAGTGTTATGATATTTGTGTCAGTTGTTTAAAATTCTGTTAATGAGAACACATCATCATGGTGTCTTTCATACATTCTTTGGAAAAACTTAGTCGTCAGACAAATCCATTTGAAAGAGAAAAATCACTTAAGAAAGGATTTAAGAAAATTTTAAAATGGTTTACATTAACAAGTAGAATCATACTTAATAAGAAAATTAAATTGCCAAAATAAACTTTAACCTCTATGGATAAACAAAAACAATACACAAGATCTTGAACAACTTGCAAATCCGAGAGTAGTTCTTACAACAAAACAAAATATTATTTTAAAACCTGGTGGAGGTGGGTTTTTTGGTGGTGTTTTTGTCCGTAACTTAATTCGATGAGATAGTTATAAAACAACTAGAAACATTCAATCAGCATTCCAGAAGAAGAAAACACATAAGAAAAGAAAGTCTCCTAAAAACATTTATTCGTTTCATTTCATTAAGTTATAGAGAGATGAAAAAAGAACAAAAGCTTTACTTGTGACAAATCTCCAAAAATAAAGAAAAGTATCACCACTTAAGCTATCAATGAACTAAATATTTGAATTAAAGTTACCCGCCTTGAAATGTCGGAAATGACGCAATCTCTAAAAAAACAGCCTTGGGAACATATATTGTTTCAATAAACGTTTGAAACATTCTATTGACATATTGCATTATTGTTGAATATTCCTGAAAATGGTGATTGATGACTTTTGGATCTAAAAAATACAATTTACTTTTTGTGTGTTTTCGTAGGGAATTCCATGAAACATATGTGCACGTGACCCCCTGTTTTCGGGTCTGAAAAAGTTGTCCGAATGGCTATACTTGACAAAGATATTTGAATGCCAAAATTAAAGTGATGTGATCATATTTTTTTCGCCTGATCATTATAATGGCCGCCTATGGGAAAAATATTTAGTTCTGTGATACCTATAGGAAATAACAGTTTTAGGCCCATTTGACAAAGTTTGGACACTTTTCCTTAAAAGAGCAAATTCTCCATGTTTTTGACTCAGAAGAAGCCAAAAGTTGGATTCTAAGGAAGAAATGACTCTTTTATCTCATGGAAGTGGTAAAATGTCTCTTTGGTAGGGTTGGGAATAATTTTTGGTATCTCTGAACTAAATATTTGAATATTAGAGTTACCCACCTTGAAATGTTGTACTCAGAAATTATGCAATCTCTAAAAATAAACAGCCTTGGGAAAATATATTTTTTCAATAAACATTTGAAATATTCTGTTGACATAGTGCATTATTGTTGAATATTCCTGACAAAAAGAGGGTGATTTGGTGACTTCTGGACCTAAAAATGTAATTTACTTTTTGTGTGTTTTTGTAGGGAATCCCCTGAAACATATGTGCACATGACAGGTACTTCTCTTCGTGTCATTTTTTCTCTCTTATTTGTTGCATGACACCCTGTTTTCGGGTCAGAAAAGGTTGTCTGAATGGCTATACTCGATAAAGATATTTGAATGGCAAAAATTAAAGTTATATATCATATTTTCTCACCTGAAAGTTATAATGGTGGCCTATGGGAAAATATTTAGTTCTGTGATACCTTTAGTTAACATGAGTAGTGTCAGTAACAAATGATGGTGTAAAAATATATATCATGAACCAATGTATTCTCTACAAAATACAGAGTATATATACTATTAAAAGAAAAGATTCCCACAATGACACCTTTTACAGCTTTAAATTCTCTTAAACCCACTTGTGGAATAAGATTTTACTTTAAGTGAAAATGTTTCAATAAATATAGTGTACTCTTCCCACATATATAAATAACAATACATTTTATTCTTTCCATGTCATCCATAGATACATAGATACTCTTAGAGGAGGGTGGTGAGACAAAATAAGAAACAAAAAATTCCTTTAATAAACAAATATGGTGGTATGTTATTAGTAATGAGCCAAATTCCTCCAGCTTTCAAAACAAAATAATAAGAAATGCACCTAAAGAATTAATTATTTGTTTGTCAGAATGTTGTCATAATCTTTTAAAATGCAATGTACATCTATCACCTAGTCAGAAACCGAAATTGTATCCGAAGTGAAAAGAACTAAGAACACTTGCAAATAAATCTTTTTCTGTTAAAACGAAAAAACAAATATTAAATCAAAAAGGTGTTTTTTTACCATTACTTGGATTACTTGCTCCGGCCTTGTTTATCAACTATTAGAAGATATGCAATAATTTAGACATGAAAAAGCTCAACATCATAGATTACCACCTAACCCACAAGTTACAAATACTGCACAACTTCAGAATAAGTTCTCATCAGTGTTAGACAATTCAGAGTTATCAGAAAGTGAGAAAGAACTTAAGTATGGGGAAACTTTGCAGTAATTTCAAATGTCACATAAGAAAGCATTACAACCTTCACTGGTCATACCTGATTCAGAAGAAGAAAAAAATCTATATCTTTATGAGATTGAATTATAGAAGTGTCCCTGTTACTATGACACGTAAAGCAGTGTCATTATTATCAACTCATCCAAACATGAGCTGGGATGATGGGATATTAAGTTCTGATGGAGAAGACATACAAGGTTCAAACATTATTGGTTTAGTTAATGATGTTCGTAGACACCGAAAAAGGTTTCAAACCAAGAGGATGGGAAATATTCAGTCGTGGATTAAAAGATATAAATATATACAAGATTTTGTAGGAAATCGTGAACGTTGGCTATGGTTCATAGACAACACACTCATAAAACTAGCAGTAAATATCAGAGTCCCCCTGAAGATAGTTGGCCAGAGTCTCCTTTATCAGTACGTAAAAGTAAGAAACAATAGTGGAGTGAAGACACACCAAAATCATTACTAAAACGTAAATTATCAAAACGTAAAAGTTTTGCCAAATGTGTAGCCTATTGAATGATTTATTAAGTGAATTGTATTACAATACAAAACATCCTGCTGGTTATGGTGGTGTACAACAATTATATAAATCAGCACATCAAAAAGATAATTCTATTACACATGATCAAGTAAAAGATTGTTTAAAGGAAGAAAAAACATATTCTTTACATAAACTTATCCGGAAAAAAATTATCAAGACGTAAAACAATAGGAGGTGGAATTGATCATCAATGGCAAATTGATTTAGCAGATTTACAAAGTTTACAATTTTACAATGATCAATTTCGTTATTTAGTTTGTGTCATTGATGTATTTTCAAAATAGGCATGGGTATTATCTATTTGTAATAACTCTGGTGAGACATTAACAAAATCATTTCAAACTATACTACTCAAAGTTTTCTTAGCACCACATATTTGACACATCATTGTGAAATTTTCTTGTGACACATTTGCGATATTTTTGGTGGATATGATTGAGGAATGTATTGAGTAATGTATTGAGATGGGACCCAGTGTTTACATTAACTCTTTTGACAGACAGAGGCTTTCGTGACAGTCATGGAAAGTGTGCAGCCCTTGATTTCCATGATGTTTTCGTGTACTGTCCACTTGTACTTGAGATGTGTAGAGATTCAGTCTTCATTTCAACACAAACTCTTGTGATTTAATGATTGAATATGGCGAAATGCAAATGTAAGAAGAGATTTGTCTGAAGCAGACTTGTGGTGGGCTGTAGGGATGGTGGAACAATGGGCTACCCATCGTCAGGTTGGTGAAGCTCTTGGTGTGCACCATACAGTGATCACCAGAGCCTGTGCAATATTTCAGCAGTATGGCACACCAGTCAGACGACACGGTGGTGGCAGATACAGGGCAATATCTGCAGGTGAAGACTGGATTTTGATCATTCAGGCCCATAGGAACCGCTTGGACACAGCAACCCAGCTTCACAGTGACCTTGAGAATGCATCCGGGGTAAGTGTTTTGATGCAAACTATCCGGGCAAGGTTGCACGAAGCTGGTCTCCGATCGAGAAGACCATGTATTCGCATTCAGCTATCCCAGAACTACCGCCAGGCACGATATGAATGGACCATGGATCACGTTGGATGGACCAGAGAAGATGGACGACCTGTCCTTTTTACAGATGAGTCAAGGTACTGCCTAGACAACACAGATTCCATGCAGCCAACATTGCTGAGCATGATCGCTGTGGTGGAGGGTTAATAATGATCTGTGGCGGTATCAGCTCTGTGTCCTTGAACGTGGTACATTGACTGTGCAGCGGTATATTGATGAGATCCTGGATGCCCACGTCAGATTGAATGCAGGTACAGTGGGTGATAGATTCATTCTGATGGACGACAATGCCCGTCCTCATGTTGCCCATGCTGTCTGGGAGTACCGACAGAGGGGGGGTGAGCGTATGGACTGGCCAGCAAGATCCCCTGACCTCAATCCAATTGAACATGTCTGGAATGAGTTGCAGCTTGCAGTTTCAGTCCGTCCAGTAAAATCAAGATGAGTTCAGGAGCTTGGTGCCATGCTGGCCCAAGAATGGAACAACATCCTGCAAAGGACCATCCGGAATCTGATTGGGAGCATGAGAAGGCGTTATCAAGCTGTAATTAACAATAATGGGTCTCATACTCGATAGTGAACCCATATCAGTTCGCTCCGTCAACTTTTTGGCAAATTTGAAAAAAATTCCTCTTTTACCAATAATATCCATTTTCCATGGTTGTCGTATATAGAAGCTAAAACATAATGTCACATACAAACAAAATCTCAATTTCTGTGCTTAAATCATTGAAGATATAATTAAATATAAAATATATACACTTTTCATAACAATATTTCAACTAAAACGTAAAACAGGTAGTTGGATATACTTGGTGCTTAACAAACTTTGAGTAGTATATTTTGAAAATGTTTGGTCGTAAACCATTATCATTACAATCTGATGAAGGTTCTGAATTTAAAAATAAGGTGGTTCAGAAACTTCTGAAAGAGAAAATATTCATTTTTTCACAACAGAAAATCCTTAAACAAAAGCACGTTTTGTAGAACGATTTCAACATAAATTGAAAACATGTATGTGGAAATATTTCACACATAAGTGAACATTAAAATATATTAATGTGTTACAAAACTTAGTGGATAGTTAAAAGCATAGTTTCCATCGGAGTATTCAAAGAACTCCTGCTTCTGTATATACAGAAAATGAAGCAGCAGTTTCTCAACATTTGTATGGACAAAAAACTCAAAAGAAAAAAATACATTTTCAAATTGGTGATTTAGTGCGCATTAATAAAACCAAACGTACATTTGAAAACGGGTATTTACCAAATTGAACAATAGATTTTGTTTAAAATCACACATGTAAAACATACAATTCCACCTACGTACAAACTTGAAGATTTAGGTGGAGAAAACATTCAGGGTACATTTTATCCTCAGGAAATTCAACATATAAAAGATGATAAAAAAATATTATCGAATCAATTCTTAATAGACGGTTAAGACGTGTGGGGAAGAAAATTATTATAGATAGATAGATAGATAATTTATTCGACAGTATACATATACAGATACGTCAGCAGAAGACACATCAGGTATGTTTCAAGCAATAATTAATAACTAAGTGAATACTGTACAGAAGAAGACAACTGATATGCATACTGTTGGGGGATGTCATAGCTAGATTGGATGTCTACCTGACATGCCCCAGGTAACAACACCATTTCAGACTGCTTCTTATGATTGCCCAAAATTGATGTCAGGATAAGAGATCTGTAATTGTTCATAAAATGTCTAAAATTAGCAAAGACAAAATTATTTTGCACAGGGGGAATTGGAGGTTGATCAGGTGGAAAAAAACATCTCCCCTCTCCAACTTTTTGTTTTCCAGTGAGGCCATGTAACCAACAGGAATTCACTAAACCCTGTAGTTGATTTCATTTGTGGTTAAAGCTAATCCAAGGTAAAATTGGGAAGGATGTAAAGCTGTGAGACATGGAGAGAGAAGAGTTGTTTCGCGACGAGCTGGCCGAAAAAGAAACATTTACCGCGTGATATAGGAAGATAGTACACACATACAAATACACTTACATACACTTACATGGATATACCTACATACGCATGCATATACATAACCGTGTATGTAAGTGTGTATGAAGGGGACTGTCAGGAGCTGCACTCCGGACAGTATAGGTTATTGCACTCAACATGGCTGGAGTGAGTACTGAATATTTTCGCTACGATAGCTTTTTTTAAACGCAGTTGGGTTTTGCATGTTACGCAGAGCTGGTTCCAACTCGTTCCAAAGTTCTGGAAAATAAAATAATTCTGGTAGGTAATCTAAAGAGTGGTTCTACTTCTGAGCTGCAGTAAGGCAGCTGTGTTTTTGCTCTGACGACGTTGGTTATTAGTAGAGAATAATGAATGAAGGGACTGGGGTTGGCGCCCGTTCAGCCAATCAAACAGGAAAAGTAGTGCATGTAGCCTGAACAGGTCTGTTACTTTTAATATTTTGTCTTTCATGAAGAGGGGGTCTGTATGGGAGTTGTGATGGCTGTTAATGATGATTGTATTGGACTGTTTTTGCATCAAAAGGAGTTTTGTGATTGTTTTTCAACTGCTCCAGGCCTGTATACCATAAACGAGATGACTGTGAATTAGAGAGTAATAAAGCATTTTCATTGAACTGTGGGGTAATTTTGTCTTGACCTTATTTAAGGCGTAATTAGCACAAGCTATCTTTGAGCATAGATGGGAAATATGGTACTTAAAGGAGAGACGATTGTCTATGTTAAGACCCAAGAATTTAGTATATCTGTCACATTCATGTGTTCCTACTCTAAGGACAGAAGATTGATCGTAGTAGCAGACCGGATGTCATTAATGTATATTAAAAGCAATATGGGACCGAGAATGGAGCCCTGAGGCACGCTACGCGTTATATGTGAAGATGTTTATTGCTCTGTATTATACGTAACACACTGTGTTCTATTAGAGAGATAACTTTGGAACCATTTATTTCCAATACCTCTAATACCATAATATTCAAGTTTTTTTTATCAAAATATCGTGGTTTATCGAGTCGAATGCTTTTGAAAGATCAAGAAAGATTGCCATAGTGATATCTTAACTCAATTTGTTATTTTCAACTGCCATATGTTTTAAAAGATGCATTATAGGATGTATTGGGGAGTGATTTTTTCTGAAACCATATTGAAGCGCATTTAAGATATTAAAAGTGTTTAAGAACTTTGTCAGCCTGTTATACATTATTTTTTCCATGACCTTAGAAAAGACGGGCAGTATGCTTACAGGTCTATAATTGTTCAAATTTCTATCATCACCTGTTTTGAATATCTGTATTACTCGTGCAATTTTCATACTGTCTGGTACAACACCTTGCTCGAATGAAATGTTGATAATATGCGCGACTAAATCAGTGCTGTGCTTCAGTACTTGTGATGCGAAGTTGTTGTAGTCTTTGCTAGTTTTTTTATTTCATTGCAGTAATGATACTACTCACTTCTAGATGGGTAGTGGGGCTAATATAAAAATTATTAGGGTGATTGTTATTCATAAATTCATTATATGTCTTCGATACATGAGGTATTTTGGAGCTTGTAATGTTTCCTATATTTGCAAAGAGGTTGTTGAATTTTTGTGCAATTTCCTGTGAATCTTTAATGTCGATATTATCGTGGACAAGAGAAGACGGCAATTTAGCTTCCGTTGTATGTTTCTTTATGGCTTCATTTACTATTTTCCAAGTTTTCCGTAGATCGTTTTGATTTTCTATTAAGATGTTTTTAACCCTTTACCTAACATGAAAAGCAGACGACACTTGCCAAAAAAATTCTTGAATAACTAATTTTTTTCATTTTTTGTCTCAAAAACATAGGTTATGACCCCTCGTTGGGACGAGCTCGTGAGCTCGTTCCAACGAGGGGTCATAACCTATGTTTTTGAGACAAAAAATGAAAAAATAATGAAAATTAATTGGCGATTTTTGAGAATAGCGCTGGCCGGTTTTGGCCGTTACGTTGGGTAAAGTGTTAAAGTACATAGCTTTACTTTGTTTTTTAATCCTATTAAAAATTTTACAATATTTTTTGTAATTGGCTATGTTCATTTGATTTTGATTTTGTAATTTTTTATTGTAAAATTTGGTTTTGTTATTTGAAGAGGTTATGAGGCCTTTAGTCATCCATGGTTGACGCTTGATAAACTTTTTGTTCAGATGCACTTCCGTGAGTGGAAATGCTAACTCAAATGCGTTTGAGAAAATGTCGATAAATTTTCATAAGATGTGTTTGGATAATTTATTCCAAGTACAGATTCCAAATCATTCTGTTCTAGTAAGCTCTGGAAGTATACTATAGACTCATCATTTATTTTACGTTTAAGTATAGATTTTTGTCTCGAGGCCTTACTTTGAATATTTTCAATATAAAACGTGCCAAAATGATCTGAGACATCTGTGATGATTATTCAGGACGACGTAGAAGCGGAGACATTATTGGTGAAAATGTGGTCAATTAATGTGGCCGAAAAAAGCGTTACACGTGTTGGGTTGGTTATGTCTGGTAGAACACCTTGCAAAAACATTAAATTGATATAGGCTTCTGTTCTGGCGTGAGAGTCTACCTTTAAAAGATCAATATTAAAACCACCTATTATGTACGAGGTTTTGTTTTCAAGATTTAGTTTATCATTTATTTCGTTTAATTTCACCTGGAAGAGATCTATGTCCGCTTTGGGTTGAATATTTGGTCTATAAATAACGCATATGATTTTTGTTTAATTACATAGTTTCTATTATATGAGGTATGAAGACAGACAGATCATACCGAATTTGAAACTGAATACCTAGTTTGACGTAAAGTCCCACTCCGCCGCGTCCGTCGTCGTCTGGGCGTGTGTTTTTTTATAAGTGGACTGTAACCTTCAAGGTTGTAGTTCATGTTGGACGGAATTTTGAATATTTCACTGAGTCCAATAATATCAAATGTGTTGTCAGCTGCTTGCATATTACTTGATAATTCAATTAAAGGATCCCAATTAGCACTAAGACTCTGACAGTTTATGTGAAATACAGAGAATGATTTGTCAGCTTGAGATTTGGAACGGAATTGATCAGGTGAGTAATAAGTACATGTGCCAGTGATATTTTCAATTGGGAAATTGCTTACATCATTTG
This sequence comes from Pictodentalium vernedei, assembly GCA_031216915.1. Taxonomy (NCBI): domain Eukaryota; kingdom Metazoa; phylum Mollusca; class Scaphopoda; order Dentaliida; family Dentaliidae; genus Pictodentalium; species Pictodentalium vernedei. The sequence goes on from CM062296.1 coordinate 704,613,748, forward strand.
CATCAGTTAAACTATTATATATTGATCTACAAAATCATAGTCTGCACTATTTTGGAGCCCGTACATGCAAATGCTACCCGCCACAGTGTAATTTCTGGATACCTAAGAATCCCGCCTTAACATAGGAAAGTTCAGTTTGTTTTTGACATTCTAAAGATAAATGCACCACTAACGAAGAAGATGATGTTAAAGTTGTTCGAAAAATTTGGTGCAATGAGAAGAAATATGAGCATTGTCTGGGTAGAAGTTCTGTACTAGGCAGGGAGCAGTCTGAAACAATGTTGGCGAATGATTGGACACAGAATTACGCAGCTGCAAACGGATATATGGAATATCATACAGAGGAGAATATAACCACCAGAGTATGCAATTGAGTTATGGATTAGTAGCAACAATAAATTTGTTCAATCGGGTTCAGCAGTTCAGAGATAGTCATATACCTATATGGACAACAGTTCTAGTCATCTCGAATTAGTTTAGATGTCACGTTCGATTCCTAATTAACCCTTTGAACACGGGAGAACGAGATACGTAAAATTTCATTAAGCGGAATGACTGCTGAATGAATGTGTGGGGAAGGCCAATCAATATTCCCAACGTGCTGCCCCAGGGCTGCACGCTGAGAATAGCAATTGGTCTAACCCCCAAGTAATGAGTACGGACTCTCCAAATGCTACCACTGAACTGACTTGGAAGATACGGGGCGAGCTCGTGGAGCTTACTTCGATGACATGCAAATTTGTCTTAATTGGTAAGGCAAAAGAAGTATAAGGATGTATTTCACATTGAATTATGACAGTTGCATCTGACTGTTTTTGGCCAACACCAGTGCGGATGTTTAGGCATCAAATTACAGTTATATCTGACACGTCGAAGACAGATGTGTGAGGAAATCTGTGAGGGGTCTATTTCACATTGGATAATGGCAATTATATCGGGCTCAGATAACAGTTATAGCTCACAGTTCAAACACTCAAAATACAGATCATTTTGGGACGAGCTCGCGGAGCTCACTTTGGTGGGATGCAATTACATGAGTTAATGAGAAACGCAAATGTAAATGGAGGTAGAAACACACAGATGTGAAGGGAGGGGTCTATCGACTGTGAATATCGGTTTTGTCTAACCGTTTTGACCAACAAGTATAGAAGGTATTGAAGGAAGCTCGTGGAACTCACTTCGCTGACATGCAAGTTTGTCAGCTTGAATGGTAAGCGAAAGAAATGTAAGGAGGGAATATATTTCACATTAAATAAAAAACAATTGTCGTTGACAGTTTTGAACTGCATAAATATGAATGTTAAGGCATCGAATAACAATTACATCTAGTAGTTCGAACACAGAAGTGAAAGGGGGTGGGAGGGGGGTTATTTCACATTGAATAATGACAATTACTTCCGGCATCAGATAACAGTTATATCAGACAGGTCGACCACACAGGATATGGATAGCTTTGGACGAGCCGGTGGAGCTCACTTTGACGAAATGCTGTTACATGAGTTAGATGATGCGAATCGCAAATGTAAAGGGGGGTTGAATGGTAAGAGAAAGTAATGTAAGGGGGGTGTATTTTTTATTAAATAAAAACAATTGTATCTGACAGTTTTGAGCAGCTTATGCATGAATTATAAGGCATCGAATAACACAGTTACATCTAGCAGTTCGAAACTGAAGTGTAGGGGGGGGGGGGGGTCTATTTCGCATTGAATAATGACGATTACATCTGTCATCAGATAACAGTTATAGCTGACAGTTCGACCACTCAGAATCTGGATGGCTTTGGCCGAGCCGGTGGAGCTCACTTAGAAGAAATGGTGTTAATTGAGTTTGGGTTATGTGAATCACAAATGTAAAAGGAGTTAGATGATGCTAATCGCAAATGTAAAGGGGGGTTGAATGGTAAGAGAAAGAAATGTAAGAGGGGGGTATATTTCACATTAAATAAAAACAATTGTATCTGACAGTTTTGAACAGCTTATGTATGAATGTTAAGGCATCGAATAACACAGTTACATCTAGCAGTTCGAAACTGAAGTGTAAGGGTGGGGGGGGGTGTCTATTTCACAATGAATAATGGCAATTACATCCGGCATCAGATAACAGTTATATCTGACAATTCGACCACTCAGAATATGGATAGCTTTGGGCGAGCCGGTGGAGCTCACTTTGGGGAAATTCTGTTACATGAGTTTAGATGATGCAAATCACAAATGTAAAGGGAAGTGAAGAACACAAGGACTCCGAACAACATTTATGCCTGACCACTTAGATCGGCAAACACAGATGGCACTGGAGCAAGCTCATGACGCTCACTCCGATGACATTAAAGAACTTAAAGTACATTGGGAAGGATATCCAAAGAAATTTGATAGTTGAATTCCTGATTTGGTATAAAAACAAAAATGTCATCAAATGAAACTTCATTACCTAATGAAAGCACAAGTGTTGATGTAAAAAGTTAGCACAGTCAACAATTTAAAATCTGTGGGAATCGTGTTGCAAAAAATCAAGTCACTTATTTCACACAGATTATTATATTTCATGTTATTATAATTACTGCCATTGCACATTTGAGTTTACAAAGCCCTGATAAAGAATTGTGTTTAGTGTTATTAAGTCGTTCTTCAGGCTATATTCTTCCAAGTCCAGGTTTAAAATATTTTGAAACAACAGCAATATAAGAAAAATGAATTCGTTTTACATAACACTTCTGAGTGATAGTTCTTTGAATATGTTTCCAAATAATACACAATGTTGTTTTGAAACACAGTTACCTAAACCCATTTATCTCGATAAAGAACAATGGGAAGTAGGATTAGTTGAAGTAATTTTACCTTCAGAGGCAAACAATATTACAGACGAAGAATCTGTTTTTAAAATCATTGTGACAGATAGCAAAATATCGACTCGTATCAATAAAACGTCTCTGAAACATACGATTCACGAAGGTGTTGCAGCTGTTGAATTAAATATCTTAACAGGTGCTTATGAAAATGGTGGTCATGTCATAGATGCAATGCAAACAGAAAACTTGGAGATATATTTAAAACATTTGATGTATCATTTCATATTGGATATTCAAATCTCCAAGGCCGTGTAAAATTAGTAGGGAATAGTATTGGGAAAGTGGGTATTAAAACGTCAGGAAGTTTATTACAGAAACTGGGATGTAAAAATATTTTTCTTGTCATTTTTCCTAACACGGCAAAAGGTGCATTTAAATATAATGTAGATTTAAATATTGATTTCAATCAGCTTTTTATTTTTTCGTACATTGCAGATTATACATTTTAGGCGATACTGAAGCACCTATTTTACGAGTGATTCCCTTTGAATCACAAAAAGAATGTCAACACATTCACAAAGAATTTGATAATGTACATTACGTACCAGTATCAAAATCTTCCTTTGATCAGATAAGTATAAATATAAATGGAAACACTGGTAAACCTATTCAGTTTGTCGGTGGTAGGACTGTTGTAAAGTTGCATTTTAGAGAGCGGAACAAATTACATTTATAAAAATGATGCCGGTGTAACAGGAATGGAAGTCCGTAGGAAAATTAGTCCCTCTGGACTATTATTCCGCGGAATTATAGTCCTAGGTCTAACATTTCTAGGAATAGTAGTCCGGCGGACTACTATTCCTAGAAATGTTAGACCTAGGACTATAATTCCGCGGAATAATAGTCCAGAGGGACTAACGTTCCTACGGACTTCCATTCCTTTTACACCAGTATATCACGGTATACCACGTCAATATGGGTATGGGTTAGGTTCTATTTTTTTATATAGCACTGAGAACAGCTGTGCCATCTGTAAAACCCATAGCAAAAAATGCATTTCAAACTTTAAAACGTGAAGGTTTGAAACTTGGTATACAGATGGCGAACTCTTAGGAAAACGTAAAGCACCTAAAGAAATTTTATTAACTCATGGGAAAGATCTTTTGAAACCAATGGTAGCATCGGCTTTAGGTACAGAAAGACAAAAACGAAAAGCAGTAAGTCATTGTAAGAAAACTTCTCAAAGAGGAGAGACGTATAGAGCTCCTGTAAAACGAAATTCAATACCATTTGATATATTTGATTAAACTCATAATGTTTCACGGATCATGCGAACAGTTTGGAAGTAGTTTTAATCCAGATAATGTTTCACCAACATCAAGTGGTAGAGAAAAAATATTGGTGAAATTGAGCAATTTCCAATAGCATCTTTAAACAATTCTTCACCAATAGAATTTTTAATTCCAAGACAATCAACCAAGTGGTTAGATCTTGCAGCATCTGCACTAGAAGTTCAATTTAAAATTGCAAAACAAGATAGGAGTGTTTTGGCTCCAGATATACAAATTGCTCCTATTAATAATTTTTTTCATAGTATGTTTAGCAAAATTGATGTCACATTGAATGGCAAACGATCCTGTTGGTTGCTCGCGACGATGAAAGTCCAGTGACTGATAAATATTTTCTGTTACTTTTTCTTGAGTTTTGCTAAAACACATACCTGTGTTTATATTAGCAAACACCACCAGAATCAGCTGGTGTAGGGTGAAAAATCCAAACATTGTACAAAAGGCAAGGGAATGTGATTGTCATCCAAATTCAACGAGAATAAGGTCTATATCAATGCATGTGTGTCGTTCATTCATTTGCTCATGGTGAAATTGCAATATTACACTTTTAGGAGGGGGTGACCTCAAAAAGGAGCCAATATCTCGAGTTGCGCAAGGGATACGGCCGGTCACCCCCCCCCCCCTGATTCTTGAACGTCTGACACCTACCCAGATCAGGAGAGGAAAAAACTTTAACCGGCAAAACCAGGTTCAACCCCACGGCTCCCGGACTATAATCAAAGTAAACGGTCAATATCTCGAGTTGCCCAAGAGATCCGAACGATCACCCCCCCCCCCCCCCCCCCCGCCCCCCTGAATCTTCAAGAGGTAACCCTGGATTAATGGAAACTGCAAAAAGAAAAAAACTTTAACCGGCAAAACCAGGTTCGACCCCACGGCTCACGGACTATTGAGGAATTGATTTGACACCTGATCAGTGTAGTAGTGGGCCATTGGCTCATCCTATAAAATCCGGTAATCGTTGCATTGAACTTCAGTTTGTTCAAGCTCTTCAAGGGGTGATCAACGTTGTCGTCTATGCAGAATTTGATAGTGAGATAGAAAAATCTTCGGCCAATGGCATTCTGACGAAAAAATGACATAGGCGATATAAATTAAATTCAAGCAGTTGAATCTTTACTGATCTTCCATTAATTGAGATCACTGTGTTTAAAAGCTGGGACCATAGACCATTATAACAGTAATCTGTTCCAGCTGCACTGACTGCTAAGTTTGTTTGTTTGTATTCTTTTATTCCTCCAGATTACAGGAGAGTACAAGATTTAGGCAACAAACGAATAAAAATAACACAACAGAATAGTGAACTGACAAGAACAAGAACAAAATATATTAAAGGTGACCGAATAAATATATAAAAGCGGCAATAAATAAATGAATAAATACATCAATAAACCAATAAATCGATAAATAAATAAAGTGCGATAAACCTGTAAACTCAAACATCAACTTCCGACTTAATACGAGACAGGCAGTCGGACAGCTAACTCAAAGTCTATATACACATATTTACATATATATATATATACACACAGATGTTTATAATAATTGTTGTCTGGATATACAGAGCACATCGAAGCACAGTCCCTCTCCCGCGAGCAGGACGAAATATCCAACCCTCGGGCTACGAGTGAGTAGGCCAAAATGGTTGATACCACAAGTGGGACAAAAAAAAAAAAAAAAAAAAAAAAAAAAAAAACACTTCGGCACTCTGCATCCTAATTATACTATTTCAATCGCATGTGAACATTTTTTGAAAGTTGAGAATCTGTGAAAACACAGACTCTTACTTAAAGAACTGGATGTCAGTGTCGCTTTCTGAAGATGAAGTCTGAACAAACAAGAGAAACATATTTGTATAATGAGCTGTGGCAAAAGTGTATGAAAAGCAACACGTTGGAAGGAATTTTGGAGATTAGAGATTCTAACTCTCTGTCAACTTTTCCAAGAAGTGTCAGGGCTAAGTTTATTTGGTTTAAAGACTCGACATATAAATACACATGGACACGGAATTTATCACAAAGTGAGTTCCAAAACGTGTTACGTGCCTCATTTAACATCCTGCATCCAGAAAGTACATGCTGCAACGTGTCTTCGTAGTTTTCGGAACACAGTCTGCAGTTATACTTTCTATTCACACTAGTAGGAGTGATCACTTTATAATAATTTTGATAAGGGGTGTGCGCCTGGGGAAATTTTGACACACCTGCCAGAGAACACATTTGCCAATATCTTCATGAAAACTATAAAATCGTTCCATCTCAAAGCTTTCAGACTTTTTCATCTGCCTGTCGTTTTGGACGGAGGATTGAATAGAAAACTTCACAATTTGCTTCCAATCACACTTCGAAGGAAAGACTGCTTCACGGCAGAGAGTAATAAAATAATTTTCTAGGTCATATTTATTCAAAATTGTGTAAATATCTGCTGAGAACCCTCTTACTGAGTTACTACCATCATTGAAGATGAGGTAGAGTGATCTATATAGAAATAGTTTCTTACATGTTTTTGTGCAACTCACATCACAAATATTTCTCAGAAACCTCAATTTCTGCTGATCTATTAAATTTAATAATGGCATAGCCCCTAAAAGGCTGAGAACTGCGTCTGTTTTAGCATTTATGGGTAAACCTTGGAGAGTTTTGATGCAGAACCGATGTGTTTTCTCAAGTTTACCAATTTCTTCAGCAGACATATTGTTCCAAATTTCTGAGCCAAAAAGAGCCCTAGGAATAACTAAGGTCATGTACATTTTATAACCAGTTAGAGGTGTAAGACCATTGAGATGAATGCCACTGTTAAGTAACATTAAGAAAGTCCCTCGTAATTTATCGATACTTCTGTCAACTCTCGCTGTTTTTTGTCTATTTTTCAATATTTGTATACCAAGGTGTACAACAGAATCACTTTCAGATATTACTTCATTGCACAAAAGCCATTTACGACAAGGCACGCTTTTGGGTTTGACCGTTTCATTGAAGACAACAACAGAACATTTTGATGTGTTGTATTGGTATCTCCATTTTAAGCTGTATTGCGTACAAATATCCAAAAGCACGTCTAGTGAGAATTTGGAGGCGGCTAACAGCGTCATGTCATCCGCATGAGTTGGACAGGCACAGTTTATGTGGTTTATGTATAAACCGTGACACGAGGCTACAAGTTCATTTAGAAGATCGTCTATGAACAAGGTATACAACGATGGAGAGAGAATTCCACCTTGCCTTGTGCCTTGTTTAATTTGGAATGGTTTTGAATAGAGACCCCTAAACATGACCACGGTCGTCATATCTGTGAATAAATTATCAAATAAATGAAACAATCTACCGTTAACCCCTCTCTCATTGAGTTTGTAAAGAATACCATCGTGCCAAACGGTGTCAAATGCCTTCTTACCATCCAGAAAACAAGAAAAAAGTTTACCATGTTTCTCTTTCGTTTGTTCAATGCTTTCATTTACAATATAAGACGTCATAAGGGAGTTCATTTTACTTTGGTATCCAGATTGGAGGAGGTTAACAAGCCATACACTGGGTTTAAATGTTTTGATTCTTTGCATAATGAGGGTTTCAAACAATTTGTAGAGTACGGGTAAAAGAGAAATTCCTCTGTAACTATCGGGATCAGTTAAGCTTTTATTTCCACCTTTATGTAAATTGATTAAAATACCCCTTTTGGCAGCTGGAGGAACAAATGAATTTTGTAAGAAAGCAGTAAAAAGCTTTGAAATGGCTTTATGTAAACCAGGACCCCCAAAAATTAGATTCTCGTTGTAAATCATATCATGGCCACATGCTTTAACTTAAGCTTGTCTATAAGGAATTTTATCTCCGATTCCCTTACAGGCGCCATTGCAGGATCAAACGATTGAACACATTTTTCTTCTCGAAGATTTTTACAAGTTTCTGTTACATGACATCGAAATCTTTCATCGAATTTGTCACTTTCTAGGGGGGTATAAATTGACTGGAAATAGGATGCCCAGTGGTTTGCAATTTCTTGCGGGTCTTGAAGAACTGACTTCCCAAATTTCATCACGCTTATCCCTAAAGTGTGACCTCGTTTTCGTTTCCGATTCACGAGTTTCCAAAATAGCATTTGGTCCATATCACAAGCACGATCTATTTCATTCAGTTTTTCCTTCAAGAAATTCTCACTGTGAAATCTATATTTTTTGCGAAATAACACTTTGCTTCTTTTGTAACTTACGTAACATTCATGACATAACCCTCTGGGCCTACCCTCTTGCACCCACATTTGGCGGAGAACTTTCATTCGTTTGTGATGAAGTTTGAGTTCTTCATTCCAAAACGGTTTTCTGAATGGTTTATATTCTTTTTGTGGAACAACCTTTTCTGTAACTGAACGAATTATATCAGTAATTAGATTGTATGATCTATCAAATATTAACATTCGTTATCATCTCATTTTCATAATAACGTGACTTTGTTAGAAAGTCGTCAATATCAGAAATATACGTTTCTTGGATTACACTGTGTGTCTTTAAGATTTTCCACTTAGGTTTTTTTATTTTAAATTGACCTGCATAATGTTTATTATCACAGAGAGGAGCATCTAATTGTACAATTACCGGGTAATGATTTGAAACATTTAACGGGGTATCGCCTAATATTTGCGCCTGTTTTATCATATCAAGGTTTCGTTTTGGAATTAGCACGTGATCGATAAGACTGCTGTGTTTTCCATCGTAAGTGCAAAATGATTTCAGTGAGCCCCTACAAATCTCGTGACAAGAGACACTCAGAAGATCGCATGATTCTAGTAGTGAAGATAAATATTTGGTTCGTGAATCCGAAAGGAATTTACATCCTGGTCTGTCTCCTGATAAACATGCATTAAAGTCACCATGACAATTACAGTCCCATGTATGGAGTAACTATTATATAGGTCTTTCAGCTTATCGACATATTCGTTGTAAAATTCAGTTGCACGATTTTTACAAGGAAGGTAAACTTGAAAAATATATAAGAACTCAGACTGAGTGAGTTGAAATTGGATGCCTATGATTCTATCATCGTCTATAGGAATCGTGGATACGCGGTTGGAGTATTTTTTGTGCCAGAGAATTGCCACGCCTCCCTGGCCTCTACGGATGAAGAGGGGCATTCTGCACGCGTAATCAGTAACCGTGTATGAAATATAATTTGTGTCAAGAAAATCTATAAACTCTTTGTTTTTCTCACTCAGCCAGTGTTCACTGATACCTATAAGGTCGTTTTGTGAGATGACAAGAGATTGGACAAATACGCTGCGCTGGACATGACGCCAGTGCAGTTCCAGCATGCTATATTGAACTGCATGATAAGACACACAACAACAATGTACATGCTATGAACGAATTGGCGTTAACCACAAAAGTGACATTCCATTGAGGTACAATATCCCAGAGTATGTACCCCGACACCTTATAAAGTCATCCTTACCATACCCAAGCTGCATAATAATACGTACATTGTACACCTGTATAATTACCATTGTTTGTATATATTTCAAAATCCGTGTTTACCGTCGACAATTATAGCCTGTAATTTAGCCATCCGACTGACCCCAGAAACTTCTGAAAAATTAACATATGTTAACATCTGTAATTATGGCATTTGACTGGGGCAGTAAACTAGTATACCTAATGTATCAAAGTAGGGTATCAGGTAGATTCGGTGGCATTCCAACCCAACAGCATGATAAGGCTGCATGGTTGAAACATCACCAAACCCTCCCATAACGGCAAAATAGAGTTGCCAGAATGCTGCAGACAACATTTGCAGTTTCATTCAATTCCACAGTGTTCAAATAATCAAGATCACATCTGGATTTACTGACAAGAGGTAGAGTTCACCGCGGTGGAACGTTCTTTTCATTTAAATTCTGCAGTTGCTAGTTATATGGTGTCCATAAGCTCAGTCTGAAAGAGGTCAGACAGAATATGGTAAACTAATGGGTATTGTACGAGAGTTAGTACAGAAGAAATGAACATGTATGAAACTCAGTTTGGCCAAGCGATCTGTCTGATTTGAATGTTGGCTTGATTGTTGAACACACGCTGAGTCCAGAATGCCATAAATGAAATGTTTGCCTGTTTACCATTACAATGACTCGACACAGGAGCGTCTATAACGGTACAGCTGTCAATCAGCTTTGTGTACCGTTTGTGTGTTTTACCGTTATACCTTCTCAGGAACAGGGCGTCTAATAACGACACAATTGTCAATTGCCTTTCACAACCCAACTGACAATAGAAGAACGGAATAAAAGACCCGTTAATTGCACAGTCGCTGAGAAAAGGCAGTTTTCTTGTAAGAGTTTTTATATGACCACCTGCTCGTATAAATCTCTTTTGGCCAAGATGAGATACTCAGATAACGCTTACTATCATTGATTAAAATGTCAACTTTAGCTGATAACAGTCCGGGTCTTCGACTTTTAAATAAGTGAATATTGGTATAAGAGACACCTTCTTCTGTCAGAAATTTGCTATATCGTCTTTTACTACACTATCCAACATACCACCTATGTAATAGCTATGAGTCCTTGGTTTTCTGGGAAAATTATGATTTACAGTTCTGTCTCGATCGGACTTTAAGTTTGAACGGGAACAATTCCTTGATGAAACAAGTACTGGGATATGTCTTGCACAAAATTCATCATCATTACCAGTCATGTCTTTGTTATTTTGGCGCGCCACACTCTCATAATTCGTGTGTGGATTAGCCTTTATCTCTCCGTCAACTGAACTCGCTAAGACAGTTTTAGGAGTCGACTCAGCGGAATGAATGGAGAAGTCGTTTGACTGAACGCTAATGTTTGGTTGAGTTTCTGACCAGATTCGAACTTTCTCAAACACATACTCCCGGAGTTCCTCGAATCGCCCATGCATATGATCAGCTTGCATTTCAAAAGCTCTGCGTAACGTTGATTCATTTAAAGATAACTTTTCCTGCATGTCTTTTAATTCGCTTTGAGTTGTTTTCAACTCTGCCTCCATGTTCGTCCTTTTATTTTTATAATTTACGTGTAATTTTTCAACACAGTTTTTTATTGTATCAAAATTTCTTTTGTTAGTATACGAATCGTCTTCAATAACTTTAGTAGACTGACTGAGTACCTTAAACTCGTTTCGTACTTTTGTGACACTGTCCATTCCATGACTTACTGACGCCTCCAGTGAGGAAAGTCTACTTTCTATTTCAGAAGTACGTTGCGTAGATTTAGACTTAAAATCGTTCAGATGTTTAATCGCAGAGTTGGTCTCGCTCATGTTCTGTACTGAACCATTGAGATCATGAAACTTGTTGTCTTCATTAAGAAGACACAATCGAATTTTATCCAAAGTGTCTTTCAAGAATGATTGTTCTAAGTTTAATAAAGATATTTCCGCACGAAGTTTTGGTACTTCTTCGTCCAGTCTTTGGATAATTTCATTGTTCATTGAATCAAGCATGTTAAGTCGTTCTGAATGTTTAGAACAGCTCCAGAAAGAAAATCATATTTTGTATCACTGATTGGATCTCCAGAAATAACCACTGCAGACTGGCTGCATGCCCCCGACGCAGAATTGCTTTGGTGAATTTTAGTAAGGTTAATCACATCACTGAGTTCTTGAATATCTCCTAAGATCGCGTGAATGAGTCTATAAATGTCCTTCGACAATTTTGTTGACACAAGTTCACCGTTCCTGGTATGAACGCGCTTTTTTAATGTAATTGAATATTCCTGATTTAATGACGTCAGTGTAGTTATCTTTCCAAAATCAAGCAAATCACTCCTGAATCGCTCAAGAAGAGATTCATTACCATCGCTCATAAAAATTATTTTCTGCATAAAATCGTCTTTCGGCAGCCTAAGAATATCTTTGAAACCATCCCTATTGTCATCCCAACTGATGAGCGGTCTGTCAAACGCGCCGATAAGTAATCTCTCAATATGTGTGTATACAGTTTCTTCTTCTGGATACTGGAGATCTGCAGGGTTAACATTTTCTAAAGTGTGATACGTTTTGTCAGATTCCACAGTGTAAACGTTCTCGATGGAATTCATCTCGAGAAAAATACCGTATTTAAACAACAAATGTTTTTGGGATGACCCCTTCACGTTTCATTTTCCTGGGTTCTTACCAGCAGTGTGCATAGTGATCCAACGATAATTCAGTTGGACTTTTCTCATTGTCTCTTCTTCCCATAGCAGTGTTAATGTTAAAGCATCTGTTGAAGTCTCTTTTGTGTTTTCCAAAACATACTTTTACAGAAGACAAACACCTTGTTTGTCACACCTATCAGTTCTTATAATGTTGTTTATCACACCTTTGTGATATACAAATGTTAGTTGGCCTTCACTTCAGCCAAGTGTCCAAGTGAGATCATCTCACTTGTGAATGTTTTATTGCAAGATTACATCGAATTGTAGGATCTATTTACAAAATAAGAAAAAATTTTAAGAGCGACAACACTAAACTGCCTTGTTTCGCACTCACATTTTGCCAGGTAGGAATTAAAAATCCTTTCTGAGATTTAAGGAAACACAAAGGACTGAATCAATGCGAGAATGATATTTAAAACAAGACACAGAAAAGCGTTCACTTCAGCTTTCCGCCATTCGCTCAGCGAATCAGCATTTTAGAGAGCGGAACAAATTACATTTATAAAAATGATGCCGGTGTAACAGGAATGGAAGTCCGTAGGAAAATTAGTCCCTCTGGACTATTATTCCGCGGAATTATAGTCCTAGGTCTAACATTTCTAGGAATAGTAGTCCGGCGGACTACTATTCCTAGAAATGTTAGACCTAGGACTATAATTCCGCGGAATAATAGTCCAGAGGGACTAACGTTCCTACGGACTTCCATTCCTTTTACACCGGTATATCACGGTATACCACGTCAATATGGGTATGGGTTAGGTTCTATTTTTTTATAAAGCACTGAGAACAGCTGTGCCATTTGTAAAACCCACAGCAAAAAATGCATTTCAAACTTTAAAACGTGAAGGTTTGAAACTTGGTATACAGATGGCGAACTCTTAGGAAAACGTAAAGCACCTAAAGAAATTTTATTAACTCATGGGAAAGATCTTTTGAAACCAATGGTAGCATCGGCTTTAGGTACAGAAAGACAAAAACGAAAAGCAGTAAGTCATTGTAAGAAAACTTCTCAAAGAGGAAAGACGTAAAGAGCTCCTGTAAAACGAAATTCAATACCATTTGATATATTTGATTAAACTCATAATGTTACACGGATCATGCGAACAGTTTGGAAGTAGTTTTAATCCAGATAATGTTTCACCAACATCAAGTGGTAGAGAAAATATTGGTGAAATTGAGCAATTTCCAATAGCATCTTTAAACAATTCTTCACCAATAGAATTTTTAATTCCAAGACAATCAACCAAGTGGTTAGATCTTGCAGCATCTGCACTAGAAGTTCAATTTAAAATTGCAAAACAAGATAGGAGTGTTTTGGCTCCAGATAGACAAATTGCTCCTATTAATAATTTTTTTCATAGTATGTTTAGCAAAATTGATGTCACATTGAATGGCAAACGATCCTGTTGGTTGCTCGCGACGATGAAAGTCCAGTGACTGATAAATATTTTCTGTTACTTTTTCTTGAGTTTTGCTAAAACACATACCTGTGTTTATATCAGCAAACACCACCAGAATCAGCTGGTGTAGGGTGAAAAATCCAAACATTGTACAAAAGGCAAGGGAATGTGATTGTCATCCAAATTCAACGAGTATAAGGTCTATATCAATGCATGTGTGTCGTTCATTCATTTGCTCATGGTGAAATTGCAATATTACACTTTTAGGAGGGGGTGACCTCAAAAAGGAGCCAATATCTCGAGTTGCCCAAGGGATACGGCCGGTCACCCCCCTGATTCTTGAACGTCTGACACCCACCTACCCAGATCAGGAGAGGAAAAAACTTTAACCGGCAAAACCAGGTTCAACCCCACGGCTCCCGGACTATAGTCAAAGTAAACGGTCAATATCTCGAGTTGCCCGAACGATCCCCCCCCCCGCCCCCCTGAATCTTCAAGAGGTAACCCTGGATTAATGGAAACTGCAAAGAGAAAAAAACTTTAACCGGCAAACCAGGTTCGACCCCACGGCTCACGGACTATTGGGGAATTGATTTGACACCTGATCAGTGTAGTAGTGGGCCATTGGCTCATCCTATAAAATCCGGTAATCGTCGCATTGAACTTCAGTTTGTTCAAGCTCTTCAAGGGGTGATCAACGTTGTCGTCTATGCAGAATTTGATAGTGAGATAGAAAAATCTTCGGCCAATGGCATTCTGACGAAAAAATGACATAGGCGATATAAATTAAATTCAAGCAGTTGAATCTTTACTGATCTTCCATTAATTGAGATCACTGTGTTTAAAAGCTGGGACCATAGACCATTATAACAGTAATCTGTTCCAGCTGCACTGACTGCTAAGGCAAACGATCCACGAGTAAATCTCACACTAAAATACAGGGTACTTGTAGATTTTTCGAATCATCACAGCAAACAAAAGACAATGAATATGATGAAAATGATAGCGTTGGACAAAAATAAAATGCGTCCAGGCCGCGTCCAGGCCGCTGAGTGCAGTTACTTGAAATTTACGGAATTAATACTGCGATCCTTGATGGATTAAACGACGAAGGCACAGTCTTTACAATCAATGAGAATGTGGAAATATTCCTTGTTTTTACCTCCGCTTCAGTTCCCACACACGATCAAGTGGCGTTGAAAATGAGAAATGTTTTCATCTCACAATACCAATGTATAGCTTAATAATTTTTTGTTGGGGTTTGGTGGGGTAAAATTTGTGCCATCTAGTTTTAAGATGGTGGGTTTGTTTATTCGACAGTTGCATGCGAAGAATCATTAATCGTCATTGAGTCTGTTGAAAATTTTGCTATCACCAATCCATCACGGTTCTCCTCACTTTTAATGAACTGAAGTAATCAATTATATCAGAAGTGCTAGCCTTATACCCCTCTTTCATTTGTGGACATTTGGACTGGATTGTTTCGACCTTTCTCTCTGGAACTCTGGGAACTACAGCGGGTTGCTAGACTAACCCCTCAGAAAATCACATGATGGCTGTTCCATAATCATACAGCTGATACAGGGACAATTCACAGAGTAATTGTTCAAAACTTAATATACCGAAAGTTCCAGGATGGGCGAGTTCCCCCTCCCATTCCAGAGCCCTGCCGCTGTGGGATGTGAGAGTGGACTGACCACGTCGGAAATTGCAGATTTGTTGTTCTTCGATCGTGTACCTGTTTGACAGAAAGTGCCCTCGTTAATCACTGCATCTTGTATTTTTTTAGCTGTGGATGTTACTAATTCATCGTATCACTTTGACTCTGACGATTCGTGCAGTGGGAAATGCGGGATTCATGGTTCATGTTGGAAGCGGCATATTAGCTGCTTAAATGTCATCCTTTTATACAGAGAAAAATTACTCCCTGTGTGAGAATTTAATGATTTTTTTATTATGAAAGATTGATCTTGTAATTTTAAAGCAATGTTGCATTTATAAATAAATTTTGGACTCATGGAGAGAGTCCATCACCTCTCCTAATACGCAATTTATCCGCCACATCTGATTTGTTTAGGTGTCAGGGTCCATTAGATTGAGAGCTAGTTCACATTTAATTATAATAATAATAACATTTTGGTCGCACGCTGAGTTGTCGCGGTTCTCAGGTGAGAAGGCCTTGGTTACCCCTGTACTCCCAACTGCCTCCCTATTCCCACGCTTCTTCTCTGCTCCCAGCACTCGGAGACGAACTGCTTGATGACATCCCTTGTCCCATTCTTCCCAATCTTTCCGATGAGCATATTAACCCTCCCCTTTGAGCCTCTCACTAACCACATGTCCTTCATTCTCCCATCCCACTTCCCCATTATACTCCCAGTGAATCTTATCCTTTTAGACTAGTATTTTGGGCATTCTAGAAGAAAGTGTTCCAGGGTCTCCACCACGCCCAAATTACACATCTTAAACTCCTTTTCACTGTTTTTCCCATTTTCCCCCCTCAGCTCAAGGGACCGCGACCTCAGCTTGAACAACAGTGATCACCCAAAGGTGCCATCAAGGTACTCTTCAAAACCAGGCTTCTCTGTATCACGCAGGCCACCCGAAAACCTCTTTGATTTGACCCCCACCCCTCTCGCCAATTGAGGTTACCATTTCCATGACCAGATACTCGTAGTCACCTCCAGGCTTGTCTCCCCTATTACTGCCACGCCCCCCCCCCCCCCCCCCCCACACACACACATACATGCTTGGGGTTCTCCCAAACGAATGAATTTTTAATTTAGGTTAGTCGCGTTTACACCTAGGTGAGACTGACCGACACAAGACAAGTCGCAATTTGTCCTGCGTAAGGCAACAGTTCAGCCTCCCAAAGAAATGAATTCTAATTTAGATTAGTCGCGTTGTGGGGGTGTATTGGTTTTGTTTACTTGATCGTTTACGGGCATAGCGTGATGCAGGCAGCCTTGGACCTCACAGGTTCCGCATCGTTTATCTTTGCACCAAGAGATCGTTGGGGAGATCGTTTCCTCCTGAAACTTCGCTCGCATTAAAATTTGTTTGAGATTTGCTGGTTGTCTCTTACATTTGATTAGTTGTGTTGTTTCGCGTACTTTCTTCATCCGTTTACTGCCTTTTAACAAGACCAAATTGGATAGGTTAAAGGAAAAAGAGTTCAGAATTGTTTGGATTGAAAGTAGTTATGAAAGTGAGAATATCGTTATTTGGATTCTTTTCTTGTGGGGTTCTCAATCCCGCGAGGTTTAGGGAGTTTGCTCCGTCGATACCATTCCTTATCAAGTTGGTTGGATATCCGCGTTTTTCGAAAGAGTTTCCTAATTCGTTAAGTCTTTTGGTTCTAAGCTCTGAATTCGTAACTGCTGTGCAAACTCTCCGAGCTGGATTATAAGGTATATCTCTTTTTGTATGGTGGGGGTGATAGGATCTGAAGTGCAGGTATTGTTTAGTGTCTGTTGGTTTGTGATATATGTCTGTTAGAAGTACTTCCTCTTCCAACGTGATTAGAATATCCAGGAAGGGGGGGAGAGTGTTTGCCTTGGTCCATTGTGAATTTAATTGTCGGGTGTTTGGTATGGTGGATTTCTTCCAGTGTTTCTTCTGAATCAGGGAGTATTATAAAACAGTCATCTATATATCTTTTCCAGTTTTTTACAAAGTTTTACCTGAGCTCCAAGCCAAAACGTTTCTCTATCCTTGAGTATAGTTTTTGTTCTAAGAAGGCCAGAGTCATAGTGGCATAAATGGGCGCCATTTTAGTACCCATTGTTGTTACTTTTACCTGTTTAAAATGCTTACTGCCAAAGTTGAATGTGTTGTTTTCGAGGATGAATTTTATGCTCTCGAGTACACATTTATCTGTTTCTTTCCTTTTTAACTTTGGGTGTTTTTTAGCCAATATTCTACAGATTCCAGTCCAAGTGAGTGGGGAATGTTGCTGTAAAGGGACGTAACACCAAAGCTTACAAAGCTGGAACCTTCCTTGACAGATGTGGGGAGATTGTTGAGGAAATCCAGATCATTTCTCACATAGCTTGGGATAACTGTTAGATATGGCTGTAAAATTTTATCCAAAATGCTGCTGAGCCGGCGGGTTGCACAGCTCGGCCCAGCAACGATGGTCTGAATTCAAGATCTTGTGGACGCAAAATACAGACATATTCTTATTTTTGATCATTGATTGCATCAATTATTTGTTTTGATTTATGAACTTTCGGCAGACCATAGAAATTGCTGGATTTTAATTCGAGTTTCTTTTTGCGAGAAAGATGTGGAGTATTTTTTTTACATTGTCCTCTATTTTTTTATGGATGGATTTGTCAAAATTTCTTTTTAGTGGTTTATAAGTATCTAAATCCTCTAACATTTCCAAAATTTCAGATTCGTAATAATCTTTGTCCATGATAATGCACCCGGAGCCTTTGTCAGTTTCTTTGATGATAAGGTTTTTATTGTTTTTGAGTTCATTGATTGTTTTTTGTTGGTTTACACTAATGTTGGTTATGCTTTGGAAAGTTTTGGGGAGTGGGTGCTTTGGGTGTGTATGCTATATTATATATATATATATATATATATATATATATATATATATATATATATATATATATATATATATATATATATATATATATATATATAATATTCAAAGCAGAATTGAATGATATTTTTTTGGGAGGAAGATCTGGGTTTTTTTAGATAGTTGTTTTCAATATCGAATCCTCGTCATAACATTAGTTTCCCTTATCTATTCCAGGGAGTATGGAAACTTACACTGGTTTAGAAACCAATATTCTCTGGGGCGTAGCCGAAGAATGTATCAGTTTCTATGAGAGTTTGCCTGTTCATACACCCTGAAAAAGGCACGGATAACAAATTTATTTCATTAATGCCCGCCAGTTCTACTTACGTTTTAATTCAGCGGATAAAGGATACAGTGCATTATATTACGGGTGGCGTTTGTAGTTGTGCTTATGGAAAGTATATCAACGATACGCAAATCGTTTAATAAGCACTTTACAATAACTAAGGGTTTTAGGTGCATCGATGTACAAGTGAAGAAGGTATAAATGGATGCTAAGAGAACTTCAATTCCCCGAAAACAGCATGTATCAGGGGCGCCTGATACAAAAGCTGCATCTAGCAACTGCATAATACAGCCGCATGCTTGGTTACGATTTGTTTACATTCCGATTACAAGACCATTACAAACTTTCGAAATGCGTTTGCGAGGGATCCTGTTCCACTTAGAGACATTTCTCTCGCCTCCTCATCATACATGTGTGGGATAGAACTGAGATAGCATTTTCTTTTCGTAAATGAATTCGTCTTTTTGACGATTGACAACCTGCGCACTGTCAATGTATTTTCCCCCTGATCCCTATACACACGGATTGCAGGAACGTGAACGATATGATTTCCTGTACCGTCTACTTCAATCATTTGTTGTGTAATGGTGACACCCCTGCTTCTACTTGGGGTTTTAATGGGTTTTACAATACCGCTTTTATCGGTTATATTTCTTTATATTTTTCAAAATTTCCAACTGTATTTTTTAAATATTCTGTTATTGGGCTTTCGATTTTATAGCTGACTAGCGGGTGTTACCCGGCGTTCCACGGGAAAAGATGGTTATATCAATATACCCTCAGATATGATCGGTTCAGCCGTTTTCGAAATAGGACAAGCTCACCAATTTCAAGGTCAAGGTCACCCCGCACAGGCACCCCGATAAGTCAATATGATCGATGGGTCAATATACCCGTACATATAAAATTTTAGCCCGATCGGCCCAGCCGTTTTCGAAATAAAAGGTCAATGTCACAATTTCAAGGTCAAGGTCACCCTGCACGGGCAGCCCGATAAAGTTAAAATGCTCGATGGGTCCAAATACCCGCACATATGAAATTTTAGCCCGATCGGCCCAGCCGTTTTCGAAATAAAAGTTCAAGGTCACCAATTTGGTTCGTTTTTTACTCCTGCTCTGAGACCACTCGAGGGGTGCCGGGACATTTATACAGACCCCATAAATAGTTAAAACCCATCGGCAATAGTGAATTTCCCCGTGTTTCATCTTGCAGATGGCCCTATCTTACGATCGGTGTGTATTTCCTTACTTTTGTTCCATTCAAGTTCTAGACACCTTTTATTCCCATTTCTCGCAACAATTACCAGCATTTTCTCCAGCTGCTTAACGCCCTTAGATATTAGTGCCCTGTCATCTACGTATAATAAATCTGAAATATATATCACTACATTTAAACACCCACACCAACAGCACCCAACCCTCCACCACTGCTGAATGCATAAATTCATTTCCCATGCCTTTGCTGTAGAATGAAAGCGGTAACATACAAAGATATACCACTGTTTGTGGACCCTGATTTGTTTCAATACTTCCCAAGTTGAGTTCGCCTTTCACAACTTTGTATGTTATTTCCAAGAATTGCTCCTTCCCCTTGTGTACTCTATATTCCTTTAATACGGAGCAAGAATTGATATGTATATTCTATAATTGACACTAACTACCCCAGTAATGCATCGGAAGCCCTAGCACGATGATCAACCATTAAAACTAGTAACAAAAGTAAAATTCAATAGTTTATCTACTTTACAGAAGTCCCTAGTGTGTTTTAGATAATTTAGTGGGTTCATTAAAACTTTATCTTTCCACCTTTATTGTAATATAGAAGTTCCAGTAGTGCAGTCCACAGAATATAAAGACTGTTGTAAGTGTAATATTTACCGTAAAAATAAAATCGATTTCTCTCGCATTCAGCGTTTCTAATAAAAATTGCGTAACCTCAGTTCATTGTACTTGAAGACATTTAACTCTCTATCGAACCGACTACACATCCCAAGGACTAAACTTAAAATGTAGTTATTTTTATTCTTATCTGTTGAGTCACATCTACTCTTTGTTTCATCGCGACAAAATAATATGACACAAAAGGCTAAAGAAGAATTTTGATTCTCATTGAATTTGAAACCCCTCATGGATATTTTATTGCCTTTCAGTGTTTTCCAATATTAGTACAAACTCAGGGAGATGCGAACCATTTTACATTTTGTGATTGATGCATATTTATTCAGTTACGTCTCCAAGATAGCTGGATGGATGGATGGACGGATGGATGTGGATATGGATGGGTGGGTGGGTGGGTTGGTGGGTGGGTGGGTGGGTGGGGGGTGGATGGTTGGGGTGGGAGGGTGGGCTTTCTGGGTTTGGGTAGGTGGGTTTGGGTAGATGGATGGATGGATGGATGATGGATGGATGGATGGATGGATGGATGGATGGATGGATGGATGGATAGATAGATAGATAGATAGATAGATAGATAGATAGATAGATAGATAGATAGATAGATAGATAGATAGTAGATAGATAGATATATAGATAGATAGATAGATAGATAGATAGATTGATGGATGGATGGATGGATGGATGGATGGATGGATGGATGGATGGATGGATGGACGGATTGATTGATAGATAGATAGACAGACAGACAGACAGACAGGCGGACGGACGGACGGACGGACGGACGGACGGACGGACGGACAGACAGACAGACAGACAGACAGACAGACAGACAGACAGACAGACAGACAGACAGACAGACAGACAGACAGACAGACAGACAGACAGATAGATAGATAGATAGATAGACAGCCAGACAGATTCTTTATTGACGTGACATGTGCTATCTTTACATAAATTTAAAACAAAAAGCACCCGGCCAGCTTGACGTACATGTCACGGATACTATTTCAACTATCACAATATCGCAGGTTCCAAGTGCATACACATACACGCACGGACACAAGCGCACAAACACACAGCCACACATTTAAAGGTATCATCAAATCACAGCTCATTCGTTTCCGCCGCAATTCAGGTGATAGGATACATTTCAATGAGGCTTGTTCTACTCTATTTGGTGCCCTCAGATGGAGGGGGTACTCACTGCGCTTTTTGCGAAGCCTGAAATCTCAAACTCTGAAAAAGCTCGAAAGTCCAGTTGAAACTACTGATTTCGAACCACTGAAAATTGAACGCAACAGACCGCTGCAGAATGGTAGTGGCGCGGTATTCAATTGCAAAAAGCCTCGTTGTAGATTGCATACTTTTATGCCTGATCAGAAAAAGGAATTTTCCTTCGAACAAACGAAAAATCATTATCAGATCCATAACCCCCTCCATTGTGATTCACCTAATATTATTTACCTTATCACGTGTAAGCGGTGTCGGAAGCAGTATGTTGATCAAAGTCAAAATCCTACTACTTGACACAAACAGGATATAAAACATAATGCTGATGCCCCAGTAGCATAACATTTTAACCTTCCTGGCCATTCTTTGGACGATTTCGAAATCCATCCTATTGAACAACCACCAATTAAAGACACATTAGAAGAAACAGATGAATTTAGAAAAAAAACTTGAAGCTTTTTGGATCAATACGCTTCAAATCCTCTGGCCATTTGGTATGAACATATCGGAGGGAGAATGCGAAAGGAGGTCCATCATTCCTTTCACTTTAACGTACAACAGAATGAATATCAAAATGGCAAAAATGTTAAAAGATGAATTCAATTTAACCAATGCTAAATTAAATGAACCTTTGAATCTTCGACCTGTCATCGCCTATAAGAAAAACAAAAGCTTGTGTAACATCCTTGTAAGGACTAAATTAGAGCCCATCAATGAATAACATCAATTATTGCCAGTCAGTTTAACCAGTTCCTAAGCTCAACACTTAGTTTAAATCAATTTTATGTATTTTTGTCGTGTTTGAAACCCATCAGGGTTCAATAAATGAAAACAATTTTCCGGCGGCATATTAAAAAAAACGTTTCAGTAGGAAATGTCTGTGCCAGTGCTAATTTTAAACCTCAAACACACACACATCTTTTTCATATATGGCTTTCCTTATTTCATACTCTTCTCCTGCTCTTGTTAAATTTTATTTATTTATTGGGGTTTAACGACATTTTCGACAGCTAGGGTCATTAAGATGCCCAGTTACTTCGTTACAGTTGTTTGATAAAGGTAGCTATTTCTTCTATTGTACGCATCAACTAAAAATGTGGAACCTTGTCTGGGGTAATTCTCCAGTAACAACAACAACAAACTGTTGTCACTAACTGAAAGAAATTTGTTCAAAAAGTTTATCCCTCAGATCAGAATACAGTTAGCATTTCATTAAAAGAATGTGTTTCATAATCTACACAGTCTTCTGTGCAGCATATACATAACCTTTCCTGTGGCTTTTCATTTTTGTATCTATCCGTTTCAATGCGAATGGGAAGGATTCCACCATGGAATTGCTCTAAGATTGAGCGCTGTTGGAGATTTAGACCCACACGAACGGATTCATCGGTTTGGAAGGACTTTTTAAAAGTCTTATGAGTTCTAAGTTTTGGAATAAATTGAATACTGTTCGGCGATTTAAAATTATTATTTGATTTTAAGACATCTTGAACCTCAATCAGGGCACATCGTAATTTATGGTCGTAAATTTCACTTTTTTCAAGACTTTGGAAAAAGATTTCATCTGTGAATACCATCCATTTTCGCAGTTTTCAAAATCCCAATTAAAAATTCTTTTAGATAAACGATCGTCGTCCATCTAAATTAACCTGTTCCAATATATTTGCCTTCTTACAATTTAGAGGCACTCTCCCAAACATTGTAAGGAGTCAAAGCCCCATAGATTGAATACTTTTACTTCAAAGAGAATATGAAGGGCAGCGAAAAAATATTCGGGAAGGGAAGGACAGTACTGACCATCTTTTCACGTTGTCCCCAAATGATAGAATCTGCAAAAGTCAAAAAGAAAAATATGTTTATGGCTGCTCTGGATGCGCAAAAAGATGTACGATAGAGTATGGAGGAGGGGGGGGGGATATATGGCGGAAACTTGACGCCTTAGACCTGGGAGGTGAGTTTGTGGGAATTCTGAAAGCCTTATACAAAGACGTACAAAGTGAATTTAGCATGGGTAACATAACAACAAGATGGAGATAGCCTGAAACGGGTGCATCGTTTTTCCAATTATTTTTGTATTGTACATTAAAGATTCAGGAGATAAATTCCTGCATAGTGACGAATGGGTAGCAGTTGGGGAACCTGAAAATCCCAGGGCTATTCCTCGCAGATGAGATGGTACTTGTGTCAAAAAGAGAAGTTGGGCTAAAAAAAATTCTGGCAATTGTTGGGAGATATGGGAACAAATGGAGACTCGAATTAAATGAAAGCAAAGGCAACATTATACCCGTGGGTCGTAGAGTGGAACGTACTCGAAGGTGGAGAGTGGGGGTGGTTCTGTATTCTGGACGGTAGCAGCATGCTTCTTGGTGCATGAGAGACGCGTGCCTACTAGTATTTAGGGCTAAATATAAAAATTATGTGAAGAGGCATCTATCGAAATCACACGAATAAACTAATTATGAAGGGAATTGTGGGGGGAGGGGCGAATCCTTAATCAAATGAAACTTTCAGGGAGAAACAGCTTCAATAAGGTTTTCGTGGGAAAAACAATTTGTGAAATGGTGGGTGTACCAAGTGTAACATATGGTACGGAAGTGATACCTTTAAATCAAACGACTTTAAAGGGCTTGGAAACCCTATAGAACGACGCAAGCCGAATGATAACGGGGTCGAGTAATGCAATAAGGGGTGAACTTGGGTGGATGAGGATTAAGGAGAAAATAGACTAAATGAAACTCAGCTATCTTAATTATCTGGTAAATCTCCCCGACAGCCGATGGTGTAAATTAATGTCCAAGAATTTGGAATTCAAACATATAGACAGAGTGGATATATGAAGTGAGGGAGTTAATGGAGAACTATGCGATGGGGATCTCAGACTTAGAAGTGGGCACAACCAAGGGTAACAAAATCGTCAGAGAAAGAGTCGTGGCGGATTGTAACATGAATTGGCGAGAGGGGATGAAAGCAAAGAGATATTTGGGTGACCTGTGCCACAAAGAGACGCCAGGTTTAAAGAGTACCTTGCTGGCACCTTGTTCAAGATCAGGTCGTGGTCACTGGAACTTACGGAAAAACTTGGAAAGCCAATAAAACTGAATGCCAAATGTGTAATCTAGGCGTAGTGGAGACCTTGGAACATTTCTCTTGGAATGTCGAAAATACCAGTTTTACAGATTAAGATTCATCGGGAGTATGATGGGGAAGTGGGATGGAAAAATGAAGGACGTGTTTGGTAGGTGACACAAAGGAGTGGATTAGGATGCTTATCGGAGAGATTGGGAAGAAGGAGGTACGGGATGTCATCAAGCTGTTCGCCCCAGAGTGTTGGGATGAGAGGAGAGGCGTGGGGATAAGGAGGCATTTGGGAACACAGGGCGAATCAAGGCCTTCTCGCCTGAGAACCGCCACAAATCAGCGGCCGGCCAAAGTGCTATTATTATTATTATTATTATTAATTTAGTAATTTGTAGTTAGGCGTATTTACGGGTAACGTCGAATTAGAATAGTCATCTTGATCGACTGAAAGTGATAGTACTGGAGGTTTGGGGCAACACACGGGTACTATCGGGACGTTCTTCCCTGGAGACAAGGGAACGTTCTTCCCTGGAGAATCAGAAATATTAAAAACTCACGTGTTGTTCACCACTTCAGTGAATCCTGAATATGAGTTATGACTTCATTCAATTATATTTCCACAAGTTTAGTACTCCTCGACCTCATTGAGCCTCCGCCTCAAGTTCAAAATAAATTGTTTCACTCCGCTTAATTCTAACAACTGTCGTCGTCCATTACACATGAATTTATATTCCATTATACTACTTATCACACAAGCATTAATAAGGAATTATAACATGAACAGCATGATACAGTTGTAAACACTGGCATTTGGTGATGTAGAAACTCCCAAAGCGACGGCACTTGAGACAAGTCCTTTTGGAATTTGATGATCTAGAAACTCCTAAAGAGACGTCATTCGTTCGAAATGACGTCATGTTTTTGGATTCGACGACATTGTTATTACATGATTGATGGCATTTTGCAGTTAACACTTAACAATGAAAGCTATTTTTTGTTCGGCATAATAAAATAATTAGAACTTTTCTTTTCATGTTCTATCGGTCGATAGTACCTGAGTTTGTGTGATTTCTGAAATAAAACCTTCAGCAGCTTCGCTGCTTCAGGTTTTATTTCAGAAATCACACACACACAGGTACTATCGACCGATAGAACATGAAAAGGAACGTTCTAATTTTATAATAGAAAAACTGAGCTTTTTCCTGAAGCAGAACCGACACCAAATCTGAAAAACTAAAACCGCTCAACTCTAACCTGTTATACTGTCAGTTTGCTTGTTGAGTGAGGCACATGTTTCATCACGCGCCACCATGACTGCAAAACACTATTCATGAGTGGACATCGTGGAGATATGCTAACTTGTTGAGTAACATTTTCAAAACTTTCCCATTTTTTTCACATCCCGCCATGGCTGCTCTTAGGCGACAAAAATGCAGTTTTAGAAGTATATTGGAAATGCAGTGTAATATGAATCAATTTATCGTACATATGTGCATGGCAACCATGCCGTGACGTGACAAAAAATGCAATTTAGAAATATTTCAGATATATTTTTGAATTAATCATCACCATAAATAAATTTGTGCAGAACCTATTTCTTGAGTTAAATTTCTCATATAAATTTGA
Source organism: Pictodentalium vernedei (assembly GCA_031216915.1). Lineage (NCBI taxonomy): Eukaryota > Metazoa > Mollusca > Scaphopoda > Dentaliida > Dentaliidae > Pictodentalium > Pictodentalium vernedei. Next base: position 704,640,145 of record CM062296.1, read on the forward strand.
TCGAAATATTTGGAAAATATTTAAATCTGATGACAGTATATTAGAAATACTCAGCAGGGAATTAATCACGCTCTAACAAAGCTTAATAAATCAAGTCATCATCGATATTATGATAGTTGATAGGTGAACCGGTTTATGCCCCAAATACGAATCATCTGTAATGTGATTCTACTCGTTGAGTATTTATTTATTTACTGGCGTTTAACGACACTTTCGACAGCCAGGCTCACCTCAAACAGTTTCACGGGTGGAGGAGGCCGGAGTATCCGGATAGAACCACAGAGCAACGGCAAGCAACTGTTAGGAACCCCAACGTACTAACTCCAGACAAGTAGGGGTAGCATTGGTTGCAGTACACCTTGGTACACAGCGCCACCGTGCCCCCACGTGGGACCCATTGAGTAACAATTTTATGAGTTCTATTTACATCATATCCCGCCATGGCCCTTAAAACAGTAGCAATGGCTGTACGTCATGAAAATATCTTGAATCAACCTTTTGTGCTATAATTTCACGAGTTGCATTTCTATTATATCCTACCATGATTTCACAACAGCAGCCATTATTTGATATTATGAAACTACTTTAGAAAAACTCAGCTTTTAGGAGACACTTTCCAATGATGATAATAATATAATAATAATATACCCATTTATATAGCGCAAAATCTATAGTTCAATGGATAAAGAACCATATTCTAAGGCCCTGCACATGTTGCTGAGCTAATGCAAGTATACAAACAGAATATATAAAGTATTTTCCTGTTCAGAACATCACTTATAGACTTTTTGAAATAGATATATTTTGAGATCGTTCTTGAAAATGTTGACATGTGACAGTCTTTTACATGATCTGGTAAATTATTCCACAAGTGAGGGCCAGCAAATGAGAATGACCTATTTCCAAATGTCTTACACCTATTGTTTGGAACATGTAGTAGCATTTTTCTATCAGACCTCAGGTTGTATTGACACACATTTTTAGTATTGAGTTATTCTAGTTAGGCTGGAGATATGTTATTTTGCGCCTTGAAAACTAATAATAAAGTTTTGAAAATTACTCTGCACTTTACTATCAAGCAGTGCAGATCCATCAAAACAGGAGTGATGTGTTGAGATCGTAATACATTACATACCTTTCGGGCTGATGCATTTAATATTTCTGCAGGCGATAGTACTGGTATTGTGAAAGGTTGAACAATAAGGCATTTTAATAATCCAAATGTGAAGTTACAAAGGCAGGAATGAGACTTTTTGTGGAGTCTTTGGTAAGGAACTCTCTTATCTGTGTATTTTTGTATTGACCTCTGATGGCCTTGTTACACATATTTGTAACATGTTTGTCCATAGACATGTTTGGGTCGAAGAAGGCACCAAGATTACGTACACTGTCATTTACCCTGATGATGGAATCTCCTACCTTCACTGACGTGAACCAGTTATTAGGAATTCAGTCTTATCGTCATTTATCATCAATTTCTTTGAAAGCATCCAAGTGCGAATGTCCGAAATACATGATACAATAATTTCTTGAGTTTTAGTTTGATCCTTGGTTGATGGTCGAAAAAGAAGTAGACCTCTGTGTCATCTGCATAACCATGGACGTCAGGCAGGTGCGAATCAATGATGGAGAACATTTTTGAAATATAGAATAGAAAAAGAGCAGGACTAAGCCAACTGCCCTGTGGGACTCCACATTCCAGATGGAAGTCTTTTGACTGGTCACTGTTTATTGTTACACGCTGCTGTCTGTTCTTCAGGTATGACGATAGCCAGCTAGCGGCCACACCTTCAAGTCCAAAATCAGAGTTCATTGTCTCTAGCAGAGTTTTAGGACAAACAGTGTCAAAAGAAGAACAAAGGTCTGAAAGAACAAACAAGGTTTCCCTTCCAGACTCCTTATTAAGCAGGATGTCATTCCGAACCTTGAGTAATGCAGTTTCAGTGGGGCGAACTTTTCTGAATCCAGATGTGTTGGCCGGTAGTGGGGCATGCATATCACTATGTAGTATTAGCTGATCAATGTCAGCTTTTTCATACAGCTTAGAAACGAATGGTAAAGTTACTCACTGGTCGGAAGTTTTAAACACAAGTTCCGCACCTTGTTTCTACAAAGGAGGGCTCATAATCGCGATTTTCCACATATCAGGCTCATATCCTTCTAGCAGACATGTTGATCATTTTTGTGATTACAGAAGCCAAGGAGTCTACACATGATTTGCTAACAGATGTTGGCATTGTGTCGAGGTGACATGAGGCAGTTGAGGATTCTTTTATTAATTTGGTGTGACCTCCTGGATTTCTAAAGGTCGAAAGTTGAAAGTTCTTTTTCTTATGGTCTCTGTTTGATGTCAATTTTGTCTACATTTATGTTGTGAATGTTTTCCTGGATTATTTTTTTTTAATGTAGAACTCGCCAAACTGATCAGCTAGCTTCGATAGATCATCGTGTGGTGGTAATAATAGAACAAATTAATTAATTAATTAATTTATTAATTAATTTGTTCTATCATTGGAACGTGTCCCCACCAGAGCGAATATAGCAGCCAAATGTTTTGAAAAAAATGTCAGCAGGTACATGGAGATCGTATCACCCTTAATATGACGGAAAATGTAAGAAATATTCACCATCAAATTAAATATTATTTTATCAAACGTTCATCATCAACTAGCGGATTACGGAAACCATCGCGCATTACACGTCTAATTCGAGAATGACGTAAACAGTGCACTTCGACGTGGTAACGCTGTGGGCGAGGTGATTTTAGAAGTAGAATTGAATTAATCTTCTCTTATTTTCCACCAACTGTTTACCTACTACAAATAGCAGACAACATTTGCAGAAGACATTTTGTGAATTACTAATAATTTATTTTTTTATTTCGCAAACATAGCTTATGACCTTCTCATTGGGACGAATTTGGTGAGCTCGTTCCAGTGAGGGGGTGATAAGCTATATGTTGAGGCAAAGACAGAAAAAAATAAGAAAACTTTGACTGGCGATTTTTGTGAACAGCGCTAGCCAGGAAATGTTTGCTTTCGCAACCGTCGATAAATTACCTAAAAGGTTAACCCTTTACCCAGCGTAACGACCAACCCCCCCCCCCCCAGCGCTGTTCTAAAAAATCGCCAGTTAATTTTCATTATTTTTTCATTTTTTGTCTCAAAAATATAGGTTATGACCCCTCGTTGGAACGAGCTCGTCGAGCTCGTTCCAACGAGGGGTCATAACCTATGTTTTTGAGACAAAAAATGAAAAATATTAGTTATTCAAGAACTTTTTTGGCAGGTGTCGTCTGCTTTTCATGTTAGGTAAAAGGTTAATTTGCACATTGTGTGATAAAAAGAATCTCAAATTCGTCACAATTTGACATGAAATTTCTGAACCTCGTTCATCAAAAACGATCTTATCCTCGGTACATATCGGCCTAATGAACGCGGTGCACAAATCTTATATATAATCGCGACTCATAAGAAGTGCTTTATATACTCAGCAGTATAAGATATAAGGTACACTGAAATAAAAGTCATCTTCTTGAGTAACACGCTATTGGATTATGTTTTTCGCCATATGGGGGTGTTAGAAATATCTGGAAAGTGGTCGAAAGATAGATAATAACGCCCTGGACATGATGGAAATATTAGAGATATACGCAATAGGTTCGGGTAACTATCCAGAAGAGTCTGACAACACAGGGACCAATACTATAGAACTTGTACAATTCTATTTTCTAGAATTGTATTTTCTGGTTATGATCTTTAAATGGACTGAAATAAACCATTTGCATTTTCAAAGATGTGGCAATCTGCCAGTTGGCAAATTGCCATATCTTTTAAAATGTCAGTGATTCATTTTATTTAGTTGTATTAACAGGTAGAATACCCATATAATGAGTCAGCTGCAGTTTGAGCCAACATTTTAGCAACACTTTCAAAAGGTACTTTTTTACCGTGTCCTGCCGTGGCTGCATAAAGCATAAAGCAGCCTGCAAGACGGCAAGCATGATTAGATATCACTTAAAAAAATTAGAAATAGTTTAGAAATATTTTATATATATTTTAGAAATACGTGATAGAAATACATTGTACACTTTACATATACTCAATAGATTGAAAGGCACTCTCCAATGAAGCACAACAAAATTGGTCGAAATAAATACCTTGATATTATTTACAAATTGAATAAAATACTGCGTTTTAATTTGCTGAGAGGTAAGTTGTATCTTTTCGTCCACAGTATTTTTTAATTTTTACACCGTGGTTAACTACGGCGTAAAACAGGAATACGCAATAACTGGTAAAAAGCCTGAAAAAGTCCTGTTTATTTACATTATTATAAATATTTATTTGCTAGCACATTTATGTTTAAAAAAATAAAAATTTGGTTAATTCAATATTATTACACAAACATTTTAATGAAATTACAAATACATATGTATCACGTAGTCATTATATATTTATGGAACTATGTTTGGAAGGGGTGTGATGCGGTTTGTTTTGGTGCCTGCTTAACTAAAAATGGTTCATTTTCAGAAACGCTTTGCGAGTCATACTGAAACTGAAATTTCACAAAAGAGAACAAAAGTAATACCAGTAAACACAGCCAAGTGCAACAAAAAGTGTGTCGATTTATTAAGAACATATTTATTGGAAAAAAAAGAGAAAATGTTCTGGTTAACAGAACGAAAGGATTTGGAAATAAATCCATTATCCTTGTGTCTTCTGGGGTGTATGGGAATTTACACCGGTCTGGAACTCATACACCCTTCGGCAGCTTTTCAGGGTGATTGAGTCCCCAGGCCGATGTAAATGCCCATCCATCCTGGAAGACACAAGGATACATGTTACTAATAGTATTTTACAAATACTGGACATATTGGGAGGCACTCTCAAATGAAGTATGATAAAACAAAAATACTATAAAACTTTTAAAGTTGTATTTTTGAGAATTGTATTTTCTATTTATGGAAATAACTAATTAAAATGAATGATTAGCATTTTCAAAGATGTGGCAAATTGCCATATCTGTCGAAATGCGAATGATTCATTTTCGTGATTTATATTCACTTGTAGAAAATACAATTCGGAAAAGGTTATTTTGCAAATACTCAGTGCGCTGAGAGGCACTCTACAATGAAGTATAACAAAATTGATCTTAATAGATATCACGATATTATTTTACAAATACTCCGCAAGTTGAGAGGTTCTCTCCAATGAAGTATAATAATTTGTCACAATAAATATCGTGATGGTATTTTACAAGTACTCATGAAGTTGGGAGGCACTCTCCAGTATAGCATAACAAAATCGGTTATAATAGATATTATTTTACAAATACTCAGCAGGTTGGGGGGGGGGGGGGCAATCTCTAATAAAGTATAACAAAATTGATCTTGTATCACTCTACAGAACTGATCATAATAAATGTAATTTTAGACTAACCGGTTGGGGCACGCGGTGGCTCTGTGGTTACGACATTGAACTTCAAACCGAGGAGTAGACTGTGCAATCCCCGACAGGGGTAACTGCATTGTGTCTTTGGGCAAGGCTCTTAATCCCTATTGCCCACGTGGGGGCACGATGACGTTGTGTACTAGGCCGTACTGCACGTCGATGGTGCACCTGTCTTCAACCAAGGCTAACTCTTCTTGTGTGGAGTTGGTACGTTGGTGAGTCTGACAGTTGCTTGCCGTTGTTCGGTGGTTCTCTCCGGGTACTCCAGCTTCTCCCACCCGTAAAACTACATGGTGACTCTGACTGTCGAAAGTTTCGTTAAAGTCCAATAAATAAATAAATAGACGAACCGGCATTTCTCCCATAAGCAGCCTATTTAGATACCAGTGTCTCGGGAAAGATACCTGAGTGAGAAAGACCTATCTTACCCACCCCACGGGATCATCCTCATATTAAAATGTAATGATCACCTGATTAATTCATCATGGTCTGTATTTTATATTTTAACACGGAATGTCGTTTCAATTGACGCAGCAGCTGTAACGAAATGCCTATGGATCTACGATCGTACGCGAGGACTGCTGTTGTGTAGCTGGTAGAAACACGAAGTGCCACCAGCCCATAGCGTTTAAAGTTTTTACAGGCAAACCTGAAACACAGGCTCCAGATAATGTTCAGTTTTCCGTATCCTCGCGAATCTTGTCGTGTATCAAAAACGTAACGAACAGTTCAAGCAATTATCTACAATTTTAATATATAATCTATCGACTAACCGTCGTCATCTCCTGGCAATAATTTACAAAGCAATTATAATAATAGTCATAGTGACAAATTTCAAACCTTAATATGAGGCGGCATCCATCTAAGAAGTTCTTCAGCAGGGTAAAGTGCGCGTGATGAGCCAGGAGACAATATGGCTCGATCACCCAGAAAACGGTGCTTATATTCACCAATTTTCTGATGCAACACCTAATCAAGCGACTACCAGTCAGCGGAATTTTAGGGCAAGTCCCCTGACGTGACGGTCGACATTTTGTGGACTCTTGTACTGTCATGCAGACTGTCGGTCAGTCAGCATACAGTCTATGGAATCTTTACATGCCAATAGTATTCTCCCGGGTGCCTGTTAACTGGCAGAATGTCCTGGTGGAATGTGCAAGTTTGATTCTCAGCATCACCTGATATCTGGTGATGTTCCACCAGATGCATGTTCTGATTTGTTGACAGCTCAAACAATACCATCCCATAAAGTTCTGCGGAATGTTATTATACTATCTATCAACAAATCCTATAATTTTACTGCTTGTTGACAATATTGGCCTGCAAATTTATGCCTAATATTGTCAACAAAACATCTGGCGTCCACTCCTCTGTGGGTCCACAAAGTACGCCCGTACTCTGATCGCCAGTTAATGTGATTCTATGAATTTTAGCGTTGAATAATCTGTTAATAAATCGAAGTCCAATTTACCAAATAGAAATGTCTATGAAAACTATCATAGCCCTAAAACCGTATAAGATCTGTAGCTCTTACAGCGATCTTGATTAACCCTTGTGGGCGAACTTCGCAACATTCCTGCCTCTCATTGGATCAAAACGCAGAGGGACTTGATCATAGTAAGAAAGACGATTTGCGAAGAGAACACATGGTTAATCGGAATATTCACCTTTATAAACATATGGGTATAGATGCCGCCAAAAAGTATTTTTCTCCACAACCCCCCTAGAATATCTACACACTACTGAATTACTTTTACTAATCCTATAACTTAATTCCCCATATTATCCAAATAAAACCCATCATCGGTACACAAGGAACTTTTTCGTTACCACCATTTTACTTTTGACAAAAATCAAACTTGTGGAGAGTTAATTGTTCTCCCCACTTCACGTCCGAACGACATGCCAGACATGTTTTTGCTGGGGTCATTGGAGACGTGTCCACCCACCGTAGACGATGTGGACTTTTACTTTACACCGAGGACAATCAAAACACCAATATCCTTCTTCGTGAATGTCCTCAAAACAGATACAACAACGCTCGGTGTTACCTACAGTACATTGTTCGAAACGTACTATATCAACACGAATTTTATGGGTCTCGAGGGCTGTTTGTAATAGAATGTACTGGAGCTGAACGCTTTCCCACTCAGATGTCTCTCGAACATTTCAAGTTGAGTTGAGCTCCTCGAATTCTAATCTTGGTCGTGAGGGATCGACTGTCTCGGACAGTTCGATTCTCCTGGGTGGTCGGAAACGGGAGACCCCCTTTGTATAATACCGACCAATCCAGTACGGGTTGTTCCAGTACAGGGTCACTTTGGCCCGGAAAGGAGTGTAATTGCTTCATAATACACCTTTCCACGAGCCCACAGACTCTCGGCGCCTATAGCTTGATGTCTGGTTCCATCAAGTTCGTCAGTACAGTACAAGTGGGGAAAGGTACATTTATATTGTCCTTGGGAATTAACCAAATGTCGGAGGTTTCCAGCGTACGACTGCACTTCGGGGTCATTAAACGCCTCATGGAAGTATATGACCTCCCAACACCGAAGTATGTGTTGTTGCATATGTCTTTTCCAAAGAGACTCAGTACAATTAACTATCTCATTATGAACATATGTCACTTGGGCAAAATAATGTTCCTGTTCCTTGTTGAACCTCTGAAATTCTGAAAGATGTACCGATGGCATCCATGCTTTTGCAGTATTCCCAAGTATTCAATAAAAAATAATCAATCTCAAAATATCCAATAATAATTATCAAACACAAAATGGTGAAAGTTAAACAACAATATGTGTGTACATAAAATTATCTTTATATACACGTTCACCCTTCCTCTCTCCCTCTCCCCCTCTCCCGTGGGTATCTGTGCTTCTAGTACCTTTCTTGACAGTCAAGTCACACACGTACTAGTTTTGAGGTTGTCTTTCGCAGAGTTTCTGGTGAGTACTTATCTAAACCCTGCAGGATACCCTACGTTTGGAACTATTGACTCTTGTCGTTTTTCTCTCAAATAATTTTGACGTATATATCGATCCAAGAATATAGCCAAAAAGACAACCGGACACGACCCTATTTCTGTCGGTTTTTCTCCACAGTCTATTGGTAATACAGCACAGACAGTAAAAGAATACCGAGAGAAATACTTTAGTAATGGCTAGGACTAGATTATTCAGATAAGTCAGTTTCCGGAAAGGTAGTAATTTCTTCTTCGTTCAAGGGGCTACCCAACTGACTGAAATAGCGACGGAACCACCAGTTATCTACTCCAGGCCGTAACTGTAAACGTAAATTGGGACTGGTATGTCCCCGTTCATCATATCCTGGATGTCGCCAACAATATAAAAGGGTATATATTGGTGCATCTTTAGAAGAAAAAGAACCTTCTAAATGCCGTCAATGCACGACAGAAGTGTTGATAGTTGGTACAAAGAATCGTTCACTGTAAGATTCATCATATTTTAATATCAGATATTTAATTTCTTCACTTATTATATTTTTATGTCTCAAAGGGAAATGTACACAATATACTCTATGTTCCATCTACCACTGTGCACAATCAGGGATCTTTTCTCCGTATATCATCTTCTGACACCCACAAATCACCTGTTGAAAATAGGCCGATGCTTCACTACTCAGATTGTATCCTAACATAGTTTCTTATCAGAGGGCGCTTTTTCTCATTCTTTTCTGAGGAATTAGCTTCAAAGAAAAGAATATACGGTTGTATTTATTTATTTCACAAATAACACACAGTGGTCAAACTACACAATGCCATTTTAAATAATCAAATATCAAAACAATTATAGAGGCTAGTATGCTGTACCATTAGAGTGCAAATAACATATTGCTCATTCAACAACTACCATATTTCTCAATATAAATATATAGAACTACAAGGCTAGCTTCTATCGCTACAGTACTTGTTAGCTCCTGGTATATAACTACATGTTCGTTCGGTTATATCTCGACCGACAGAGCTCCGGGAGCTCCAGGAGCTCCTTCAGTTGAGATATAACAGAACAAAGGTGTCCTAGGACTTTCTGTCCATAACTACGGATTCATTCGGTTATATCTCGACCGACAGAGCTCAGGGAGCTCCCGCAGTTGAGATATAACAGAACAAAGATATCCTATGATCTCCAGTTCATAACCACCGGTTCATTTGGTTATACCTCGACTGACAGAGCTCAGGGAGCTCCCACAGTTGAGATATAACAGAACAACGGTGCCCTACGACTGGTTAGCTCCTAGTCCATAACTACAGGTTTATTCGGTTATATCTCAACCGACAGGGCTCAGGGAGCTCCTTCATTTGAGATATAACAAAACAAAGATTTCCTAGAAATCAGGCTACAGAATTCAGGTTATCTTTGACCTATTTGATATTTTAGTTACATGCAAGGGTTGATATTTAAATACCATGTTTTGATTAGCAATTGTTATTATTCTGTGATGTGACCATACACGTTTTCTACAGGAACCTATCGTACGATTGGAAAAAATATATATAAACACACAAACAAGCATTTGTCTACACACAAATCTGGATACTGGAGTTTCAAATAGTTCCGTTTTTAATCTAGAACCATAGTAGAAAATGCTTGTTCCTGGGCGAGCCAAGGAAATTGGGGCACATGCCAAATTTACTTCACTTGCTCCGAAACAAGGTTAACTGCATCCTATACATAAATAACATTTCATAATTCCGTCTCAACACTTCTCATTAAACACAATATTTTACACAATTCTGATCAATCGGTCACCAATATTTTCATACAAATAATACACTCAAGACCGACCTGACTCTGAGCTGTTATTTACACTTCTACATAACAAAAATGTTTCTGAACTACTCTACTTGTTTCTCCATTTAATTCCTAACACTTCTCTATCCTTTATTATAATTTACGCAATTTATGTGCTGAGTACAAAATGGCCTACATTAATTTATCCTCTGAAACCTGATAAGTATTGGGATAAATGCTTAGCATGTTTCTCGGCAATAACCTTTTTCTGTTACTATTTAGGACATTCGCAACAAACTATAAGTAAAATATTAAGTAAACTGGACTTACCTTCAAAGAAAAGAATATACGGCTGTAACAAAAAAAAAACAACAAAAAAAACACCCTCTCACAGACACACACCCTCAAGCCCTTAAAAGGGCTGTTAAATCTTTATTCAAATGTTTATTTATATAAAATGTACACTCGTCCCCAGCCAGACAAGCTTGTTTCAATCCTTGCTTAGTGTTTGGTGGTTTCTTGTGTATGTTGCAGAAAGATAGGTAACACCAATTCCTCCTACGCTTTGTCTACCATTTCCATGCGTCTTCTTTATAAGAGTGTTGCAACAAAAATTTATGTTTATCTAGAAAAGTTATAGGTAGAGAGAAAGATAGGTATCCGCTATTGTATATTGTGCGTGTTGTGTGATTGTTGCTCTGGATGGGGTAAGGGGTGTGTTTCTTCGGAGCCCACTCCCCACACGCAGAGTTGCGAGGCAATCCTCATAGACTCAATCCTAAAGTTCTCAATGAGTAGCGAGGCAATCCTCACTGATTCCACACAGTTTAATTATATTGAATAATTTTAATTTACTGTGGATTATTTTGTTTTTCTGTTAAGTGTTCGGTGTTCGTTCAGCTTCACCATTGATTCACTATCCTTGAGTATGTGGAGGGTTTTGTTATATAGATCTTATTAAACGCATTTCAATCGCGCTTCAGAAGAGTTGCGAGGCAGTCCTCACAGACTCTATCCTAAAGTTCTCAATGAGTAGCGAGGCAATCCTCATTGACTCAACGCGATTTAGTTATATTGTATAATTTTTATCTTATTTCATTTTATTTTTATTTTTTTATTTTTTCCGGAAACTTATTTTGTTTTTCTGTTAAGGGATCGGTGTTCGTTCAGCTCAACCATTAATTCACTATCTTGGAGTCTGTTGAGGGTTTTGTTTTGTAGGTCTTTTAATCGCGTATCAATAGTTTCTATTTTTGCTAGCTCGTGAAGTTCCTTTATCGGTATCCATTTCGGTTTGCATAGTACCACTCGCAGGGCATACTTTTGAACCCTCTGTAGCTTCTGAAAGTTGGTTTTGCTCAGGTCACTTGTTATTATGGCACCGTATTCTAGTACCGGACGTATAAATGTGTTGTAGAGCTTGAGAAGCACATCTTTGTTTGCTCCCCAATTTCTACCTCTGATCATCTTCAGAAAATTGATACGTTTAATAGCTCTAACCGTAATGGAGTTTACGTGACTGTTTAGACTGAGATTGCTGTCTAGGATAAATCCCAAAAATTTGGCCTCTTTGTTTACTTCTAGTTTGTGATCGTATAATTGGAGATCGATACTGGGGACTGGTTTTTTCCTTTGCTTTTTGAAGAACGTAACTTTTTGAGTTTTGGCGTCATTGAGTTTGATGCGCCATAGGGTGCACCAACTCTCAAGATCGCGAATGGTATCCTGTAGACGATTTTTAATTATGTTTCTGGACTTGCTGGTCATCCAAATGCCTTTGTCGTCTGAGAACTGCGATAGTTCAACACAGTTTTTCCCTACTTTTTCTATATCATTCACATATATTATGAAAAGAAGCGGACTTATAACCGACCCTTGTGGTGTTCCCGCTTCAAGTATTACTTCCTCTGACACCTCGCGATTAACCCTCACCTTGATTTTTCGGTCAGTTAGAAATGATGATATGATCCTCAGAATTTTAGTGGGTAATCCCATTTTCGCTAGTTTATTTCTCACTCCATTGAGCCATACCGATGCAATTTGACCACTGTCTACAGCCTTATTTATATTCTCTTCCTGAAGTAAGCAGTGTTACCAAGCAAACAGTGGCTTCTATAACAACATGTGTTTTTCACACTTGCTTGGCAATTAATGAACAGGCATTTCCTACTCTGGGCTAATTGCGAGTCAGAACAACAGGACGCCGTATACTCAGCTAATCATGAAGGCGTTGAGTGAAAGTAACCTGTTAATCCTCTATTGTGTCAAACACGCCTTACAGGTTGAACACAATGAAGGGCTAATCTCACTCCGTTGACTTGCATAGTTTACGTTTAGCTGTTGTAAATTTCAATTTCCTTATTCCTAATAAATTATCAATACATTTTTATTATTTATTTATTGTTGCCTTCCGAACCTAACTGCTTGATAACCCCTTCACTATATTCTACTTGGGCTCGCGATAATTGATGCAAGAGATCTCTAGCCATTAACTGATTCCGGTTCACTTGCCGACTTTCACCGATAACCCTTAGAATACTCGGTGCTCGATTTTCCACGTCGCTAGTTCCCGCTTCTGCCATATTTCTTTATGAAAAATACAATAAAAGTCAATAAACTATTTATAGATTCCAAAATATGTAATAATATTCATAAACGTCAATTAAACTTCAGTTAGTCATCAAACCTTACGAAATTACCTCAGGACTCAGGAAATAACAGGGTTCTGTCTATGTAATTCAGTATATCAGTATTTACAATTCCCTTTCCTGAGTTGGCATCCGGTAAGTCCGGTAAACGGTGTTGGGTCCCGTCCTAAACTTAAAAGTACAACCATCATAGTCAGGATGAATATCTCTATGTACAACTTAATATTGATTATGTCTTGGATTTCTATTAGACCTAAAACGAGCCCTTCGTCGAGCTCTCCAATAAAGGAACCTCCCCCAGGGGTTGGGTCTTACAATGTGTCTTCGGATAGACCACGTTTCTAGTTAACACTTTACCTAACGAATCGGCCGCTTCCGCCCGCGTAATATGCAAATTCAGCAGTTAAAAAAATATTATTTTTCAACAAACTTTCAACAAAACCATATCATGTGACCAATCGTTGGAACGAGCTCGTCGAGCTCGTTCCAACGAGGGGTCACATGACATGGTTTTGTTGAAATTTTTGGAAAAATTTTAAAAAATGATATTTAAAATAATAAATTTTGATATCGTCTGCGTTGTTAAAGAGTGTTAACCGAATACGACTACTCGGTGACTATAATAATGCCGGAACAGGTGAAGTCCTACCTCTGCACTTACTAAGTCAGAACAATTTAAAATCATTAAAACTCGAGATCGACATTTCATTAAAATGTGATATGGACAAACAGAATCATATCAATAAACTATATCTCTTTCAAGTTCAACAGTGGCGGAAAATTCTGAAAATCATAGTACACACATCCGAATATGTCTTCGGATGTTAACGTACGTTGAGTCATGAAATATTTCAGCTCATTGGTATTTGGTTGAACAACACTATTTATAGCTGAGGGTGGTCTGCCATTTCGTGGACAAACTGCAGGTCTAGGCGCACCACACTATATTGATAAGTAGCATATTCCCAAGGTAATGGGTACGTAGTGTCCATAAAGGGAGTTCGAGGAATTTCCTCCTGGTCACTCCATAGATGTTCCTCCTCCTCGTCGGTTTGACTCCTACAATGATGCTCAGTTCCAATTGCTTCATTTTCATCACTGTCTACTCTTTCACTATTACTTGAGTCACTCATTGTACAACAACTGAAAACACAAATAATATTGTTCAACGTTAAGTTGTTACTATTGTAAGTCAATATTTGTTTGAATATTGGGTTCTCGAGTTACTAAATTCGCATGCACTTCACAGGTGGTTGCATCATAGTTCACAGATAGATACTACTGAGACTGAGACGAGGACGTTGTAGGTTTGTCCTGTCTCTCCATTGTCATGCTGTCTTTGGTTGTTTGTCGCAGAATTGTCACTATTTAGTCAGAAGGTGGTGCTGTTGGCATTGAAATGTTTGTTGGGTGTCCCATAGTCGGATATTAAATGCAACATTAGACATGCCACATACATCAGCAGAAAAAATAGGTTTTCTATTCCGTTTATTCTTGTATCGTAAGATTATGTTATGTAACTTAATATGGCATTTTCCCTAATACATTGTATAAATAAATAAATTCCCAGTATAAGTAACACACATCCAATAAAATACGCCCATTTCGGCGCCTCAAATGGTTCTACTGGGGCTAACCGCATCTTATCTAATTCTTGTAAAAGGTCATTCATTTTCAACTCTTCGAGGTGTTGCAAGGATTTCGGAATTGCAAAGTTAGTTATATTCACCTTGTTAAACACAGGTTGTCATATTTGTCGTTGAGTCAACGAGAAATTGGGCAATACTGTCTTACACACTAAATGATACGTCATGTTATCTCGGCAATGAAAATAACTATTTAATAATAGTTGGCTTCTAGTTGCAATACCCAAAGGGTTCAATCAAGTATGCCGATCGGTGGCACAATTCGACGTGGTTTAGGATTCCTACGTCTTGGACGCGTGATGGAGAATCGCAATGGTATGTCGGTAGTAATATACCAAAGTCCTTCTTCAATACGTGTTGCAAAAGGTAAGTCTATATTTAGTTTTATATCCGCTGTACACAACTTCTTTATCTCAGGTTTCATATTGAGAAATAATGCTAAGAGGCAACTAGAGGAATAATTTCTTATCATTTACACATTTATTATGATCTATTTCCGTTCTTTGTTCATCTATGACTAATGTATTAGCTTCTAACCGATATATAGCTACTTATTTGACCGCAGTTTTCTCCTTTTTTTATTTTTTTATTTTTTTTTTTTTTGCTTTCTGACTTACATTCACGAATGGGACGGGCAAAGCTTGCACTTTAAAAATCTCAAACTGAAAATTTGTATTAAGCAACGGAATCTTCACTAGAACTACTAACTTATCATCAACAAATATTGTCGCAGATGTCTAACTGATAGTATTGCCATAATTCTGTTTGAATTTTTAACGGAAGTTGGGTGTGGTGGTCAAGCCTGCCTTGATAACTGGTTAATACCGAAGTTAACAAAGTAGGACTGACGACTCTTGGTGATAATTTCTCATCTGCGAGCACATCCTTCTGCTCATGCAGATCATCCGTATATGTTTCTGCCGTTAATATCATTAATTTAACTTGATTTAACACTGTTTCTAATTGGTGGAATGAATGTATAAAATGCTCTAAAAGCGTTGACAGAGTTTTATGATCTTGTAATACGCGATCTACCTGTTCACGCAAAAGCGATACTACTCGCGATAAATTTACCATAAATTCTCGATTCTCTTGTACAGCGTGATACGTTAATTTAATTAAACTGAAACTTTGTTTTTGTACGAACAGTGCTTGATTCAATGACAATCGTTGTAAATTTTCTTTCATCCCCTTTAAATCTGATTCAACGTCCCAACGAAGCCTACAATATTCTTGTTGAGACAATTCATGTAGCTTTTGACCAAGCTTTTCCAGAACAACTCGTAAGAGTTCCCCATAAGTTTGTGAAACGGGAACCATGGATGACTTCAGGACTTTTGCAGTCGTCATTGTAAAAAACAAAACTATACGTCAAAAAATTAAAATCCCCAACCACACAAAATAAAATAAGATTCAAAACCTATTGCACCATTTTAGCAGATTGAAAAGGATTCGCAAATCTGATTATTACAAGACTATACTTTACGAAAATAAATACAATATGAAAAAAACTTGGGAAATCTTGAAGAAAGCAATTAAAAAATGTAATTCTACCTTTACGTACACGTCCACATTTGTCGCTGGCAATGTGGAAATATCAGACCCTAAAGAGACAGCTGACAAATTTAACTCCTACTTTGTTAAGATTGGTTCAAAATTAAGCGAGTCAGTATCGACCGTCTCTCGTCGTTTCACCGATTACGCTCAGGGAAATAACCTTGAGTCATTTTTTTTATTTTGCCAGCTACTCCGCAAGAAATAATACAATGTACAAAAAAACTGAAATCCAAAACAAGTAGAGACCTTGACAATATGTCCTCAAAAATGGTAAAGGAGATAATATATGAGATAGCTGACCCTTTAACGCACGTAATTAATTTATCTTTCTCAACCGGTATTGTCCCCAGCAAAATGAAAATTGCAAAAGTAATTCCCGTCTTTAAATCTGGCGATCAACGACTATTTAACATTTATAGGCCCATTAGCATCCTACCAGCCTTCTCTAAAGTATTAGAAAAATTAATGTACCCTAGGTTAATATCTTTCTTAGAAGATAATAAGATAATTCATCAATATCAATTTGGCTTTAGAAAGGCACACTCAACAATACATCCGTTATTGCATCTCATAAATAATGTTGCTGAAATGAACGATAAGCCAACAAAGGGCTGTACTTTAGCTCTATTTCTCGATATCTCTAAAGCATTTGATACTATAAATAAATCACTCGATCTTATTAAAAAAAGCTAGAACTCTATGGAATACGGGGCCATACAAACGCCTGGTTCGAGGATTATTTGACACACAGATCCCAGTTGGTGTCCCTCCCAAAGGCAAGTTCCGACTTCCAGGTTATACCAACTGGTGTCCCTCAGGGATCTATTCTTAGTTCTCTTCTTTTCATAATCTACATATTTATTTATTTATTGGTGTTTAAGGTCACATACTTATGCACAATGGCTAATCGTGACCGTGACAGTTTTACGGGTGGAGGAAGCCGGAGTACCCGGAGAGAACCACCGAGCAACGACGAGCAGCTGTCAGCTCTCCAACATCGTAACTCTGAACTCTGCACCGCAGCACAGGCAGGGTTAGATTGGTTGAAGACATGCGCACCATCGACGTGCAGTACGCCTCAGTACACAGCGTCATCGTGCCCCCATGTAGGCAATCGGGGTGAAGTGTCTTGCCCAAGGACACAACGCGGTTGCCGCAGGTGGGATTCGAACCGAGGACCTCTCGGCTTGCAGCCCGCACCTCTACCAACCGAGCCACCGCGCCCCCCATAATCTACATAAACGATATTATAAATTCGACACTTCTGAAAATTGTATCATATACAGACAATACTACTGCCTATACATCTGGTAATAATATAGATACTATTATAGAATTAGTTAATAACGAACTCAATAACATATACTATTGGTGTACGGCTAATAAACTTGCCCTAAATGAGAGTAAAACAAACTTTATTATTTTGCACCGTCAGAGCGAAATGTACTCCATTGAAAGCGGCAGAATTGTGCTTAGCACAAATAGGAAGAGGAAAAATTTGTAAAATTCCTAGGAATCCACGTAGATGAAAATTTGAATTTCAAAAAGCATATTTCAGAAGTCTGTTCTAAAATTTCCAGAGCAATTTATGCCATAAACAAAGTGAAGAGGATTCTACCGAAAATGTGCCTAAAAACATTATCCTACTCTTTGATCCAGAGTCACATGCTGTATGGTATCCATATCTGGGGTCAGTCGTCATCAACTCGAAAGATTACAACATTACAAACATCCGAATTATATCTAACAAAAACTACAATGCTCATGCAGACCCACTGTTTAGAGAACACGGTATTTTAAAATTTTCGTACCTGTACAAACTTCAGATCTCTTTGTTTATGCACGACTGGTACAACGACATGCTATCCGAAAGCTTTGTGGACACTTTTAGAATTTACCAAAACCCCTCAGGAATGGACACAAGACAGTCGGGTAAATTACGTACAATAAAACCAAGAACTCATTTCTCCGCAAACTTTCCAATTCATACTTTCCCTAGGATGTGGAACGCAACAGAACCATCGATTCAAAATTCTTCCAGATCATCATTCAAAAATTCTCTAACGGAGCAATTCTTGAATTCGTACTCTTTTCGCGTCAGGTGTAATAATCCAGTTTGCCCCGACTGTAGGTCGTAGCTCTGTAATCTCATCCTTGTCTATTAACTACCCCTAAATTGTTTCATTTTCTAAAAACGATGGAAAATTATTTTATTTATATGGAAACAACCATTTTAAAAATTAATCCATTCATTTTCTCTTCATTAACATAGCCGTTGTCATGATTGTCTCACATTTTGCTTCTTTGTTTTTATTGGGAATGGCGGGAAGACAGCCCTAGTGGCTATGCCATCTCCCTGTAGTGCAACCTTGCATTTGAAATAATTATATCTTGCTGTATTTAGTTTGTATTTGTATGCATGTTGTATTACAAAATAAAATCATTCAATTCAGTGACTGTTCCAAATAGGAAACTTAACCCGTCACCTATAAAATTTGCTAAACCTCGCTTATTTCGAGAGTGTATGCCCTTTTAACTTTAGATAATCATCCAGGTCCCCTTTTACTCGTTCAAAACGATTTTATTTATAAACCTGAAGCTTGGTAAAAATCCGTTATTATCGAATGCAACGCAAGATTAAAAGTATGGTCTCCGGTATTGTTTCGTTCAAATATTTTCAAGCAATTTGTATCATTTTCCTGGTAAAAATAATTCACAAATCGTCCATTATTGTCAACCATTTGCATGTAATGAATGAATGACACCACTTCCGCTACATACATGGTTTTCCAGTCACTGTTAAGCATATAAATTTATTTTACGTTTGTAAATATGACATTGTTTCGGATTATTGTACAATCATTAACTGTTATAATCAACAGACTTCCAAATAAGTACCAAGTTAACATCTTGCTTCTACAACGAACAAGGAAGATATGGAATAGCGTCTAGAGAGATTCTCTGTACTGAGAGTTCCAAATATACTCTTTCGTTTCACGGCCGGTGTAAAACTCACGAAAATCTTTTCTAACACAGAAGAATCGCCAAACTGGTTGCACAGGCCAGCAAACAACTCCTCCATGTTACAATTCTTGTCAAACTATAAGTCAATATAATTTTGTCTCTCACAAAGCACATCCAATCCCCCTCCATAGTCATATAGCATATCAAATGATTTCTACTCATTTTTACTTCTTAGCCCTCCCGGGTGTATAAGCTAATTAGTGCTATTCACTAACATCACAGGAATATGTCCCTCTTTCTTACTCACTACACTATTACTAACAAGTAAACCTGGTTGCTCTGCTATATACCCTTGCTTTAAACCATGATGCTCTAAAAAGTCGGAGTCAAAAGTTGACCGGGCCCCTATGGCCTTGACTGTACAAACACAAGTGGTCTGAGGTTTAAGTTCAATTTGATTTACCAGTCTAGTCAAACAACTAACATGTAAGTCTTTCACAATAGGTATAAGCTGTCCCTGTAACTTTAATTTTCTAAGTTCAAAGTAAATGTTTACTCCATTATCATTGATCCAATCTAAACCAAGTAATACACTTCGGTTAAGTTCATCTAAGACTAAGAACTCTTGCACCTGAGAAATTCCATTATTTGAAAAGTAAAGTCTAACATTATTTCCTTTTACCCCCTCAATTCGAGGTAAAGTATTTCTATCCCCCAATAACCTTGGCCTATGTCACAAATTTTTCCAAAATTTTGTACTAATACAAGAAGTTTGAGCTCCAGGATCTAACAAAGCTCTCACTCGTTGCTTCTCTACATTAATCATAACACTATACAATAAACGAAAGCTGTTTTGGGTGTTTATTGTGATTTACTGTTGCTGTAGGAAGTTGTTTTGGGTGTTTGTTCTGCCTTCCTGTCATCACAGGGAGTTGTTTTGATTGACTTCCTGTTCCTACAGGAAGTTGTGTTCGTTTCACATCCTGTTCTTCCTGTTTACTGTTATTTTTCTCAGTTACTTTGTGTTTCAATTGCTGGGAAACTTCCTGTTTCATTTTCAATTTATTTTTATTAGTTACTTCCTGTTTTGGTTTCTGCTTTCCTGGGTTATTCCCCTAGGGTTTTGACTGTTTCACTAGCTTCTGTTCGTCTACATTTTTTTAGTTTATATTTCAGTTGTACTGTTTAAGGGAGCTTCCCTATTTAGTGGATGATTTCTGGGGTATTTTTCATATCTATAACCATTTGTCTTCATATTTTCAAGTTTTATTTTAAAAAATTTCCTCTCTGAAGAAATTCGGGTGCAATCTTTTGTAAAATGCCCCCTCTCTGAGCATTTGTCACACTTGTTATTCCCTCACAATATTGAGTATAATGGTCTCTACTTCCATATTTTACAACACTTTAATGGGATTCCATGGGTTAATTTCTTTTGGTTCCTTAATCTGGTTATCTTAATTTTTCCTTGTTCTACCTTTTGGCTCTAGAACAGGTTTTGGTTTCTCATTACAATTAGTCTTAGATGTGCTAATTGTTTCAGAGCTTGGGACTATCTTTGTTTTACTTCTCACCTTATTCACCTGTTGTCTGTTAGTTAAAGGAATAGTTCTATATTTTATTTTACAATTTTCAGTTTTGTGTCCCTCATTAATATTACTTTCCTTACAGAACTGCACTGCTTTTCCTTGTTTTACAGAAGGGGGTGAATGGTTGGCAGTTAAGTCCTTGTTTTATAGGCTGCCTACACTTAAAATTTTGGTGCAATTTAGGTCCCTGTTTTATAGTATGCCTATTTCTACTATATTCAATCATTTGCCTCAGTTGACCTTTGTTCATAGTTATTTGAGGTGAAAGTACTGTATTTTAAACTGTTATCAAACTCCAAATTATTTAGTTGTTTCATTTTTCTGTGTTGGAATTTATTTGTATTATTCTGTGCTTTTTGTGATTTGCTATGATTCTGATTTCTACCTACAATATTTTTTGGATTATGTATTACCGGATTGCCACTTCCGTGACCACCAAACGGGTTTAGATGACAATGGGATCATAATTTTTTGTTTGTCTTGGGCAACTGTGGACAGAATTTTGTTGAGGTAAGTGTTCGTTTTTGCACTGCCTGCATGTCTTAAGGGTGGCTATATTGATTGAGACTCGACCCTTTACCCTACAAGGATCAAGTTTTGCTCGTTGAAATGGTTCAAGTTAACCCTGCATAAAGCTGCTGAGTGAACCGAACTGACCACAACGAAAACAAGCACCTGGGCCGAATCTTTTCTGCCCTACTCCATTTGCTTGCGTTTGTTGTTGGGGTGGGGGCTGAACCTCTACTGTTCTCACTTGTCTCGCTACTTTAACCCTGCAATCGCGTTTGTAGTGCCCTGGTCTACCACAGAGATGGCAAATGGGCCTGGGTATCGATTAACTCTTTGCTGTAGAACCCTTTTATTTTGATTTTGATACCGCGGTTGACCCTTCCTAACTGTTGGTGCTGTTGACCTTGCCTTTACGGCCTTTGAAATTGAGCATTTTGTCTTCCTGTTGTCGCTAAGTGCACCTTATTTCGACGTTGCGCTGCATCAGTTTCCATGGAAACTTCTCCTGAATCCCCTGGACTATCATCCCCTCTTGGATATTCGTAATATTGCATTTTTCCTGTTTCTCTGGTCTTGTGCTTGTATTTTACTCCTGCCTCGAAGAGCGCCATGGCCAGAGCTTTTTCTAGCGTTGATGGCGCTTTCCCGATGAGTTTTAATATCATATCTGATTCATATAACCCAAGGCAAAAATAGTCTGCCAACATCTTTTGTAACAAAGCGCCATCGATTTGATTTCCGGATTTCCGCATGCGTCCTTGGCGAGATCGAGCAGTCGTTCACCATGGGACACAACTGTTTCATTTTTTTCTTGTTTCATGTGCCTCAAGTAGTTTCCTGCCATCAAGTTATTAATAACCTCTGAATAGCTTAATTTCAGATCTTTCTGTAGGTCTACCCACTTAATTTTGGGATTATGTTCAATCTGACGCAAAATAAAATCGCTAACCACGTATTCACTCGTTTGAGCGGCGATGAATTTCTTTTTCTTTTCAGGTATTTCATTTGTAGCCCAATACAATTCAAATGATTTGGTCCAAGCACGGTAGTTTTTGGGGTGCCCGTCAAATCTCTTGATGTGGGAGTGAAGCGCTTGAGCTTGCGTCGCGTGAGCTATTGTAGCCGAATGTCTATGTCCCTTGAAAATTGATTTATGGAATTCGGTGATTGCTTTTGCGGCTGAGTCGGATTCTGTCACTTCAACGACCTCACTTTCACTTTCCTCTCCCACATTGAAATATTGCATTTGTAATTCTATTATTTGTTGTTCTTGGGTCGCGACTTTCTCTCGAAAGGCAGCTCGTTCAGCATCCAACAGCTGCTGGTAATGGGTGTTCCCATCTTCCAACTGCTGTTGCATGTCTAGAAGTCGCCGACTTGAGATGGCATCAGCGCGTTGTTCGGTTTTTTTGCTGAACTGCGGCTTCTACTTGGGCTTGAGTTAATTGAGAAGTCATTTTTCTGCTGATATATTATGAAATAATCAAATGTTACACTTTAAGGTTTTGTTGAGTTGAATTCTCGACGAATATTTCACCAATTCACTGAATTTTTCCACCAATTCACACGTTTGTTCTACCACTGCGCATTTTGCACGTTTTACACCACAGGTTTTCTTTGAAATTTGCACACTTTTTGCTCCACCACTGCGCACTTTACACTGTTTTCACCACACTGGAATGAATTTTTGGCTAGATCTTGGAGTTGGTAACTCTAGGTAGCTATTGTAGAGAGCTCTAATCTGTCGTTCATCACATGGTTACGGGTACTGCATCACTGGTACATGGGTACAGGTACTGAATGTTTATAACATCTGCAGTCAACGGCACCATAACAAGTAGGTCTGTAACGAAATGCCTATGTATCTACTATCGTAGGCGAGGACTTTTGTTGTGTAGCTGAGAGAACTGCGAAGTTCCACCAGCTCGTGGCATTCAGAGTTTTCGGAAAAGGTTATTTTGCAAATACTCAGTGCGTTGAAAGGCACTCTACAATGAAGTATAACAAAATTGTTCTTAATAGATATCACGATATTATTTTACAAATACTCCGCAAGTTGAGAGGTACTCTCCAATGAA
Organism: Pictodentalium vernedei; assembly: GCA_031216915.1. Classification (NCBI taxonomy): domain Eukaryota; kingdom Metazoa; phylum Mollusca; class Scaphopoda; order Dentaliida; family Dentaliidae; genus Pictodentalium; species Pictodentalium vernedei. The sequence goes on from CM062296.1 coordinate 704,663,338, forward strand.
GTATAATAATTTGTCACAATAAATATCGTGATGGTATTTTACAAGTACTCATGAAGTTGGAAAGCAATTTCTAGTATAGCATAACAAAATCGGTTATAATAGATATTATTTTACAAATACTCGGCAGGTTGGGGGGGGGGGGGGGCAGTTTCTAATAAAGCATAACAAAACTGGTCCTCATTCATTCATTCGTCCGTCCGTCCGTCCGTCCGTCCGTTCGTTCGTTCGTTCACACTCGATAAGTTGAGAGGCATTCTCCAAAGAAGCACAACAAAAATTATCACAACAGACATGATAATAGTATTTTACTGATACTCAGAAGGTTTGTGGGGGGGGGGGGGGGAGGCACTCTCCGGTTGGGGCACGCGGTGGCTCAGTGGTTACGACATTGAACTTCAAACCGAGGAGTAGACTGTGCAATCCCCGACAGGGGTAACTGCATTATGTCTTTGGGCAAGGCTCTTAATCCCTATTGCCCACGGGGAGGCACGATAGCGTTGTGTACTAGGGCGTACTGCACGTCAATGGTGCACCTTTCTTCAGCAAGGCTAACTCTACTTGTGTGGAGTTAGTACGTTGGGGAGTCTGACAGTTGCTTGCCGTTGCACAGTGGTTCTTTCCGGGTACTCCGGCTTCCTCCACCCGTAAAACTATCCGGCACGTGGTGACCCTGGCTGTTCAAAGTATCTTTAAACTCCAATAAATAAATAAATAGACGAACCGGCATTTCTCCCATCTGTAGCCTATTTAGATACTTGTGTCCCGGAAAAGATAGCTGAGTGAGAAAGACCTATCTTACCCACCCCACGGGATCATCCTCATATGAAAATTTAATGATCACCTGATTAATTCATCATGGTCTGCATTTTGTATATAAACACGGAATGTCGTTTCAGTTGACGCAGCAGCTGTAACGAAATGCGTATGGATCTACGATCGTACGCGATGACTGCTGTTGTGTAGCTGACAGAAACGCGAAGTTCCACCAGCGCGTGGCTTTTAGAGTTTTTACAGACAAACCTGAAACACAGGCTCCAGATAACGTTCCGTTTTCCGTATCCTCGCGAATCTTGTCGTGTATCAAAAACGTAACGAACAGTTCAAGCAATTATCTGCAATTTTAATATATAATCAATCGACTAACCGTCGTCATCTCCTGGCAATAATTTACAAAGCAATTATAATAATAGTCATAGTGACAAAATTAAAACCTTAATATGAGGCGGCATCCATCTAAGAAGTTCTTCAGCAGGGTAAAGTGCGCGTGATGAGCCAGGAGACATATGGCTCGATCACCCATAAAACGGTGCTTATATTCACCAATTTTCTGGTGCAATACCTAATCACGCGACTACCAGTCAGCGGAATTTTAGGGCAAGTCCCCTGACGTGGCGGTCGACATTTTGTGGACTCTTGTACTGCCATGCAGAGTGTCGGTCAGTCAGCATACAGTCTATAAAATCTTTACATGCCAATAGTATTCTGCCGGGTGCCTGTTAACCGGCAGAATGTCCTGGTGGAATGTGCAAGTTGCAATTTCAGCATTACCTGATATCTGGTGATGTTCCACCAGATGCATGTTATGATTTGTTGACAGCTCGAACAATACCATCCCAGAAAGTTCTGCAGAATGTTATTATACTGTCTATCAACAAATCCTATAATTTTACTGCTTGTTGACAATATTGGCCTGCAAATTTATGCCTAATATTGTCAACAAAACCATCTGGCGTCCACTCCTCTGTGGGTCCACAAAGTACGCCCTTTCTCTGATCGCCAGTTAATGTGATTCCACGAATTTTAGCGTTGAATAATCTGTTAATAAATCCGAGTCCAATTTACCAAATAGAAATGTCTATGAAAACTATCATAGCCCTAAAACCGTATAAGAGCTGTAGGTCTTACAGCGAGCTTGATTAACCCTTGTGGACGAACTTCACAACGCAGCCAATTCTACCTCCACATCGCTCGACAATTATATTCCTCTCATAACACTCCACATGAAGTCATCTAAATCAGTAATTTCGAAAGTTATGTCAGCGGAATGTCAAGTGTTTCAACACGCTTCAGAATGTTAACATATCCCTACCGGGAACTAAAGCTCGTTTGCGAAGAATGGTATATACGGAACTCTTTGACGCCCTTTCCGAATGCATTTGTAATTCATTTTTTCTCCGCTATCAATGGGTAATAAAGTACATTTTCATATAGAGAGCTGTATTTCAATTTCATGCGGGGTGTGGTGAGAGAAAAACCACCCCGATTAACTTGGGGGTAGGATGAGGAAACCTCACCCTCGAAAAAAGACATTTGACCCAGACACGAGGCAAGTTTCGTGTCTGTGTCCTATATTTTTCCTCTCGGATGAAATTTCCTTATCCCACCCTACACCACTAGAAATTAATAAGAATAATCCCCTAATATACGAACAGATGTATTATGTGACCCATCGATGAGAAATGAAATGAAATACCTCCCGGACGAACCGGACGGAATGGTTTCAAGCGCCGAAGGCGCGCAGGGACGGTTTGGGGAACAAGCCCCTTTCGACCCTCAGTGACTGTATATGATCAGTTTTCACATGTCTAGGCGTGTTGAAGGAGGAAAAGGTTCAGGTAATCGGCAGGTGTCTCCGGTTGCGGCGTGATGGCTTCGTTGACTGATGTAGGTTGAACCCTCGGGTGGGGACCAGTGTGGGAGGCTGGGTCCTCTTACAAAGGTACTACCTCTCCCCGAGGGTGCAGTAGTCTAAGGTTTTCAGGCAAGTATAGTCTGCCACTTCGGAGATGATTTCGAGTGCTGGCCATCACTGGAAAGTATAATCTGCCTCAGGCTGTCTCTGTTTGGTAGGACGTCTTTGAAAGAAAACAACAACGACCCCTTTCGGGGACCCCCAGAAAGAAGACCCTGGTTCGGGAGCAGGCCTGCATCATAATCCTATTGGGTTGGGACAAAAGATGCGCAATGCGTTTACAAAAAGGGCAGAGGCGGGACGCAGGACCAACGCTTGCCTCCCTTGAAGTGGTCGACCACTTTTAGGGATGGAGTGGAGGATGTTCAAGAACCATGGGGGTTACAGTTTCCATAAAGGTTATAGTGTCCATAGCGGTTATTGGGGTGCTCGTCAAAAGTATCTTCTGTGTACCTGCTTAAAAGAAGAAGGCAGAATTAGTTTTCAATATAAAAAATAAAAATAGCACATTTTGTTTAATGCAGTCATTGAATAGGCTTATGATTTAATTTTTAGCTGAGTCGGTGAAGGCAGCCCTTTCTGGTAGAAGGCCACAGTTAAGCTGTTAATCTGCCTGTTAGCTCACCTTCTCGTTCCCTATTTATTCTCGAGCATGTTTAGTTTTACACAGTATTTAAACGTGATGTAATTTTAGTTGAGTCGGTGAAGGCAGCCCTTTCTGGTAGAAGGCCACAGTTAAGCTGTTAATCTGCCTGTTAGCTCACCTTCTCGTTCCCTAGTTTTACTCGAGCAGTTTTAGTTTTATACAGTGTTTAAACGTGATCTAATTTTAGTTGAGTCGGTGAAGGCAGCCCTTTCTGGTAGAAAGCCACAGTTAAACTGTTAATCTGCCTGTTAGCTCACCTTCTCGTTCCCTATTTATTCTCGAGTATGTTTAGTTTTATATAGTATTTAAACGTGATGTAATTTTAGTTGAGTCGGTGAAGGCAGCCCTTTCTGGTAGAAGGCCACAGTTAAGCTGTTAATCTGCCTGTTAGCTCACCTTCTCGTTCCCTAGTTTTTCTCGAGCAGTTTTGGTTTTAAACAGTGTTAAAACGTGATCTAATTTTGGTTGAGTCGGTGAAGGCAGGCCTTTCTGGTAGAAGGCCACAGTTAAGCTGTTAATCTGCCTGTTAACTCACCTTCTTGTTCCCTATTTATTCTCGAGCGTGTTTAGTTTTATACAGTATTTGAACGTGATGTAATTTTAGTTGAGTCGGTGAAGGCAGCCCTTTCTGGTAGAAGGCCACAGTTAAGCTGTTAATCTGCCTGTCAGCTCACCTTCTCGTTCCCTAGTTTTTCTCGAGCAGGTGTAATTTTTGATTGGAATTTATGGGCTTTTGTCGGCTTTCGCAAATAGCTCCAAGTTCGGAAATTAATTCACTGTCGGCTAGCCGGTCATGATTTTTCGCGGCCAAGGTGGCTAGGCGGTATTTGATGGTGGGGATATCAGCCCTGTCGTGGAGTGTTTTGATGGGTGTGTCCCATGGGGCGCGGAGGGCGACCCTAAGAGCACGATTCTGGACCTTCTGTAGTTTTCCCATATTAGTTTGATTGAGGTCAGTTAGGATGATTGCCTCATATTCGAGTACTGGGCGCACAAAGGGTTTGTATAGTTTGCGTAGGGTGGACTGGTTGACTCCCCATGAAGTTCCCTTTAGCATTTTCAGTAAGTTAATGCGTTTGGTTGCTATTTTCGCCATATCGTCGGTGTGTTTATTAAAGGACAGTTTTTGATCAATGGTGATGCCGAGGAATTTCGCCTCTTTGCATTCTGGGGGGGGGGGGGGGGGAGGGTATCCATTAGTTTTAGATCAAAGTCGCGTTTGCCTGTCTTGCGAGTAAAGGTGATTCGTTGGGTTTTGTTGGCGTTTAGCTTTATTCTCCATTTGGCACACCATTGTTCTAGGTCATCGAGAGCGCGATGCAGGGGTTTTTGGAGCAGGTTGGCCGCATTGTTAGAGTCCCAGAGGCCCTTATCATCTGCGAATTGGGAGACTTGAACACGATCTTCGGAGAATTTGAGATCGTTTACATAGAAGATGTATAGGAGGGGTTGAGGACGGATCCTTGGGGGTGCCTGCTTCAAGGGGGACACTGTCAGACATTTCTTTGTTTACTCTGACTTTAATTTCGCGATCATTTAGGAAAGAGGATAGTAACCTGAGCAATTTCATAGGGGGTTTCATTTTGGATAGTTTGTAGCGCATTCCATTGTGCCAGACATAGTCAAATGCTTTTTCGACGTCTAACAGGACTGCCGCGCCTATTTGCTGATTGTTGATCGCGGTTTTCATTTAAGTGACTAGTCTGTAGACATGCTCGATGCCTTCTTTACGGTTTCTATAGGCTCTTTGACACTTATTAAGGTGACCCCTGAACCGATTGGTAAGGATTCGTTCGAATGTCTTACCAATGCAGCTGAGGAGGCTGATTGGGCGGTAGCTGGTTGGATCGGAAGGGTCCTTGTCAGGTTTTGGTATCATGACACCAATGGCATTTTTCCAACATTTAGGAAAGTAGCCATGGGTGAGGCATGCGTTGTACAGTTTGTTTAGTTTTTCGATTAGGGAATTTGGGCTTTGTTTTAGAATTTTGCAGCTCACTTCGTCTTCGCCGGGTGAGGAGGAATTTTTGCATTTTTTATGACGTTGATGATTTCGTCATTGGTGATGGGGGTGACGAGGTCATCGTCATCCCCGTCTTCTCGAATTTGGGGTCACGGTAGATATCAGGATGTTCATTGATGAAGTCACCAATGGCTTTTATGACGGCGTCATCATTGCCCGCACCTTGATACGGTCGATGCGTTTTTCTTAGGAGGTCGGCAAAGGTGTCGGCTTGTCTTTGTCGGTGCGCGTGAAGGAACCGTCTTCCCTTTTAAGAAGTTTGGCTGCGGCTTTGCCGCCCTTGTTTTTTTTTTTGTTTTTTTTTGCCCAGTTAGGGTTTTGAAAGAGTCCCAGAATTTTTTGGCATTCTGGGCCCCGTTTAGATTGGCTGTTGCCTTTTCCCAGTTGGCTTGTTTTTCAGCTTTGAGGGCTTCCTTGACTTCGCCATGAAGGCGGTTGTATGTTTTTTTAGGTCAGCTTTCTTACTGGGGTCAGTTTCGGTTTTAAGAGCGCGAAGAGCTTTTCGTTTGGTTTTGATTAGTGAGAGTGTGTCGCCCGAGATAGTACTTCTCCAGGGGCGTATTTCTTCTTTTGGGCATATTTCGTTTAGGGTTGAGTTAATGATTTTCTCTATGCCCTCGCATTGGGTTTCGAGTTCCGCTGCATTGGATGGGGGTGTTTGTGAGTTTGACATCGATGATGTCGCGGTAGAGGTTCCAATTATTTTTTCTAAAATTTCTGCGGAGAGTGTGTGTGGGGGGGGGGGGGGGTACCTGAGTGGGCCATTTCCTAGCTGCAGCGAGGCATGGACCGGGAGGTGATCGCTGCCTAAGTCATCATCGCCGACCCAGTGGTCATCGATGTGGTTTATCAGGGAGTCACTGGCGATAATTAGATCGAGGATCTCAGATGAAAATAGTGGGTTGTTACTGATATAAGTTGCTGAGTTGTCGTTCATAACCACATGAAGGTTATGTTTTTTGTTATTTCGAGGAGGGCTTCACCGTTGGGGCTGGTTTTGTTGCAGCCAAAGTACAGGTGTTTGGCATTGAAATCGCCGATGAAAATGCAGTGTTTGTATTTCCTCGTAAAGAATTCAAAGACAGTGTCAGAAACAATTTTGCTTGGGTCGTTATAATAACAAACAATCGCGATGTTTTTATTGTCGACTGTGATTTCGGTGGCAATCACCTCTGCATCGAGGTGATTAGTTTTTATGGTTTTAGTTTTGATGTTCTGCTTTATAAGAAGAGCAACGCCGCCTCCTTTAGTGCTGAATCCACTTACTGAAAAATTCTTGCCCACTTACTGAAAAATTCTTGCCGGGTTGAAGCCAACTTTCACAGATACAGACAATGTCTGTATCTTCGAAATATCGGCTCATTTGAAGTTTTTTTTATTGTTAACGCTTCTAGCGTTCCACACGGCTATTTGTAACTTATTCACGATGGGGGTTGGTGTTTAGTTGCGGTGTTTTAGTTGTTGATTAGCCAGGGGCTTTAGTCAGAGCTGATAGCGGCTTTTATTAGTGATTCCGAGATGTGCGTTTTGAAAAGTTGCGACGCCGATCGGCTGACATATTGACAGATGTCGGACAGATTAGTTTTAACGTGTTTGTTTAACACTGAGTAGAGTGATCCGGCAATAAGGGAGCAGACGGTGTGAGGTGATGACGCATTATTGGGCTTAATGAGATTAAGGTTTTTCAGTTCTATGGCGGTTTTTACTTTTTTGAAATGGGGGACACCCTCGGTAGCTGCTGGGGTGACTTCCTTTACAATTGGGGCAAGAGGGGGTCTTCTGCTTGCATGATTTGGTGCGATGAGGATCTCCGCATTTCATGCAGGCTAAATTACCTCTGCATTTGTTGGCGATATGCCCGAACTTCTGGCATTTGTGGCACTGTATGGGCGTGGGGGAGGTTTTATATTCCTCCCCTGCGTGCCACCTGCCATTGATGTGTATCCCATATTCAATGATTTTTATTTTAGCTTCCCTATTAGGGCAAATGACTTTGATTTTCCACGTGACCTTGCCCGTGGCTTTGGAGTTTTTTAGGCTTTGATTGATGGCTTCACCGGGTGTATCGGGATGGACCCTAGTTATGACCGCTGTGAGGCTAGGGGTGTTATTCTTTTTAACAACAGCAGGGAGATCTATTTTCATTAACGGCGTTGGTGTTGGCAATGGTGTTTGTCTGGGATTCGACGAAGTTGGCTGGCTCCGTGCTTTAACTGTATTATCTGAAAGATTACTTGAGTTAGCCTTTCTTGGGGCGCTGTTGGTATCAGTATGGTCTGGAACTGAGGCAGAGCCAGAAGAGCACGGGCGAGGAATGAAACTCCTACACCTTTTGACTTTTCGTTCAGTCATGGTGTCGAAGCCCTCCTCGTTCGTGCTCTCATGCAGCTCAATGTCTTAGTCTGTGTCGTCCCTTTTTTGTTTCCTATTTTGGGGAGTTTTACTATAATTTTTGTTTTCAGTGTCTATGTTGGAGGAGTGTCTCCTATCTGGTAGGCTATTTTCATTAGGACTCTCCAGGCTGTTGCCAGAACTGCCAGAACTGAGGAGCTCCGACAGTGGCTTGTCAGGATTGAAGCTCTTGGCATTGAGAGGGTCCATCGGATCCTTCGGGGAGAGGCTTCTATTTACTGTTTTCTTCCCAGCAGCCTTAGCAGCCGTAGCGACCTCTGCATAGGATCTTAGGCTTCTGCCCTCATCTGATGCGGAGATTGCTGGGGTTGCCGAGTTGCTGGACTCTTTGACTATTCTGCTCTGTTCTATGGTGCCCTGGTCATTTGTATTTGGTACTACATCACTATTTTCCTTGTCTGAAAGTATGAGTGGAGTGGGTGAATATCCACCACCACCTGGATCTCCCTGGGAGGAGAGCCAGGAGTGAGTGGAATGACTTCTAGGCAGTGTCAGGCATGTAGGACGTGCTCGGCACGTCAGGCCTGGCTGCCGTGGCTGAGGCTTGAGTGAGCATAGCTATACGCTCATCCTTTGCCTTGAGACCTACCAACTGTGCAGTAAGACTGTTGACGGTTTGGGTCAGACTAGCGATCTGTGCCTCTAAACTAGCCCCCCCCCCCTCTCCCCCATAGTTTGACTATCACTAAATCCACTCACCTTGCCAGTAGAAGCTCTCCTTGCTGCTCTCTCTCTCTCTCTCTCTCTCTCTCTCTCTCTCTCTCTCTCTCTCTCTCTCTCTCTCTCTTCTCTCCTGGACTTCCTTTCATCTTGATGATGAGTAACAATTTCATGAATTATATACTACTCAAAGTTTGCTAAGCACCAAATATTTGACACATCATTGTGAAATTTGCTTGTGACAAATTTGCGATATTTTTGGTGGATATGATTGAGGAATGTATTGAGATGGTCCCCAGTGTTTACATTAGCTCTCTTGACAGGCAGGTGTACTGTCTAAATGTACTTGACATGTGCAGGGTATTCAATCTTCATTTCAACACAACCCCTTGTGATTTAATGATTGAATATGGCAAATATCAATTTCAATTCAATTCAATTCAATATTTATTTTGCAATAAATGTACCTTAAAAAGCATACAATAAATTGTAAAGCATATGCGAGTTACAAATAGTGATACAAATTATAAACAATATGTATTGATTATGTGGTACAAACATTACAAGGAGAGGGCATAGCCAGATTGGCTGTCTACCTGCCATCTCCTTAATACAAGTCAGATTTATCTCTTGGAGATCTGCAGATCATAAAAAAATAATTTGTCTCTTTTAGTAAATATTACTACTTGTTCTATAAAATTGGAAATTGGCCAAATAAATCCATAATGTTCTGAGTATCCATCGCTATCTGTTTAGTTACTTTAATGGGAAAAAGAACCAGAAGGCCTCATCTCACAGGAGGCAACCAGAATTCGGCGGGAGGCGCAGCAGGGTGACAACCAAAGATTCGTCAAAAATACTGAATGACAACACAGAGACTGGCATGGTGAGCGAGACACCAAATCATCAGACACACATCCGTCCCATCACCATGTATCTTCCGAATTGTGTCGGGTGAGCCAATGTCTCACTGCTTAGTTTTGTTGACTCAATTGAAGAATTCAAAGAATGACTGAAAGGCGTTAATTGTTACATCACTATATCACGCGCAATGTCCACACTTCACGAGAAACTGCCTTCAAGCGATGGAGAAATAAGCTATTGGTCGACAAAGTTATTGGTCGATAAAGTTATTGGTCGACAAAGTGATGAGATTCAGAGTCAAGTGAGTATTTAATCAAACGTTACAATCTTGCCAATAAGGATTTGAGCAGGAGACAGAAGTGAGATAGGATCCTGTTAGTAAGTTGGTTAAGGTCAATTGAAAAACATTTCTATCGTGTATATTCCGTATTTCATTGTCTAATTTGTTCCATAATGCCGGAAAGTGGTTCACTGGTAGCCATTCAATAAATTTGGTTCTAGGCGTGTTTGTTTTTAATAATCCTGATTATCTAGTCACAACTCCATCTTGGTCTGTAATAGAAGTGAAGTAATCATTAAAGGTTGTAGGCAACGAATTGTTATGCCAGTCATGTGCCAATAATAATGCATGTAGTGTATAAAGGTCTTGAATTTTAAGTCTTTTATCTTTTAGAAATAGGGGATCTGTGTGACAGTTATAAGCTTTGTCGTTTATTATTCGGATAGCTCTGTTTTGCAAGAGATAGAGTTTGTTTATATGTTTGGAGTGTCCCCATATTTGAATACCAAACAGGAAGTGACTATGAATTCACGCATAATACAGGGTGACTAACGCTCTATGTGGTAGGAATTTTTTAACTCTATTTATTGCCCAAACAGCTCTTGCTATTTTTGTGCACAGCATTGGAATGTGGATGGAGTAAGTCAACTTATCGTCGAGATGAACTCCTAAAAATTTGACAGAGGATTCTGTTTCTTTAATACCCACCCTGATTATAGGATTATTATCGATGCTAATTATATTATTGTTATTTTTAAGTTTGATATGTGACGAGTTGATTATGACATATTTCGATTTCTTGGCGTTTAGGAGTAGGTTATTGGCTCTGCATAACATATTTAATTTTTCTAGTTCAGTGTTGACTGATTGATATAAGATTTCTTGATTATGATGGGATTATAGCCCGTTGTGTCATCAGCGAACGATAGGATATTCAAGTTAGTACTATTTGATATGTCATTAATGTAAATCGAAAATAAAACAGGCCCTAAAATTGAACCCTGTGGAACTCCGTAAGTTATTGTGGTGTGTGATGATTTTTTGTTCACATACTCTACATATTGCTTTCTATCGCTGAGATAACTCTGAAACCATTTGTTTACAACAACTCTGAAACCATAAAACTCTAACTTTTTTAGGAGAATATCATGGTTTACTGTGTCGAAGGCTTTTGACATTTCTAAAAAAAACAGAGATTGTACTATCTTTGGTGGGTTTGTTATTTTCCGATCCTATATGACCCAGAAGGTGTAGTATCGGGTGCACCGTTGAATGTCCTTTTCTAGATCCGTATTGGTGTTGGTAAATGATGTTATTATTCACTAGGAATGTGTCAAGGCGAACCTGCATAATCTTTTCTAAGAGTTTGGAGAAAATAAGAAGTATGCTAATTGGTCTATACTTATTGAGACCACTCGCGTCACCTGATTTAAATACTGGAATAACTTTAGCTAATTTCATCTTCTCGGGTACTACGCCGGTTTATTATATGTTATGTGGGGATGGGGGGGGGGGGGATATAGAATTAATAATTTCATTGATGAGTCTAGAGGTCAATTCGTTACAATCTTTGCTTATTTTAGTTTTCATTTTTTTAGTTATGTTGAAACTTCGTCAGGTGTTGTGGGCTCAATAGAGAAGCTGCTCAGGTGACCGCTCATTTGAAGGTAACTCGAGAAATGTTTGTTTGAAGCTGCAATCTGTGCGGACGTAGATTCTCCCACACTAGTGAAAAAGTTATTGAATTCTCGCGCGATCTCAACGCCATTGGAGATTTCTGTATCATTAACTTTGAAACTTGCCGATAATTTAATTTTTGAATAAAGTTTTTGGATTGCTTCATTTAATATTTGCCATGTTTTCTTTAGGTTATATTGATTTTCTCTGAGTATAGAGTTATAATAAGAGGCTTTACTTTTCCGTTTTGTTTTGGCAAATCCAAATGTAAGAAAACATTTGTCTGAAGTAGAAATGTGGCGGGCTGTAGGGATGGTGGAGCAAGGGGCTACCCATCGTCAGGTTGGTGAAGACCTTTGTGTGAACCATACGGTGATCACCAGAGCCTGGGCAATACTTCAGCAGTATGGCACACCAGTAAGACAATGGTGGTGGCAGAGACAGGGCAACATCTGCAGATGAAGATCGGCTTTTGATCATTCAGTCGCGTAGGAACCGCTTTGCCACAGCAACCCAGCTTCGCAGTGGTCTTCAGAATGCATCCGGGGTAAATGTTTCGACGCAGACTATCCTGGCAAGGTTGCATGAAGGTGGTCGCCGATCGAGAAGACCATGTATTCGCATTCCGCTGTCCCAGAATCACCGCCAGGCACGATAGGAATGGGTCATGGACCACGTTGGATGGACCAGAGAAGATTGGCGACCTGTCTTTTTTACAGATGAGTCAAGGTACTGCCTAGACCACACAGATAGGCGTTCTAGGGTATGGAGAAGACCAGGAGAGCAATTCCATGCAGCCAACATTGCTGAGTATGACCGTTATGGTGGAGGGTCAATCATGGTCTGGGCCGGCATCAGCTGGGGTGGACGTACAGAGCTCTGTGTCCTTGAACGTGGTACATTGACTGCACAACGGTATATTGATGAGATCCTGGTTGTCCACGTCAGATTGTATGCGGGTGCAGTTGGTGATAGATTCATTCTGATGGACGATAATGCCCGTCCTCATATTGCTCATGCTGTCGGGGAGTACCGACAGAGGGAGAGGATTGAGCGTGTGGACTGGCCAGCAAGATCCCCTGACCTCAATCAAGTCGAATATGTCTGGAATGAGTTGCAGCTTGCAATTTCAGCCCGTCCTGACCAGCCAAGAAGTGTCTAGGCGCTTGGCGCCATGCTGGCCCAAGAATGGAACAACATCCCACAAAGAACCACCAGGAACCTGATTGGGGTCATGAGAAGGCGTTGTCAAGCTGTAATTAACAGTAATGGGTCTCATACTCGATATTGAACCCATACCAGTTCGTTACGTCAACTATTTGGCAAATTTGAAAAATTTCCTCTTTTACCAATAATATCCATTTTCCATGGTTATCGTATTCAAAAGCTAAAAAATAATGTCACACACAAACAAAATCTTAATTTCTGTACTTAAATCATTAAAGATATAATTAGATAACAAATATATATACTTTTCATTACAATATTTCAACTAAAACGTAAAACTGGTAGTTGGATATACTTGGTGCTTAGCAAACTTTGAGTAGTATGTTAAGTCAGGCGTATATCTCCGTGTATCTCCTATAATACAAATCAACTGTAGCGAGTGTTAACTTGTTGAGTTGATGTAAACAAGCTCTGTTTTACTGGTAAAATAGGACCCAGTCATCAATGCGTGGTGTGGTTGACCTCTCAAATGGGCAACATAATTGTAAACGATTGACTAAACTTGACTTTATCTCCACGTTGTATTCACGATTAACCATGGTACAGAAATATGTGACCTTAACACTCAACGACTTTTGGCGGTGTATGAGTTGAACCCTTTCAACCTGGTGTGCACAAATCTTTGCGTTAAGAAAAAATTCGTAGTGGAGGAAAAGAGCAAAAAATCTGAAGCGAGGCTCGGTATTAATTTAATCCAACAGCTCGACAGACTGAACCTCCCAACCAGGATGGTTTCTCTTATTTCGCGGTTGACAGCATTGACGGAAATAATACCTTACAGGACGACAGTGCTGAACGAGTTAAAAACTAATGAATAATTAGATAGATTATTTTATTTTACGATATATCAATAACGTTTTACAATTAACAGATAATCTATATCAAGAAAAAAAATATTGATACATCGTAAGGAGATAACATAGCCAGATTGGCTGTCTACCTGTTATCTCCCAGGTAAGGAAAAGAAAGCATCGAATGTTGAATGCGAATGAAAGTTTTTTCCGGCAGCTGAAGATTCATGATACGGAATTACACATTTAATTGCATATGTGCATATACACACACAAGCATACACATATACATGCGTGCATTTTCATACATATACACGCATGTACACATACATACTTATGAACACGCACATAGAGGCATACATATGAAGGCAGACCTACTTAAATTTCGCAATAAGGCAGACCTACTTTCTTTCCACAGGATACATGTATGCATATATATATACACACCTCACAATGTCCAATAATTACGGATAGAACCCGAATCCCTGCCACACATTGTCCGCAACTGGCAGGTAATGTGTTTGTTAAGGCTGTCATATTTTTTATGTTTTGTTTCTTTATATTCCTTTAGCACGATAAATGCCTCAGCCAACGAACCACTGGGTTTAAGCCGGAGGTTCATTGACCGAGGCACTACCTATGCGATCTGTTAATAATTAGGACCTGTCACGCCCCTGCTGCCAGCTTATGAGGAGATTATGTCGAAAGTAAGTGCCGAGTTAGCTTCAGGATCTCGAGCTCCAAGCGTAATTATGACGTCAAACAACCGCCGAAATCGAGAGGTCACTTTATGAGGCGGCTCTAACGCTTGCCACACAATGAGGTTTGGGCCAATCAGGAAATGCATGACATTTTATTTGACATTTGTGGGCAATACATCTGTTTGTCTCACAAAAAGGGGCATATTGGTGCGCGACGGCAGCTCGATGGGGTTAGATATACATGTGTAGGCCTTCTTACTGCATGTTCATAACTGTAGACTTGGTAGACTTTTAACGGGCAAGACGGGACGAGATATCCAGGCTTGATGTAAGTGGGTGGTTAATAGAAAAACTTTAACGAGTTTTTTGTATGTGCGTGGTTCCTTATTAGTAAATATGAATTGTGAAAGCTCAAATTTGACAATCAGAACAATAACGGTTGTTACACAGGATATTGGGATAGTAGATTCTTCATCAGTAACTTTTTAAACACGTTTCTATTCTGCGTGTTTCGTAGTTCTAGATCTAGTTCATTCCATAATTTGGGGAATAAAAAAATGGGTAATTTATCTAAATATTTTGAGCGTGTTCTACAAATATAAAATAAATCAGACTGCCTCGTGTTTGTCTGTGACACATTTTGCGTAAAACTAAAAAAATTGCTAAATGAACCCGGAAGTTTATTCCTTTTCCAATCAAACATAAAGAGACAAGCTTGAGTTTTATTTTAATCATCGCTTTGAGAATATTGTCTTTAACAGTCAATGTGTCAGTATGGTGTAGCAGATGAGATTTTATATTTCTTTTAAAAATCATTATATAGCTGTATTTTATTTTCGTCAACTGAGCCCCTCTTTTAGTATCTGAAAATTAGTCGTGGTTTGTGAAGGACTTTGTGGATTGTCGTAACAGGCTTTCATGGTTTTGGCGGGTATCGGAGATCACGTGACAAGAAAGGTTGAATGGGGTGTTGTTTTTCACGTCTTTAGAAAATCCAGTGTATTTATGTAATTTGCCATTTCTTAAATCTTCAGTACTTTGATCATCTTTTTTGGTTAGTATATATTACGCTTGATCTATTTATTTCGAATGGTGTTTCTTTTATTTATTTCGAATTCAGTGTCGATTTGTGGAATTTTCATTGTTTTGACAACGCTGTTTTCTCTTGTCATACTTTCGTTTCAAACTACTGACTGACAAATCGACTTGACTAAATCGAATTCACATAATGCAATGCATGAATGGTTATGGGTATTGTTTTTACAGCTAACTTGCACAGCACAGAGAGAATGGTGATGGAAGTGGTGTAACGTCGTCTGGGAGAGCAGAGTTTGAACGGGACTCAGATACACAATCTGGTAAGATATCATGTTCATTGGAGTAAGTTGTGTTTGTATATATAATTTAGGGGGGTACAGTATTGATGTGTGTTGTTATTTTGTTTTTAATTTAATGAAGAGGGAATTATTCAAGTTAAAGAGGATTTTGAGTGTTTTGGAGAAAGTGTTAACCTTTTATCTCTGTCATCACTAACTTGGTTCAAGCTTTGCTTGTGTCTGGCTAAAACACCAGACACAGGTGAAGCTTGAACCCAGGTCGTCGATGTAGTGCTTAGTATCTGCACATCAACACTTGGAAAGCCTCTGGATGTTCATACTGATCACTCACATTGTTGTATTTATTATGATTAGGAAGTAAACATTCTGTTATCTAGTCTGTTTATGGCATGTTGATTTGAACAGAAATTTGATGAATGGTGTTATAATATCATTATTATGCTGGTAATACTACCTTATTTACAGCTGAAATGATTGTTTACAATTTGTACAATGGTGTATTATATTTGTGTTTCAGAGTTCATTCTCATTACTGTTATTCAATAAATCATTGAAGTAAATGCTGAGTTAGTTGTGGCACAGTCCAGGAGGACATTACCATGTTTCTACGTGATGCCCAAACTTAGGCCTGTTTCAATAGTATTATATCTTTTATTGTTAATTATTCGCATTGAACGTTTTTGCATTATTAATAGTTTGTTAATAGCTTTAGAACTTCCCCATATGTAGATTCCATATACAAGATGGCTATGAATAAGCGCATAGTAGAGAGTTTTCAAAGCTGAATGTGGCAGTATATTTTTAACTTTATTCAGGGCAAATTTAGCTCGTCCTATTTTGGAGCATAGTTGTGATATATGGGCATGGTAAGACAGATTGTCGTCAATGTTTATTCCGAGGAATTTTAGTGATTTTTCAGTCTGGGTGTGTCCAATTCTAGTTATCTGTTGATTCTTTATGAAAATATGTAAGTGTTCAGTGCGTTTGTTGTTGCGAGTTGGGTTAATGAGGATTTACTTGGTTTTATTAGCATTCAAGACTAATCGATTAGCACAGCACCAATCCAGGATTTTCTCAAGTTCTTTATTCATATAGACAGCAAGACTAGCAATATCTGCATCTGAGGCATACCCTGTTGTGTCATCGGCGAACAACAGAATATTCAGATTTGTTGAACATCTGATGTCTTTGATATACACTAAGAATAAAATGGGCCCAAGTATATATCCTTGTTGAACACCACACATTATTGCGGCGAGTTTTAAGCTGTGTTCGCCATATTTCACGTATTGAAACCTTTGAGTCAGGTGGCTTTTAAACCAGTTATTGCAGATTCCCCTAAAACCATATTTTTGTAGTTTTGCTAGTAGAATAGTGTGATTTATTGTGCCAAAAGCTTTGGAAAAGTCTAGAAAAATGGCTAAGGTGTTTTGTTTACTTCGTTTGTTATTTTCTAATGCTAAATCTTTCAGCAGGTGCATTACTGGGTGTATCGTACAATGTTTTTTCCGAAATCCGTATTGATGTTGGTATAAGATATCAAAGTTGTCTAAAAAAATTATTTTTTTGGACTTTATTTCTTCCAAAACTTTTGAGAAGGTTGGTAAAATACTAATAGGCCTATAGTTTGTTTACATTTGTTTATCGCCTGTTTTATATATGGGGATGGCTTTAGCTGTTTTCATCCGTTCAGGAACGGTTCCGGTAATGAATGAGCTACCGATGATATGGGCAAGTGGTTCTGCCAATACGTCGACAGTATTTTTGAGGATACGCATTGTGATGCCATCACAATCTTCACTGTTTTGGAAATATTCACCCAGAGTCCTCAACATTTCAGAAACAAGTGATAGTTCCATCTGCTTGAACTTGCGATTCGATGGTGGGAAATATTCCAGAACGCACATTGATGCTGTGTTATCAGAGGAATAAACAGGTCTAGTGCAACGGCTGTAGTGTCGTCCTACATGCTGACATTCCCATTAAATAATGAAGCATTGTGTCCAGTTAAGAAGAGTTATCATTTCTCAATACAGCTTATTGGAGAATTCATCTGAGAACCTACTGTAAGCTGTAATAAAGTACTAAGGGCGAAAGAACACGTATGCAGAATTATGCATTATGTAGTTCTACAGTAGTCGTTACACCCACTGATCTCTATACAACCGGAAACGCTCATTAGTCACAAGCTCGTAACATTATTCCCTTGTCACAACGGTACGATCTATCCCGAAGAGTTGATAAGAACATTTGTTGTATTCAACAAATATCACACCAAGCCATCAAACACCTGGGTGACCACGACATGATGTGACCCTGGCTCTTGAAAGTGCCGTTAAACCCCAGCAAACAATAACAACAACAACATCATCTCTAGAAGCAATAGTACTTTTATAAACGTTATTTTATATAATCTAGTCTAAACCCGCTTCGTTTTAATAACATAATAACATACTATTTCGAGTTATGGATGCTTTATTACCATGAGACAACGCATGTCTGTTAATGTTTGATATCTTATGAGGTAAACTCATTTAAAAACGTAATAAATAATTGTCGCTTTCATTTCCTACTTCGCGGGGCGACGAGCGATAAATTTAGACAAGTTTGCATTCATGTCGAGGTCACCAAAAGGTCAGCTTGGATGAAGTTCCACTGTAGGTGTAAATTTTAACTATTGAAATCCCATTGCTGGTGTGTTCACCACAGACACACGTGTTCACCACGGTTGGTGTGTAAAGCTAAAATTTATGTCACAGGCTTTTTATAGATAGTAAAATAGGTAATCATAGTATAAAATAGATTTTAAATACTGTTGACAAAAAAAAAACAACTGCCGAGATTGAAACATTGACACCATGTTACCAGTTTTCGTCGTAGGTTTCAGTGTTCACGCTAGGTAGAAACTTTCTTCAGCCTTTTTTTAGATACATGTAAATTTTTTTAGCCACCTCAAATATTTTTTAGCTACCATCAGAGGAAGATAATATGAGAGATTTTTTCCCGTTTGTACCAGTAAATTATCCTTTAATTGCCTGTAGCCAATTTGATGGCATAAATGTGAAACCACTGAAAAAGCCGACATGGAGGTGTGAATGCCGCCATGCAGCTAATTAATCACACACGCCGTGTGAGACTCAATGTGGGAATTACTTAAGCTGCATTAACTTTGCTGGACAATGTAATTTCTCTTCCCAAGAGGCAGAAATATTCTTAGCCATTTTTTTCGACAACCATAGACTTTTCGCCACTTTTGATTTTTTCCGCATTTTTTGAAAATGGCTGTCGACAGCGTGAACACCGGTAGGTTTAATTTAGATGATGTGAAAGTTGTAACGCTTCGACTATGAGGACTTACGATACCAGTTAAATTTATCCTGAGTCTGCCAATAATGTTTCACATTTCGTGACACCTAGTTTAGTTTATTTATGAAAAGAAGTATGCGTACGGTAGTTTAACCCCGGGAATGGGAAGTTTCTTTTCTCGTTTTTGAAAGTACACGATACCGTGAATTTTCCGGTTCTGGCTTGTGTTATCAGTCCCAATACACGGGAAATTCTTAGGACAGGACCGGAAATCGAAGGTTGTGTTCTCAACCCTTGATTCCCTATTTTAGTCTATGAATTTCCGGGCGCCGATTTACTGTTCTAGTCTATGAATTTCCGGGTACTGATTTTCAGATCTGGTAACCGGGAAATTCCCGTTCGTGAGATTAAACTTTTGCTCCAACGACAATGCTGGCTTCGGAAGAAATTGACATTCACCCTGAACTCATAAACTATAATACGAAATCCCTGATATCATGGTCTATGGAATTCCCGGGCATCGTGATTGACTTTCGGAACTTGGAGCCATAGAGTCGATAAATTTCCGTTCCTGATATTAATTCTTAATGCGTACAAACAAAAGTACAATCTGTACAGTGTACAATATTATAGCGAGAAAGTTGAAGAGTATGTATTTAGTATTGGTATTTTCTCCCCGGGAGGGATCTGAAAGACGCATTGTTAGCGAAAAGAGATCAAATGGAAAAGAAGAATGCCAAAGGTATGCAGAGTGGGTAGGGTGAGTTACCCGGAAGAACTAAAAGTAGATCTGCAACTTGTAAACTGAATAAATTACATGCAAAGTCACTGTGAAGGGGTGCTGGTCATAACGTCACACGACCAAAACGTCACATTTCGAAATGGTCAAAACGTCACATTTTTTGGTCAAAACGTCACATACTTTTGGTCAAAACGTCACATATTTTTGGTCAAAACGTCACACACTTTTTGGTCAAAACGTCACATACTTTTGGTCAAAACGTCACACACTTAGACAGCAAGATAACTATTCCTTGTTCTGTGCCCAATCAACAAATCGAATGAATGAAAGGCGCTCACGGACAATGAGCAATAGATGAGTTCGGCTTCGAATGAATAAATAGTTTCAGTTTCAGTTCAACCGCTTTCGACCCTACTGAGCTTGTCCCTTTTTCTTCTTTTTCCTTGATGGTGCTCCCGATTGTGAATTTGATTTTGTTTCCTTTGCCGAAAGATTTCTCTGAATTCGAGACCATTTGCGATCCGAATAACTTTATTTGCTTATGGATCCACGAGAGCTGGAAGCGAAGACCAACAGAAGAATGAAATGAAAAACTAGCTCAACAGCCCCACCCCCTTTTTCTGTGTTATGTAGTTGGGGGAGGGCAGGCACCACGAGCAAGTCGGAAGCAACCGTGGGAGTCCTGATATGGTTACAATATGCTGCGCATAGAACATGTGGCTGAGTAATGTGGTTTTGGCCAGGACTAGTTCTCGTGTTTATTCCAGCACACGACTTATTTCAGAAACTGGAGTTTGATAAGTGTTGTTTGTCTTGTAATTCAGTTTATTTAGGTAAAATCGTGATTCGACATGCTAGCTATGTATGATTCGTAGCTTCATCCATTAATCTGGGAGAGACATTGTTGACATTAGAGTGTATCCGTCTGACGACAGTTAGGTATTTCAGACTAACGTTGGTGATACGATAAATGAGTTAGAATGTATCGGCGACCTTTATACAATTTATGGTCGGTTAACTGTGATATAGGCGTCAAATGCACCTGCGATTTTTAGTGAAGAAAGGAAACAACCGTTATTCGGCTGATACGATGTATATCTGGGACCTTGACACAATTAGTGGTCCATTACCCGTGGTATAGGCTTTAGATGCGCCTTTGATTTCTCGGGTAATTATTGTATGGGCGCTTGTGTTTATTCCACTAAGCGACTCAGCCTGTATTATGACGGCGTGTAATATGTTTTATTTGTGACATCGTATCGGTATTTGGCATGCGAAATAATCGACTGAACTTTTCTATACATTTATGCTTTCTGAGCGTGTGGAGCTTGGAGCTCGCGATAAAAGAGCCGATTTCAGTATAGTACATTGAAATTCGTATGTGCTTCGCTACAACATTTGTTTAGCCTGAAGAGGTAATAATTTTTGCCGGTAAAAAGGACGGTATCCGGTAAAAAGGACGGTAAGTGTATAAAAACTACGTTTTAATGTACTAAATGTACCTCTGAATGTGTGAAAAGTGGTTATTTAATGAAGTTTACGCAATAATAAATATATAGAAGGAAGATTAAGATTATATACAACACTGGCTTGTGGTAGTGAGACTTTACGGTTTCGAAGCTGGCAGGCAATGCCACATAAATGTGTATTGCACGGGCTTGTGGTAGCGAAACCTGCTGTAGCCAACACTCTGAACATAAATAAATACAATACAATAATGTAAAACGCGAAAGTGAAATAGCGATTAAATCAATCGAAAAATGCGAATGTGCAGTCGCGGTACCTGGTGTATGATACAAATGAATCTCGGTGGTTTTGTATTCACGTGTGTGAAATAATAATCGTGCATTAAGAATCAAATTTGTGGAAACTTCAACAGTGTTATCGGTTGATTAAAGATGGCGTCAGAGCTGTACGCGTTGTATATACATGGAAATCAAAGTTACAATACATAGCGGATTAACTTCCGGACAAATACCAAGAGGCTTCAGGTCAAATATATCAATACCGAAGCAAATACAAATTTTAATGTACCATACTAAAATGAGCTAATTCAGTTCTGCGTACTTCACAACATCCAAATGGTCCCGACCAACACATTTCTAATTTCAAGCTCCCCCCCCCCCCCCCCGCCTTTAGTAAGTTGGCCACTAAAAATAATAAATATAAAATGTGTGACGTTTTGACCAAAAGTATGTGACGTTTTGACCAAAAAGTGTGTGACGTTTTGACCAAAAGCATGTGACGTTTTGACCAAAAGTATATGACGTTTTGACCAAAATATGTGACGTTTTGACCATTTTGAAATGTGACGTTTTGGTCGTGTGACGTTTTGACCTGTTCCCCTGTGAAGTGTCAACTGTTTATGCACGCATGCATGCAGAACAAAAAGGGCGATACAAGAGGTCAAACCTGTGTTCGTCGCAAGAGCCGTCTGCAACGCTCCGGGATTGACATAATGTAATGTTACAGGTAAATGTTACGTCGCATGTAAGTGTGACTAGTAGAAAAGCTACATATCAGTATGACCAGCGTAAAAAATATGCACATCGCTTGGGACCCAGGGTCTGAAACATCAGACCGATTTCTCGATTAAAGGGACCATGCAGCCAAGCCTTTTGCCATCAACGTAATTTTAAGAGTTTTAGAAGAATACGATGTTTTCCCATTCATCACTGTGACAGACAAATGTGTCAAAAACGTTTAGTACAGTGCGGTCGTCGTGGGAAGGTCAAAATCCACGCGTAGGCAATATTTCCGCGCATGCGTTAACAGTGAATCTCCGACATAAAACAATGGAATCGCCATCAAATTTTCAATGAATGAAGCACTGGATAGGAACCGGTGCTTCTTTTATTGAATATATGCTGAAAACGACTGATTATTGATTGAGAAAAGCGCCCATGGATAATACTGCCCACGCGCGAATTTCGATCATTACACGGTGGCTGTTCTGTAGTAACAATGTACTCATGAAGGTTTCTGAAGATCGGACTATTAATTTCTTAACTGGATTAAGCACTTTCATTCAACAAAATGTCTGTATTATCGTAACGAGTTTATTGTCCCTTGTCTGCAGTGTTTTCAGGCGAGTAAATCGGTCACTGGTGAAGGAAATAATCAGCAGGTTCAATTGCACCACACCTGTAAGAAACTGTGAGAGACGAGTTTTGTAGTGGAAGTTATTGAGGTTAGTGTAAACTAGGTGCGACCTGCAGTGAAAAATATGGATTTTACGTGATTTGTGAATGAAGAAAATCTAGGTAAGAACAACTTGTATCCATCAACAAAGTTAGAACACTGTAGCAGGGAGCTGGTGCCAATGGCATAAAACTTTTACAATTGTATTTTCTGAATCCCACCTGCGGCAACCGCGTTGTGTCCTTGGGCAAAACATTTCACCCCCATTGCTCATCTGTGGGCACGATGACGTCGTGTACTAAGGCGTACTGCACGTCGAGGGTGCACTTGTCTTCAACCAATGCTAACCCTGCTTGTGTGGAGTTAGGATGTTGGGGAGCTGACAGTTGCTCGCCGTTGCTCGGTGGTTCTCTCCGGGTCCTCCGGCTTCTTCCACCCGTAAAACTGTCATGGTCATGACTAGCCATTGTGCAGAAATGTGTGACCTTAAACCCCAATAAATAAATAAATATAATTGTATTTTCTAGAATTGCATTTGCTACCTATTAATATAACTGACAAAAATAAATCAGCATTTTATAAGATTTAGCAATTTGCCATTTAGCAAATTGCCAGATCTTTGAAAATGCTAATGATCATTTTAACCCATTTAAAGTCGTAACAAGAAAATACAATTCTAGAAAATATAACTGTACAAGTTTTATAGTATTAGCCCCTGGTTCCATGAATATCTGTCGACAGTGCATTCCGAAACTATGTACATGTAGTTCTGGATAAAAAATGCCTTACGGGTTTTGTGTTCGGCAGACCGCCATTGATAGGTCCTAGTGCGATGAGGAGGATGGCGGGGGATCATACATGACAAGTATTGGAGAGTGAGGTGGTGTTACGTTTTGAAACAATGTTTGAACTTGTGTTTTTAATTTTTCTGGATATGAGTGGTTCCCAATCCATCTAGGCGTATGTTTTTTTATCTACTGACACTCAGAGTCTCACAGGTTACAAGTCTCGCTGTTTCCAACTGAATTTTCTCCAGGTCATTGCTCTCAGCTATTGTCCATTTTTGCCATAGCGTATCCGCATATTCCAGATTAGGGGGTGTATATGCTGTGCAGAATTTTTCCAGGGCTGCTTTACTGTCTAGGATAAATTTGTATTTTTTAGGTACACCAAATTCTTTCTAGGCCTTAGAAATAATCTCGGTAAAGTGATTTTCCCAGGAGCTGATGTTATTCATAATGAATTCGTACTTATGTTGCTGTCCTTCATTGATATGCGTATTTGATATTATGAGTTTTGTTCATTTTACGAGTCATTACAGCAGAGTCAGTGTTTATTGGATTGAAATCAACCAGTTTTTGATTGGCCCATTGTTCTATTTCTGCAATATCGGCTCGGAGAAAGCGATCGGCCTGGCTCGAGGTTTCTATGATGAGATTGAGTGAGGTGTCCGTAGCGAAAAAACGAATGTTTTGAGAAATGCTTTCAAACGACTCAAAGAGGTGCGATAAGAAATCAGAAAAGGATTCTTGGGTAACTCCTGTCGTCTCCTCTTTCGACGATTACGTTGCAGACTGAATAACAACACACTGACGTTTTCGTGTCAAATATAATTCAAAAGATTTGAAAGGTTTCCCCTTTAAACCTACTATTTCTAGTTTGTACAGTAGGCCCAGGTGCCACACCTTATCGAATGGTTTGCTTACATCACACAGCAGAAATCGTATTCATCTGCCTTCGTTTTGAGAATAGCTTAATAGTAATGTAATTTTCAGCTAACTGGGGGTGAAAATGGACCCTTTGGGGCGAATCCAACTCGGAAGTGAGATTAACTGATAGTTACCGATATCATTTGGATTGTCATCTTTCAAAATATCCGAAACATCTGCCCTTTTCCATTAGTCTGCGAAGTCGCATTCATTGCAAAAAAAGAGAAAAAATATTAATAAATAAAAGGTGTTCCAGTGGTCTTGCCGAAATCCGTGAACATTCTTTTAATACTCTTGGGCTGATATTATCGGATCTACATACATTTGAGACTTTAAGAGATTTCAGGATTGCAGCACACGATTGTCACTTACGCTTATACTTCCGAATGTTTCGGCAATCACAAATATTGTTTTAGGGGTGAAATCGAGGAATTTGTATCATCCACGGACGATATGGGGCAAAATTACTCATTAACGGCTTCGCGTCTATCGGTGTAGGATAATAATTCACCCTTTCTGAAATGAATGACAGGGATAGGCTATCGGATTCAGACGCGCAGCCGTGATTCTATAATATGGGGTGTCCTAGCCATTTTGGGGGAGGGGGAGGTCAAACATGATATTTGAAAGGCCATTGTGGAGGTGGAGGCCTCCCCTATTCTTAACTAAGCCCTCCGGTTTGCCCCATCCTCCCACTTCCTTTTAAGGGATGTAGGAGGAGGAGGTAACAGTCGGAGCGTCCTAATTAGGTAAAGGCCTCTCACACCGAGAAGATTTTGCCAAATTTAGTGCACCAAAAGCGAATTTGCGGCAATTATATAGTGTGTGACCCAAAATGGGAGACCATTTAGGGGTCTAGGCCTTTATGTTATGTGAAAGTTGCATTGGGCCAATGTTTTGGGAGGCAGACAAATTTAAGCGGGGGGGGGGCAATTCAGCGCCCCTCCCATAACTACGTCACTAATCGTATTCATAACTAATGAGAAACGTTTTGAGAGTCTTCCGACAGTGTATCTCTGCATATTATTGAAATATGTTTCTTCTGATTTTGTAATTGTCGATGTTGTGCAGTTTCTTATTTTTTGGTATTTCTCACAGTGTGGCGAAGCAGGGTTAAGTACCCCGTAAAAATGATCGTCTAGTGGATTCAGGTTAGGACTTCAATCATGGCATATGGCCACAGGACAATTTAAAGAGTTCATTCAAGAAGGCAACCAGCTTCTGTGGAGTCTGCAAAAGTTCTTGAAGTACTGCAGCTGCAGCTAATGGGTGAATTCAAAACACATAAAATGTACTTACAGTTTTCTATTTTATTCTTTTATTCAAGCCCTATTTTAAAATGCCTACAAATTAAACTTATTTCTCTCTCTGGTAATAATATCAAAGTAGAAGATACGAAATGAAACTAAGTCGAAAATATCGCATCGCTCTCATCGCGTCCTTCATCTATAATTGGTGTCTGGCCTGGCAGCGTTCGGCAGCGTTCTTCCACGAAAATAGGAGAGTGACTTCTGTACGTGTTGGAAGCCCAGAGAGAAGTGAAGTTCTCGGGTCTTTCCGCCAGTTTATATACTGTTAGGAGCGTGACTTTCCGCTCGTATCTAGTCACGTCCACCACAGCATAATGTGAAGGTTGACTCCACAAAACGCCACCTATACCCCAAGATGGCGGAGAGGTGTTTCATAACCCCTCATCTCCATTCTGGGATAGCGGGGGCATCCTGTGCTATCAGTATGAATTCTCTCACTAAAATGACACTGGCATGCTGTTGGTTTGCATTTATTAAGTTTGTCCGATTTTATCCTCAAGGTTAGGGAGTTACTATATGACGTCAATAATTTATTATCGTACGTGCTATCTGCGCAGTTTCTCAGAGCTAAAAGCTATTATGAGTGTGTTGAGGTTAGGCCAGGTCAGGATATAATACTAAATTCTGTCAAAAGCATTTTGATAAGGTTACTGCAGGTCAGAGTGCAGCTGGTGTTTATACGCAGTTCAGTGCAGGAGTGTGAGAACCAAATATGTAGTTCGCATGCACTGTTTCTAAACTATTACGTAATTTTAATTAGAATAGGAATATCAGTAAAATACCACGATTGCATAGCCGTGCCTTTAAGAGAATTTCCATATTTAATAATATCGAATACTGTAAAATAGTTTAATAGCATACCTTCCCCTTTAAGAACTTTGGGAACAGCTTTCATATTTATTAACGTTTACTCTCCAGAGAATTATTACCAAGTGGGACTTGGCCACTCTTATTAACACTTAGGGAACCAAGACCCCCAAGTCAAATTATATTAATCCCACATGTTCCAAGGAGGGCATTTCGTTACAACAGATCTGTGATGCATTTTTTTCTTCTTAGCAACGTGATTAATTCATTTTCCCTGGCGAATTAAGGTTCTAATTACATTGTGTATCCATTTTGTCTTAATGTTATTAGTTTATTTGGTATAACCTCGTGGATAACATTTTCTAGAGCTTTCTGAAAAGCATCAGTTATTTTTGCACAAGTACCAGCGATAAAATGCCACCCCAGTGAGTATCCATATGACTTTGTTTATTAGAGATATGCTCGCTTTATCAAAAAGCAAAACTCCACGTTCAAATGACTTTTTGTCGTTTAACACGGGGCCTTAATTCAACAAAACAGATTAACTGAATGTGAAGTGAATTCATTATAAAAAAGGGTCACAGGCAGCTGACGGATCTTTCAACTGACTATGAGTATGACATCACATGAGAACTCCCGATGAGATTCTTCAAATGTGGGGTGCAAGGTGCGAGCACTACTACAAGGAGATGTTCAAAATCAAAATCCTCTTGAAACTCAAGTGTTGGTGATTTGCTCTTAAGTAATATCAGGTACTACAGTTCGATGAATGGGTATACAGCGTGAAATCACATCTGTTTCAAACTGCTTTCATGCACTAATGATCCTTATAATACTCGAAGTAACAGCACAAACGCTGAATATACCCCCCACAATCAAATAAGGTCAGATTGAACTATATGGTTTGATGTGCAGTTGTGCATCGGAGAATGATGGAAAATCTCCCAAAATTTGTCAAATGAAATGTTTGCACTGCAGTTGTTTTCTGTCTCCAGAACAGCACCTATCCACACTTCATCCACTTATCAAGTAATATTTAGTAAAATAATCCACTTTTTTAACTATCATGTTTATTGGAGTGATTTGTAACACAATAAGGAATTGCCATGAAATATGGAGTCAGTACATTCCCCCATAGACGCTCGCTGTCCAGCCCCCCCCCCCCCCCCCCGCCACCTCCCCCCCCCCCAAAAAAAAAAAATGTTGGAAACATTTTCGGCTCATCGAGAAACGTTTCGGGCCTTTACTGGGTAAAATATCTCAAAATGGCTGGGAAACGGTTGGTATTTTGGCTAAAAATGTATGTTTTTAGACTCTATTTTCGATACCCTTTTTGGTTTCCAATATGCTAAAAATTTGGTTTTCTAAACACGTTTTCCCTTAAGGAGAGTGAAGGTGGAAATGCTGGGAAATGCTGGTAGACCGGGTGTCACACTGTGGCAGTGGCACACTGTGTACACTTTTGAAATGAAGTTTTAATTTCAATTATAAAGAATAGGAATCAAGCCACTGAAATCAACTTGGCAATAAAGTACAAGCTGTGGATAATTTTAAGCAATAGAGCGCAAAATTATTTTTGATCATCAAAATTTGTTTTTTTTTTTATCTTTGCCTTGTTACAATATTTGGGAAGTGCCTTTACTCTCACATAAACTGTAATAAGGCATATCCTCGGGGACTAAATAATTTTCCTTCAAAGAAAATATGAAGTATATCCACCGAATATGAATCCTTTATACTGCGGTGCCTACACTTCAGACTAAAGCCTAAATATGAGCTTCCAGCAATCTACAAGTTAAGTGACTGTAAACAACAGATCAGGAGTCAACAATGTTAGGATATAAGAGTCAGAAGTAGAAAATGGAAATGTAATGATTTAAATATAAAGAACGAAGGAAAGTTTAAAATATTTAGTGATAAAGTAAAAAAATAAAATAATAAAGTTTGTGTCTTATATGCTACATTATATGATAAGGGAAATTGTCTAACAAATATTTTCGATATATTTTGTCACCATAGATATGTGGGTATATTTCTCCGGATGTGGTGTTTTAGGCGTTTGATTGTTTGAACTGCAGCAAATAAAACATCGCAGCTCAAATAATAAAAAAATGTCTCTTGTGTTTTTGAGAGAAAATCAGAATTAACCCATGAGTGATTACAAGGAGATATAAGTTTTCGTGTCATGATGTGAGTCAAAACAGTAGATGTCCTCTATAGACTAGTTAAATTGGTAAAAGGAAAATTTAGTGAATTCCATTTCGGAAAGGACAATTAATGAATTCTATTGTTAAAAGAAAATTTAGTGAATTCTATTTCTAAGGTCAAAATTTTGTGAATTCTGTTTCTGAGGTTACAAAAGTTTGTGAATTCCATTTCTAAAAGCAAATTTTAGTGAATTCTATTTCAACAAGAAAAAGGAAAATTTAGTGAAATATTTTTTCTAAAAGGAAAATTTAGTGAATTTTATTTCTAAAAGTAAAATTTAGTGAAAATTTAGTGAACTCTATCTTTATTTCTGAGAGCAATATTTAATGAATTTTATTTCTAAAAGCAAAATTGAGTGAAGATTTAGTGAAATCTATCTTTATTTCTGAATGCAAAATTTAGTAAATTCTATTTCTAAAAGCAAACGTTAGTGAATTCTTTTTCTAAAAGCAAAATTTAATGAATTCTATTTCAAGAAAGAAAAGCAAAATTTAATGCATTCTATTTCTAAATGCAGAATATAGTGAATTCTATTTCTAAAAGCGAACTTTCGTAAATTCTATTTCAACAAGGAAAAGGAAAACTTAGAGAATTCTATTTCTAAAAGCAGAATTTTGTGAATTGCCTTTCTTTAGGCTATATTTGGTGATTTCTATTCTACAAAGAAAATTTAGTGAATTCGATTTCTGAAAGCGAAACTGAGTGAGTTCTATTTTTAAAAGCAAAATTTATTGAATTCATTTTCGAAAGTAAATTTTAAGGAATTCATTTTCGAAAGGCAAAATTTAGTGAATTCTATTTCAACAAGGAAAGGATAATTTAAATCAATTCTATTTCTAAAAGCGAAATGTACTGAATTCTATTTCTAAAAGCAAAATTTAAGAAATGAGTTCTATTAATTCTGTCTCCAAATGAAAAGTTTGGTGGAAATCTAGTCGTCAGGAAATGCATCTTTTATTGCGAGGCCGAAGAATCCTGCAGTATAAACTCATAACATTCTACCGTTAAAATGCTGTAAACTCTTGGTGACCCAGAGCTGGAAGTCACTGTGATTTTACGAATATAACTGTAACTACATGAAGAATAGTCATCGGGGGCGGCGGAACCGGGGGAGGGGGCTGAAGTCCCAGCCCCCCCCCCCCCCCCACCCCACTACTTTTTTTGCTGGCCATGTTTTTGTGTATATATGCATATAATTTAACACAACCAATGACTGGTGAAACAAGCGGCGGATCCAGAGCATCCACCATATTTTCGCCAGCTATGTTTCTCTCGTACTGGTTCAGTTTCGATGGATTGCGGATCATTTTTTGCAGTAAGTGGCAGGAAACGCTAAAATGTATAGGCCTACAGTTTGTTAAAAAATCGGTTACTGAAATAGATCGTAATCTTACAGACATACAAGTACCAAACCCACCCCCAGACAAGATAATCCACAGACAGTATAACTGCTGTTAACGTCTGATAAAGCATACAGGTGAGGTCTATTTATCAGCTTTGGTCGTTACGTCCAAAGCTGATAAATAGACATCACCTGTATGCTTTACCGACGTTTTTAACGGCTATAAAAGTGTGAAATCTTTCAAATACATCTCCTGAAAAATCTCAAAATATCAGCTCAGATGCATGGAAATGGGGGTTTTGGGACCCTGGAATTTAAAATTTTCGTACCACGGGCCGAACCATGGTCGGCTCGTCAAACCGACCACCATCCATCGCCCGATCCAGCCCCCCCCCCCCCCCCCCCTTCCCCCCCCCCCCCCCGATTCACTTTGTTCCGCCGCCCCTGGTCGTACGAGATTCGAATAGAAGAATGTCCCTGTCAAATGGAACTTGACTTTTTCGGAGAAAGACAATTCCACTCTTTAATTCCTGACCTTGCGTGATGGTATCGTTCATGCACGATACGGACGCCATGGACTAATCACTTTCCGCGGATAAGCAATATTTCTTTTGGACGCAATAATATTACAGCCGGTGCTTCATCAATTAAAATTTTGCTGATGATGATTTTTATTACCTGGTAAACGAATGCATTGACATCACTGCCCACGCATTGAATAATGACCAGACCAAGACGGCTGTAGTGTACGTAGGTGATTGGTCAAGGATGTGTCCATTCTCAAGGTAGACTAATTAATATCTCTAACACCAGGAGCGCGGTGACTCAGTGGTTTCGGCAATAAACTTCAGGCTGAAAGTTCCACGATTCGATCCCCACCAGGGGTAACTGCGTTGTGTCCTTGGGCAGGCACGTAATCGCGATTGCCTACTTGGGAGAAGGTGGCGCTGTGTACTGATGAGTACTGGAAGTCAATGGTGCATTTGTCTTCAACCACTGCCAACCCTCCTTGTACAGAATTAGTGGTTGGGGAGTCTGGCAATTGCTGGCCGCTGCTCGGTGGTTTTCTGCGGGTGCTCCTGCTTCTTCCACCAACTACAACTATCCGACGACTTTACCCCGGTTGACAAAAGTGTCGTTAAACCTCCAAAAGATATCTTTAACCTGGAGACATATCGGTGAAGGTAATATATACTATTCAAAAAAGTAAGAGATAACCAAACTGATGTTGATATTTTCCGAAAATGGTATTGGATACGCGTGATTGAACACATCAATATGTTACAAAGTTTAGTGGGGATCATGAATGTCACCTGCCCACGAAAACGTCGTGCAGGTTTATCGCACGAGCGCCGCGTAAATGTCTGTAGGGTACGTTTTTAAATATTCTTTTGTACCGGTCGGGTTTTTTTTCTGAGGTCTCGTCGTTCTTTTCTTGGTATAAACTCGTTCATCAATAGTTTCTTGTCGAAACGTAACTTTTGAGGTATGCGAAGACTGACACGTGACGAACGTTTACGTACTGTTGGCATGTTGGAAGCTGGCAACAGACAAACTGCAGTGGCTCAAATTCTCAACGTTACTTAATCTGTGATTAACAGGTTGTAGTCGCTCTACCGTCAGACAGGCAATGTTGATGACAGACGTCAGTCAGGTCGTCCAAGGGCGACAACTGCTAACCAGGATCGTTTCATCCGAACTACAGCATTACGTAACCGCCATCACAGTGCCTCAGAAATTAGACAGCAGCTGCACCGAGCGACATATGTGCTAGTCAGTGGTCAAACTATCCGAAATCGCCTACACAGCTGGAATTTGTACGCTCGACGACCTCGAATAATTCCACGTTTGACTGAACGTCACATCGCAGCAAGGCGTAATTGGTGTGGAGCATAACAGCGCTGGGAAAATCGTCGGTGGAGCAATGTCATGTTTTCCGATGAATCGAGGTTCACTCTCGACTTCCACGACAGGCGAAACAGAGTGTGGCGGCGGCGGAACGAACGATCCATGACGCAACCGTTAGGCAGCACGATCGTTTTGGTGGTGGATCGGTTATGGGGTGGGGAGGCATAACCATGTCAAGCAGAACAGCATTACATGTCATCCAAGGGCGTACCAAAGGGCACTACTACCGTGACAACGTGTTAGCAGCTCATATGGTACCATTTGCGCGACGTCACGGCCGTCGATTCATTTTCCAAGATGACAATGCAAGAGCACACAGGGCCCGTGTCGCTACAGAGTTCCTCCAGGAGCAAAACATCACTACACTGCCTTGGCGAGCACTAAGTCCAGACCTTTCACCAATCGAGCACGTCTGGGATGTGCTTGGCAGGCGCCTGCGAGAACGCCAACAACCCCCTACCAATGTCCGGGAACTCGAAGCTGCACTGCAGGAAGAATGGAATAACATCAATCAAGCTGATATTGGACGTTTGGTGAGGAGTATGCCACGTCGAGTCCGTGCTTGTCTCGCGAACCGAGGAGGATTAACAGATCTGCTCTTGGTGACTGTGGATGCGCTTCTGGCGTAAAGTAGCCAAACCAAGTACCAGAAAGTGTGCAAATTACAGTTGCACGTGGACTAACAACCTTTTTTAAAAGTCGAAACATGGAATCGCTGAATGGACCAGCAAATAAAATTCTAACTGCTACCATTACCAAAATTACATAGAAAATATTTCCCAAAGAAAATTATATTTTGAGAGAATTTTATGGCTAATATATGTGTAAACAAATTATTATTAACATTTTGCCATGTGATCATAACATAACGTGTGTTTTAGATGACTGATATTTCTAAAGTACATAGAGCATTGGAGCGAAGGTGTTTATAGTCGTGTAAAATGCAAACACATCCGCAACTAATATCGTCATAGATATTGACTTTTGGGAAAGTTATCTCCCCTTGGTTAATACTGGAGTCCAGCTGGAATCCAATTAACATTGAACCTCTGAAAGGTGTGAATGAAATCTTGATCGTCAGGGAATAGTTGTCGGAAGCGGTGAGAGAAATCGGCTGAGAATGAAGGTGTCAGAGAGTTTATTCTGCAGTCAGTTAACAGAAAGGATAATTTGATTAAAATACTAGAGGATTGTATTGATTTTGAGGGTGTTTATATTTTGCACTGTACACCCAACTACAACGGGAAGGAGGGAGGATGGGCTTGGGGGCGGGGGGGGGAGCTTAAGAAAGGGAGCAGCTTTATCAAGGGGAGAGTTTTCGAGGATTGTAACAGAAATTGGCGAGAGGGAGTTAGGTATAAAAGAATAATGCGCGCCAGCTTTTTGAGTAGTACTTAGCCCTTTACCAAACGCCAGCACTATACACGAAAATCGGCATTCAATGTTTTTATATTTTCATTTTTCTTCCAGAACATAGGTTATGACCCCTTATTGGAACGAGAGCGTCGCGCTCGTTCCAATGAGAGGTCATAACCTATGTTTTGGAACCAATAAATGAAAATTTTTAGTTATACGAGGATTTTTTTTCCAAGTGTCGTCTGCAACTCTCGTTAGGTAAAGGATTAGTCGGACATGTGACATGTACTGCGTAACTTATAGTTTTTTATTCCTTTGTCTCAGTGAACCGATCGTTGCGTTCTGCAAACGCCAAGAAAAAAATAGTAACCTTCTTTTCTCGAATTAGTATAAGTCACTAAACAGAAATGAAACTTTATTGTGGCCTTCCACTTTTGTATCTTACACATCTCAATTTTGGTGGAGACCATTTAAACGGATATCTCTTAACTGGATAACCCTGTTAATTGAATATAACTTCAAAACACAAAACCATTTACCAAACGTTCTGTACAACGTTGACCTGTTAATTGCATACAGGTTATAGAGAAAATCTCCTTTTCATTGAATAAAAAAAACTTTAACTGCGTCGAGAAATTATCCCCAAAATCATCAAATGTTACATATTTATAAATCTTTGTAGCCTCTGTTATCCACTATTGTTTGACAGAGCATCTGGAGCTCTGTGAAGCAAGATATAATAGAATAAATGGTCAGGTTATCTCTTGAAAACGGGGAAATGGCCAAATCTTTCTTAACTGAATACTCACGTCGAACTCATTCAGTAACTGTGACCGTCTGAACGATCAATTCGGACTCCCGCGTTGTGTCCTTGGGCAAGGCACTTAACTCCGATTGTCCACATGGAGGCACGATGCCGCCGTGTACTAAGGCGTACTGCACATCTATGGTACGCATGTCTTCAACCAATCTAACCCTGCCTGTGCTACAGTGCGGAGTTACGATGTTGAGGAGCTGGTAGCTGCTCATCGTTGCTAGGTGGTTCTCTCCGGGTACTCCGGCATCCCCCACCAGTAAAACTGTCACGGTCATGATTAGCCGTTGTGCATAAGTATGTGACCTTAAAACACCAATAAATAAATAAATAAATAAATAATCAACCCTGCAACAACCGCATTATTATTCCGCTCAGTCTCGCGATGAGAGACATGAAACACACACGCCCTCTCTTACTATTCTTCAAAATTTTCTCATTCGATTAACTCTGAGCAAAATGGCGACAATTGAAAATCTGACTGACATCGAGTGCGCAAAAAGAGTAAAATGAAGGAAAACCCGCCTTATCTACAATTCTCAAAACAATTCCCATTGAAATAACACAGCAAAAAAGCGATGATGGGAAAAAATTCATTCTCGCAATATTTGAGGGAAGCGATCTTCGCACTTTACAATTTCCAATGGGAAATTTGTATGGAAAAGAGTCTCAGAGGTCGATGTGAGCTGGAATGGACGATTTCAGAGATTTTTAAATCTCTCCCCAATCTAACTCTGCCTGTGCTGCAGTGCGGAGTTACGATGTTGGGGAGCTGACAGCTGCTCATCGTTGCTTGGTGGTTCTCTCCGGGTACTCCGGCTTCTTCCACCCGTAAAACTGTCACGGTCACGATTAGCCATTGTGCATAAGTATATGACCTTAAACACCAATAAATATAAATATATATATATATATAAATATACGCATTCAATAACTTTTGCATTACCGGATAACAGGAAGTAGTTTTAATAAATGATGGCAATTTGTAAGGATTATATGAATGCAGAGAAAGAAGAGGAGAGATGTACACAAAATTCAAAGCAAACTAAGATCCACATTCTGAAGCGGATATTCGTCGAAGAGGGAGAAGAGACAGTTCAGCTAATCGAACGTCGCGGCTTCCCCAATCACGCGACGTCCAGAAAGCTGAACGTGGAGAAGAGGAAACTTCGGACGCAAGTTAAGAAAAGGATGAGAAACTATCAGAAAACTGTAGCAGATCTGAGAATATTTTGTAATTATTTGTTTTGGTTTAATAAATAAAGAGGTTATTACTTGGTTAGTTTCATATCAGCAGAAATGTCATTCCTCGGTAACATTACACCAGCCCTCGACCGTCGGTCTCCAGCTGATATGAAGCTACCTTGGGCTGATATCTCGGCCGATTTGAAACTAGAAGAGATAGTTCAGATATACGAACGTCGAGGCTTCCTCAGACGTTCGAACCGCTGAACAAGGAGAAGAGGAACCCTCTTCTTTGTAAAAAGAATGAGAAACAATAACACTTAGAAAAACTGTAACAGATCTGAGGGCATTTTGTCATCATTTGGTTTAGTTTAATAAAAAAAGATGTTATTACTTGATTAGTTTCATATCAGCCGAGGTGACTACGCATCAGCCTGAGACCGAATTAACAAGCCCTTCGTGAAATATCACGTTTTCTTACTCTTCTCATAACCTGATACGCTGTCATTCGACCAACAATAATTTTAATATTTAGTAATTTACACGGTCGGGATAAAATGTATCGTGCTCTAAATAAATTGTGAATGATGTATATTAGCCAAATGCTTTCATATAGTGTTCTTAGTTTTCAACCGTGCGGATGATAAGGTGAAGACTGAAGTAAAATTACAATCAAGCAGAGGTTTGGGCGTTGGAAAATTTTGTAAGTACGATTGCAAGTTGTGTAAAATTGCGGATTCGCGCTCCAAAAAAACTGAGCTGGAAATTTTGGTAATTTCTCGAAATTTTAGAGTTTATTTTTTCGAGAAATCGATTAAGTTGAATACGAGCTCACTTGAGACTTTTCGCAAAATGAGCTTGTATACCACGAGACGACACGCAACTTTTTCGAGTCAGAAAAGCGAATCGCCGAGAGAGAGAGACAACGAGGCTCTTTGCCACCTTCACGATCGAATCTCAGAAAAAAAGGCAATATAAAAATCTTAGAAAATCGATCGTCTCTTTCTGGACCAACCCCCTTTTGGAGACGTCACCAGAATTCGGATGGAAATGACGGAGAGAAATGAAATCTCAAGTCGACAGATTTTTACAAAAAATAGACTTTGGATCGAAAAGTCGCGGTGTCGTCTCCGAGCGTATTAGTCCCACTTTGGCAACAGATCTAAAGTGGATTTCTGGAACGTCACACTCGTCAAAATGTAAAACATATATGTTTTGTCGCTTTTTAAGTGTCTCCTCGGCGGATTTCGTCGATTCGGCGGAGGTGTCTCGGATGGGGAGGAATCCTCTCGCGAAAACATGTATTTTTTCATCGGTTTTTTTTTTAAGTGTCTCTTCGATGGATGTGGTCGATTCCGCGGGGTCTCTGGAATGGGGAGAAAATATTTCCAATCGTGGGACAAGCGGAATGGCGAATGCTTGGTACCGTGTTTAAAGAGAAAGAATCCAGATGACATGAGTGAAAGTATTATAATGCCTTAGGTTGTATGATGTATCCTCTCGGGAAGAAGCAGGAAAAAACAACCCAAGTACTTCATGAATACATTTTGAGGAAGCTACACATCAAAAACAAAAAACAATCGTATACAGCTATTTTACTCGTTGACCAGAAGCTCAACACTACTCGCAGAACTCGTTAACTTTGAATATAATATTAGGTTTACAAGTCGATTAAAGAGGGGGAGAGGGGGATGTCTTTACCATGAGAGAAAGAAATTGAAATGAATTTATAATTTCGAATTGTTTTCGTGATAATAATAAAGTAGATATATATAAAAAATTTGAAATAAAAAATCATTTCATTATTACTAGTTAGTGAATCGGTTTATTTATTTATCTATTTTTACGATGTTAAATCCGAATAAAAATTGATACACGGTGAGAATAAATTTTGAGAATAAAATTCAAAGATTCGAATGAGAATTCAAATCTATGTCACAGAAATGAAGACAATTTGAATGAAAATCGTCGTCATAGATGTGTTGTGACGAACAAGATAAATAGAGTCGTATTTCAGAGATTTTTCCTTATTTTTTCCGAATTTAACGAAGAAGAATCCGGCAAATACGAACTAGTGACGGGAACGTAAAAACAGGCCCGTCGGAACCGGGGGGGGGGGGGGGGGGGGGGGGCTGGGGGGGGGGGGGGGCTGCAGCCCCCCCCCCGATAATTTGCTTATATTTCGTCGTTAGTTTATCCATGATGGGAGCAACCGATGTAATCTGAATAAAACGGGACATTACATTATTGAACTCAGATTAGAACAGTGGCGTAGGAACCGGTTTGGGGGGGGGGGGGTAAGGGAGATATTTCCCCCACCCCCACAAATTTGTCAAAAGTAGGCTTTACTGGGCTGGGTTGGTGGTTTCTCCACACGGGATGCCCACTGGTTACCATATTCCGACATTACTGTTAATGATTACTGGATTGAGTGGGTTCCATGTGGGCTTTCTTCCACCAATAAAACTGACAGTCGTGTTTTCGCCTAATTGTGGAAAGCGATGTTAAACCCCAACCAACCACAGGGTAATTCATTGCATGTTCACTATTCCTGTCATTCTGCTCGGAAATCACGCTGAATTGATCAGAGAGCTGACGTATTTCCTTATTGACGATTTATTTGCTCAGAATCACTCAGAATGCATATTTGTACATCTTAAATTAAAAAAATTTCCCGGGGGAGGCCCCCCGGACACCCACCAACGAGACGGGGAGGTACCCCCTCTCGTGCTCACCCCCACTCGCCTTTTCGCGGTTCGGATGACGCTTCGCGTCATAGGAATATACGATATATTTGCTCAGAATCAACCAGAATGCATGTTTTTACATCTTAAATTCGAAAATTTTCCTGGGGGAGGCCTCCCCCGGACCCCCCACCAACGAGTCGGAGGATATCCCCTCTCGTGTTCACCCCCACTCGCCGCTCGGATGACGCGTCGCGTCATGGGAATATAGGTCCTACCCCCCCCCCCCCCCCCCCCCTCCCCCAATAAAATTAGCTTACTACGTCCCTGGATTAGAATTATGAACGTATCACTGAATGTATAACATGCACCTGCATATGTTGATGTGCAAACGTTTTGAGCAATTCCTTTGGCAGCTCAGAAGACCACGACAACCGTTGGCGTAATGATAAAACTAATGAATCCACCATAAGGCCTGACTGTTTTTTAGCATGACGGAATATGGCCACGGCCTGCAGGTGAGCCCGGTGTGAGAACCGTCCCCAAATGTTATGGGGTTCTATTGGGATTTTTGAAACATTTTGTTAAAAAAAACAACTTTTGCCGTTTAAAAAAATCAAGAGGTTTTTGCTTCAAAAGCTACCAGAATGCTTCCTTTGATTGCACTTTTCAAAAAATTTTCTGGGGGAGTAACCCCCCTCCTCCCGTCCCCCCTCAAAAAGCTCGTGCCTTCAGCACTCGCGCCAGATGCCTTCGGCATCTGGATACCCCATACCCATTTAGTATCAGCCAGTTCACCCAAATTAGCAATATCAGCCCCCCCAATATAAATTTCGTTCCGACGGGCCTGTAAAAAGTAATCGCTTGGTATTCGTCGCGCTCGAAGGCAGGTTACATGCACGTCTTCAATCATTCGGGAGAGTGGAACATAACAACCAACAGGACTCTGAACGCGATGAATATACGTTCTGGTCAGATGATTGAGATACTTTTCGGCAAGAGAAATTCGTGAACATACTGGGATCCGAGTATCACCACTATATGTGATATTCGGGAGAGCGAACATGACAACTAACAGGGACTCGGAACGCGGTGGATATACATTCTGGGTAGATGATGGAGATAGTTCAAAAGATTTGTGAATATCCTGAGACCTAGATCTGACTACCACCTCCACAATATTTGGGAGAGTGGAACATGACAATCAACAGGGATACGTGACAATGAACGCGATGGATACGTTTTGGGAGGATGATAGATACTTTTCGGCAAGAGATTCGTTAAC
This sequence comes from Pictodentalium vernedei, assembly GCA_031216915.1. NCBI lineage: Eukaryota > Metazoa > Mollusca > Scaphopoda > Dentaliida > Dentaliidae > Pictodentalium > Pictodentalium vernedei. The sequence goes on from CM062296.1 coordinate 704,702,445, forward strand.
ATACTGAGACAGAGATCCGACTACCACTACCATCACAACATTTATGGCGTACTATTTGGGTCAAAAGTCTATTCTCATCGCAATGAGATTAAAATACACGTCCAACGTGCATTTTTTGGCGATGCACCTGTATTTTATCGTTGCAACGCTATTTCTAAATGTAGGCGCACATGGAAAAAATAGCGATGCATCTGGAAATATCCACGTCCGACGTGCAATTTGTACGTCCGGCGTGCATTTCCACGTCGGACGTGCATTTCTCATCGCGATGAGATTTCGCTAAATAAAAAATAGCGATGCACCTGTCCAACGTGCAATTTAAGGCAAAAATGCACGTCCAACGTACATTCTTGCCAAAATACGCGTCCGACGTGCATTTTTTAGCGATGCACCTGTATTTTAGCGTTGCAAAGGGGGGGGGGGGGGGGGGCACTAAAAATTTGCAAGACGTGACGTCCTATATTTTATTCAGCTCCTTTTTACACGCACCCACCCCTACGTGCAAATTTTCTGCTACCGTTCTCAGACGCCCACCCCCACTCTCCCATTAAAATCCATAATAAACTTATAAACTTAGTAGGCACAGCTGTCTTTAGGGGGGTTTAATAATGTTCTTAAACTGGTACCACCAATTTAAACCTCTCTGAGCTGCTGTGGGCCCCAATCTACAAAATGACAAGCTGTTCATTATCAGGCTTGGCCAGAGCAGGTGTACATGTACGGGAACAAATTTTCATTTGAATTGTTCTGTCAGTATTCTGAGGTGTTTGCTACTTTCCTCTTCTATCCATAAAATTCTATTAATAAATAAATAACTTGGGTTGAATTTAGTGCATCAGAGAGAATTTTCCCAAAATATTGTCTGCTCATTTTCTACATTTTGAACAAGACACCCACCCCCTACTAACGTGTGACATTTTCCCAGATTAAGCCCAATATTCTCACATATAAAGCCTCCTGATGTTGTATTTATGTTAAGAGTGTGATGTACAACATCATCTTTAAGGTTTGAAACACAAATGATGGTATATATTAGCTGATATATTGATATATTTTTAAAAAATTCAAAAAATTGCACATGTTGGAAATGCACATTTTTGGCGCACTCAAGAGACCCACCCACCCCCACGTCACGTCTTGGAAATTTTTGGTGCCCCCCCCCCCCCCCCCCTTCTTCCCCCTTGGTTGCAACGCTATTTTCGAATGTAGGTGAGTAGTATGTCATGTTCCCCTACACCTCTAGGTTGGAGGACCCCGGTGCAGGACCCCGAAAGTGACGTCATGTCACGTGAACTAGTGCCGCCATGTTGTGTTGTTATGGTAACCCGCGTGAGCGGCTATGTTATGACGTCATCTCCACAGTGATACGTGGTGTTAATGCGCATGCGCAGCGCGTGTTGTTAGGGTGATATGTGTTTCCGTCGTCCATTTTGTATATTGGAGGCCGCCATCTTGGTTTCTATGGTAGCACGTGATTTCTATGTTACCCAATTTTTCTGCAATAAGACGGGGGTATGTTCGTAGGGTATGTTCGATTGTAGAAGAATAAATCTAATTACCACAAACACCCCGACAATCCCTCCAAATCACCAAAATCTATCCCAACTTTTACTATTTCGAATTCTTTCAGAATTCTCTGCTTCTATCTGTATATGCAATAGTTTTCCTCTACCTGGCCATGTTACTTTGTTCTGGAGTATACTCCAGTAGCGTGGAAAATCCTGTTAGTTGGAACAGTTTACCTTATTATTGCTATATTTAGCAATTTCTGGTCTATTCTTGTTAGTTCTAACCCTATTCCGTGTACTCTTATTGTTTCATTTATCTAGATTATAACTAACCAATCAGATTGCTTCATCCCCCGTGATATCTATGCAGAGTTATCTCCCCTTATTACAACGAAGTCGTATCCGATTTTCATCACCTCTATATCCAATGGCCATATCCCATGGAATCCCATTTTTGGAAACACCCGTGGCTATGGAATCCCTTTTTTGCCGTGTGAGGCCATGAGGGCTTTGTAAAAGCCCTCAATGGGTCCTCATTTATTATCCCTCATACCTTCTTTGAATTTTGAGGTTATGAGGACCATTAAAAATCCCTCAATGAGGTATAATTTACTACGACTCTTAGCCTCATTTCAGTATTTGAGGATACCTATGGCCTGGTATTGTATTATTCGAGGATACCTATCGAGGATACCTTTAGGAGAATCCCTTTTTTGTCGTATGAGGCCATGAGGGCTATGTAAAAGCCCTCAGTGAGTTCTCATTTATTATCCCTCATAGCCTCATTGAATTTTGAGGTTATGAGAACCATTAAAAATCCCTCAATGAGGTATAATTCACTACGACTCTTAGCCTCGTTTCAGCATTTGAGGATACTATGGCTTGGTACTGTATTATTCGAGGATACCTATCGAGGATACCTTTTGGACAATCCCTTTTTTGTCGTATGAGGCCATAAGGGCTATGTAAAAGCCCTCAATGAGTCCTCATTTATTATCCCTCATAGCCTCATTGAATTTTGAGGTTATGAGGACCATTAAAAATCTCTCAATGAGGTATAATTTACTACGACTCTTATCCTCATTTCAGTATTTGAGGATACCTATGGCCTTGTTTTGTATTATTCGAGGATACCTTTTGGAGAATCCCTTTTTGTCGTATGAGGCCATGAGGGCCCTCAATGGGGTCTAATGTAGTCTTACCAACCGCTTCCATCTTGTCGCCAAAGCTCCAAGGCCACTACAGGTCTATGGCCTATCTGCCCTATCATTAGCTTCTACAACAGTCTTGTTCCATTGCGGCCTTGTACCAGTACTATTGGCTTCTGTTATTCTGTCCCATATCTCATCCATTACTTCCTAGCTATACCTATCTCAGTCTCGGCTATAACATTGATCAAGGTTGAATCAGATTTCCCCTGTATACATATAAGGCATTCCGTAATTGAGATTCCTAGCCGAGTCCGTAAAATATGGATTCCGTGTTTTAACATCGACACTCGAGGGTATTCCCCTTCCCTGATAAAAGAATTCAGTTTAATGGGTTGTAGTTCGTTCAGTTAAAATTCAGATCACCTTTCGTTATATTTTCATTAAGTTTAAAAATTCATTCAATTCAAAGGGTGTTAATACCTTCATTAGAGTTATAATTGAAAAACATTGTTCATTTAAACAGTTCACTTCGATCTTGGTTATGTTGGATCTTCGTTTTGTTCAGTTCAAGGGTGTTTTAATTACATAAAGTTCATTCAAACAGTTCAAAGGGTTTTAATACCTTCATTAGAGCTAGAGTTCATTCAAACAGTTCAAGAGGGTTATATTTAGGGGTTATAGTCCTAAACTTTGTTCACTTTGTTTTGTTCACGTCCATCTTGATTGTATCCTCGAATAATACAGTACCAAGCCATAGGTATCCTTAAATACTGAAATGAGGCTAAGAGTCGTAGTAAATTATACCTCATTGAGGGATTTTTAATGGTCCTCATAACCTCAAAATTCAATGAGGGTATGAGGGATAATAAATGAGGACTCATTGAGGGCTTTTACATAGCCCTCATGGCCTCATACGACAAAAAAGGGATTCCATAGCCACGGGTGTTTCCCAAAAATGGGATTCCATGGGATATGGCCATTGGATATAGAGGTGATGAAAATCGGATACGACTTCGTTGTAATAAGGGGAGATATCTCTTCATAGAGATTACGGGGGATGAAGCAATCTGATTGGTTAGTTATAATCTAGATAAATGTAACAACAAGAGAAAACGGAATAGGGTTAGAACTAACAAGAATAGACCAGAAATTGCTAAATATAGCAATAATAAGGTAAACTGTTCCAACTAATAAGCTTTTCCACGCTACTGGAGTATACTCCAGAGCAAAGTAACATGGCCAGGTAGAGGAAAACTATTGCATATATAGATAGAAGCAGAGAATTCTGAAAGAATTCGAAATAGTAAAAGTTGGGATAGATTTTGGTGATTTGGGGGGATTGTCGGGGTGTTTGTGGTAATTAGATTTACTCTTCTACAAACGAACATACCCTACGAACATACCCGTCTTATTGCAGAAAAATTGGGTAACATAGCAATCACGTGCTACCATAGAAACCAAGATGGCGGCCTCCAATATACAAAATGGACGACGGAAACACGTATCACCCTAACAACACGCGCTGCGCATGCGCACTAACACCCCGTATCACTATGGAGATGACGTCACAATATGGCCGCTCACGCGGGTTACCATGACAACACAACATAGCGGCACTAGGTCACGTGACATGACGTCACTTCCGGGGTCCTGCACCGGGGTCCTCCAACCTAAAGGTGTAGGGGAACATGACATACTACTTAGGTGCACCTACAAAAATATCGATGCACCTGGAAAATAATCCACGTCCAACGTGCATTTCACTCGTCCAACTTGTATTTTGTACGTCCGACGTGTAAATGCACGTCGGACGTGCATTTTTCATCGCGATGAGATTTTCCTAAACAGAAAATAGTAAGGCACCTGTATTTTTTACAGGTGCACCAACATTCAAAAATAGCGTTGAAACTATAATTTCCAAGTGCATCGCTAAAATTACACGTCCGATGTGCATTTTTCATCGCGATGAGATTCAAATGTACGTTGGACGTGTATTTCTATTTTTAGGAACCGGGTGCACCTGCATCTACCAATTCCTATAGGCTAACTCAAATGTACGATGGACGTGCATCTATTTTTAGAAACGCGGTGCACCTGGAAATGCACGTCGGACGTGCATTTTTCATCGCGATGAGATTAAAATGTACGTTGGACGTGTATTTCTATTTTTAGGAACCGGGTGCACCTGCATCTACCAATTCCTATTGGCTAACTCAAAATGTACGATGGACGTGCATCTATTTTTGGAAACGCGGTGCACCTGGATTTACCAGTTTCCATTGGCTGAATAATAAATGTACACTGGACGTGCATTTCTCATCGCGATGAGATTAAATGTACATCGTACGTATGGAAACCCCTTACCAACACGTCAATCGCTATTCGTTAATCACCAATCAGGTTCAGCGACGTGCAACACAACGCAATTTTGCTCATGATCATTTCGGCCTTCGATTGCCGAGCATGTTACCTTCAGTATAAAACATCACAACCACCTGTGAAGTGAAATCAAAATTAATAAGATACAACAAACGATTTCGAAGCTTTAGAATGGCAACTGAAGTGTCCGGTAGGCAGGTGAGATTTAGGGAACGTACGGATTTCAAAAACGGTGAGGAGAGAAAAGTGCCGGTCTGGGGAGGGGGTGCACCTCTGTATTTACTGTTGGAGTTCTGTTGAAATGCTTTCCTATCGACAACTTGTGCTCCCTTGAAAATGAGTAGACGCTCCTTTATAAATACATGTATTGCTTACATCACTTGGATTTATGGTTTCAAGAATAACACTTCAAGTAATAACTTGGATGAATGTCATGTACAACAGTCTCTGAATTATTGAGAATACGATTTTTGACAGTCTTTTTAAAATAAATGTTCCAGAAAGAAGGACTCCCACCAAACGACACGGAAAATATCCTCTCGTAATCCCCCACCCCTACCAGTAGGCTACTGCTAGTCTATTTATGCCGCAGTCCAACACTGAATGCCTCAATGTAATTTCGTTTTGTTTGTTACTCCCAGTGAACGTACTAAACTAATAATTTTTATTGCGGATTTTGAGTTTTAGTTTGGACTAACTGTGTGGGTAATTAGTGCTTCTTTAAAAAAAAGTCTTGATCCGCTGTGATGTGCACTGTACTTACGAGCACCCAAGTTATTTATTTATTTATTGGTGTTTAAGGTCACATACTTATGCACGAATGGCTAATCATTGCCGTGACAGTTTTACGGGTGGAGGAAGCCGGAGTACCCGGAGAGAACCACCGAGCAACGACGAGCAGCTGCCAGCTCCCCAACGTCGTAATTCCGCACTGCAGCACAGGCATGGTTAGATTGGTTGAAGACATGCGCACCATCGACGTGCAGTACGCCTTAGTACACGGCGTCATCGTACCCCCATGTGGACAATTGGGGCTAAGTTCCTTGCCCATAGACACCACGCGGGAGTCTGAATCGATCGCTAAGACGGTCACCCACCCGAGGATTAACTGGGCTCGACGTTGCTTAACTTCTGTGATCTGTCGAGAACCGATTACCGCAACGCCACCGCGCCCCACGAGAAAATGGTTTTCTTATATTGTAAAAATTATATGGCTGAGTATAGAAAGTGGGGGAGGGGAGGTTGCAGCGTAGGGTGGGAACATGGATTTGTGGAAATCATAGTGCTTCTAGACCAAAACGTGAAGATGTACGACCTGAGCTCAGTCTAGCTACAATAACAACAAAAAGGTTCATATAGCGATAGGTTCAATGTGGGCAAAAGTGTGTTTAAAAGCGATTTCGGATTTTTTCAATTTACGTGATTTGTATGTTACGTTGATTTCTAATGCCCATTTGCCCGGTGTTTGCATTCTGTTGGATAATTTACAAGCAGACATGGTTTGGAAAACATTTACACCCCCCCCCCCCCCCCCCCACAACACCCACCCCCACCCACCCCCACACACAATCCCCACCATGAGGCATTGGGGCAGAGGTAAAATTATATTTTATTTTTCTTTTTTCGGAAAATACACATATATTTACATACACGCTTATTAATAGATTAGTTTTTGGTACATATTCGGTATTTTGGAACGGGACATCGTTCAGGCGGTCACGTAACACGGATCCTTAGGAGCGGTTGTATTTCGTTATCATTAATGCCCTTAATTGACATGGTAACTTCACACATTCATATTATTCAACTTAAAAATTTGGAGGGCACATTCTGAGTCCAACCTTGTCTTATACTTAAGTTTAGAATCCTAATATGGGTCGCGGGTCAAACGTAATTTGTTTGGTATCAAACTGTAATATTTGTATTGTTATAAATTTATCCCCTTTAAAAGTAGTTTTGTCATATCATGATTATGTACAATTAACGAAACATTTCAAGCCATTTTAAAAGAATCAACTAAGGGGGCAAACGATTTCATTGTTCACATGTTGCCTAGTTTTGACCCACGCGTGGGCCTCTCAAAGAATTGGCGAATAGCTCACAAACGAATGGCAGTTATCTTCCAGCGATTGACGAATGGCGATTGACAATCACACGAGTCGCCATTTGCCAATAATCAAATGCATACCGCTTTTTGCCATTCGCTCATCGCTAAATGCCATTCGCCATTAGCTAATCGACAAATGCTAATCACCATTGGCCAATCGCAAATAAAAAATTAATCGCTAATCGCCATTTGTGACTCACCATTCGCTGACAACAAAAAGAAAATTTAATCGCTATTCGCCATCAGCCAATCACCAAACCCCTCCCAACCATTACTATATAATATTATTATGTGATTTGGAAGAGTAAAGGGGCAAAATGATTGAAACATTATTGTTTGGTGTAAAAATTGGAAAAAATACTCTTCAAGCATTTCCTTCTCTTTTCTATCTTCCAAACATATCTTATGATTACTAAGTAGGTCCATAATGTGTGAAAAACAAATAATCGAAACTTGGGTTCTGCTACACAAAAAATACATAAACAATTCATCTTCATTGGTAGATATTATTGTGATGTTGAACACCAAATTCGCTTGGAGTTTTCATTTGAAGACACTGTTATGCAACTGACTAAGGAGTGAACCTTTGCAGCCCCCCCCCCCACCAACAACTACCCCCCCCCCCCCCAAAAAAAAACATTTCACACAACTTAAGAGCCCCATAGTGCTCCCCAATATAGGGCTACAGTGGTTGGATTGATCCGATCTTGGAGTACAAGTCTAAACTGTGTAAATGTGCAAAACTTTTATCGGGGGATGCCTTGTCCTAGCTATGAAACGCCCCGATCTTTATCCCTACTCCCACTACCCCGTCCTAACTAGGACCTTCCCGTCATTACACCCTAGTCCTAGTTAGGACTAGAAGAGAACTCCTGAAGCCCCACAACAAGCTTCCAAATATCATGCAGGGTAGATCCCTTAAAATTGCTTAGCGCCCCCCCCCCCCCCTCCCATTATAAAATTCTGGATACGCCCCGTTAAGAAATAGGGTCGGTAAATGGCGATTGGAAATTAAGAAATGACGGCTGGCAACACTGATTAGCGAAAAACGATTGGCGATTAGCAATTAACTACTGGCGATTGGCATTGTTTCAGGGCCACAAAACCAGTTAACTAGCCACTGGCGATTGACGATTGGCGAGATTGACGATTGGCGAATAGCGAATCTGCAGAGCCACAAAAAAGCGGTTAGCGATTAGCGATTGGCGTGTCGATAGAGGCACATTTAACTGGCGATTAGCTAATGGCGATCAGACTTGCAACTAGCGACTGGGGATCGGACTAGATTAGAGAATAGCGATTGGCGTGTCGGTTAGGAGTTTCCATACGGGCGTGTAATTTATCGATGCACCTGGAAATGTACGTTGGACGTGCATTTTTCATCGCGATGAGATTAAATGTACGCCGGGCGTGTAATTTAGCGATGCACCTGAAAATGTACGTTGGACGTGCATTTTTCATTGCGATGAGATTAAATGTACGTCGGACGTGTAATTTTAGCGATGCACCTGGAATTTATCGTTGCAACGCTATTTTTGAATGTAGGTGCACCTGTAAAAAATACAGGTGCATCGCTATTTTCTGTTTAGGAAAATCTCATCGCGATGGGAAATGCACGTCCGACGTGAATTTATACGTCGGGCGTATAAAATACAAGTTGGACGAGTGAAATGCACGCTGGACGTGGATTATTTTCCAGGTGCATCGATATATTTGTAGGTGCACCTTCATTCAAAAATAGCGTTGCAACGCTAAAATACAGGTGCATCAGGTGCATCGATATTTTTGTAGGTGCACCGACATTCGAAAATAGCGTTGCAACGCTAAAATACAGGTGCATCGCTAAAAAATGCACGTCGGACGCGTATTTTGGCAAAAATGTACGTTGGAAGTGCATTTTTGCCTTAAATTGCACGATGGACGTGCATTTTTCATCGCGATGAGATTGAAATAAACGTCGGACGTGTATTTTTTATCGATGCACCTGGATTTTATCGTTGCAACGCTATTTTGGAATGTAGGTGCACCTACAAAAAAATACAGGTTCATCGCTATTTTTTATTTAGCGAAATCTCATCGCGATGAGAAATGCACGTCCGACGTGGAAATGCACGTCGGACGTACAAATTGCATGTTGGACGTGGATATTTCCAGGTGCATCGCTATTTTTTCCAGGTGCACCTACATTTAGAAATAGCGTTGCAGCGATAAAATACAGGTACATCGCCAAAAAATGCACGTTGGACGTGTATTTTAATCTCATCGCGATGAGAAAAGACTTTTGACCCAAATGGTACGCCATATGGTACGTCATAGACATTCGGGACAGTGGAACATGACAACCAACGGACTCTCTGAACGCGTCGGATGGCAAAACGAATTGAAACAAATTCCAAGTCTGTAAAGGGTATTCAAACCAGTATCGATTGAATACCGGTGTTATTGCAAAAATATCGGTTTATCGTCATTAATTATTTATCCGCAAGTCAACTTTCAAGATGTCATGATGTTTTTTAATTGTAGTCCCGAACGAATAATATTATCCCTGTACCTAACGAATTGGCCGCATCATCCAGGGTAATACACAAATTGTGCAGTTGAACAAATATTATTTTTCAAAAAATTTCAACAAAACCATATCATGTGACCCCTCATTGGAACGAGCTCGTTCCAATGAGGGGTCGCTTGATATGGTTTTGTTGAACTTTTTTGAAAAGTTCGATAAACTAATATTTAAAAAAATAAATTTTGTTATCGTCTGCATTGGGTAAAGAGTTATTCGAACTGTATCATCAAGGCATGCTGATTTGTTTCGATTCTGATGGCTTAAGTCGAGATTGTAGTACGTATGTTCGGATATCTGGACAGTCTTTCGATATACCGGTATACCGCGGTATTTTTTTTTTAATACCGATATCGGTATTCAGTTTCGAATACCGTGCAGCCCTACTCGAACATATACGGTGTTGGACCCTAGTTCGCTAGGCGGTGCCTCTCTACCATACACTTCATAAACGGTCTCGAGACACCAAGCGCGCAGCGTCCTAATGACTATTCACAGCTGCTCTCGCGCCTGGCAAAACTAATTATTAATCAAATATATGAAGGAAGAAAACAAATTCTTCGTTTCTGCTGTTGTGAGTAATATAAAGAGTTTACAAATTGATGTTTTATAGAAGATATCTTATTATTTAAGTTAAAAAATTGAGAAAGTCACATCCAAACACACACAGTAATTATACACCTGGAACGTAATTAAGCTCCCCTGTTTTTTTCGCAGTGTGGTGTTAATTAGAAACTGTCATTACTTTCATACTATCTTTCAGATGACCAAAAGTAATTGTTTGCGGAAAGAGTGGTCTATTGACAAATGAAAGACACCACAATGATGAAAATATGCAGTATTTTAATGGCGCTAATTACACATATCTGTCACTAATGTTTCTGATGGAAAAATGTTCTCTCGACATACATGTATGGTACTGGAAAGGTATATGATGAAACAATGCCGGTAATTGCTGACAAAAAATGTAACTTCGGTAATTGCTGACAAAAAATGTAACTTGTGATCTCCTGAACAAAGTAGATGTGTCTGACGTCAGTAGCGAGTGTATCAACCACGTGCCCGGATGACAGCCTGAACCCTCCTCCTAATGCTACCAGTGAGCCTTCTGATACAGTCCAGAGGCAACTGCTGCCACTCCTCTTACAGTGCAGCTTCGAAATCGTCCAAATTCTGTACAGGCAGATCCCTTGCTTGTACACGACGTCCAAGAAAGTCCCAGATGTGTTCTAAGGGATTCAAATCGGGGCTCATTGCAGACCAAGGTAGTGTTGTAATAGCGTTGTTCTGAAGGAATGCTCTCACAGCACCATTCAGATCCAGTCCGTCAACCAATTTAGTCATTCGAACATACTTCTTTAGCGAAATGGCTATCTCGTTCCATCATTAAATAATGTTGAATTAAAATTGAAATGATCGATGTGAAACGCATTGCCTCTGTCTTCCAAAGGAGGTGCCGTCAGTAATGCAGTCGATAAGTAGGGAAAAAATTGCAACTTCTTAATTCCATTTTTTTAATTTATTTGTTTTTGTGTTTTTTCTTCTTCGTTCTTATTTAATGTACTACTCCAAGTTTGCTGAGCATCAAGTATATCCATCTACCTGTTTTACGTTTTAGTTGAAATATTGTGATGAAAAATGTGTATCCCTTTTTTTATTTAATTATATCTTTAATGATTTAAGTACAGAAATTAAGATTTTATTTGTGTTTGATATGTTTTTAGCTTTTGAATACGATAACCATGGAAAATGGATATTATTGGTAAAAGAGGAAATTTTTCAAATTTGCCAAAAAGTTGACGGAGCCAACTGGTATGGGTTCACTATCGAGTATGAGACCCATTACTGTTAATTACAGCTTGACAACGCCTTCTCATGCTCCCAATCAGGTTCCTGTTGGTCCTTTGTGGGATGTTGTTCCATTCTTGGACCAGCATGGCACCAAGTTCCTGGACACTTCTTGGCTGGACTGGACAGGCTGAAATTGCAAGCTGCAAATCTTTCCAGACATGTTCGATTGGATTGAGGTCAGGGGATCTTGCAGGCCATTCTATACGCTCAATCCTCTCCCTCTGTCGGTACTCCCCGACAGCATGGGCAACATGAGGACGGGCATTATCGTCCTTCAGAATGAATATATCAACCACTGCACCCGCATACAATCTGCCGTGGAATCCAAGATCTCATCAATATACAGTTGTGCAGTCAGTGTACCACGTTCAAGGACACAGAGCTCTGTACGTCCATCCCAGCTGATGCCGCCCCAGACCATGATTGACCCTCCACCATAGTGGTCATCCTCAGCAATGTTGGCTGTATGGAATCGCTTTCATGGTCTTCTCCATACCCTAGAACGCCTATCTGTGTAGTCTAGTCAGTACCTTTACTCATCTGTAAAACGAGAACAGGTCACCATCTCTCTGGTCCATCCAACGTGGTCCATGGCCCATTCATGTCGTGCCTGGCGGTGGTTCTGGGACAACGGAATGCGAATACATGGTCTTCTCGATCGGAGGCCACCTTCGTGCAACCTTGCCCGGATAGTCTGCGTCGAAACATTTACCCCAGATGCATTCTGAAGGTCACTGCGAAGCTGGTTTGCTGTGGTAAAGCGGTTCCTACGGGCCTGAATGATCAAACTCCGGTCTTCAGCTGCAGACGTTGCACTGTCTCTGCCACCACCATACTGTCTTACTGGTGTGCCATACTCCTGAAATCTTGCTCTGGTGATCACCGAATGGTGCACATGAAGGGCTTCACCAGACTGACGATGGGTAGCCCCTTGCTCCACCATCCCTAGATCCCGCCACATTTTTGCTTCAGGCATATGTCCTTTTACATTTGCATTTTCCATATTCAATCATTAAATCACAAGAGTTTGTGTTGAAATGAAGATAGAATACCCTACACATGTCATGGACATGTAGACAGTACACGAAAACGTCATGAAAATCAAGGGGTACATTTTTTCCATGACTGTCACGAAACATCTGCCTGTCAAGAGAGCCGGGGGCGCGGTGGCTCAGTAGGTAGAGGTGCAGGCTGCAAGCCGAGAGGTCCTCGGTTCGAATCCCACCTGCGGCAACCGCGTTATGTCCTTGGGCAAGACACTTCACCCCCATTGCCCATATGGGGGCACGATGACGCCGTGTACTACGGCGTACTGCACGTCGATGGTACGCATGTCTTCAACCAATCTAACCCTATCTGTGCTGCAGTTCGGAGTTACGATGTTGGGGAGCTGGCAGCTGCTCGTCGTTGCTCGGTGGTTCTCTCCGGGTACTCCAGCTTCCTCCACCCGTAAAACTGTCACGGTCATGATTAGCCATTGTGCATAAATATGTGACCTTAAACATCAATAAATAAATAAATAAATATGTCAAGAGAGCTAATGTAAACACTGGGGACCATCTCAATACATTCCTCAATCATATCCGCCAAAAATATCGCAAATATGTCACAAGCAAATTCACAATGATGTGTCAAATATTTGGTGCTCAGCAAACTTTGAGTAGTATAGTTAGATTATCAACCAGTGAGGATGGATTTTTGTTCAAACACAAAAACGGGTGCGAGAATTCTGTACTGGGCACAGCACGGGGCCAGCCGCTAGCAAGCGCGATCTCATCGTCAATATTGCTTGGGAACTTTAAATTTGCTTTCAACAGTGGTAGTGACTAGGAAAACTCAATTAGCATGGATGGTGGCTTGGGTACAGATGCCTTTTTATGTTAACATAACATGAAAGTTTTTTTCCGCGAAACGGTTGACGTTGCTATAGATGTTATGGCCTCATGATGCGCACGCGACGCCATAGATACGTTGACCACTGTTGCTGTCCATTATACAGTCTGACATAACATTGATCGGGTCAGAGTATGGCGGGTTTCTCGTATGGGGTGGCGGTGATCTGGTAGTAGTGGTATATACCCATGTTGGTATACTATTAGCCCTTGGGCCTTCATATTACCCTATGTATGCTATAGCTAGGTCAAGCAGTATTGGTGGGATGGGGGTAATGCATGGTCGCCCAGTGCGGTATTGCGAAATAGTCCTTGGTGGTTTAGATTGGCAGTATAGGATGAATGGTCTGTTGGTCTATTACCCTTTAGTACTATTAGCCTACCGAATCCTTTGTATTTTCTTATGGCTGATATTGGTAGTTCGTAATGCTAGGTCAGGCAGTATTATAATCGTTTGTTTAGAACGGGGGCATAGGATGCACGGTATGTACCCCTGTAGGTCCTCTGTTAGTCCTCGGTATTATTAACCAACCGATTGCTTTGTATTATTCTATGACTGGTAGAGGTAGTACGTTATGGCAAGTCAAGTGGTATGGTGGGGTGGGGGTAATGCCTGGTTGTATGGAACGACAGTATAGTATGGGAGATATGTACCTCTGTGCCCCCCCTCCCCCCCCCCCCCCCCCGAAAGCCATAGTACTACTAATCGACGTAATCTTTATGTCATCCCATGACTAGTATAGGTAGTTTGTAATCCGGGGCCAGACGTATTGTGGGACGGGTGGGTGTAATGCGTGGTCGCTTAGTAAGGTAGTATAGGATGTACGCATTTTACCCCTACAGATCCCATGTTAGCCCTTAGTACTATTAATCCACCTGATGCTTCATGTTATCCTATGACTGGTATAGGCAGAATGTAATGCTAGGCCAAGCGGTATTGTGGGTAGGGGTAATGCCTGGAAGTTTAGAATGGTAGTATACAATTGGCGGTATATACCCCGTAGGCCCCCTGTTAGTGCTTGGTACTATTAACCAACCGATTGCTTTGTTTTATTATATGGCTGGAATAGGTAGTTCTTTATGGTAGGTCAAGTGGTATTGTGGGGTTGGGGTTGGGGGTGGGGGTGCATGTAATGTTTGATAGTTTAGAACGGTAGTATAGCATAGGCTGTATATACCCCAGTAGATTTCTTGTTAGCACTTGGTACTACTAATTCACCAGATGCTTCATATTATGAAGCGGTATTGTGGGTGGGGTTATTGGGGTTAACCTATTGAATGCTTTATATCGTCCTGTTACTGGTAAGGTGGTACGTATTCCCAGTAGTTCCTACCCTATTCCGAGTGCACTTGTTCTTGTCTCATCTATCAAGATCATCCAATCAGGTCACTTTATCATCACGACTGGTATTCGGCACCCCTTTTTCTGAAATAGGACCATGAGAAGATTCCTCAATGAGGGCTTTTCTCGTGGCACTCATGGCCTCATTTCAGAAAAAAAGGGATCCCATGTCCCATGGAATCCCTATTTTGAAAGCGTCTGTGACTATGGAATCCCTTTTTCCTGAAATGAGGCCATGAAGGTCAGGAGAAAATCCTTCATTGAGGGCTTTTTTCATGGCCCTCATGGCCTCATATCGGTTGAGGCCATGAAAAAATCCCTCAATGAGGGATTTTCTCATGGCCCTCATGGTCTTAGGGTCACATTTCAGAAAAAAGGGATTCCATAGCCACAGACGCTTTCCCAAAACTGTTCCATGGGACATGAAATCCTGTTTGCTGAAATGAGGCCATGAGGGCCCTGAGAAAATCCCTCATTGAGGGATTTTCTCATGGCCCTCATGGCCTCATTTCAGAAAAAGGGGTGCCGAAGACCAGTCGTGATGATAAAGTGACCTGATTGGGTGATCTCGATAGATGAAACAAGAATAATTGTACTCGGAATAGGGTAGGGAATACTGGGGTTACGTACCACCTTACCAGTAACAGGATGATACAAAGCATTCGATAGGTTAATACTATCAACGGTTAAGATGGGACATACAGGGGCATACGCCAACCATACTCTGCAGCCGTTCTGTACTATCAGGCATTAACCCCACCCCACAATACCACTTCATAATATGAAGCATCTGGTGGATTAGTAGTGCCAAGTGCTAACAAGGGGTATATACATCCTATGCTATACTACCATTCTAAACTACCAAGCATTACCCCACCCCGACAATACCGCTTGACCTACCATAACGTACTACCTATACCAGCCATATAATAAAACAAAGCAATCAGTTGGTTAATAGTACCAGACAATAACAGGGGGCCTACAGGGGTATATACCGCCTATTCTATACTACCGTTCTAAACTACCAGGCATTACACCTATCCACAATACCGCTTGGCCTAGCATTACATATTACTTATATCATAGGATAAAATGAAGCATCGGGTGGATTAATAGTACTAAGGGCTAACATGGGACATGTAGATGTACAACGCGTACATCCTATACTACCACACTAGGCGACCATGCATTACACCCACCCACCCCACAATGACGTCTGGTCCCGCATTACATACTACCTATGCTAGTCATAGTATGACATAAAGCATTAAGTCGATTAGTACTACCAATGGCTTTCGGGGGGAGGAGAGCACAGATGTATATATCGCCCATACTATTCTGCCGTTCTATACAACAAGGCATTACCCCCACCCCCACCCCACAGTACCACTTGACCTGCCATAAAGTACTACCTCTACCAGTCATAGAATAATCCAAAGCAATCGGTTGGTTAATAATGAGGACTAACAGGGGACCTACAGGGGTATATACCGTGCATCCTATGCCCCCGTTCAAAACAAACGATTATAATACTGCCTGACCTAGCATTACGATCTACCAATATCAGCAATAAGATAATACAAAGGTTCGGTAGGCTAATTGTACTAAGGGGTAATAGACTAACAGACCATTCTTCCTATGCCGACAACCTAAACCACCAAGGACTATCCCGCAATACCGCACTGGGAGACCGTGCATTACCCCCATCCTCACAGCACTGCTTGACCTAGCTATAGCAGATATAGGGCATTATTATGCCTCGCGCCTGTGATTCTGCCGTGATTGGTTAATTTGACCCCTTCTAAAAGTCATATTACTGGAGTTTTGGGACAAAGCACGAGTGCTATCGGAACGTTCCTCCATGGAGACATGAGAACAAAGAAAATGTAAGCTCCACTTCCATTGATCAGCGTCGTTTACGCACGCGCTGGTTGGAATTTCTCAACACTACAACACCAAACGATGGCGCCGTGTCTATTTAACTTTTTTCGTCAACGATAGACACAAACTTAACGACAAATATGTCATCTTTTAACTGCGAACAATTATTTCAAAACAATCAGAAATATTAAAAACTCACGTGGTGTTCAACACTTTAAGTTTAGTGAATCATGAATGTGACTTCAATAAATTATATTTCCACAAGTTTAGTATCAGTGCTCCTCGACCTCACAGAGTCTCCGCCTCAAGTTCAAAATAAATTGTTTCACTCCGCTTGATTTTAACAACTGTCGTCGTCCAAGAAATCTGAATTTATATTCCATTATACGACTTATCACACAAGCATTAATAATGAATTATAACATGAACAGCATGATGCCGTTGTAAAAACTGACATTTGGTGGTGCATAAACTCCGAAAGCGACGGCACTTGTAACAAGTCATTTTGGAACTTGGTGATGTAGAAACTCCCAAAGAGACGTCATTCGTTCACAATGACGTCACTAAAAGCGTGTATTTCGGTTCGACTACATTATTACAAGAATGATGTCATGTTGCAGTTAACACTTAACAATGAAAGCTATTTTTTGTTCGGCATAATAAAATAATTAGAACGTTTCTTTTCATGTTCTATCGGTTGATAGTATCTGAGTTTGAGTGATTTCTGTTAAAAACCTTCAGCAGCTTTGCTGATTCAGGTTTTATTTCAGACATCACGCAAACTCAGGTACTATAGACCGATAGAACATGAATAGAAACGTTCTAATATTATAATATGAAGGCCCAAGGACTAATAGTAGGCTATACCAACATGTATATATACCACTACTACCAGATCACCGCCACCCCATACGAGAAACCCGCCATACCCCGACCCGAACAATGTTATGTCAGATTGTATAGTGGACAACAACAGTGGTCAACGTCTCTATGACGTCACGATGTCAATTGCAACGTCAACTGTTTCACGGAAAAAACTTTCAAGAAAACCCAACTTTCCCATCATCTTTCCACCACTTACCCATAATATATACCCATAGCCCTGTGTTTACATACATCACTATACATACCATAGCATACTATATACGCAGTACGTACACCATTTACCGGATCTAGATGTATGATGCCGACATTTGCACCGGCAAAAGTTGCACCGGCAAAAATCCGGTTCCTATAGGAATTTAACACTAGCTACACCGGCAAAAATCCGGGTAATGAGGCACGATCGGGTACATGATATACTACTAACTGCATCTCAGACTCCAGTTTCGCTTGTCTTTCTTGGTTCGGTCTTGATTTCGTAAATGTTTTTCAAGAGATCTTGGCGCACTGGTTTGAATGTGTCGCGATCAGATCACGATCGGCCTGCAAAAAAGCAAGCTTTGTACTCATTGTACTGTCTTCGTGTCAGCCTCTGAAGAACAAACAATCGAAATATTGCGGCCCAGACTGCCTTACGTGACTGATACTCGTGTCTTTATTGTTTGTTGTGCACAATGTGTGTATAGAAATTATTGTATTTTCTACAGGTTTAAAATGTCGAAGTGCAGCTATCTAAGAGCCAAAACAAATAAGGTAACAGAATACAAAACCATACCAGAACAACTGAAATTGCAAGCAGAAAAACAACCGGATAAAGAATGTTTCATATTTTACTCAATCGATGGCCAGAGAGACAGTATTACATTTTCTGAATTGTATGATGTAAGTCAAAAGTTTGCATGTGTTTTAACATCGCTTGGAATAAAGAAGGGAGATCGAATTATGATATATTTAGGAAATACAAAAGAATGGTTGGCCGTTGTATTCGGTATGATGAACATTGGTGCCATACCGGTCAGTATATATATCGGCAAAACAGATTTGTCTGACCTGGAATATGTTATGCAAAGCTGCATTACTACTGGCTTAATTTTTATGGGTGATGACCTGAGTGTGATATCTGCAATAAAACATCTCAAGGCTAAACATCCTGCAAGTTTAAAATATATCATTTCCATAGACATGGATACAAATGAAGATGAAACTTTCGTTAGCTATAAACGCCAAATGGCATCTACAAAATCAGATTTGATCTCTTTGGGGGACAGAGGCAACATATATTTGGATCCTGACGATATTGCTTTAATTATGCGGACTACCGGCACGACGGGACGACAGAAACTAATCGCTCATTCCCATATGAACCTGAACAACTGTTTTTCTATTAAATCGGATGAATACTCCCAACGAATGAATCCATTTTTAAAACAATTTTCAAACTGCGAGTTTTCGTGGATAGCTGGTAACCCAGTACAAGAAATTATTACTGGGGGAACCAGGGTCACAATTTCAAAACAATGTGGGTCAGAACAAGTAAGTTTGTTGCTAAAATATACTGCTCAAGAAAACTGTGGCTGTGCATTTTATACCAATGACATGTTGAACGCTGTTGTTAAGAAAAAATTGTCCATTCCTTCGTGCGTGTACATAGTTATTCTTTCAGGTAATCCCGTCAAGACAAACCTTCATCATATCGTAAATAATATCAATTGCGTAGTTATTTCATATGGGTGCCTAGAAGTTGGAGGAATTTCCACAATCGTGTTGCGAAAGGAAAAGCAGCTGGAAAATTATATTGGAGGTCAACCCCTACCAAACGTGGAAGTAAAAATTGTGGGAGAAAACAATGAAATTACCATGCTTGGAGAGAGGGGTAGAATTTTTGTAAGGAAGCCTCATATGTTTCTTGAGTATGTTGGGGATAATGAGATGACAAAAAATGCAATCACATCCTCACGATGGTATAACACTCATGATGTTGGATATATATCTGAAGATGGACAATTGTATGTTCTCGGGAGAGACAGCGATTGGATCACACGTGGCATGGCTATAGTGCCCATTTCTGATCTAGAGACCCTCTACGAGAGCCTACACATTCCGCAAATCGAAACTTTGTTAGTAGTTGCCGTACCGTGTGAAATCAAGACCGAGGATATTTGTGTTTGTGTTATCCTTGAGCATGAAAATTCTCTATCAGTTGCTGAATTATTAAACATATTTCACGAAAAGGTCCTCGACGATTCGCTAAAACCCAAATATATTGTTATCATGGAGAGTTTCCCTTCTAACAGAAATGGAAAAACTGACAGAAAAATGATAACAAATTTGTTAACCAAACAGCTGTTGAATAACCAGTCCACACAAGCATAGGTCACACCCATTAATCACTTTTGACCATTACCGGGAGAGTACCTTAATTATAAATAACCAGCGAGGCTGTAAAACAGCACCACCAATGTGTTTTAGCGGTTAGTTTTATTTTGCGCGCGTGCTCGCATTATATCTGGGACCATTTTTGACACAGTTGACGGTGTATCATATCAATGAGGGAGATTGAATTCAGATGATGAAAAATGGACCTCTGCAAAAATCTTAAACGAATATTTGTGATTCTCCTTTATTTGGTTTTGCTTTATTTTCATTTCCGTTCATTGTTTTTAAACTATACAAGCAACGCAATCTGTAATACATATATATACTCTCATGCCTTCTGCTAAAGTGTTTTAGCGACAGTGAAACGAAAACAATCCGACTAGAAAGTCCGACCCACTTTTTTTGCAGGTGACATTGAATAAACCAGTTTACACTTTCGACTGCGCAAATCCGGAAATAAAAGTAAATGGGATAAACAAATCCACGTGTACGCGCATAATGTGTTCGAGTGACATTGATCGTTCCTGTAGACAATTAAAATAGGGGGCGCGGTGACGTTGCGGTAACTGGTTCGCGTCAGATCACCGAAGTTAAGCAACGTCGACCCCGGTTAGTCCTCGGATGGGTGACCGTCTGAGCGATCGATTCGGACTCCCGCGTTGTGTCCTTGGGCAAGGAACTTAACCCCGATTGTCCACATAGGGGCACGATGACGCCGTGTACTAAGGCGTACTGCACGTCTATGATGTGCATGTCTTCAACCAATCTAACTCTGCCTGTGCTGCAGTGCGGAGTTGCGATGTTGGGGGGCTGGCGGAGTTACGATGTTGGGGAGCTGGCAGCTGCTCGTCGTTGCTCGGTGGTTCTCTCCGGGTACTCCGGCTTCCTCCACCCGTAAAACTGTCACGGTCATGATTAGCCATTGTGCATAAGTATGTGACCTTAAACACCAATAAATAAATAAATAAATAGACAATTAAAATATATAGCAGTATTGTAGAAATATATCCCCAGCTGGCGTCCCGTTGCATTCCGATGATTCTATACCTTTTCCCACAAATTCATTTATTCAGTCTTTGTTTCTATAGCTACACAGTAAAGGTTAGACAGCTTTACGTGTATATGAGTAGTATGTAATGTGGTTTTGGGGCCTAGGTTGGGGGACCTCGGTGGGGGACCTCGGAAGTGACGTCATGTCACGTGACGTAGTGACGCCATGTTGTGTTGTCATGGTAACCCGCGTGAGCGGCCATCTTGTGACGTCATCTCCATAGTGATACGTGGTGTGAGTGCGCATGCGCAGCGCGTGTTGTTAGGGTGATACGTGTTTCCGTCGTCCATTTTGTATACTGGAGGCCGCCATCTTGGTTTCTATGGTAGCACGTGATTGCTATGTTACCCAATTGTTCTGTAATAGGACGGGGTATGTTTTGAGGGTATGTTCCTTAGAAGAGTAAATCTAATTACCACAAACAACCCGACAATCCATCCAAATCACCAAAATCCACCCGAAATCACCGAAATTGACTTTATTTCCCCAATTGATCGGCTTAGCACGTAGTGCTATAGTACTAAGGGGTACAAGGGGTGCATTCGATTGAAGTGGAGTAATTTTCTGGTTCGGATTTTCCCAGAATCCTCATTTAATTACCCAAATAAACCCATCAAGTTGTATTATTTCGAATTCTTTAAGAATTCTTTTTTTGGATCCCATGACGTTTTATTTCCTTATTAAGAGTAGCACGTAGTGCTATAGGACAAATTTACCCAGAATCCTCTGCTTCTACTTGGAACTATATTTTTATAAATTCTATTTTTAGTAACATCCTTAACTGACCCCCCTAACTAATTGTTAGGGTCTATATTTAGCAATTTCTTTAAATGACCCCCCTAACTACATGATTTTAAATAATAAAATAAATAAGGATCTACCCAACAGATGTGTCGTACGAGGTCTAATTTACTATCCCTCATTTTGATTTTGCTTTGTACTTCGATGGAAAGTTTAAAAAATAACAACACTAAATATAAATTTAAATTTCTTTTATTCAACAACAAAAATACATCTTTTTATGCTATGCAGATTGTCAGATATTCATAAACAGTCTTTCTGCAGATTGGACATCTTCTGAGTGGTTTACAGCAGTCTTTGCACAGGCACAAATGGTTACATGGTCGCGGAGCGACATTGGCTTCAGCTAATAAACACACACTACATTTTGTCCTCCGTGAATCTTCTTCTTCTTGAAATGATGTGTCCATTTCTTCTTCTTCTCTGATGGCCATTTCTTCTTTTTTAACGTCCATGAATTCAGGTGGTAAATTATGAATGTAATAACAGTCTGGAGAATATTTTCTGTGTTCTTCTATAACATCATCTTCTGTTTCCCAGAAACGAACAATAATACCACAATGAAAACATTGAGTTCTGTCTCCTGTCCCCAAATAAAAGAATCCAGCTTTTGTCAGTTCATTCGGGGTTTTCACACTTTCACTTTGTAACATGAGTTGAAATGTCTTGAGATGATTTTCCTCCAATGCATACTTGATGTGTTTTGGTGGCCTTTGTTCTGGTGTCTTTCTTATTTTATCTTCTCCACGTAATAACTGCTCCAGTACCGGTGGCGGAACATCACGAAAATACGTTTCGAATGAAACGCTCATTCTCTCTACAAAGTCTCTTGGATTTCTTGTTTCTTGGTTTCTTGATTGATAATCATTCAGTGCCATCCTGATCAAATATGGAATAGTGAACATTCTTCAATCCTTTTTATCTTCATTCTTCTTTGGTTTTCTTTCTTTTTTTGGTTTGGGTTCTCCTATTTCAAGACTTCTCTTCTTTGCAATATCCACTGCTTTGGTCACTTGTTCCCAATCTCTGGTGGTAAACTGGAACCCAACGTCGTTCTTGAACAGTTGAATCTGTAAATCGTTGTTAAGTTTGAAGACGGTCACATTAGTAGACATCCTTCTACTTTGGCAGTCGAAACACAAATGAGCTGAACACCAAGTGCACCAGTTTTTATAGTTTTACTTCAATGCAGCGACATCTAGTGGCTGGTTTCCTCTATGACGTCATTAACCAACAGATCATTATCCATTAGATCAGTGGTAAACATGTTGGCTATGGTTTCCATCGGTACACCGCGACAGCGATGTTTCAAGTAATACAAACAGTATTGTCCACACACTGGTAATGGTCCTTGAAGGCGTTTCGTATTATACTTCCAATATCTGGAATTCTTCTTCAGGAAATTCTCGAATGGTCTGTGTTGTGGTGGTAATCCATAGGAATCAAAGTATTCTGCGTTGTGGTGACTCACAAAGAGAGCCACCCAATGTTCTCCTTTTCTGTGGTCTGGATCCGTGTTGGCTATCAAAGCCACTGGTCTGTGATCTGGTAATCTTCTTGGTAATTTGTTTCTTGAAAATACACCCAAACATATTCTCTTCAAACAACTATCTGATCGAAGTGCATTCTCTAACTGCAACGTGTTCATGTTGAGTAATCGAAGATTACTTGTCTATTCTTATCCACTTCTATGATGTTCTGGAATTCTGCATACACCAGTACGTTGATTGTGGTTGGTAATGGGTTTTCGAAATGGACTTCTAGTCTCAAGTTTCCTCTCTTCACCAGATCGAAGTGTTGTCCATGTGATAGATCTGGAGTCAGGTCGAATACGAATAGGGTGTATCCATTTATGTACTCTTCTCGGCTGATGTGGTTTCCTTCATTCTCATACATTTGTCCAGTTCCTTGGAACAGAGTTGCATAACATCTCGCCACTTCTTGTTGTTCGAATCTAGGTTGTAATGGTTTGGCTGGAATCTGCTGCCCATCCACGTACAATGCCAAGTAATTGATTTTGTAGTTCTTGAAATTATATGGATTCTTTGAAAAGTTTCCATTGAAAGCATCGTTGTCTACACATCCCACTACGATGCGTTTAGGTAGTTGGCCTAAAAATAAGTTTTCTTGTGTAATGCTCAGATTTCCTTTCGGCACTGAAAACACCTTGGTTTCCACACGATCGATAGGATATTTTGCAGTTGCTTTTGTTAGTGCTTTCTCGTGAGCCATTCTCACGAATGATTGGAGTCTCTCTTTGCGTACAAACATGGATACATCTAGAATTTTGATCTTGTATGTAGCGGTATCGGCCATCAATGCGAAAGCATCTTTGGCTCTATTCATTTTAACATGAACATTAACTCCATTCAGCAAGTAACAAGTTTGGAAAAACATGTCCAAATGTAATCTTCCAGTCATGTCCACGATTTTACTTTTCTCTATAAATTTCTTTCGAAGAAGAAATCCCTTGTTATCATCTGTCAAATCTTCCATGTGTCCGGCCGTATCCTTGTACCATAATGCATTACTCAGTTGTGACTTCTTGGCAGCTGGTCCATAACTCAACAAAGTTTCTATGAAAGCTCTGTAATGATAAGTGTTGTTGGAAGGAGATACCAGTTTTTCATTCAAGCTGATATCGATTTGATTAAATAAGGAATGCACCCATAAATTGACTGGGCCCACTTTGGCATCGGGTGCAATTGATGCCCCATTGGAATCTACAACCGTTGCTTTAACATACAAGTATGTCTGTGCCAAATTCAAATAATCATCTCCTAATCCTGCAATGTGGAATTCTATTGGACCACTGTTTCCTATAGTCGCCAAAGGCCTGTGTTCTACCCATTGCCCATGTTCCACACTAGTCTGTGTTGGTGGTATGGAAAACAAGTCGAGTTCGCTGTTGACACACTCACAAGATTTTTCATTAATGAGAGACATCAATCACCGAGATGGTCTTGGGTCTGAACAGTTCTCCTTCTTTTTGTCGATTTGCTAGTTTTGCGTGGTGCGGGCCTTTTTATACTTTTCCTACCGGGTGGTTTTGAACCACCAACCACTTCATTCCAAGCTCCTGCACCAGCCTCTTTGACTCTTTTGATTGCTGCCTTTTTTACATTTTTCCCTTCAATGACATCTTCGGCAAAGGCTGCTCCTTTTCTCAATAACTGTTTTCCCACGGTCCTGGCTGTAGTTTTCAATAAAGGTAACACCATATTCTTCAGTCCTCCCAATATACTTCCCAAACCATATCCTCTCTGTATTTGAGCTCCAGAAAAAGCCGGTAGACCATTTCCAGCTTGTTTCGTGTAATATTCTTCGTATAATTTGGACTTACAACAGTAAGTCATGTTTATGTGAAATGAAGAGATCTACGATTTCTGAAATGAAGTGTCACTGTCACTTTCCCGAACTCGAATGGTACTATGGCTCCTGTGTCACCCCTTATATACACCTGGACGGTACTGAAATTTTTTCGTTCTACTGGTACATAATACACATTCTCAAATGTTTTAGAGATGATATCCCCATATTTTCCACGTACGGGGACGATACGAAGAAGTGGTATTCTTGTATCTCCTACGACTTGGTCACGAACCAAGTCACAATATACATAGAGTGAATAAAATCCTTGGTTGACATCGGCAACTCTGGAAGAATTGTAAGTTCCTGATTTAAAAACACACTCATTAAATCCCAAAATATTTTGAAGAGTAGGGCTCAATGTGAACACGACTCCATCACGTACCGTGATACGAACTTTACCAGTCACTCTATCCAGTTCAAAAGCTACCTTATCGTGACGAGGCAAGAGTAATTCTTTAACACCGTTGATAGCTCGTATCACATCAATGGGATCCGAATAACGACCTTCCTTGAGAGTAAGTCGGTAATTCTTTTTCAAAGACCAGAACACTGTAACGAAAGCTTCTTCTCCACGAATATTGAACCAAGTATTTGGATACTGAATCTCTGCCAGACCTACTTCCCATTCTCCCGTGAGATTCACTGGTTGTGATAACTGAGTGGTGTACGTAGTCAACGTGTTTTCTGGAAACACGTTCATAGAACTATTACTTGGTAGAGTCAAATAAAACATTACTTTTTCTTAATGGTTGGATTTGGTAACAAATATCCTATGCTACTACTCAAGAGAGCAGTCCACAACTTGCTGTGTTTTCGAGAGTGAGATTAACGACACTGGTAATGATGATGATATACAAAATGATTATTTGTGAAAAATAAGTGATCTCGCTCCTTGGAATTCTTTTACCAAACAGAGGCCAAGAACCGTTCGATCCTTCTTCCATTTTGAAGAAACTTCAAAGGTTCACTTCCTTTTATAGGTGAGCTGACTCTGTTTGATCCACGAATTGAACGAAGTTGGGTATCCCAACCATTTTACGAACAATTCCCTTTTCTTACCTCGACCACGTTTCTTGAGTACGTGTTCGATTTTGTAAATAGTTTTATGTGAAACTCGCTGAAGCTCTTCAGTGTAGAATGACCCTTTCAATATTTCTCCATTATCATCTTGTAACATATATGTGACTGGATGTCCTTTCTTGATGGCTACTACTGTGAATAACTCTTCAGTCCAATTGGGCAAATAACCTTTCTCAAAAGTTTTCTTAACTTTATTGATTCTCACTCTGTCTGCTACTTTGTACTTTGGTGTCTTGTGTTTTATGGGTTGTCCATACAACCTTTGCCAAACCTCTTCTTGATTTTCAAAGTTCACGGCGATGGGGGCCATACCTATACTGCGATGATGAGAATGATTATATGATTTCACCAAGTTTTGAAGTGGAAAAGTTAGTGTATCATTCTTGGTAAAATATTTCCACATTTTGGTTTTCAAAGTTCTATTGAATCTTTCTACTATGGAACATTTTGTTTCCACATTTTGTGTTGTGAAAAAGTCGACTTTGTGATCTTTGAGAAAATTCTGAAATTTTCTGTTTAGAAATTCTTTGCCTTGATCAGTTTGTAATTTTTCTGGTTTACGACCTTGTTTGAAAATTTTACTAAAAGCTTTTACGATGGAATCACCAAGTTTGTTTTGTAATGGTATCACCCAAGCATATTTACTAAACACATGTATACATGTCAACAAAAATTTTATGTTTTTGTTGAATTTACTTATGTTTGAAACATCTACCAAGTCAGCTTGCCATTGTGCATCTATACACTAACTATTACTTTTCTTCTACGAAATGTACGACGAACAGGTTTGTGAAGAGTGTATGTGTCTTGAGTCTCTAACCATTTTACAACTTGTTTCGTTTTTTTCTTGGACGCTCTACGGAGAGCGTCTACACCACCAAAACTACCAGGCACTTCAGAATCATAGTA
The DNA here is from genome assembly GCA_031216915.1 of Pictodentalium vernedei. Classification (NCBI taxonomy): domain Eukaryota; kingdom Metazoa; phylum Mollusca; class Scaphopoda; order Dentaliida; family Dentaliidae; genus Pictodentalium; species Pictodentalium vernedei. The sequence continues at coordinate 704,729,590 of CM062296.1, forward strand.
CAAAGCTTCCATGACTGCCTTGTTCAAGTGTCAACTCTATTTATACCTTTTTTTCGGTCCACTTTGGCGTTTCTGTTTTCTTTGGTTGTTTTGGTTCCGACTTTATCGGTGCCTGTTTCATAAAATCCCAACGTTCTTTATGACCAATTAATTCTTGGGGTATGTTACTATCTTTCAAAGCTTCGGCCAACATTTCCCATCCCTTTGGTTGGAAAGATTTTCGTCTTCTAAGTAAATCGTTTAGAAGATCTATTACATTCGACCCTACCACTGTTTGATCTTTGTAGACTAATTCACCCTTCTCATTCCAAGATATGTTTGGGTCACTTCTAATACGATTCAACAACAACTTGCCCTTTTTCTTCATTGTCATAGGTACAGAATCGAGAATGTCTTCGTCTTTATTATCTTTCTCGAATTCGACTTTAATTGGTCGAGGAGCCATTACCTTTTGTTGAAATGTCAAGTATCTTTGTAAAATTTGATTATATTGAGTCATCTTTTCATCAGCCGAAAGAAAAGGGGCATCGAGAATATCTCTCATTTCTCTATCCAGTGATGAAACAGCCAGTTCATTCGGTTGTCTTGGAGTCTCTTGTAGACGTTCCAATAACCTTGGTTCTACCAAAGCCATCTTCTTTGCATATTCCATCATCCAAATATACTTTAACAGCACCCAATAGTACAAGAGGTAACAATGCCCCCAAGAATCCCCCTTTCTGCAAGATTTGTCTCCTCTTTTTGTCAGAGGTACCTTTATTTGCCACTGCCCTCACTAGTTGTTTCTGACGAACGAGTTTGGTTCTCTGAGCTTTGGTCAGAGGTACTGCTCCCTTCAGTATATTCGAGGCACAGTCACACAAACAAGTTATCAATTCTTTGTCTGCATGTTTTAGTATGGATTTGACGAGTGCGGGTTTCGATTTAATAAGAACCTTGAGAAGAGCGATGTTGCGCTTGAGACGGTCAGACATGCTTCTGACTCGAGTCAGACTTGTTGCTCCCCTTTTATACTTTTCGGAGGTACACATATTGGGTTTCCCCAGGAAAAATTTGACTTCTTAATCTCATGTGTTCAGGAGTATCTTGTTTGAGATCTATTAAAAGGTAACCATATGGTGTCGAAGTGGCATCTTCGAAAACTTCTCTCAGAAACTTGGAATGACTAGGATACATCTGTGCTGCCAAGTGTGAGATCTGAGAACGATCCCTAGGATTTTTAAACAAGATCATGTAATGACTATTGAGAGCTACAGTCCTATGGACTTTATTTTTATCGAATAAATTTTGAACAATGTAGATCACACTAATGTTACGGTGATGACTACCTTTAGTAAATAATCTAGACACTCGAACATCTGCATCGAGCATCAGATCCTCCAATATGACTAAACTATCAGATTTTAATTCTTGAGGGAGCCCCTCTACGAATTCTACTTGGGGTAAAGTATTGTATAATGGTTGCCATTCACTATAACACCAAATGATGTGACTTGGGACAGGTGATATAATATTTTGAATGTTTTGAATAACCCGATTTACAAAGGATGATTTACCACTACCCGTGGGACCACACAATAAACAAGTGAATGGATGCTTCCAACGAGGATCCATCTTTGTTGTTCTATGTGGGTACTACTTCCCTTTTATACCTTTTGGGGAGGTGGCCCCCACTGAACGTGGGGACTACTCCCCCTTTTATACCTTTTGGAGAGTTGGCCAATATGAACCGTCATCCAAAAAATATTTAAAATTGATGGCCCTCTGACTTACTGGCTGGGGACAGTTTAAGTTTGTTTGATATTTGTCAAGAAGATAAACATCAAATAACTTAAGCATCATTACCACCTTTTTTTCTTGTTTCTTCATTTTATACTTTTTTTCTTCTTTTTTCTTCTTTTTTTATAAAAAAAATCATCTATTTACAACATCTATTTACATCTTCAATTAGAATCCAATTGTAACAGGTTTCTTGATGGTCATAAATTCAATAACCAAATCCATAATACAACGTCTCTGTTCATTTGTGAGAGGTTTCTCGAACATATCTTCATATTCTTTCTGTACTGGTGGTGGATTCATTCCAGAAGTATTATGGTGCCACAGTAGATGAACATCATTCTTGTTAACTCTTTCAAGTGCGTCACTAAAACATGTTATAATCTTCTCTTCTTCAGACATCATTAGGCATACATTATGCTGAATCTGACTTGGATGATCGACTGTACATCCATAGCATTTTTCTTTCATTACAGCGTCAATGTTCTCTTCGACATAATGAGCATATGCCAAGCAAAGTTCATGCTGCAAGCGAACTTGCCTGAGTTCACTATCAATTTCATCAACGATCAATGGTCGTGGTTGGGTTATTCTCACTGTGATCTTCTTCTTCTTCTTCAAAGGTGGTTCTTGATTTGGTTTTTTGAAGTCTTCATGGTTAGTAGGTTTAGTGTCTTCAGTTAAAGTTGTTTGTTGGGTTTTGATGGCTGCATCTACTTCTTCTATTTGAGATTTCAAGGCATTCCATTCTTCTAAAGATAGAGCAATACCAGTCTTCGTAGGATAAGGTTTCTGGTCTTTTCCCTCAAAGTATCTTCTGAGATGAATCTTCAGTTCACCCTGGTACTGGCTGACGTTAGCATAAGTCTGCTTGGTGCCAATTCGGAACATCTTTTCTGGTCAATGGTTCGATCGTGAATGATGCCAAGTCCATGCTTTGCCTAATCTTATATATCTGTGACGGACGTGATTGAAAACATCACCCCAGTTGAACAAATTTTGATTGAGTTTTTGATTCTTGGTTGGGGTTTGTGTTTGTTTCCTATAGGATTATAGGTTAAAGTTGGAAAATTTAGAAAATTAGTATAAAAAGTAATGGGATAGAAACACAATGGGAATACAGAAATTTGATTGGTTGATTAACTTCGATCTGATTGGTCAGTTTGGCGATCAAACTGCAATCTTGATCCTCAAACTGTAGGATATGGCCCTCTGCATTTTATACTGGCTTGGGACAGGTCAAGCTACAAACTTCTGTCCAATGGAGATAAGTCAAATAGCTCGAGTGCATTCCCACCCCCTACAGTTCGTATCCTCTTTGAGGGAATTTTTTTTGTTCATCAAAAAAGAAAAAAACGAAAACAACATGTCCAACTTAGCAATTTAGTTTTTCTATCATAAAAATTTCTCATTTCTTTTAAATATTCACAACAGAGAATTTCTTAGTAATGATGATGATGATGATGATTTATTCCTTTGGTTATATAATAGGGGTAGCCTAAAAGACACCAGGAATCAACTTTAAAAAAAATAAAATGAAACTAAAAAGTAAAGAAGTATCATCTGGTTCAAATAGGTGTAACCTAAAAGATACCATGAATCAACATGTTTTTAAAATAAATGGAACTAAAAAGTTTTGAATGAAACTAAAAAGTTTTGAATGAAACTAAAAAGTAAAGAAGTATCATCTGGTTCCAATAGGTGTAACCTAAAAGATACCATGAATCAACATGTTTTTAAAATAAATGGAACTAAAAAGTTTTGAATGAAACTAAATTTTGAATAAAGAAGTATCATCTGGTTCCAATAGGTGTAACCTAAAAGATACCATGAATCAACATTTTTTAAAAATAAATTGAACTAAAAAGTTTTGAATGAAACTAAGTTTTGAATGAAACTAAAGAAGTATCCTCCACTTCCAATAGGGTTAGCCTAAAGTATATCAGAACATGATGATGATGATGATAATGATGAAAAAACTCTCTGTATTAGAATAAATAAAAAATTGAAAAAATCTTTACACTAGAAAAAATGTATTGCCTTGTAAGACTTGCCATTTAGAATTTTTTTTTTGAAGACTGCCATATAGGACTTTATGAGGACTGCCATAAAGGACTTTAGAGAATGCCATATAGGACTTTTTACTTTGAGAAAAAACTGCCATGTAGGACTTTATGAGGACTGCCATAAAGGACTTTAGAGAAAAAAACTGCCATATAGGACTTTATGAGGACTGCCATAAAGGACTTTAGAGAATGCCATATAGGACTTTTTACTTTGAGAAAAAACTTGACATATAGGACTTTATGAGGACTGCCATAAAGGACTTTAGAGAATGCCATATAGGACTTTATGAGGACTGCCATAAAGGACTTTATGAGGACTGCCATAAAGGACTTTAGAGAATGCCATATAGGACTTTATGAGGACTGCCATAAAGGACTTTAGAGAATGCCATAAAGGACTTTAAAAATTTGATGAGCCTAATATGATTGAGTAGACCACCTGAAAACCATTTCGGTTTTTTTTAGGAATTTTTTGTAGGCAAAAGCTAGACTTGGTTCAGGTTGTAGAAAAATATGACACTCACTCAATTGTTTCTTCTTTAAATCTCTTGTGGTATGGTACTAACTCCATCTTCTAAAACTCTTCGTTTTGGGTAAAAATATGATAGTCCATCTCTGCTCTGCTGGTAGGTATACATAGTGTTGTCATTCATCACAAATCCTCGGTTGATGCCAGATCCACTTTGTTGAGTCTTCAAAACTTGCAAATATCTGTCTTTCGTCAAATCATTGTGGCGTTTGCTGATTCCCTTACAACTGAATTTATTGGTCCGAAACAATAATATGTTTTACTACACAGTCCAACAATGCCGGTTCCTTGCCATTCTACCTTAAACAAGCCTGGAGTTCTCCTGTCAAAACGCTTTCTTTCTTGGCAGCATGAGGGTGACAGCCATTCTTTGCCTTCTGATTTGGTTTTCACATAATCATCTCTGTGGAAATCACAACACTCTGATGGAAACCACTTGTGATTCTCTTTGTAAAATTCTACTCTCTTCTCTGGTTTCACTAATTCGTCTATGGATGGTGACGAAGTACATATATATGCAGAATCTGTGTCCATTTCAGCATATTCGAAATCTTGGCGGTTGATAAAAGTATCGATGACATCATAATAGAACTGAAGCATCCGGAGTTTCGCATACTGGTAAACAAAGAATCCGATGTGAAGTGGCAGATCCAACTTGATGGTCTTCTTGTTGAGTTCGACTTCATATAATGTATCATCTAATGGATTCAAGGCTCTGAAGGACATGTCATTTACAGCTTTGGTAACTTCTTCGTCGTCGCAATAGCACACACGTCGATGCTTCTCTTTGTTGGTGACGGTTTTGCCAGATCCAGAATTTCCCAACAGCTTCATGGTGTCGGCAACGATCGACTTGTCAGGGTCAACATCTCCTTGTCTTCTTGCTTCAGATACTTCATCTCCAAATTTTTCAAAACATTTTCTTGGTTTATATTGGATAACTTGATGGACGTGATCAACTTCAATACCATGCTGGAGGTACCACTGCAGTAAAGGGGTTGCAAACAACATTTTTTCCGCTCCATAGCTTCCGATCAAACTTCTACGGGGTTTCTTCATGATTCCATTCTTCTCGGCAAAGGCCTTCATGTGTTCGCCAATATCATCTATGGAAACATCTGTATTCTTAAAGATAGGTGTCATCTCTTCAAAGTACTCTTTCAGGCGATCTGGTACATGTATATCACATTCGACTAAACCAAACAGTTCACCGGACTTCACTTTGTTCAGTATTTCTTCCTCTGTTATTGCACCATCTATTTTGTCTGAAAAGTTCTCTTTCGGGAAGGTTTTGAGTGTGGCATCGGTCTTCTTCATCTCTCTCCACTCACACTCCCAGATTTCAATAAGTTTATAGCCCAAATCGGTGATGTTCTTTGCATTGGTACGGGTGTCTTGTAGCAGTTCTTTCATCGGTTTATCTCTGACTTCATTATGGATGATAGGAAGGCCATTCTTGTCTTTCATGCAGGTATGTCCGTGCCAGAAGCAGCCATGGAACTGGTATACAGTCTGTGTCTCTTTGCACCAACCATCAACAGGCAACTGTCTTCGACCAATCATTTTTTCAGCTCCGTTAAACTGATGTCTGATGTGGATGTCATCTCTCATGGATAAAAACTCTAACCATTGTTCAGCCATTTTACCATACTTCATTGGATGTTCTGGTTTAAACTGGTTTTCTTCACGACGTCTAATACTCTAACCCGTTGGCATCTCTTGCATTAGGCACCAAAGATATAATGCATTCGCATCAAAGCCTATAATACTTCCACATGGTTTTGCTTCTTTGCCATATTTTGTTTCTCTGATTCGGGTAACATCTTTCTCGTGGTATCGGTTGAAGATAATTGAAGGTCCACCAACGATATTATCTTTCACCAAGTGATGCAAGTCTTTATTCTTCTGGTTAAATAATGTGAAGTAAGTGTCATCATTCATGGTCTGGAACAGGTATTTCAACGTGAGGCCCGGAAAACTGATACCATCTTTAAACATGTCGATGTGGCGTTCTTGGTAGAAAGCAAACTGCTTGTCAACTGCTTCAAGGAATGGTTTTACATCTCGGTTATTATACCAGATTAGAAAATCACGGAAAGTTGTCATCACCAGGTCGTTCCATACATGATGGCAGTACTGGTATTCTTCATTGGATATATTTTCTTTCTTGAGAGAACTGTAGAAGGCTTCATGGTCTGGTAGGTGGTCTTGATCCAATTTGTTCAAGCTGTCGATCCATTCATATGGTAAAAATCCCTTTGTCACGGAGCAGCCAAATGCTTTCAAAAACTTGTCATAGCTGAATCCTGGAGCGAGGTAGTTGCAAATATCAACAAACTTGAAAGATTCTGTCGAGACGCACATGTAGTTATTCGATTTCTTCACTGCAAACTTGAGTGGATTCTGTCTCTTCAGGTATGTCATCAGTTCACGCTTGACTACATTCATATCATATTTTCCAGAGTTGAATCCGATGACGGGCATCTCTTGCAGGTAGTCTTGAAATTTCTTCTCCAATTTTTGTAAAGGGTGCATCTTGGATGTATCTTCTCCAGTAGCTCTGGCTTCCGCTTCCAGCGTTTCATCAATTTTCTGTCTGAGTTTAAACAAGGTCCAAGCATGATAGGTCTGCATCAGTTGGTGGCAATGAGATGAAATAGCTGTGAGGTATGTCATCATTTCTTCAACAAGTTCTTGAGAATTTCCATTTGTAATAAAACATTTCGGTTCTTGGTATTCTGGAACATTACTACATATGCTAACACTCAATGGTCGGTGTTCTGCTTCCCATATCAGTTTATCACTGTCAGCAGGTAGACTGGATTTGACAAAGTAACTTTCAAAATCAAATGTTGCACGGTATGGAAAAAACTTCTTCTCTTCAGATACTTCTATACCTTCATCTTCTAACAGATCAAATATGGACTGGGATGGATGGTATACACCGCCAACATACTGGTACTTGACTTCATCTGTACAGGTTTTCTCGTGACGATTTATTGCCCAGGAGGTTTTCCATAATTTGCCGCATTTGCGGCATTCAAAGGATTTGCAGTATTGGTCTATATCGATGATGTAGCTAAAATGGTTCTTGTAAATGTTCACATACATGGTATCTTCATACTTTCTGTGAGATCTCTGTACTAATTTGGCAACAATTTGGTCATCATCATTCTTGACAAGTTCATATACTTGGATATTTACTTCAAAACATTTCTCCAAGTCAGGTAATTCGGCTAAAGTAACTCCACGGAATTCATTCTTTGGCTTCTCTGTATACTTGTTGTACATGACATCTGTTGTATAGCTGAGGTTGTGTGCTGTGGAACCACTCCATAAAGCTAAACACCGGAAAATACACAGGTTGTCTTCGTAGGTAAAAAAGCGATTTCTATCTTTCACCAAAGCATTTACTGCTTTGTTCTGGAGAATGTAGTCAGGAAGATCTTCTGCCATTCCAATTGGGTGGTCTTTCAGCTTATTCACATAAAAAGTGACGTTGGTAACTCTCTCAACAAGCTATTTGGTGTTGGGTCGTTTTAATTTGGCCCATTCCAGGATATCTTCTTCCATGACATCATCAAGGAATTCTTCAAAGTCTTCTTGGCAGCATACTAGTTGTGGAACATCAAGTACCCGGGCGTTGTTTTGTGACGGATGGTAATACTTCAGTTCATTCGTTTCATTGTGTCGCAGGATAAAACCAAAACTAAGATTAATTTTAAATCTTAGCTGTTGTGGCAGAAATATGGTAGTCATCAATTCATCAGTCATCATTTTCAGGTTCACATCGTTGATCCGGTAGTTATATTGGTCTTGGACTCTTCTGTTCATCATGTGGCGAGTTCTAATAGAACTCCAGTTATCTTCGTACACGGTCAATATCTCATCTGGCTCTTCTTCAGACATCATATTCTTTTCAAACTCCATTGGTTCAACATCATAATGGGTGGTCGTCGTGGTCCGTGGTTGTTTAGGTGGTCCTCTCTTCGGTTCATCAGTCTTCCTTTTAGATGGTACAGGAACTGGTCGGTGGGCAACGCTCTTGTGTCGATTAAAATGGAGTAGTTGGTTGAACTCCTGGCCGCTTTCCATACATGTATATATCTCCAAACATTTCTTCAGGTGTTGATCCAGCTTGTCTTTCCTCGTAAAGGTCTTGTTGCAGTTGGTACAATCGTGGGTCTTCTTCTCTTCGGCGGCGTGCTTGGTACGCACATGGCGGTTTCGGTTGCAGCGGTCCGTAAAGGTCTTTCCACACTCTTCACAGGCGTAGACATCAGTTCTCGTAACGGCAGTAGCAGCTTCAGACATCTTCATAAATTTCTTGCAAAGGCAAAATTGCTATAGAAAACTCTCTAGCGATGTGTTCAGTTCGAAGGATCGAAACAGAATGACGCGACGTTATTCTTCTCCGGAATTTATTTCGACGTGACGGACGTTTTTGAAAACGTCACGACGTCACAACGTTTTTTCATCGATATTTTCATTCTCGATGGGTGTTTGTGTTTGTTTCCTATAGGATTATAGGTTAAAGTTGGGAAATTTAGAAAATTAGTATAGAAGTCAATGGGAAAGAAACACAATGGGAATCCAGAAATCTGATTGGTGGATTAACTTCGCTCTGATTGGTTAGTGTAAAAACATCTTGATCCTCATTAATTTTATTATTTAAAATCATGTAGTTAGGGGGGTCATTTAAAGAAATTGCTAAATATAGACCCTAACAATTAGTTAGGGGGGTCAGTTAAGGATGTTACTAAAAATAGAATTTATAAAAATATAGTTCCAAGTAGAAGCAGAGGATTCTGGGTAAATTTGTCTTATAGCACTACGTGCTACTCTTAATAAGGAAATAAAACGTCATGGGATCCAAAAAAAAGAATTCTTAAAGAATTCGAAATAATACAACTTGATGGGTTTATTTGGGTAATTAAATGAGGATTCTGGGAAAATCCGAACCAGAAAATTACTCCACTTCAATCGAATGCACCCCTTGTACCCCTTAGTACTATAGCACTACGTGCTAAGCCGATCAATTGGGGAAATAAAGTCAATTTCGGTGATTTCGGGTGGATTTTGGTGATTTGGATGGATTGTCGGGTTGTTTGTGGTAATTAGATTTACTCTTCTACAAAGGAACATACCCTCAAAACATACCCCGTCCTATTACAGAACAATTGGGTAACATAGCAATCACGTGCTACCATAGAAACCAAGATGGCGGCCTCCAGTATACAAAATGGACGACGGAAACACGTATCACCCTAACAACACGCGCTGCGCATGCGCACTCACACCACGTATCACTATGGAGATAACGTCACAAGATGGCCGCTCACGCGGGTTACCATGACAACACAACATGGTGCCACTACGTCACGTGACATGACGTCACTTCCGAGGTCCCCCACCGAGGTCCCCCAACCTAGGCCCCAAAACCACATTACATACTACTTATATGAATTATTGTGGTACACTGAACACCACAAACGAAAACCATGCTTTTTTCTTTGTGCGTTCCAAAACTGTTCAAATGGAACATATCAGTTGAACATTTCGGAATACGAGTTATGTAGCATTCACAACACCAAGCATAAGGACTGCTCGTGCTCAGCACTATTTGTCCTATTGCCATCCCCAACGGATAAAAGTGACCCCCAAATTTACTACACCAGTCGGACTTGTAAATGTATAGCTACAGGGTACAGTACTGGAATTAGCAGGGGGTGGGGGGAGGGGGGTCAAAAGAATTCCAGACACAGGGTAGGGGTGGGTGGGTCCATTGGCCCGGAAAAAACGTGGAAATGAACCAAATTGCAAATTTTTTCCTGCACTTGAATTCATTCAAAGAATGATGTTCTTATACCTTTAAGATGATTCAGGGTGGTGAATAGAGTATTTAAATATGCTTTGGAGAGAATGTGGGGTATAGACAAGCTCAGAAGAGTCAAAATGTTCTCAGTGAAGATTCGCAAATTCGACAACTGAAGTGGACATTAGAAACATTAACATACACTGATCAAATTTGAATAATCTGCAATTGAGTTTTGTTATGAACACTTTTTTTCAATTCAACCAAACTGACTCATGTAGAATTACCCTATTGAATTCAGCTATTAATATATGTCTTTGCTACATAGTCTTTCGAACCAACTCATTTGAGTTTGCCTAATCCTACAGCTCATCTCTCCACATGTAAAAAGCAAAAACTATCATATTCATTTTGATTAGTTTATATAAAATGTAAACTTAACTAAAATCAACAAAAACATATTTAACCATGAGTTGGTTAAGAAGTTAACTCTATGAAAATATTAAGATATTTGTAAATCAAAAATGTTGTGATAAAATAAAACCTTGAATATAAAATAAAACATGGAAAAATAAACTGAATCTCTTCAAAATCAACAAAAATGAAACAATGGTATATCTCAAACAGTTTATTTGCGTCCTTATGAGTTTCATCAAATATCTAGTTTAAGTCAATACGAGAGGAGAACATGACTATGGAAGCGTATTGGTGCCAACAAGTACAAAAAAAATTGGATGCCATAAGTCCTAATGATGAGATATCGCATCATTAGGAGATATTTTCTCATCATTAGGACTTATTATCTCATCATTAGGACTTTTTATCTCATCATATGAGATATTATCTCATCATTATGACATTTTATCTCATCATTATGTGATATTATCTCATCATTAGGAGATATTATCTCACCATTAGGAGATATTATCTCATCATTAGGACTTTTTATCTCATCATTAGGAGGGGGCGCGGTGGCTCAGTTGGTAGAGGTGCAGGCTGCAAGCCGAGAGGTCCTCGGTTCGAATCCCACCTGCGGCAACCGCGTTGTGTCCTTGGGCAAGACACTTCACCCCGATTTCCTACATGGGGGCACGATGACGCTGTGTACTGAGGCGTACTGCACGTCGATGGTGCGCATGTCTTCAACCAATCTAACCCTACCTGTGCTGCGGTGCAGAGTTCAGAGTTACGATGTTGGAGAGCTGACAGCTGCTCGTCGTTGCTCGGTGGTTCTCTCCGGGTACTCCGGCTTCCTCCACCCGTAAAACTGTCACGGTCACGATTAGCCATTGTGCATAAGTATGTGACCTTAAACACCAATAAATAAATAAATAATCTCATCATTAGGAGATAATATCTCATCATTACGAGATATTATCTCATCATTAGGAGATATTATCTCATCATTAGGACTTTTTATCTCATCATTAGAAGATATTACCTCATCATTAGGACTTTTTATCTCATCATTAGGAGATAATATCTCATCATTACGAGATATTATCTCATCATTAGGATATATTATCTCATCATTAGGAGATAATATCTCATCATTACGAGATATTATCTCACCATTAGGAGATATTATCTCATCATTAGGACTTTTTATCTCATCATTAGGAGGTAACATCTCATCATTAGGAGATATTATCTCATCATTAGGAGATATTATCTCATCATTAGGACTTTTTATCTCATCATTAGGAGATATTATCTCATCATTAGGAGATATTATCTCATCGTTAGGACTTTTTATCTCATCATTAGGAGATATTATCTCATCATTAGAAGATAATATCTCATCACTGTGAGATATTATCTCGTCATTAGGGCTTATTATCTTATCATTAGGAGATAATATCTCATCATTACGAGATATTATCTCATCATTAGGAGATATTACGCCATCATTAGGACTTATTATCTCATCATTAGGACTTATTATCTCATCATTAGGAGATATCTTCTTTTCCTAGTTTATGGCTATGACGTTTGTTCCATGTCTACGGAAGCGTATTAGGGACTTGAGAAAAAATAATTCTCAGACCCAGAAAGTCGAAATTTCGACTTTTTATCTCGACATTTTGACATAAAATCTCGAAATTTCGACTTGATATCTCGAAATTTCGACTTAAAATCTCGAATTTTCGACTTTTTATCTCGAAATTTCAACTTAAAATCTCGAAATTTCGACTTAATATCTCGAAATTTCGTCTTTTTATCTCGAAATTTCGACTTAAAATTTCGAAATTTCGACTTTTTATCTCGAAATTTCATCTCGCTTGGTATGCACGTGGTCTTTTGCTCATTAGCAGTGTTCGATAGATTCCGATACACCAGGTTCTGAGTTCTAGCAAATTCTTACCGAACCGACAGGACAGGGATGCTGCCCACCCTACCTCCGACCTTTGAGAGTACCGTTAACTCACTCTTCAATAAAATCCAATAAATGAGGTTCATTGAAGACTTCCCACATGCCCTTGGAAATCTTCTCTATCGCGCCATTATAGACCACAGAGGTTCACTGAAGACTACCACATGACATGCCCCTGGGTGTCTTCCCCATCCCGCCATTATACATCACAAAAAGAGCGATACATCCAAATAATATCAATGCACACATGCGTCTCCCACCCTCTGATAAGTAATTCTGCATCAGCCCTACTCCCCCCTCCCCCCACCCCAGTCCCTGAAAGTGCTGTCCAGTAAATATCACCGGAGTATTTATTTATTGGTGTTTAAGGTCACATATTTTTACACAATGGGTAATCGTGACCACAACATGGAGATAAAGTCAAGTTTAGTCAATCGTTTATACTCATTTTAGAGAACTTCCACCCAAGCATTGATGAATGGCTCCTATATTTTAACAGTAAAACAGAGCTTGTTTACAACAGTAAACGAGCACTAAGCACCACTTCACGTCCCGGGGTATCCTCGGTGAATCACAGGAGTAGTAGTCTACCCTTACCAAGATATGCTGCCCAGTGAATATCACTGGGGTATTTTCCCTTACGAAGTGGTGCTACTTTTTACCCAGGACACTACCGAAATATTACAGAAGAAAAAATAAAAAAACGAGAATCAAAACGAGGCACATGTCACCCAAGTGAAGCGTCATTGTGTGGATAAACAGCAAATACGCCCCCCCCCCCCCCCCCGAACCATCACCAACAAGTTAAATTATAGGGGATGCACTGCCAGAAGTGTATGCTGTAAGTTTTTGAGCAGCGCACTGGGTAAAACTGATATTCATTGGGCAGCACTGTGGGAGAAACATGTACGCGCTGAGATCATTTGGATGTATTTTGCCGTAAACTTTAGGAAGCTGTGTGGTCGGGTGTATTACATTCTTATTTACCGTTAGCGAACTGACTAGCAAATTCGATGGATAAAACTGGACATTTTATGGGGGTGGACTGTTGTACTCTTCCGAAAAAAACAATGTACCCCGTGGAGGGCCATGTGAATCAACACATTGTGGTGGTGACTGCGCGCAGACGTGTGTGTGTGCGGGGGATGGGGGTGGGGGGGGGGGGGGCGCACATGTATTCATTTCTGGACAAGACAGGTATAGGGAAGGTATATAGCCAAAAATTTACACACTTGAAAGAAGGGTATATGTATGTAGATATTGATAAGGAGGTTACAGTTTTCAAAATTATGAGTCTTTCCCCCTGGGTGCCCCTGGCATATCCGGTTGGATATCGATGTTTGTGTTTGGGAGAAGTTTGTTCGTATTTAACCACATTTTCAACAGCCAGGGTGACATCGTGTTGTTGGGCAGTTTAACGGTGGGCGGAAGCCAGAGAGAACAATCATGCAGCGGCGAGCAACTGACATACTGTCGAACTTTGCACAAGCAGAGTTAGCTGCGGTTGAAAGCAAGTGAATCATCGATGTGCCGCACGCCTTTATACACAACGTCTTCGTGCTCCGCATGATGGGATGAAGAGTTTTTACCCAAAGCGGTCACCTCTGATCAGGATCGAACTGCCGATCTTTCGGTTCAAAGTGCAATGCTCTAAACACTTCGTCACCGCTCTCCTCGTCGGGGAGGGGTGGCGTCGGGATGGCCTGTTATATTACATGTTGTAAGGGATTAAGATAATGGATTTTTTACTCTTCGAAATATATCATACACTTATTTTAATCTCGGCAAATGGAATTTTACTCGTATCGAGTGGAAATAACTTTATTTCTGGGTTTAATGTGCAGGGAGGGGGAGAAATGGGGTTAATGTTGATGGCAATGTGTTAAGTGAACAAGTGTTCTTTTCAAACATTTCGATGGCCCTGATAAGGGTCGTCTTATGGGACGAACCGAGCGGTCCATTCAAGATTGCCAGTGGTTGGAGCTTTGAACTTTAAACCGAGATGTTCACCGATTGATCATGACTAGCGGTAACGGAATTGTGCCCTTGGGTACGGCACTTAATCCCGATTGTCCACATGGTGGCACGGTGTCGCTGTGTACTAAGGCACACTGTGTTTACGTCCATGGAGCACTTGCCTTCTTCAACCAATGATGACTCTCTGCAGAGTTAGTACGTTGGGGAGTCTGACAGTTGCTCGCCGCTACTGGTTTTCTCCGGCTTCCACCACCCGTAAAATTGCCAGACACGAGGTGACCCTGGCTGACCGTAAATAACGGTAAACCGCAACACAAAATTCAAGCTTGCAGTTATTCCCCAAAACCAGGCACAGAGATAGGATCTCAAAATCCCCCCCCCCCCCCCCTTCCCTCCCGACATGGTGGGTCCAGAGGTAAATATTCCGACAGTGTTCCCGGATCGCTGACCGTTGATACGAACACTTGAATCCTGACTCCATAGTTTTTCGTAAAACAATAATTAACGAAACCCCAAATGTTCGTTTATTATTATTATTATTTTCAAGAATTACTTTCGTTTCACAAAAGTAATTCTTTATTATAATAATAATAATAAACGAACAAGCGTTTACACACAAAGGATATTCGAAACCTAAAGATAGTTTTGTACAATGAAAAATGTGGTATCGTTGTCGTGAGGGCGGCCATCAGTTTTCCGACAGACAACTTGAAAAATTCCAACACGGACAGGGTCATGGGTCGCACCCCTCTCTTCACCATTTTAGCTGAAGGACATACCATTCTAGCGTTAGTTTCATTAAAGCCTTGGACGGCAGTGTAAATAAACTATGGAGGAGTAATGGTGCCACCAACATAAGTTATGGTCAGCATGCAGCTGTGTCAGTCATAGTGACCGAAACTCTGTTGAAACAACCAGCAATTATCTAAGTTATCTTTCTGTACCTACCCTATACCTGTCTTATCCAGAATTGAATATAGGTGAGCCCCACCCCCCCCCCCCCCACCCCACCCCCGCCACCACCACAATGTTATCCCCAAGACGAATAAAATAATTTTCCAATGCATTAGGATGTACGACAATACACTGGCTTCTGATTTCTAACAAACTCTCGCCCTACCGACCGGACACGAATAACCCCCCACCCCCCCTACCCACACACACCCGAACCTTGACATTTCTGCCAGCTTGGGGTAGGCCTCCTTTTCATTCATTAACATTAACGACCACTCCAAGTGGAATATTGTTTTCCGGACGAGTACAACAGACCTCACCCATACAAATGCCCAATTTTGTCCATCGACTTCGCCATCCGTTACCTACTGTAAATAAGAATTTAGTCCAACCCCACCCACCATCCTAAAGTTGATGGTCAAATAAACGGACGCTCTATTCCAAACCGTATTTACAAAGGATGCAGCTTATAACAAATGCTATTCCACGTGAAATTTACCAATCGTTCCCCCTCCCCCCCCCCCCCCCTCCACACACGCACGGAGTTATGTTCGTCCAATAAACATTCTAATAAAACACCAAACAACACACGTTATTGTCAAGTACCGTATTGCAACCTTTGCAATAAAAGTCCACAGAGCGCGGCTATAATATATACATGAGGCTCCGTGAAGACGTCCCACAACTTTGGATGCCTTCTCCATCCCGTCATTATAATCCACAAAAAGAGCGATACACCCAAATGATATCAGTGCACACATGTTTCTCCCACCCGCCAATGAGCAATGCTGTGGAAGTTGCCTCCCCATCTCCCCACACATACTGCTCGAAAAGCGCTGCCGGTAAATATCACTGGAGTGGCTCAACCTTACGAAGATATGCGACTTTCACCTAGTTCAGTGCCCCAAAATTACAGCAGAAAATAAAAAAATCGTGGAAATAATAGCCTTCCACCTCTAATTCAATTTCCACCCCACCTAACATATTCCCCATTTCAAATACTGGCGCACCAACACCCACAATAGACGAAGATCAAAATGTCCCACAAAAGCAAAGAGAAGCGTCGTAGTGTGCATAAACAGTAAATACGCAACACCGTCGCAGCTGATAAGGCTACCAAGTGTACAACAAAAAGTCGAAATTTCGAGATAAAAAGTCGAAATTTCGAGATAAAAAGTCGATATTTCGAGATTTTATGTCAAAATTTCGAGATTTAAGTCAAACTTTCGAGATAAAAAGTCGAAATTTCGAGATTTTAAGTCAAAATTTCGAGATAAAAAGTTGAAATTTCGAGATAAAAAGTCGAAATTTCGTGATAAAAAGTCAAAATTTCGAGATTTTAAGTCGAAATTTGGAGATAAAAAGTCGAAATTTCGACTTTCTGGGTCTGGAAATTTTTTTTTTATCATGTCCCTAATACGCTTCCGTACATGTCAAATACAAGGAGTATTTTGATGGGGAAAATTGAGCTCTTGTAAAAGGAAGCCATCGGAGAGCCTCACTAACTTTCCATTTTCCAAAATTTTCCCCAGAAAAACTGGCCCCACCAACGAAAATGGGATACCCCCTCTCGTGATCGGTCTCAGCTCGCCACTACGTGCGTTCAATCATGCGCATCACGACTAACAGGCCTAACTGAGATATTTAACAGTTGGTGTTTCTTGAAATGAGGCGCAGTTAAATTTTGTAGTGCTGGTTCAGTTCCATTCCAGTCACTGGAAAGGAGTTATGAGGGAGTTTGTGGACAACTGGATTCAAAGTTAAGCTAAAATGTCTGCTAGTCCTGTTCGGTGAACAGTTAAATTTCCACCACTCTGTGGCGTTGTTGAGGGGGAATCACCCCAACACCCCACCTTCCTGAAAAATTGGAACACTATTCAACCTGAAACCCCCTAGAACTGGTTCATGTACTTTCACTCTGATATTTGTCGGGTTATCTTTCTATGCTTACTTTAACACTCTCTAGCCTTAAAAAAAGTACCCAGGTTCTCAAGTTGGCAGGG
Source organism: Pictodentalium vernedei (assembly GCA_031216915.1). Classification (NCBI taxonomy): domain Eukaryota; kingdom Metazoa; phylum Mollusca; class Scaphopoda; order Dentaliida; family Dentaliidae; genus Pictodentalium; species Pictodentalium vernedei. Next base: position 704,747,087 of record CM062296.1, read on the forward strand.
AAAGTTACTATTGTTCCCCTAGACGTTCGTCTATGGGGAATAGGCAATCTTAACCCTTTAACCTAACACGAAAGGCTGATGACACTTGTAAACAAAATTCTTGACTAAATATTTTCTTTCATTTTTTGCGTCACAAACATAGTCTATGAACGAGCTCTTCCCCTGATGGGTCATAAGCTATGTTTTTGAGACAAAAAATTAAAAACATAATGCATATTGAATGGTTGTTTTGCGAATAGCACTGGTATGTTTTGTCCATTATGTTAGGTAAAGGGTTAACCCAGCAAGTGGAGGTGAGGAAATAAATCATTTATCTGCTGCTGTAAAATATGTTCCCCTCCGAACTTCATTTCGGCCTGCCATGCCCCTCCACAACCTTCTAGTCATTACGAGGAGAATGTGAAGACATTTTAACTCTTCACTGAATAGGATGAGCAGATCTCGTAATGATGAGATAATAAGTCCTAATGATGAGATATTATATCCTAATGATGAGATAAAAAGTCCTAATGAAGAGATAATAAGTCCTAATGATGAGATAATATCTCCTAATGATGCGATAAAAAGTCATAATGATGAGATAATATCTCCTAATGATGAGATAAAAAGTCCTAATGATGAGATAATATCTCTTAATGATGAGATATTATCTCCTAATGATGAGATAATAAGTCCTAATGATGAGATAATATCTCCTAATGATGAGATAAAAAGTCCTAATGATGAGATAATATCTCGTAATGATGAGATAATATGTCCTAATGATGAGATAATAAGTCCTAATGATGAGATAATATCTTCTAATGATGAGATAAAACGTCGTAATGATGAGATATTATCTCCTAATGATGAGATAATATCTCGTAATGATGAGATATTATCTCCTAATGATGAGATAATATCTCCTAACGATGAGATAAAAAGTCGTAATGATGAGATATTATCTCCTAATGACGAGATAATATCCCGTAATGATGAGATATTATCTCCTGATGATGAGATAAAAAAAAGTCCTAATGATGAGATAATAAGTCCAAATGATGAGATAATATCTCCTAATGATGAGATAAAAAGTCCTAATGATGAGATAAAAAGTCCTAATGATGACATAAAAAGTCCTAATGATGAGATATTATCTCCTAATGATGAGATAAAAAGTCCTAATGATGAGATAATATCTCCTAATGATGAGATATTTTCTCCTAATGATGAGATAATAAGTCCTAATGATGAGATAATATCTCCTAATGATGAGATAAAAAGTTCTAATGATGAGGTAATACCTCGTAATGATGAGATAATATGTCCTAATGATGAGATAATAAGTCCTAATGATGAGATAATATCTACTAATGATGAGATAAAACGTCGTAATGATGAGATATTATCTCCTAATGATGAGATAATATCTCGTAATGATGAGATATTATCTCCTAATGATGAGATAATATCTCCTAATGATGAGATAAAAAGTAGTAATGATGAGATATTATCTCCTAATGATGAGATAATATCCCGTAATGATGAGATATTATCTCTTTTAATGATGAGATAAAAGGTCCTAACGATGAGATAATAAGTCCTAATGATGAGATAAAAAGTCCTAATGATGAGATAAAAAAGTCCTAATGATGAGATAAAAAGTCATAATGATGAGATAATGATGAGATAAAAAGTCCTAATGATGAGATAGAAAAGTCCTAATGATGAGATAAAAAGTCATAATGATGAGATAATATCTCCTAATGATGAGATAAAAAGTCCTAATGATGAGATAATATCTCCTAATGATGAGATATTTTCTCCTAATGATGAGATAATAAGTCCTAATGATGAGATAATATCTCCTAATGATGAGATAAAAAGTCCTAATGATGAGATAATATCTCGTAATGATGAGATAAAAAGTCGTAACGATGAGATATTATCTCCTAATGATGAGATAATATCTCGTAATGATGAGATATTATCTCCTAATGATGAAATAAAAATTCCTAATGATGAGATAATAAGTCCTAATGATTAGATAATATCTCCTAATGATGAGATAAAAAGTCCTAATGATGAGATAAAAAGTCGTAATGATAAGATATTATCTCGTAATGATGAGATAATATCTCGTAATGATGAGATATTATCTCCTAATGATGAGATAATATCTCCTAATGATGAGATAATATCTCATAATGATGAGATAATAAGACCTAATGATGAGATAATATCTCATAATGATGAGATAATATCTCATCATTAGGACTTAAGACATCCGATATTTTGTGTAGTTGTCGGCACCAATACGCTTCCATACATGACAAATCCCTATATTCAATTTAGAATTACTTCCCTTGTAAAAGTTTATGCAGAACAAACTAAAATTTGGGAATGCACAATAGCATAGAAAACGGACCATTGCTAACTGGCCAGGTTTCAGCAGTGTTTTGAGCTCCGGAATGAAATATGGGGGGGGGGGGGTCCCCTCGGGAGGGGTGGAAAAAAATTTACAGGTTTGGGGTGGTGGGGTCCCCGGCAGGCGGAAAAAATTTTTTTAGACCCTGTGTCTGCAAATTTTTTCCAGACCCCCCCCGGGGGGGGGGGGGTCTTCCAAGAAATTTCGGACACACGGCCTAAATATTTTTTTCCACCTTTTGACCACCACCCACCCACCCACGTGCAAAAAAAATATTTTTTTCCTCTGACCACCTGGACACCCACCCCACCACCTATATTTTTTCAGTGTATCACCACAGTGGGTAATGAAAAATTATTGCACTGAGCTTCCAGTTGTCAATCCTTGCCTTAATTTGAATCCTAATCTACTGTCTAAAACTAATTATGTACACATCAACCAGCATCTAATACCTGATGACAGAACTTTCAGTTGAGCATTTGTAATTCATCGCATTTCAATAATATGCCTATATACACTATGGTGTAGTGTATACTGGCATATTATTGAAATGCATGAATTACAAATGCTGAACTGAAAGTTCTGGCCTTAATGCTCTCATAATAATTATCATTCATGTGTTAAGTTCCTAGACTGAAGAAACAGTTTAAATTTAGTGAAGAAGTTTTAATTTTAATGACCTGACTACAGGCTAAGTGTCTATGCTTGAGGTTTCAGCCAATTGCCATTACTCAAAAGATAGTAGATAGTGTAGGAAAGCTGCAAATCTGTCACCTAGGCTAACACTATTGTAAATCTCTCTGTCCGTCCTGGTCCGTCTCCGAAAAAATGCCAGCATTGATTTCTGCATATAACACCATATAATGTAAGAATTAGACTATTTTTGTGAACATCAAATAGAGGATTAAAATAATCTTCTTTTGCTGCATAGTATTATGCTCAGCTACTCATCTATATACTCTGGCTCAGTCAGGGTCAGTTTTAAATTCAAATATTAACTGTAACTTTTGTTTCATGTTTTCACGAGATAGCCAGACAAACCCTCTGTGAAAACCCTGGTACTATCACTATGAGCTTGAATTAAGTAAGTGGAGTTTTTATATCAAAGATGCACAGTGAGAATTTTCATTAGTTTCAGGTTACAAGAGCTATACTCAGAGAAACTGGGCATTTAGATTATTTTCCGTAAATTTTTTACATTATTTTAGATGTTCTGCTGAACACATTGCTACTCATTGTAAAATCCAAATTGTGCCGTGATGATTCAGCTATGAAAATTATGTTAACCATTCCCAAATTAAAATTCATAAATTTCCACTGATTGTTTTTAGTCAAAACTGGAGTACACAATTCTTTAATGCATCTAATTTAATTTACAAAAAAGAGAACAAATCCCCTAATCAGCCTAGTGGGGCCTTATTCACTAACCCCACCTGACAAACAGGTGCCTATTAGACTACTAAACAACAATATAGCCTTGTTATCTGAAAATAATTTGAAAAAAAAACCACCAGGAAAAAAATTGCAACTCCAGGAAAAAAGGTGTTTTGGCCCCCATCCGACCACCCACCCACCCCGGCCTTGTGTCCGGAATTTTTTGGAAGACCCCCCCCCCCCCCCCCGGACCCCCTCCCCCCTGGAATTAGCAGAATTAATTTACAGTATAACAATTGAGTTTTCTTCCTTAATTTATCCAACAAGGCCCTGAAATAGAAAATATACACAGTTTTTGTCCAAAAAAATTCGCTAATTATTTTTAATTTCAAACAGGAAAGAAAAATGTATTGTGAAAATGAAGTCCGTTGGAGTTATTTTGCGAATTATTTTGATTAGTACCTCCAAAAGTGTAATTATATCGTATCGTTTATATTCCTGTTCTTGTTCCACGTTACCACGTGTATTTGTTTATCCCAAAGTTTCCCACAATTCCACGCGCGTGATCGAAAGTGTAAATTGGCTGAAACCCGGTCGAACTAAAATAGACTGCAGGTAGAAAACAAAGAGACCGATCGTACTAAAATAATACCGCAGGTAATCAATGAGACTGCATGTGGCTGCGGGCGAAGAACAGGGGTGAGAGCCCCAAACGAACACTACAGGTTATACGGGGTATACCAAATATATATCCGAAATTTGGTACGATAATTTTAATTTTGACACTAAAAATTGTACTTCTTGTGTACAGCGCGACATCCGACTTGCGATCTCACTTTTCCCCAACTAAGGACAGAGAGACCGCAAGTAAACTTCTGGTTCCCAAAACACCAAATGAACACTACCTGGTGATCTGGGGTATATTCAATGTATATCCGAAATTTGATATTTTGATTTTAACCCCAAAAATTCCCCTTTTAGTGTATATCACTTCCGATTAACGGTCTAAATTTTCGCAAGCAGGGATAATGAGACCCGCAAGTAAATTATTAGTCTTGAAAATATCAATTAACCCTTTACCTAACCTGAAAAGCTGACGACACTTGCAAAAAATAATTCTTGAATAACTAATTTTTTTCATTTTTTGTCTCAAAAACATAGGTTATGACCCCTCGTTGGAACGAGCTCGACGAGCTCGTTCCAACGAGGTGTCATAACCTATGTTTCTGAGACAAAAAATGAAAAAAAAAAATAATGAAAATTAATTGGCGATTTTTGAGAATAGCGCTGGCCGGTTTTGGCCGTTACGTTGGGTAAAGGGTTAAACGCGAACGTATACGCTATATTAAAAATTAAAGATTTAGAGTTTTGGGAGATTTTTTTTGGGGGGGGGGGGGGGGCGGGGTAGTAGCGCGTCTCGCTACTGCTTTTCTTTCCTCGGCCTCTTCAAGGTGGGGCTTTTACAGTGCATTTCGCTATTGTTTTGTCTCAGCCTTTTTGGGCTTTTACAGCGCATTTCCTTTTTTTTCCATTGCGTTACTCGGGTTGTCTGGGTTTATTGCTCCAAATCACATAGAACTGAATTCCCAGGTCGATTGAATTGACTTGGTAAACAATGAAAAATGCAACCGTATATATATTGGATCCACTAATATGCGGAATTCGTTACTTAACCATATACCTAACATAGCGGTCAAAAACGGCAGAAAAAATAATGAGAATAAGCCAACCACAGCCTTAATAAAATATCTACGAAGTTTCTCAATAAACCCATACAAACATTGATATCATTGTCCTTGTCGAGCTGGTTTTAATGGTATCCATATTTGTATGGTTTTATTGAATAACCGTGAATATTTTTTCGAGAAATGTGAAAATTAATTTTTTTTTTAATATTGTGTTAGGTAAAGGGTTAACTGGGATTCACCGTGTGCAATGTCAGCATTCGTGTTGTGTTATGTCACCTCCAAACTTAGAAGTACTTTTTAAAACCTTTTTTGTTTTGATACATCCACCCTCGATTATAATGGATGTCTGTGTGAATATCCCCCACCCCCAAGACGCGAAATGTCTGTAGCCTACATTTAAGTATTCAGCTTTGTTTATCTTGTGTGGTGGGGGTGGGGTACTTTTTCTCAAGTTCTTTTGAATGGAGATATTAACCCCCAAGGTGTAACCACCATCGCCCTTGTCCAATAAGCTTGAAATTCTTTAAAAAGAATTTTCGAGAACCCCCACTGACAATACTTGGAGATGAGCCGGGACAGGTGCTATCAAACTCACCTGCGTTTTGTTCGAAGTCGAGTTTCGTACCGGGGCGATCCGCCCAAAAAAGCTAATCTTTTTGGGTGTTTGTGTAGAGGGTGGGGGGAGAAGGCTTTTCACTTGTTTTCGAAAGAAGATATTAACCCGCATAGACTGGAATCATGTCCAATATACTTGCACTTATTTTAAAACTAATTCCTTGTGAATCACCGTTCACAATGCTTTGAGATGTGGTAGTCACCTCCTTTAAGTGAGAGAGATTAAACTTTGTTCACAGAATATTTCTTCTTTTTTCTAATACGGAGAAATTGCATGATGTATGCACAACATAACAGTGTTTCATGTGCATTTTCTCGCGCGCTTGTGCTTGCACAAAACGTTTTGTTTTCTATTTAGGCTAGTTTAAAAACATTATTTTTCAGCATATAGTATATTTAATATAACTATAATAAGAACAGTTAATATATTTCATCATTTATAAACGACAATAACACTGATATACAAAACGGCCGTCGTGGACTGGTCACTTTCCACGGATGGGTAATATTTCCACAGACGCAATAATATTTGATTGCAAACACTAATTATAGGAATAACCATCAAATATTTAATTAATGAAGCACCGGGTGCAACCCGGTGCTTCATTAATTAAAATTTACCTGATGATGATTTTTATTACCTGGGAAACGCATGCGTGGACATCACCGCCCACGCGTGGATTACGACCAGTCCATGGCTGCTGTACTGTACGGAAGTTCTCGATACAGTGAAAGTGAAAATTTCTATATCTTCACTTCTGGATCCGGTTATTATGTTTCCGCGATGTTTTCTATAATCTAGAGATGAGCGTAGAACTAATCATACTTTCGTATAACAAATTGAATGACTGACAATCATTATATGCGTACGCTACCCACGCCCCCCTTCCCCCCCCCCCCCCGCCCCAACAATGAGCTCTTAAACGGTATCGGCCTGATGTATTCAATTCACACCAAAGTGGTATAGTCAATTTTGTAATACTTCAGTCCACCAAATATGGCTGAAAATTTTTTAGCTGATCCTTCTTGCCGGTTTGTTGTGTATTGTTATCTTGTAATCGAATGGAATCAATTCGTCTATTAACTTGTAAAAGTCTTAACCCTAATGGAATGAGCTCCATAAACAGGCATTCAATGAAAGCAACGATTCCTGTGGTTACTTACCTTGACTCAACGAATCCAGTTTCTATTCAGTGAGATTCTAATGGACTAGACTGGGTTCTGATTTTGCCACAAAATTTTCAGCCGATAACATATGTCAATCGTTCGTTGACAGTGGTTAGTAGTTTAGCTCGTATGTTTGAGCCATCATTGGGGGGAGGGGGGCACCCCGGAAGTTACGTCATGTCACATGACCCAGTGGCGCCATGTTGTGTTGCCATGGTAACCCGTGTGAGCAGCCATGTTGTGATGTCACCCCATAGTGATACGTGGTGTTATTGCGCATGCGCAGCACGTATTGTTATGGTGATACGTGTTTCCGTCGTCCATTTTGTATACTGAAGGCCGCCATCTTGGTTTCTGTGGTAGTACGTGGTTGCTATGTTACCTAAAACCTCCTTATAGGATAGGGGTATGTTCGGAGGGTATGTTCGATTGAATAGGAGTAAATCTAATTACCACAAACAACCCGACAACTTGTACTATTTCGAATGCATTCAGAATTTTCTGCTTCTATCTATCTATGCAATAGTTTTAAAACCCGACCATGTTTGTTTGTCCTGGAGTATACTCCAGTAGAATAGAAGAGCCTATCAGGTGGAACAGCTTTGCTTATTGTTACTATATTTAGCAATTTCTGGTCTGTTCTTGTTAGTTCTGACCCTATTCCGAGTACTCTTGTTGTTTCATTTATCTAGATCACCCAATCAGTTCACTTCCCTGGCGCTAACTAACTAATCAGATTGCTTCATCTCCCGTAATTTTTATGCAGAGTTATCTCCCGTTATTACAACGAAGTCCTATACGATTCTCATCGCCTCTATATCCAATGGCCAAGTCCCATGGAATCCCTTTCTGTGAAACGCCTCTGGTTAAGGAATCCCTTTTTAGTCGTATGAGGCAATGAGGGCTATGAGAAAAGCTCTCAATGAGGTCTAATTTACTATCCCTCTTAGCCTCATTTCGTTTGAGGCCATGAGGGCCATGAAAAAATCCCTCAATGAGGTCTAATTTACTATCCATCTTGGCCCCATCTTGATATTTAACAGCCATATCCCCAGACACCCCAATTTCGGCACCCCTTTTTGGAAAACACATCACCTTCGGCACCCCTTTTTAGTCATATGAGGCCATGAGGGCTAAGAGAAATGCCCTCAATGAGGTCTAATTTACTATCCCTCTTAACCTCATTTCTATGCGGGTCATGAAAAAATCCCTCACTGATGTCTAATTTACTATCCCTCTTAGCCTCATTTCGGTATTTAACAGCCATATCCCCAGGCACCCCAATTTCGGCACCCCTTTTTGAAAAACATATGGGCTTCGGCACTCCTTTTTAGTCGTATGAGGCCATGAGGGCTGAGAAATACCCTCAGTGAGGTGTAATTTACTATCTCTCTTAGCCTCATTTCGTTTGAGGCCATGAGGGCCATGAAAAAATCCCTCAATGAGGTCTAATTTACTATCCCTCTTAGCCTCATTTCGGTATTTTTTATATACAGCTCCTATACAACTCTTATAGGGTAGTCTTACCAATGGCTTCCATTTTATCTCCAAAGCTCCAATGCCACTACTTGTCTATGGTCTATCAGTCCTATCATTAGCTTCTACAGCGGTCTTCTGCCATTGCGGGCTTGTACCATTACTATTGGCTACCGTTATTCTGCCCCATGTCTCATCCATTAATATTAACTTCTAACACTACTTCCTAGCTGTACCTTCGCTCAGGCATTCGAAATGTTCAATCTTCGTTCTGCTCATTTCGATCTCTATGTTCCATTCTCGTCGGTCTTTTAAGTCTGTTCAGTTCTCTTTGGTCTTCTTCGATGTTCTGCCCAACTGTTCATCGTGGTTCACTTTGTTCTCTCCGTTGTCATCACTGGTTCTGTATCTTGATCGTTATCGGCTGTGGAGCTTTATTGTAGAATTCTCTATAGCGCTGTAAGATCTGGTTGTATTGAAAAATCTTCTCGTTCTCGTTCATGGTTTGGGATTCTATGCTCTTTCTCATTCCTCTGCCCAGGTCCATCGCAGCAAGCTCGTTTGGTTCTCTGCGCACCAAACTCTGTCGGTCTTGTAAGCTTTCCAATAAACTGGGTTCGACTAAAACGTATTTTTTGTCTTCACTTGTTGGATTATGCTCTGGTTCTGGTTTCTTCCCTGTTCTGGTCATTACTGTACGAGGCATTTCTGTTGGAGATATTGGTATCCACGGCTTTCTGGTCGGATTGTGGTTATTCACCTGGTACGGTTTTGACAGTTCCATTGGTTCCAATTGGTTTATTCGTTTGCACTCTTCTCTTTGACCAATTTGTGTCCAAGGGTTTCCGACTTGTTCAACATATTATCTCTGATGATCCTTTGTTCTCCTTTTCGAGTGGATCATCTCATGTCTTCCCAGATGGTCTCTTCGTTTGAACATCTTTGCACACTTGAAGCATCGGAAGGGTTTAGGTCCATGGATGGATATTCTATGACGCAACAAACTTTTCTGCAAAATAAAGCATATCTGGCACTTGTCGCAATTATGGAGTTCACCCATTTCTGGACAGAAGTGAAATAATGTAATTCGGATGTTTCATCCCTATTTATACCCTCGAGTGTTTATGTAAAAACACGGAATCCAACTTTACAGAGTCGGCTAGGAATCCCCCTTACGGAATGCCTTGTATAGCCTGTTTATAGGTATTTTACATTGAACGCTGTATAGAATGGCACATGTTGGGGGACTGAAGCAATCTGATTGAACATTTTGAAGGCCTGAGCGAAGGTATAGCTAGGAAGTAGTGTTACAAGTTAATATTAATGGATGAGGCATGGGGCAGAATAACGATAGCCTATAGTAATGGTACAAGGCCGCAATGACACAAGACTGCTGTAGAAGCTAATGATAGGAAAGATAGACCATAGGCAAGTGGTGGCATTGGAGCTTTGGAGATAAAATGGAAGCCGTTGGTAAGACTACCTGTATAGGAGCTGGGTCATAGGTATCCTTAAATACCGAAATGAGGCTAAGAGGGATAGCAAATTAGACCACATTGGGAGATTTTTCCATGGACCTCATGGCCTCAAACGAAATGAGGCTAAGAGGGATAGTAAATTAGACCTCATTGAGGGCATTTCTCATAGCCCTCATGGCCTCACACGACTAAAAAGGGGTGTCGAACGCCATATGTTTTCCAAAAGGGGGTGCCGAAATTGGGGTGCCTGGGGATATAGCTGTTAAATACCGAAATGAGGCTAAGAGGAATAGAAAATTAGACCTCAGTGAGGAATTTTTTCATGGCCCTCATGACCTCAGTAGAAATGAGGTTAAGAGGGATAGTAAATTAGACCTCATTGAGGGCATTTCTCATAGCCCTCATGGCCTCATACGACTAAAAAGGGGTGCCGAAGGCCATATGTTTTCCAAGAAGGGGTTCCGAAATTGGGGTGCCTGGGGATATGCCTGTTAAATGCTGAGATGAGGCTAAGAGGGATAGTACATTAGACCTCATTGAGGGATTTTCTCATGGCCCTCATACGACTAAAAGGGGATTCCATAACCAGAGCCGTTTCACAAAAAGGATTCCATGGGACGTGGCCATTGGATACAGAGGTGATGCGAATCGTACAGGACTTCGTTGTAATAAGGGGAGATAACTCTACATAAAGATTACGAGGGATGAAGCAATCTGATTAGTTAGTTAGCGCCAGAAAAGTGAACTGATCGGGTGATCTACATAAATGAAATAACAAGAGTACCCGGAATAGGATCAGAACTAACAAGAATAGACCAGAAATTGCTAAATATAGTAACAATAAGCTGTTCCGCCTGGTAGGCTCTTCTATTCTACTGGAGTATACTCCAGGACAAACGAACATGGTCGGGTAGACGAAAACTATTGCATAGATAGATAGAAGCAGAGAATTCTGAAAGAATTCGAAATAGTACAAGTTGTTTGTGGTAATTAGATTTACTTCTATTCAATCGAACATACCCTCCGAATATACCCCTATCCTATAAGAAGGTTTTAGATAACATAGAAACCACGTGCTACCATACAAACCAAGATGGCGGCCTCAGTATACAAAATGGACGACGGAAATACGTATCACCATAACAACACGCTCTGCGCAATAACACCACGTATCACTATGGGGATGACGTTACAACATGGCCACTCGCGCGGGTTATCATGACAACACAACATGGCGCCACTGGGTCACATGACATGACGTCACTTTCGGGGTCCCCCATCGGGGTCCCTCCCCTCCCCCCCCCCAATGGTGGCTCAAACATACGAGCTATACTACTGTGGTTACATCGGGATACACACAGATTGAAAACGAAATGCTGGCTGTTGTGTATGGCCGTTACTAAGAAGCCACTTTTAATGCACCAAAGAAACTTCAGTCAATGTTATTTTTCTTTTTCATTCCACGGTATGACATTGAACTCACATCTTAGATGCAAAGATATACATCTTACAGAGCATCAGTTTCTGACAATAATATTCATTGTAATAATTAACATGAACGTGTGAATATGGTAGAGTTCTTACGTATTCGTGAGGAAAGACTGCAACAGATTCGTTATGCAACACAAAATGACACGACACTTATCAATAGCTGCATTCGAAGGATAGGCAAGTGATCAAGGACAGTTTCCTCCTAAAATTACTGCATATCGTTCTTAAGTGCAACAAGGCACCACCCCCAATGCTAAAGCATTGCAGGTGGTGCCTTATTGCACTCAAGAGACCATATTACAGTGCTCGTGATGAAATAACTATTCATGATTGCCTTCTCTTCAATAGCTAAACATGAACTCAGATATCACGATGTCTTTAAGTGCGAGATATGTCATAAATATGAGACAAGTAATGCAAAAGAGACACTTTTGAACCATTACTTACTAGTTTATCAGAGGATTAAAGTTGCTACGGACCTTTTCGATTTAGACATTGAATTAACCGATAAAAGCATGATTATTTCAGCAAACGTTTTGAAGCCGACAAGTTTGAACCGGTAATGACGACAACTGCAGTCATCAAGAAACTGAAAGCTCATTTTTAGGTGAGGTTTACTGCAACAGGTTGTAAGTGATTCTGGTACTCAATTTACTTCAGAATATTTTGCACATTTTGCGAAAGCTTGGGATTTTGAACATTTCATAATGAGTCCTCACAATTAGAAAGCAAGAGGAAAAGCGGAATTACAGTGCAGTCGCCGTGGACTGGTCGTAAGCCACGCGTGGCCAGTGATGTCCACGCATGCGTTTACCAGAAAATAAAAATCAAAAGCTTTTTGATGATTATTCCTATAATTTGTGGTTGAAATCTAATATTATTATTTGTCATATGACTCGTCCGTTTTGTTCACTTGAAAACATTTGATATTTTGCTTTCATATTAATCAGTGATAAATAAAGCCTTCCGTCGATTCCATTGGTCAATTTTAAAACTAGACAATTTGATTGGCTGAACAAAATTCAACTGGGCCATATTTTCATAATTTGCATAATTGGGGTTGAAAGGTGTTATTTGGACAATTTCAAATATGGACAGTTTAATTGGCTGAAAAAAATACAACTGGGTCACATTTGCATAATTTGAGTAGGGAGAATTTACGTTATCTGTCCTATTTAGGTCGTGTTATATTGCATTAACCCTTCACCTAACATAACGACCAAAACCGGCCAGTGCTATACACAATTTTTTTTTATTTTTTGCTTCCAAAACATAGGTTATGACCCCTCAGTGGAACGAGCGCGTCGCGCTCGTTCCAATGAGGATTCATAACCTATGTTTTGGAAGCAAAAAATGAAAAAAATTTAGTTATATGAGGATTTTTTTTCAAGTATCGTCTGCAACACACGTCAGGTAAAGGGTTAAAAAGTCATACTAAGTCGTTAATTTGTGCATATGTGTGTCGTATGATAAACAGAATATGAAATAAGGGTTTTTCTCATATGATATTTATGAAACTCGTCCGAATTTTCTGTTTGGGGCTCGCCAGAGGCTCTCCCAAACGGAAAATTCTTAGACTCGTTTCATAAACATCATATGAGAAAAACACTCATTTCATATCCCCTATGTCCGTGGAAATATTGCCCACCCGTGAAAAATGGTCGGTCGATGGCAGCAGTACTGTAGCTGTCATAATTACTAAACAATTTCTTGGTAAAGCAAAAGACTCTTGACCAAGATTAATACATAGCTTTGTTGGCTAATCGTAATAACCCCAAAAAGGTGTAGGCACTCGACAGTAGATCTGCTTACCGTATGATGAGTATGATGAAGTGTGCACTAGAATTTGTGTACCTATGACGCCCAAATTGTTAAAGTCTACAGCAACAGACTATATTAATGAACTAATAATCAAAAGCCGGACAATGTGAACATTATAATAAAACAATTCATGACTCGTCCGTTAAGTTAAAAGGGAATGTGCTACGCATGAAATCTTTTAAAACGAGGAATCGCGGATGGCAAAAGGGCATTGTCAAAAACTGAACAGATGAACGCTCTAATGAGGTAACAGCACCGAGTGGAATTTTCAGACGTAATCGAGTTTATCTTCGAAGAACTACTGGATCTCTCCCTACTGATGATTTAGGCATCCTTATATTGAACTATTCAAAATCAAGTAACATCAGAATGAGCCCGTAATAACTGCTTAGACGTGCATGCCAATCCAGACAAAAGCTCTGCTATTGAATCACGGGGTTTTGGGACATTCAGTTAAGGAAAGAAAAGCACACAAATTATGAGTATGCACCATAAATAGTGATCATAGTCCATGGGTCAAATGGTTAAATTGTACCATGGACAATGGTTAAAGACTTGAGACGCACACTGTGTTATTTTAAGACTTTGGATGATAATAGTACCCTGAGTACAACAAGGTGCCATCTGCATGACATCTTTTAGCACCCGAGGGACGAACAGTAGTTCACTATTTTTTCAAAAAGGGAGTGTGTCACATTATTATTGTCCACAGTGTTTTGAGGAAGCACATGGTTTTGTTGATTATTGAAAAAGTCATTAGGGTCACAGCTGTGGAGTCGCGTGTTTGAGAAATAAAATGTCGCTTCCTTGTAGATTTCATTATACAAGTACTCTCTATAATGTTATGCTTCTACACCCAAAAGAAGAAATAAAGAAATATCTCCCATGTCCAATGTTCAGTATATATGTAACGGTTACTAACTGAGCTGGAGGTATTTATGAATTTGAACAATCTGCCAACGTGCGGTGTGTGTTTCAGCACGTTGGCAGTTTGTTCAGATTCATGAATACCGACAGCGAGGTTAATAACTTACTTACATGCCAATTCACCGAACGCACGGACCCAGGTATGGTAGGTGAGTACAGGTGTTCAAGTCACTGTTGTTCTATCTGGTATTTCTCTTACCAACCCGGAGAAGACGAGCTCGTTCCAATGAGGGGTCATAACCTATGTTTTTGAGACAAAAAATGAAAAAAATAATGAAAACTAATTGACGATTGACATGTGCGGTCAGTTTTCTGTGAGTTTTATAGCAATTTGGTGGAGAGTGTCTGGTAGCACTGCCCACTACAATAATGATATGGCGTGAAATTTGTTTTGCTCCAATTTAGTGGAAGGTGTCTTATGCCCCCCCCCCCCCCCCCATATATTGTAACCTGAAAATTATATAAATAAAATAACTCTATAAAGAACTGAGGTAGTTATTGCAATTTAGTGGATACATGTAGTGCTTGGTGGAACTCTCTAATAGATTGTAACCAAACAATCCTCTAAATAATAATTGTGCAATTGTTTTGCTGCAATTTAGTGGAGAGTGTCTGGTGGCAATCCGCAATACATTGCAGGCAAACAATCATATAAACAAAACAGACCTGCCTGTATATGTATATACTATCAAAGATGTCCTTTTGTGAAGAATCTGTGTGTTTGCTGCTGACATGTTATGCAATTATTTATTGCAATTTCGTGGAGGATATCTGGTAGCACGGCCCATTGCACTGCCGATATGGCGTGCAATTTGTTTTGTTCAAACTTAGTGGAAGATGTCTTATAGCACCCCCCCCCCCCCCCCCCCCCGTAAATATTGCAACCTGACAATTATATAAACAAAACAATTCTATAAAGAAATGAGGTTATTGTTGCAATTTGGTGGATACATGTAGTGCTTGCCTAGGATTGTTTAGTTACAATCCACTGGAAAGTTCCACCAAGCAGTGCTTGGTGGAACTTTCCAATGGATTGTAACTAATAATACCTTTATGTGAAGAACTCATGTCACAGCTGCTGATAAGTTGTGCAATTGCTTTGCTGCAGTTTAGTGGAAAGTGTCTGGTGGCACTCCCCAATACATCATATAAACAAAACAGACCGCCGTGTATATGGGGAACTAAATAATAATAATTATGTGAAGAATCTGTGTGATTGCTGCCGACATGTTGTGCAATTGTTTTATTGCAATTTGGTGGAGAGTGTCTGGTAGCACTGCCTATTGCATTGCTGATATTGAGTGCAATTTGTTTTGTTCCAATTTAGTGGAGGTGCCATAGTAGCCCCACCTCACCCCAGCACCCCCCCACCCCAAGATATTGCAACTTGGCAGTTATATAAACAAAATAATTCTACAAAGAACTGAGGTTATTGTTGCAATTTGGAGGATACACGTTGTGTTTGGTGGAACTCTCTAATGGATTGTAACCAAACAATCCTCCAAATAATAATTTTATGTGAAGAATTCATGTCACTGCCACTGATATGTCGTGCAATTCTTTTGCTGGAATTTAGTGGAGAGTTTTTGGTGACACTCCCCAATACATTGCAGCCAAACAATCATATAAATAAAACCGACCTGCGTGCTTATGAAGAACCTAATAATCCTAAAAAAAATGTCCTTATTTGAAGCAACTGGTGTGCAATTTGTTCTGTTCCAATTTAGTGGAAGGTATGTTATAGCACCCCCCCCCCCCCCCCCCCCACCAAAGAAAAACAAAAAAAAAAAAACGCTGTTCTACAAAGAACTAATGTTATTGTTGCAATTTGGGGGACACATGTAGTGCTTGGTGGAACTTTCTAATGGACTGTAACTAAACAATCCTCTAAATAATAATTTTATGTTAAGAATTCGAGTCACTGCTGCTGACATTTTTTATTTTTTTTATTCTTATTTGGGTTTAACGACACATTAACAGCCAGGGTCATATCATGTCGGAGACAGTTTTACGGGTGGAGGAAGCCGGAGTACCCGGAGAGAACCACCGAGCAACGACGAACAGCTGTCAGCTCCCCAACATCGTAACTCTGAACTCTGCACCGCGGCACAGGCAGGGTTAGATTGGTTGAAGACATGTGCACCATCGACGTGCAGAACGCCTTAGTACACAGCGTCATCGTGCCCCCGTGTAGGCAAGCGGGCTGAAGTGTCTTGCCCAAGGACACAACGCGGTTGCCGCAGGTGGGATTCGAACCGAGGACCTCTCGGCTTGCAGCCTGCACCTCTGCCTACTGAGCCACCGCGCCCCTGCTGCTGACATATTGTGTGATAATAGTTTTGCTGCAATTTAGTGGGGAGTGTCTGGTGGCACTCCGCGATGCATTGTAGCCAAAGAATCATACAAACAAAACAGACCTGCGTGTTTATTGGGAACTAAATAATCCTATAAAAGATGTCCTTATGTGAAGAATCTGTGTGATTGCTGCTGACATGTTGTAACCAACAAACCTCTAAATAATAATTTTATGTGGAGAATTCATATCACTGCTTGATATGTCGTGCAATTGTTTTGCTGGAATTTAGTGGAGAGTGTCTGGTGACACTCCCCAATACATTGCAGCCAAGTAATCGTATACACAAAACAGACCTGCGTGCAAATGAGGAACCTAATAATCCTATAAAAAAATGTCCTCATTTGAAGCATCTGTTTGATGACATGCTGTGCAATTATCTTATTGCAATTTGGTGGAGGGTGTGTGGCAGCACTGCCCATTGCATTGCTGATATGGTGTGCAATTTGTTCTGTTCCAATTTAGTGGAAGGTGTCTTATAGAAGCCCCCCCCCCCACCTTCCTCCCAGATATTGCAACCTGACAAAAATATAAACAAAACAATTCTATAAAGAACTGAGGTTATTGCTGCAATTTGGTGGATACATGTAATGTTTGGTGGAACTCTCTAATGGATTGTAACTAAACAATCCTCTAAATAATGATTTTTATACGGAGAATTCATGTAACTGTTACAGATATGTTGTGCAACTTAGTGGAGAGTGTCTAGCGGCACTCCCCAATGCATTGCAGCCAAACAATCATACAAACAAAACAGACCTGCATGTATATGGGGGAAAATGTCCTTGTGTGAAGAATCTGTGTGATTGCTGCTAACATGTTGTGCAATTGTTTTATTGCACTTTGATGGAGAGTGTCCGGTCCCACTGCCCATTGCATTGCTGATTTGTGTGAAAATTGTTTGGCTCCAATTTAGTGGAAGGTG
This sequence comes from Pictodentalium vernedei, assembly GCA_031216915.1. Taxonomy (NCBI): domain Eukaryota; kingdom Metazoa; phylum Mollusca; class Scaphopoda; order Dentaliida; family Dentaliidae; genus Pictodentalium; species Pictodentalium vernedei. Next base: position 704,764,809 of record CM062296.1, read on the forward strand.
TCTTGAGGCACCACCCCTCCCCCCCCCCCCCCCAATATATATTGCAACTTGATGATATATAAACAAAAAACAATTTGGTGGATACACGTTGTGCTTGGTACAACTCTCTAATGAATTGTAACTAAACAATACTCTAAATAATAATTTTATTTGAAGAATACATGACACTGCTGTTGATATATTGTGCAATTGTTTTGCTGCAATTTATAGGAGAGTGTCTTGTGGCACTCCTCAATACATTGCAGCCAAACAATCGTATGAACAAAACAGACCTGCGTGTGTATGGGGAAATAAATAATCCCATAAAAATGTGAAGAATTTGTGTGGTTGCTGCTGACATGTCGTGCTATTGTTTTATTGCAATTTGGTGGCGAGTGGCTGGTAGAACGCCCCATTGCTGATATATTTTGCAGTTGTTCTGCTGCAATTTGTTGGAGAGAGTCTGGTGGCACTCCTCAGTACATTGCAGCCAAACTATCATATGAACAAAATAGACCTGTGTGTATATGGGGAACTAAATAATCCCATAAAAATGTGAAGATTCTGTGTGGTTGCTGCTGACATGTCGAGCTATTGTTTTATTGCAATTTAGTAGCACGTCCCATTGCATTGCTTATATTGTGTTCAATTTGTTTTGTTCTAATTTAGTGGAAGGTGTCATAACCCCCTCCCAACCCCCGCAGCTGGCAGCACGGCCCATTGCATTGCTGATATGGTGTTCAACTTGTTTTGTTCCAATTTAGCGGAAGGTGTCTTATAACCCCTCCACCCCCACCCCCATGTTGTCTTGTCCAGCTATTGATTTATTGCAATTTTGGTGGCGAGTGGCTGCTAGCACGGCCCATTGCATTGCTGATATGGTGTTCAATTTGTTTTGTTCCAAGATAGTGGGAGGTGTCATAACTCACCTCCCCCTGCCCCCTCCCCCCCTTCTCGGCTGGTAGCATGGCCAACTGCATTGCTGATATGGTGTTAAACTTGTTTTGTTCCAATTTAGCGGAAGGTGACTTACAACAACCCCCACCCCCATATATTGCAATCTGACAAATATATAAACAAAATAATCCTATATAAGGAACGGATGTTCCTGTCGCAATTTTGGAGGAGACATGTAGTGCTTGGTGGAACTCTCTAATGGATTGTAATCAAACAATCCTGTAAATAATAATGTTACTGTTGCAATCTGCTGGATACATGTTGTGCTTGGTGGAAATCTCTAATGAATTATAGCCAAACAATAATAAGTCAAGGTGAAGACTTTATGCCACTGCTGCTGATATGTTGTGCAATTGTTTTAATGCAATTTTGTGAAGAGTATCTGGTGGCACTCCCCAATACATAGCAACTAGATGTCATTCACAAAACAAAATAAATGTACATGAAGAACTGAAGTCATTGCTGCAATCTGCGGTTGGTCACTGTTGCTGATATGTTGTGCAATTGTTTTGCTGAAATTCAGTGGAGAGTGTCTGGTGGCACTCGATAATACATTGCAGCTAAACAGCCATTCCCATACTCCCAACACCACCCCTGAATGCTAGAAACTAGCTTTTATTCATATTTTTGTCTATACTGCTTTTTTTCCTGTCTTCTCTATACTATTAATGTTCTCTCTTTGTTGTGCAACATTGTATTTCTATTTTCAAGTTAATGTCATCACACCATTCTTGTGTGATCTTTCTTTTAGATTCATGAAACACACTGCAGCATTTACTGTTTTCATATCTTTAACAACCACTAATTTCTATATGTGCATCGGGGCTACTGGTGGTCGGATCGCTGATAATGGCGGGTAGTATAACGTTGGACGAGATCCAGACCAATCCTGAATATCATTTTAGTCACCTTCTTAACGACAACATCGAAGACAACTTATCGTCTATATACAACTTTGTAGATTGTAAGTATTTTTTTCTTAGTGAAGTGCATTCAGAGCTTGAAGATGTAGACGGATCCTTCTCAGCCTTCCATATTAATTGACAGAGTCTCCATGCACATTGGGACTCCCTACACCATTTGCCTTCCGAACTGAACAACAAACAGAACACATTTGACGTCATAGGTCTCACAGAAATATTTCAAATTCCTGACAATTTAACTTATGCTCTTTCTTAAAAAAATACGAGATCTGGTCATGATAATGGTCGTGGGGGTGTTGGGCTCTTCATCAAGTCTGAAATAAATTTTTGTATCCGACATGACCTCTCCATATTTATACCACACGTCTTTGGATCGTTATTTGTCGAATTAAAGTACAAAAACTCATCGAGGATAGTTGGTACAATATATAGACCTAACACAGCACCAAAAGCGGACTTGGATCTGTTTCAGTCAAAAATCAGTTATTTAACTAATCTGCTTAACAAAGAAAATAAATCATCCCAAATTATGGGCAACATCAATATTGACCTATTAAAGGTAGCTTTCTATAGCAAAACACGTCTATTTATCGATTGTTGTTCAATGAAGGATTCATACCCGTTATCACCAAACCAACTAGATTAACAGATCTTCCTGCTAAACTCATAGATCACATTTTCACTAATAAGGTAGCTCTTGCTTTTAAATCTGGAATAATCATTACGGATGCATCTGACCATTTTGGTACCGCCTATGTCGAACTGACAAACACCAAACAGGACAACTCAAAACCGATTCTTACCAGGAAAATTAATTCCACATCTATAGAACATTTTAAGTCGTTGCAGTCCCATTGAGGGTTTTCTACAGTTTCGGAATTCGATTGTCCCAATGTTGCTTACGAAACTTTCATAAAAATGAATTCAATTGATTTTGAAACGGCATTTCCCTTGAAAATACACAAACCTAACAAGACATTTATGAAACAAAAGCCATGGATGACAAAAGGACTTATAATTTCAGCTAACAATAAGAACAAATTTCTTCACAAAAAATTAAGATCTCCAACCGAACTGAACACCAAGAATTACAAAAACTACTGCAGGCTATTTAACAAAATTAAAAAATAAAGCAAAGCTATGTATTATGAAAAAAAGATCTTAGAAAATAAAAATAGCATGCGGAAAACATGGCAAATCCTAAATAATGCGTTAAATATCAACAAAAACGAACATAAATTGCCAGTATTCTTTACTTTTGGCGACAGGACAATAAATGCACCAAATGAGGTTGCACATGAATTCAACTCTTTCTTACAAATATAGGGAATCAGACCTCAAAACAAATATCCAAACTTCGGAAGCCATTTGCTGAGTACCTGAAAGGTACAGATCCGGATAATATGTTTATCATACCAACGTCATCTTATGAAATTACAAGGATTGTAAATTCTATGAAACCCAAATTAAGTCAAAATTGCGAGAATATTACTTCCAACATCCTGAAACACTCAATGAACCTAGTTGCCGATCCACTTGCGCATACCATAAATACCTCTTTCTGTCGGGGAAAGGTTCCCGATAGGATGAAAATCGCTAAGGTAATTCCAATCTTCAAATCAGGTAAGGAAAACAATTTTACAAATTACAGACCGATCAGCATTTTTTGTCTGTTTTCCCTAAAATTATAGAAAAACTCATGTCAAGAAGACTTATAAACTTTTTGAATACATTCGATATCCCATATCAACATCAATACGGGTTCACAAAACATCATAGTACACTACATCCGAAAATGCACCTTTTAACCCTTTACCTAACATGGAAAGCAGACGACACTTGCAAAAAAAATTATTGAATAACTAATTTTTTTCATTTTTTGTCTCAAAAACATAGGTTATGACCCCTCGTTGGAACGAGCTCGTTCCAACGAGGGGTCATAACCTATGTTTTTGAGACAAAAAATGAAAATATTTTGAAAATTAATTGGCGATTTTTGAGAATAGCGCTGGCCGGTTTTGGCCGTTACGTTGGGTAAAGGGTTAAAATATATGACCGTAGAGAACTACAAAGAGAGTAAAGATAGTACTCTAGCTCTATTCTTAGATCTCTCGAAAGATTTTGATACAATAAGGCATGATATATTACTTCGAAAACTATTATATTATGGGATAAGAGGTAATGCTAACAACTGATTAAAAGCTACCTCCAGAATAGGACTCAATAAGTCTCCTTCGGAGACAGTAAATCCAATCTCTAGACCTAACATTCTTGATCCTAAAATCTTTCTCATATACATAAATGATATAAATAAATCATCAAAGCCGAACCTTCAATCATTTGCAGACGATACCTCGGTATACAAATCGGGCTCGGAGATAAATCGACTAGTCTAGGAGTTCAACGAGGAACTTCAAAAAATATTTGATTGGCGTGCTGCGAACAACTTAGTCCGGAACGCCAAAAAACCCAAAATACATCGTACTTAACCCATCCCACAAATACAAGAACCGTGCACATCAGCACATATGTATGAATAATGAAGTTATAAACAAAGTCAGTAGTGGGGAAAGCGAAAAATCAATTAAATTTCTTGGTATAAATATTAACGAAAACCTATCGTATAACGCACATATATCTCAACTCTCCTCGAAAGTTGCTCTCGGGAACTTCGCTCTCAATAAAGTAAAGAAAGTTCTTCCACACAGGGTGATGAAGATCTTATATTTTTCGCTTGCACAAAGTCATTTCTTTTATGGAATTCCGATATGAGGTGCATCAAAGGCGTGTAGTCGTCTATATAAATTACAGAAACGGCCATTAAGAATAATAAATAATAAGAAGTATAATTCTCACACCGACCCTTTATTTATCAAAGATAAAATACTGAAGATAACAGATCAACACAAATTACACACTTCTTTTTTATGTTCGACTGGTACAATGGAAATCTTCCATCATCTTTTGCTAATTTCTTCTCTACATTGAACAATGAATCTATTATGAATACACACCAGGCATGTCTCCTTCACCGACATAGAACTACAATTAAAACTCTTGATAACTTTCCGGTATTTGCATTCCAAAATTGTGGAACGAACTAGGAAATGATATTCGAGAGTTACCTAACAGGATAGACTTTAAGAAAAGGTAAACTATCAAACTCATTTCGTCTTAATTGGACAACATATCATGTTCTAATCCGTATTGTCCTGTCTGTGCCATCTAAAGGTCTGGTATTCTCTTCCTGTTGGCCTTTTGACTTGGTCTCTGCCGCTAATTTGTATGGACGCAATGACCCAAGGACATCTCCCGGGAAGGGAAGCAATGCTTGTTTACGGCGGTAAACAAGCCCCGTTTTACTGGTAAAATAGGACCCAGTCATCAATGCTTTGGGGCGGAAGTCCTCCAAAATGGGCAGCATGGGTATAAACGATTGACTAACCTTGAGTTTATCGCCATGTTGTGGTCACGATTAGCCATGGTGTGAAACATGTGACATTAAACACCAATAAATAAATACCCAAGGGTATAGAACAAATACCTCAATTCCCCAAAGTAAAACATCTGAATGGCTGAGGCCTCTTCAGGAGAGCCAGGCCGTTTGAGGCACCAGCCACCATCTGACAAATGTGCATATATCTTAGTGGATGTATCAAACATATACTCCCTATAGTGGAACCTTACTAGAACTAGTTACAAGAAGCCTCAATGTTGCACGTGCATGTTCTTTTTTCTTCTTCTCTAATCTTTCCTTTCTAATTTTCCTTATCTTTCTTTCTTTTTTATAGGGGAATACGTGAAGACAGCCAATCTGGCTATGCTTTTCCCTGCCAGTATACATGTATACATAATATACTACTCAAAGTTTGCTAAGCACCAAGTATATCCAACTACCTGTTTTACGCTTTAGTTGAAATATTGTAATGAAAAGTGTATATATTTTTTATTTAATTATGTCTTTAAAGATTTAAGTACAGATATTAAGATTTTATTTGTGTTTGACCTTATTTTTTAGCTTTTGAATACGATAACCATGGAAAATGGATATTACTGGTAAAAGAGGAACTTTTTCAAATTTGCCAAAAAGTTGACGGAGCAAACTGATATGGGTTCAATATCGAGTATGAGACCCATTACTGTTAATTACAGCTTGACAACGCCTTCTCATGCACCCAATCAGGTTCCTGGTGGTCCTTTGTGAGATGTTGTTCCATTCTTGGACCAGCATGGCACCAAGCTCCTGGACACTTCTTGGGTGGACTGGATGGCCCGAAATCGCAAGCTGCAACTCATTCCAGACATGTTCGATTGGATTGAGGTCAGGGAATCTTGCTGGCCAGTCCATACGCTCAGTCCCCTCCCTCTGTCGGTACTCCCCGACAGCATGGGCAACATGAGGACGGGCATTATCGTCCATCAGAATGACTCTATCACCCACTGCACCTGCATACAATCTGACGTGGACATCCAGGATCTCATCAATATACCGTTGTGCAGTCAATGTACTACGTTCAAGGACACAGAGCTCTGTACGTCCATCCCACCTGATGCCGACCCAGACTATGTTTGACCCTCCACCATAGCGGTCATGCCAAGCAATGTTGGCTGCATGGTATCGCTCTTCTGGTCTTCTCCATACCCTAGAACGCCTGTCTGTGTGGTCAAGGCAGCACCTTGACTCATCTGTAATCATCGCCAATGTTCTCTGGTCCATCCAACGTGGTCCATGGCCCATTCATATCGTGCCTGGCGGTGGGTCTGGGACAGCGGAATGCGAATACATGGTCTTCTTGATCGGATACCACCTTCGTGCAATCATGCCCGGATAGTCTGCGTCGAAACATTTACCCCGGATGCACTCTGAAGGTCACTGCGAAGCTGGATTACTGTGGCAAAGCGGTTCCTACGGGCCTGAATGATCAAAAACCGGTCTTCATCTGCAGATGTTGCCCTGTCTCTGCCACCGCCATGCCGTCCTACTGGTGTGCTGAAATCTTGCCCAGGCTCTGGTAATCACCGTATGGTGCACACCAAGGGCTTCACCCACCTGACAATGGGTAGCCCCTTGCTCCACCATCCCTACAGTCCGCCACATTTCTGCTTCAGACAAATGTCTTCTTACATTTGCATTTGCCATATTCAATCATTAAATCACATGTCATGTACATGTAGACAGTACACGAAAACATCGTGAAAATCAAGAGGTACATGCTGTCCGTGGCTGTCACGAAAGGTCTGCCTGTCAAGAGAGCTAATGTAAATACTAGGAACCATCTCAATACATTCCTCAATCACATCCACCAAAAATATCGCAAATATGTCACCAGCAAATTTCACAATGATGTGTCAAATATTTGGTGCTTATCAAACTTTGAGTAGCATAGTTTGTTATATGAATACTGTAAATATAAAAGGATGTATATCTTATTTTAATTTATAGTATACTGGTGAATAAATATATATCATAAATCATATCAGGTAAACACGTTCTCCTTCTGAATCGAATGATCTCACGTGCGGTTCCTACCCTCAATGCAGATTTGTATTTTGTCTCTGTAATTTTACTTGTATTGGCGGCAATAGGTTCTTGTTATAAGACACATTCATTTCTAGCTACTATTGTTACAGATACATGCATAGATGCTGGAATAACTATACCCTGGGTGATAAATGTCAAAGTAACAGATAGGAACTTGGTTAGGGCGTATACTCCATTTAAATTCCTCCTCCTTGGCCGACGAACATCCATCTTTTGAGAAAACCCTTGATTTTTCCCTCTTCGAGTGAAAATTTTCAAACCGCTACTGTGTATTTCCAACTGCTGAAGAAATCCGATTGCACTCTCTCCTCTTGTGTTCTAAATATATGATCATGACCTTTTGGTTCTACAGTTGAAAATCGTCTCGTGCCTGCAACAAGACGCCACCGTCAATGCTTTAGCAGATGCATTCTTGGGATAAAGTATTGATTCAGTTTGAAAATCCCACGAAATGTGGTTACAAAATCTCTAAATACTATACCTGTTACAAACGGGAACAGTCACAGTTTAACCCTTTTACTGCACGCTCACTTTAACCATATATGGAGGACCTCTATGAACGCCTGTATGCGAGGGAGTTTATTAAAACTTATGACATACTTGAAACTCTATCACCTGATTGATTGTTGAAAAGGGCTCTCTGAGCCCTTTCCAACAATTAATCAGATGGTGGGTTTAATTTGCGCCCACCAGAACGTACAGATAATCATCATAAAATAAGGGGACAATAGTAGCTTCCGGCAGCGAAAGTGTTAATGGCAAGAAATGTTTTACCACAGGACATGATAATTGAAACTGTTGCTGGTTTGAAGCTTAAAATTTCTAACTACTGAAAATATTTGCCTGGATTGCACCCACCCACCCTCCACGTCCATACGTCCCCGGAAACAGATGAAAATATAAACTGACTGTTGTTCAACTGTTGTCTGTGGGCTTTAACCCTTTACCTAACATGAAAAGCAGACGACACTTGCAAAAATAATTCTTGAATAACTATTTTTTTTCATTTTTTGTCTCAAAAACATAGGTTATGACCCCTCGTTGGAACGAGCTCGACGAGCTCGTTCCGACGAGGGGTCATAACCTACGTTTTTGAGACAAAAAATGAAAAATATCATGAAAAGTAATAGGCGATTTTTGAGAATAGCGCTGGCCGGTTTTGACCGTTACGTTAGGTAAAGGGTTAAGTAGTTTTGTAACGTTTCGCCTGTCTGTCCAGAAACATTGAATAGCTAATTCAGCTCTGATTATAATTTCGGCGTTTGAAATAGTTTTTTTCTCGGTTATTTCAGGAATCACCATCATATCGAATTTTAAAAGGGTACTATGATATAAATTAATTATTGAATATAAATGCGTCATATGCTTTTATGATTTGATTTGATGTGTTTCTTACCAACACATTGGGGAGCGCGGTGGCTCAGTAGGTACAGGTGCAGGTTGCAAGCCGAGAGGTCCTCGGTTCGAATCCCACCTGCGACAACCGCGTTGTGTCCTTGGGCAAGACACTTCATCTCCACTGCCCGCGTGGTGGCACGGTGGCGTTGTGTACTAAGGCGTACTGCACGTCGATGGTGCACTTGTCTTCAACCAATGCTAACCCTGCTTGTGTGGAGTTAGTATGTTGGGGAGCTGACCGTTGCTCGGTGGTTCTCTCCGGATACTCCGGCTTCCTCCACCCGTAAAACTGTCACGGTCATGATCAGCCATTGTGTATAAATATGTGACCTTAAACATAAATAAATAAATATCAGCACATTACAATGCCCAGTTAGGGAAATGCGTCCTCAGTGATGCAATTTACCCAAACATGCTTTTCAATTTTGTTTGTTCAGAAAAATATAACCCTTTTGTTTTTAGCCCATAAAGTACAAACAGAATATCTCCATAATTCATGCGTTAAGAGGCCTTCTTTGGGGTGATATAGTGTCATATACGGCTTAGAGAATGCCATATCGGGATTTAACCACGCCTCAAACCATGTAGTTTCTCCTCGCCTTATATGACATTGTTTGACATCATACGGCCAAACTAACGGTATATAATGTGTACATGCTTAGATGCCGAAGGTCCACTAAGGCAGATTCAAAGTCAACTTTTTTATTCCACTTGAACGGAAAGCGTATTAAAAGGTTTCACCTTTTATGGGTCAATTGTGGTGGTACCATAAATGATTTAACCCTCTAACTCTTAACCCAGTGAGTACTTTCAAGATATTTTTTTATTAAATCTAGTCATGGCTGCCATAAAGCAGCCATGACTAGATTTAATGAAAAAATCAACTACGTTTAACTCAAGAAATCATTGGTGAAAAAAAAACCCATTCAATTTACAATGGCCAGATTTGATTAAATGTGCAAAAATTAGACTTATTTCTGTGGCAAGAGAAATCCTGTCCTGGATTTAAAAGCATTGTTACTGAATGGTTTTGCTGCATGGAATACTGCATACAAGGGAGAAACAAAACTTTTATGACTTTTCGTTGGCGCTAAATTATTACTGATTTGGGTTTCTGTTTGATGCTAGTTTTCGAGGCGACTCAAGGAGGGCTTTGGGAGTACCACACCCCAATAATTTTCGAGTCGAAACATTTTCGTTTGGATTGAAGACTTGAACATTGATTCGCTTTCCTTAGTAATCATTTTATTCTTACTTATAATCGATACTTGGACTTATGAGTTATATTCAGTTGCTCATACAAATGGAGATCTGTAATACGCAATTTGAGCTGTTGGGTAGTGCTCAAACGACTAGTGAATTCCAAAGTCAACTAGTCAATACCCAAAAGTCAAGTCGACTTCGACTATTCATTGGTGATAATCTGTCTCCTTATAACAGTGTTGGTGTTCCGGTAGAGTACTGAAGGTCCAAATTTGGCTTCAGTTGGGCATTCATATACAGCAACTTACTGGAACATTATTCTGTTAATGTGCTTCTAATTATGCTAAGAGTGAAATTATATAGTCTTATTTAATTTGCCTTGTTGCGATTTATGGGAGAGTGCCTATAGGCACTCTCCCATAAATTGCAACAAGGCAAATTAATAACATATCCTGATAGCCCAAAATAATTCAGCACACTTCTAGTACCAGTTAAAACAAACTACTGTCACTACTATTAGATGGCAATAGATGTATACATTGATTGCCCAATATTGCTGTTCAAACTGTCTTACAGTGGCACAGAAGGGATACTATTTACCTAAAATCTTGAACTCCTCCGACTAGTCGACTGCACAATTGAGAGTCGACTACTGGTTTACCCAGAGTCGACATCGACTAGTCGACTAATCGTTTGAGTACTACTGTTGGGGTCCAGCAGGGTCCATTTTCAGTATGGATACATTAATTAATAAGATGTTACATGACGACTACTACATATGTATGCTATAAATCTAAAAATAAATTTTTAAAAAGTCTTGTAGTAGAGTCGCTTATGTACGATTTTGGGGTCCGTGTGCATTTTCTGAATAAATGTAGAGACCATGTCCAGGTGTAAGTGTTGGGTCTCTGCTTCTTGCAAAAAACATTGGTAGACCTCATGGGGTTGCGACTAGGGCGTTCTATGACATCACAAAGATGGTCGCCACGCAATTTTTTCAAGACGTGCTATAACTCATTTTGAGAGGGTATGCTAGTCATAATCACACTCTCTCTCCGAACTACCCGGTGTTTGGTGGTGCTATACATTTTTCTACTCGACTGATAGGGAGATCGTACCCAAGATCAAAGATGGCTGCCAAAATGGCGGTGAAACTTTAAAAAAAAAATCGTAAATTTTCCGTTAATCTTTGGGCTAATTTCGCATGATACACACAACTTTGCGTTGCTCTTTTCAATAAACTGCCACACAGAATATATATAGCAATAAAGTGTATTTAGTTGCGTCGAATCTCCGTGAGTTTGTGGTATATTTTGAAGTGCATACATTAACAGTTCAGATCTCGTCTACAGCGGGCTCAGCTTAACTGATGAAACGCGACCAAATTCCAAAGCATAAGTAGAATCAATTTTCGCGGTAATGAACATCTGTCAGGGAGAGTTTTGTTGGTTTGTTTCCAGGTTCATTGATAACATTAGAGAAGTTTCGCAAAATCCCGGTCACATTTAGCGGATAGGTATATAATGATCCCACAACGTTTTCATGGGCATTTCCAAATCAAAATGTGTTCTGTCTGATGACAAATATATTATTGCATGAAAGAACACCATTATATTTTAAGAAATAAGTATTAAAAATAGATTTTATCAACGTTTTTCTTTACGTCCTTTTTGTCGCCACTGATAAAGTTTTTGAAGATTTTGAATGTCAAATTTTGCCGCAAAGTTCAATTATTTGGATTGCAGGGTTAGTTAAATCCTATCTTCTTCACGTCGCTGTTCCTCGGACAAAAATGTATTGATAACATATTGATTTAAAAGTCACAATCCCATCCGTTAACCGTATCCGGGATTTTACGAAACTTCTCTGATAATTATAGCATCACAATCAAAAAGGCTACGTATTCACTGGAAAGATAACCGAATTTACAGGAGAAATATGCTTCGAGAAAACATATTTCTGAATTGTATTATTGGACACATCTCACTGAATTCAAGCAATCGGATTTCCCTAGAAAAAATTAACATGGTTCAGAGAACACCATTTTCTCTCAACTCGTTCTCTCCAAATTGTGACTTGAGAGTATCCTTGTTTAGCCAGGCAGCGATATTGTCATTTTAAGTACAGAGCACATTATTTGCCTTGCATTTGTGCCTCTTTGTGTCACATTTCGACTTTAGACAGCTGTATCGAACATGCTGGCGGATAACATACGGTACTAGTGGTAGATACCATATTTTTAGCCCAACCGCACTCAGCAGGATTGATAGGGCCAAGTTGTGCTCTTGGTGTACTTTGCCACACCAATGCTTGGTAACAGGCGCGTTTAAATTCTCCAGGAAGTGCCGCGCGGGTCGACGAAAGTTTTTCCGACGTCAATTGCTTTTATTTAAATTGATATTAACGAGCGTCACTCAAACATAGGGGTCGATTTAATTTGAAAATTTTGATTAGCGTTTTGCTATTCATAACTGGGAATTGATTAGCAATTTAGTTAATTTGATTAGCATTTTTGCATTGAGTTTCAAAGGATAAAAAAACTGCTGAAAATATCCTGGTCCATCAAAAAGAACCAATGCAAATTTCAATGTATGTGACTGGTGTTCAAAACATCAGTCACATACATTAAAATTTGCACTGGTTCTTTTGAGAATCGAGAATAGTAGTATGTCATGTACCCGAACGGGCCTCATTGGCAGGACCCCGGAAGTGACGTCATGTCACGTGACCTGGTGACGTCATGTTGTGTTGTCATGGTAACCCGCGTGAGCGGCCATCTTGTGACGTCATCTCCATAGTGATATGTGGTGTGAGTGCGCATGCGCAGCGCGTGTTGTTAGGGTGACACGTGTTTCCGTCGGCCATTTTGTATACTGGAGGCCGCCATCTTGGTTTCTATAGTAGCACGTGATTGCTATGTTACTCAATTGTTCTGCAATGGTACGGGGTATGTTCGGAGGGTGTGTTCGATTGTAGAAGAGTATTTTCCCGATTCGTAGAATTACCACAATCAACCCGACAATCCTTCCAAGTCACCAAAATCCACCCGAACTTTTACTATTTCGAATTCTTCCAGAATTCTCTGCTTTTATCTATATATGCAATAGTTATCGTTTATCTGGCCATGTTCCTTTATTCTAGAGTATACTCCAGTAGCGTAGAAGAGCCTATCAACTGGAACAGTTTACCTTATTATTGCTATATTTAGCTATTTCTGGTCTATTCTTGTTAGTTCTGACCCTATTCCAAGTCCTCTTGTTGTTTCATTTATATAACTCACCAATCACATTGCTTGATTTCCCATAGTCTGTATGCAGAGTTATCTCCCTTGTGTATAACAAAAGCAGTCCCAAAGCCAATAAGCTATCGAGCAGTTACTGATAAGTCATTGCTCGAACGACTCTAAGCCCATTGAGCAAATGAGCTATCGAGCAATTGCTCGATCGAGTGACTCCTCGAACGACTCTTCGACTCATTTCAGTATTTGAGGATACCCATGACCCGGTATTGTATTATTTGAGGATACCTATCCCAAATATCCCTTATAAGCTAAAGAGCCAAGAGAGTAATTGCTCCATGAGCAATTGCTCGAACGACTCGAAGCGCATCGAGCAAATGAGCCTTAGAGCAATTGCTCGATCGAGTGACTCGACATACTGCTCGAACGACTTGAAGGCCATCGAGCAAATGAGCTTTAGAGCAACTGCTCGTTCGAGTGACTCCTCGAACGACTCTACGACTCATGTCAGAAAAAAGGGATTCTAGGGCCTGAAGGGATTCCGTAAATAGGGCTTTTTTCCAAATAAGCCAAAGAGCCAAGAGAGTAATTGCTCCATGAGCAATTGCTCGAACGACTCGAAGCTCATCGAGCAAATGAACCTTAGAGCAAATGCTCGATCGAGTGACTCCTCGAACGACTCTTAGACTCATTTCAGTATTGGGGGATACTTGTTGGACTTTACATCCGGGTACTTCTGTTGGGGTAGTAGATAAAAAACAAACAACAATATATATAACATTTCATTTTTATTCAAGTATACAATTCAATGTCTCAATGCATTTCTCTTTGTAGTTCTTCTTGCATGGGCTAACCATTTCATCTTCTTGTGGGTTGGAGCTTCTTCCCATCGCATGGCTAGGTTCTTGATAAAACAAATTCTCTCATTTGATAACTTGGCTTTGTTGGTTGCTTTAATTTCCTGTCTGGCATCTTTTGGTTCCTCTTTCTCTAGCTGTTTCATAGTAGTAACTTCAGTCTTCTTAGTAGTAACTTCACTTGTGGTTTGAGTGGAAACATCCTTCGTATCTTCAGTAGTAACTTCATTCGTGGTTTGAGTGGAAACATCTTTCTTGACTTCAGTAGAAACTTCGTTCTTAGTGGTAACTTCATTCTTTATGGGAGCTGGCATCTTTTTCTTGACTTCAGTAGAAACTTCGTTCTTAGAGGAAACTTCTTTCTTTGTGGGAGCTGGCATCTTTTTCCTGTCTTCAGTAGAAACTTCGTTCTTAATGGAAACATCTTTCTTTGTTTCTGTAAAAGCAACTTCATTCTTGTTTGTATTGGGAGTCAGTTCTGTCTTTATTCTTTTGTTTACTGATCGGCCAGTATCCACACATCTTTGTTTCTTTCCATCAGCATCCATGTCTAGATTTTTTCTCTTGGCTGCATTTACCACACGATTCACTTGTGTCAGTTCCTGGGAAGTCAACTTTAATCCAGCATCATTCTTGAAGATCTGTATATGTAAGTCATCTTTGAATCTGAGCACCGTTGTTGACACAGACATCTTCACTCTTCGACGTTCAAAACGGAAATGAATTTATTTTTATACCAACACTCCTTTTATAATCGTCTTCTTCTTCGTCTTCATCTACTCGGAATGAGTAGTTTGTCATAAGGTTGTCGAACAGAAATCTTCGCTTTTCCAATGCATATTTCTGGGATTCTTCAAAGTCAAAATCCTCTTCTTCACGAAGACGCTTGGCAGTTTCTTGAATTTTCTTGTGAATTGAGTCGTTGCAAAAATTTCGAATGTACACAAGGGTATGAATGTATTTCTCACTAATGGCTTCTCTAACATTCTTTTGAAGTGCTCTGTATGCTGTCTCAACTGCATCTTCACTATCCATTCCATCTTCGATATATTTGTTCATGAGGTTGTCAAAATCGTTTTGGTATTTGTCAAAGGCACTTTGAACGATACCTCCCATCATAGAAACGTCTTCTTCTTCGTCTTCTTCATATTCCATATCTTCTGATAGTTCCGACGATTCATCAGAGTCCGAATCTCTTGACCAGTGTTTTGGTGCACAGCTGGATTGCATTGTGTCCGCTCTCTTCGAAGGTCAGATTACAAATAACAAATTTCTTATGAGCACGACCCTTTTATAGGATACCGGGCAGTGCATTGATGACGGGTTTGATCAACTTTCCTAAAAATCCTCCTTTCTGTATGATCCGTCTTCTTTTCCGATAAGATAGGTCTGTCTTTGGTGAGGCAATTCTCCTTATTTCGTACTTGTGTGGAATGAGCTTAGCTCTCTCAGATTTGGTTATAGGTACTGCGCCCGTCAAGATGTTTGATGCACAATCACATATACATTGAATCAAATCATCACTAGCCATCTTCAGCATAGTCTTGGCTTCATATCGATCCGCATCAGATAGGATTCGCAGTGTATCTAGATTTCTTTCTAATCTTGTAGTGTTGCTCGATTTTTCCGTTTGTCGGTTTGGGCAAACTTCTTCTTTGTGCCTCTTCATGTTAAATTTTCGAGAAAATGTTTTTCCACAGTACTCGCAGTTATGTATCGCCATGTCTTCACTCTTTCGTGGTCGTAGAACAAATGAATTTATTTTCACACCAACACTCCTTTTATACTTTTTTCAGAGCTTGGACTGGGTTGATAAGCGCCGAGAGAAAGCAACTCTTTCGCAATATACATCTTTTTATATCTGGAGAAATTCCATCATCTGCTTGCAGCTTCAATACATGTTCGTATTTTCGCAGGTCATCAAATTCAGCTAAATTCAGTGGTATCTTATCTTCGAGGATGTTGGTAGCACATTTACATAAACAGGTAATCAAATCTTCATCAGCAGCACGTAGAACGGCATCGATTTCCACCTTGTCAGCATCCCGTAAAAATTCTAAAAGTGCTTTATTCTGGTCAGTCAGTCCAGTATCTCTCTCCTCTTCTGTTCTTCTTGGACAGTAATGTTCTTCATGCCTCTTACGTGTGAAGCTCCTGGAGAATTCTTTATCACAATATCTGCAGTGGAGCCGATGATGGTTCTTCTCGTGTCTTCGAGCATTATCCGATCTTGAAAATAACTTGAAACAGTATCTGCAACGAATTGGTAACATGTCTTCACTCGACGACGGTCAGAACACAAATGAATTTATTTTCGTACCAACACTCCTTTTATACTTTTCCCAACAGAAGTACCCGGATGTAAAGTCCAACAAGTATCCCCCAATACTGAAATGAGTCCAAGAGTCGTTCGAGGAGTCACTCGATCGAGCATTTGCTCCAAGGCTCATTTGCTCGATGAGCTTCGAGTCGTTCGAGCAATTGCTCATGGAGCAATTACTCTCTTGGCTCTTTGGCTTATTTGGGACAAAGCCCTACTTACGGAATCCCTTCAGGCCCTAGAATCCCTTTTTTCTGACATGAGTCGTACGGGGAGTCACTCGAACGAGCAGTTGCTCTAAAGCTCATTTGCTCGATGGCCTTCGAGTCGTTCGAGCAGTATGTTGAGTCACTTGATCGAGCAGTTGCTCTAAGGCTCATTTGCTCGATGAGCTTCGAGTCGTTCGAGCAATTGCTCATGGAGCAATTACTTTCTTGGCTCTTTAGCTTATAAGGGATATTTGGGATAGGTATCCTCTAATAATACAATACCAGGTCATGGGTATCCTCAAATACTGAAATGAGTCGAAGAGTCGTTCGAGGAGTCACTCGATCGAGCATTTACTTGATAGCTCATTTGCTCGATGGGCTTAGAGTCGTTCGAGCAATGACTTATCAGTAACTGCTCGATAGCTTATTGGCTTTGGGACTGCTTTTGTTATACACAAGGGAGATAACCCTGCATACAGACTATGGGAAATCAAGCAATGTGATTGGTTAGTTATATAAATGAAACAACAAGAGGACTTGGAATAGGGTCAGAACTAACAAGAATAGACCAGAAATAGCTAAATATAGCAATAATAAGGTAAACTGTTCCAGTTGATAGGCTCTTCTACGCTACTGGAGTATACTCTAGAATAAAGGAACATGGCCAGATAAACGATAACTATTGCATATATAGATAAAAGCAGAAAATTCTGGAAGAATTCGAAATAGTAAAAGTTTTGGTGACTTGGAAGGATTGTCGGGTTGTTTGTGGTAATTCTATGAATCGGGAAAATACTCTTCTACAATCGAACACACCCTCCGAACATACCCCGTACCATTGCAGAACAATTGGGTAACGTAGCAATCACGTGCTACTATAGAAACCAAGATGGCGGCCTCCAGTATACAAAATGGCCGACGGAAACACGTGTCACCCTAACAACACGCGCTGCGCATGCGCACTCACACCACATATCACTATGGAGATGACGTCACAAGATGGCCGCTCACGCGGGTTACCATGACAACACAACATGACGTCACCAGGTCACGTGACATGACGTCACTTCCGGGGTCCTGCCAATGAGGCCCGTTTGGGTACATGCTATACTACTGAGAATAATGTTACGTATAATTCAGTCATATCTTAAAACACTTTTGGTCACTGATGTATTTCTTTATGTTCCCAATGTTTTCATTGCATCTGCTTCGAATTGTGTGGGGCCCAGTGTGGGATTGTAATTTCTCCCTTTACAGCCAGGATGAGGAAAGATGAGAATCAGGAGATGGAAATGATTGTTTGGTTCAGGTAATATAAGGAGCTGGATGATAAAAGGCTATTTCGATTCGGTTCGGTGTAATTTCTGTAACCGGTAAAATATCGCTGGTCTTGAAAAATTACCGATATATCAAATCTTTCGATATTAGGAAGAAAGGGGTCGATATTCATATTCTTGGACTTTCATTCACAAGTTGTCTTGTCTGAGAAAGTTAACAGAAAAATGATGGAAATATAATTAATAAAACTACATTATTTGCAAACTGATTCTTTATTTGATCATTGACGGGTAAGTATTGTTTTCATAATCAAAGTGACATTGACATGTCTAACGAACTGACCAATCAATTTTTTTTTTAGAACCATGTGCTTTCAACACTTTCGGGATTTGAGAAGACAAAACCCAGAAATATACAAGCCTTAAATAACGGCAATAATTAAAAAGTCCCATAAATAAATCCATATAATGCAGTATAGGGGAAGCACCTTCAACGGACAGAGTAATTATCGCTTCGAATATTTCACATTCACAGACACAGTGCGCTGAACTGCAATAAAATTCCTTAACATTAAAAATAGATCGAACGACGAGGTCAGAACGCGCGGACGGCTGTTGGCAGGTTTTACAAAAATCACTGGGGGGAAGCGTGACCGTGAAAATTTGGTTGATTGCGCCGGTGTCCGGTTGATTGCCCTTTCTCTTCGACATCGAATTGTGGTAAGTGTACGATTTATCGTAGATTTCTCCAAATATCAATAAATTGGGAATCCAGGAATATACGCATAGATTGTGTGAATGTATCCTGAACACGTACATATATTTTTTATACTTAGATACCCGAGTATTGCCTGCTAGTGACTTCATATTCAATCCATCAGCGGGTCGTTTTCGTCAAATGTTGACAAAAATGGCTCGTACGCCCCAAACACTTTTACTACCTAATTTCTTTTTACCCTGCATGTAGATAAGGTGTAGAAGATCTTATAACCTGAACTACAGCAAACAATTTGCTAAATTAGTTGAGAAAACACGCGAAAACCACGTGTCCGGTTATTTTGTTGATTGCATGTAGTGACCGGTTGATTGCAGTTCTAAATCATGCCGATGTCCGGTTGGTTGTTTTACTTGTGTCCGGTTGATTGACAAATACACTTAGTTCATGTCGGTAATTTTAATCCCATAAACACTTTTTATCACATAATCACACCATTATAGTGTGTTAAAGCCATGTAATATTTTTTTTTATAATATACTAGTGTAATAAAGGTAGAAAGCCTCCAAATCAAATGCAAATGGAACGTGAGCATGTGATTGAATCACATGCTGACATTCCATTTAAAGACTTTTTACAGGATTGACTGTACATGTATTGCTACCCTGTGGTTTATAGATAGAATTGTACGTTTGAGTGAGTTAACAATTAGCTACTTGCATATTATAGAGTTGTCGTTCTTGGCGTCAGGTATCCTGAGTTTGCTTGCTCACTTCAGTCATTAGAAAAATGCAGTTTGCACTTTTTTACGTTCGATCAATTGCGATAACCCTTTTTGTTCAACCCAGACAAACATTTCGCCAACTGAAGCTTTGTGTCTCTGTGTTTGACCTTTCTGTCTCTTAACCCTTTGCCTAACGTCAGGTACAGATGATACTTGGAAAAAATACTTGTATAACTAAATATTTTCATTTTTTGCTTCCAAAACATAGGTTGTGACCCCTTATTGGAACGAGCGCAACGCACTCGTTCCAAAGAGGGGGTCATAACCTATGTTTGGAAGCAAAAAATGAAAATACAAAAAAAATGAAAGGCGATTTTTATGCAAAGCGTTGGCCGGATTTCACCGTTACGTTAGGTAAAGGGTTAAAAAATAAATACATATACATACCTACCTTTTTATAACATACACTGTCCTCAAAATCGATTCATTAGTCAGTTTTGAATTTGAGAGACAGTATCTCTGTTTTTATCGAAGAAAGCGAAGTTATGTGGAAGACATACCTGACGCCAAGAACGATAACTCTGTAATATGCAAAGGGTCAATTACTGCACGAGAAAGCGTCGCGTAAGGATACCGCGAGAGCCGTGAGGCTCAAGTGGTATCCATTCGCGATGCGATCGAGTGCAGTAATCGTTAAATCATTCAAACATATGTGTGGTTCTATATTTATTACTCTACTCACAATCCGTTACTCGTAGAAAATGAATTTAATTTTATTGTGGGCGAAATGGACATTTTCCATGCTGACGAAGTGATATCGGCAAATCAAAATAAACTTGCATACATTTTTGTGATAGTAATTTATTGTGTAGTTACATCGTGACCATGATTACCTGCGCGTCATAGACAGTAATTCACTTTGCTTTATATTTCCGTTGATGCTACAGACAAATATGCAAATGTACTTTTATAATTTAGCATGTTTTTTGATGATAAATAGTTCGATAGACAGTTATCGTTATACCTAAAGATGCAATCAACCGTACACCACGAATTTATCAAATACCAATCAACCGGACGCCACTTAAGCAATCAACCGGTCACTACATGCATGCAATGAACAAAATAACCGGACACTCGGTTTTCGCGTGTTTTCTCAACTAATTTAGCAAATTGTTTGCTGTAGTTCAGGTTATAAGATCGTCTACACCTTATCCACATGCAGGGTAAAAATAAATTAGGTAGTTAAGTTGAAGTGTTTGCGGCGTACAAGCCATTTTTGTCAACATTTGACGAAAACGACCCGCTGATGGATTGAATATGAAGTCACTAGCAGGCAATACGCGGGTATCTAAGTATAAAAAATATATGTACGCGTTCAGGAGACATTCACACAACCTATGCGTATATTCCTGGGTTCCCAATTTATTGATATTTAGAGAAATCTTCGATAAATCGCACACTTACCACAATTCGATGTCGAAGAGAAAGGGTAATCAACCGGACACCGGCGCAATCAACCAAATTTTCACGGTCACGCTTCCCCCCAGTGAAAATTAACACCATCAAAGCGTATCGGTATTCGACATTTTATTTTTCTAATTTCCTCCGACATCTGCAATGTATGGAGGACGGGTTCAAAAATCGAAAGCAGTAAATACAGGAGGAACGTTGGAGAAGATACTCACCATTATTTCAGCTTACTTCGGCGCCTGCTTCATATTTTGGGAGGGTGGGGGCGCAGGTACTCGGCACAAGCTGAGAAATGAAAAAAGACGATATCCGGCAGCATTTTTAGATTGATGCTGACGTGCCCCCATAATGGTACATAAATATTAACATTAATATGTATATACCAATATGGGGGCACGTCAACTTTGATCCAAAAATGTCGTCAGAATTTTTTTTTTTTTTTCGTTTCTCAGCTTGTGTCGAGTACCTGTGGGTGTGTGTGTGTGGGGGGGGGGGGGGGGGCTCAATAAATTGATGTTTTTTAAAGCGTATTCGTCTTTATGAAATATAGCAATTGCCAATTGCTTTGCGTTCCTCGTCTTTTTTATTCGCACCCCCCCCCCCCCACTCCCCATGTGGAAAGCATCACGAACTGTGCAGCATACAGATTTATTGTATTTAGCACCAACCCCCACCCTTCCGATTGCTATGATTTAGAAAGGTGGGTGGCACTCCGAAAGGGGTTGTTGGTTGTGAAAGTTATTCGGTTGCTTGAGTGATGAAGCAGAAATGTGCTCTTCCCATCCAAGAATTTCCAGAGGCAGACTATATTTGCCAATGATGGCCTGAGACCAGAAACAAAGCAAGTGGCAGATTATACTTCCCTGAAGACCCAACCTCATCATCATTGGGGAGAGGTAGCACATTTTTCGAGAGGACCTCCTCTCACACTGGTCCTTACCCGAGGGAAGATAACTTCAACCAGAACATAAACAAGAACGCCAAAGCCTTCTCTCACAGCCTTTCCTCCTCTGCTGCCTCTTGCTATGGTCATGACCTGCGTAAAATTTCAATCCAAAAGTCAGAGACGGGTCGAAAGGGGTTTGCTTCAAACTGGCCTTGCGCGCATTCGGAGTGCGAAACCATTCATCTTCCGATTTTGCAAAAAAAGCATGTTACTACCAACTTTCCATACGATTCTATACACTGGTGGCTGTAAATAGTCTGTCATTGACATAGAAAATGGATATAAGAAGTCATTTTCCGATTTCTATGGTTATTGACCATAGAGCGAGAAGACCAATGAGGGCACAGTTAACAAAAGAGCAGTGCTGAAAAAGCGGAAATGAAAAAAAGATTTTCGATTGAGGCCTCACTTTCTCGAACGAAAGTTCCGTGTAAGAATCCGTTGTCGGAGAGAAATATAAATTTTATAGTAAATTTCCTGTCTTATTATACCTACCGCAATTGTTTACTACAGGCTTGCACGACAGTGGAAGACCCTAACTCGGATAAAATACTCTCTATTTTAATCTTTCCCAAGAAAGTTGGGAAAGAAAAGTGGTGTAAAAAATACCACAAAAAAATAAGCCAAAACTGGGCCGAGCGCCATCGTAGCACACCCAGTAGGGGACGCTCTTCCCTTAGTACAATTCCACGACTTCCGTTAAACAGTGTGCAAGCAGCCATCAATTAATCATTCGTTTAGGAGAATGTTATGTGATCAGCGGGGAGGGAATAAGAAGACGGGAGGGCCTCCATGTAAACAATTGCGGTAGGTATAATAAGAAAGGAAATTTACTATAAAATTTATATTTCTTATCAACCTACCTTACAATTGTTTACTACAGGCTGAATAGACAATATGATGGAGGGAATCACATAACCAACCCACACATAACTCAATTGCAGTGGAACCGTGGACAGAGGAAGAGATCCCTAGTCCTATCAAACCATAGCATCACAAACAGTAAAAGACAATGAGAGATGAGGCGTATGGTGATGTGCGACGCACAGACAGAAAGGGTAATAACAGCACGGAGCTGGAACTGGCCTTATAAGAAGCTGAATGGCTGGGATAGACAATAGCCTGAGCAGAAGAAAGAGGGCCCGTAGAACAAAGGTCCTCTGTCTGCTTCTGCAACTGTCGCAACGCGGAGAAGGTAGCATTTCTCCAGTAGGCTGCCAGCACAACATCCGACAACATGACGGAGTTAGTATAAGCCTCGAGAGGTAGACAATGCACGCACCTCGTGGCAGAAAAGCGATTGGTAATACAATCGCCAGTCGCTAGACGAGCGGAAGCTGTACGAATAGCAAGACAAATCCATCGAGAAATGGATTCAGGAGAGATCGTCGGTCGACCGGGAATAAGGGACAGAAAATCGATCATACCCTTCCAAATGAACAGAAGGAAGAGTCCCGATACTGATAGGAGGCGGAGTAGTTTCCGGTATCTGATTCTTGGCCAGAAAGGAGCAAGCACTGGTAAACATAACACTGGTGGGAGAGATCCAGAAAAAGGCCGGGTCAACTGAGAGGGAGTAAAGCTCACCAACCCGTCTGGCTGAGGCAAAAGCCATCAGAAAAGCCGTCTTGTATGTGAAAAAACGCATATCCACCTGTGATAAGCTGCAAAGTCCAAGGCCTTTTCAAGGAAAAGTGCCGAACAAGCTTGGAGAGGCGTGGAGTAGTGCCGATACGACGCTGTCCCACATACGAAAAGGTCTCCGAAGCATGGACCTGTACTTATTGATGGAAAAAGGCTGAAGACCCCCAGAATCAAACATATACCAGAAACTCCGCAATCTGTGTCATCAAAGGAGTGACAGAAGTAACAAAGCGATCCACACACCATCGACAGAAGACCTTCCACGTAGCCGCAGAGGCTAAACCAGTGGAGTGCCTCCTTGAAGAAGAAAAGCAACTCCACTGCACGTCTCGAAAAAACCACTACGGATGAGACCGGGCCTGACAAAAGACATGTACGAAGGCACAATGGAGTCGGGTCGACGTGAAACCTCCTTGTGAGACCTTGGCAAAAAAAAGGTCGCGATGTAGAGTGAGGCGTGCCGGAACCACCGCTAACAGAGAGCGGAGCAGAGTGATCTACATCCACTGAGGCGACAGGGGTGCGATCGAAATGATTCGACAACTGCAGGTTCGTATCTGGGCTAGAAACTGAGGCAGAATCGGAACCGGCAGGAAGACGTAGCCGACAAGACCGTTCCAAAGGAGGGGCAGGGGGTCCACGGCGAAAGCCAGAGCATCTGGACACGGGGACACGAAAGTGTCCACCTGATGGTTCCAACGAGTCTCAAAGAGATCGATGTGGGGAAGACCCCAGAGATCGCAAAGAGACTGGAACACCGCGATGTGGAGCATCCACTCTGTGGAAAAGAACCTGCCCCATCGGGACAGGGAGTCGGCTAGGACGTTCAGACGACCGGGAAAGTGACCACCACCCCGTCGTTGACATCCTGAGCGAACAGTAGAAGATCCCGAACCAATTCGTACATGTGAACATAGCGCGTCCCGCCCTGGTTCCGAATGTAAACAACCACTGTCGAATTGTCGGACAATAGAAGGACCTGACAATTCGAAAGGCGGGGGATCCACTGCCGGAAACTCAGAAGAGCAAGAAGCTCCTTCTGGTTGACATGAAGAACTGCTAGATCCTGGTCCCACGACTCGTGAAGGAAAAGACCAAGAGGATCCAATGTCACACCCCATCCGAGATCGCTGGCGACTGCCATCAGAACACGATCGGACGTGGGGAAGTCCAACGGAACTCCCTGCATAATCCACTGAACATCTGTCAGGGGAGACGGTGACGAGGAAGAGACTCCGGTAACTGAAGCACCAGATCCAGAGGATCGACATTCGGCCTCCAACGACTGAACAGAAAGTGTTGGAGAGGTCAGACATGTAGCCGACCCAGAGGAATGAGATCCGTCACCGAACCACAGAGACCGAGCAGCCGGGGAAAACCCCGAGCTGTTGTGGATGTAGACTGGGACAGAGTCAGGGTAAAAGGCTGAGAAAAGTACAACCCTTGCCTGGGAAACCGCCACCGTATCCTAGCTGAGTGCGGAAGCCCATCGCAGATGACAAAACGACGGAGAAAGGACCAGGTCCGACTTCTTCCCGGAGACTCTGAACCCTAGTGCCGTGAGCAGGCTCAACAGTGTGACGTCATCCGATTCCAGAAAGGCAGCATTGGAAAGCCTCTGGAGGATATCGACTAGATATGCCGAAGAAGACACCATGGACTGTGTGCGATGTAAGACTAACACATGCGACATCAGACGGGTGAAGGCTCAAGGATCCAGGTCGAGGCCAAAGGGCATGGCCTTGAACTGGAAAACATCCTGGGGAATGGAGCGGCGAGCCGACCTGAAAGCCTCCATGCTGAACTGAGGAACAATGACAGACTGGGTCAGGAGACTCAGATCGATAACCTGTCTGAGTCAGCCGTCCTTCTTTGGCACCAAGAACAGGCGGGAATAAAATCCCACTGAAAGAATGTTCTTGATAACCTCGATCGCCCCCTTTGACAGGAGATTGCCTATCTCCGTGATCAAGAGTTCCCAACGTGTAACGTTGAAAGGGAATTGTGTTGGAAGAGGCACTCTCGACTGAGTGGAATGCCTCAACCTGGTACGAATTCAAGGTGACTACTGCCGACGCCTACTCTTACCCTGGGAGTGAGTAGAAGTGGCGGCAGGAGGATCAGCTCTTAGCTTCGCGGAGGAATCAGAAGGGTACTTGTTAGGCCTTTGGACGGCCCCTGCCTCCAACAGAAGGCTGATCAAGCTGACAAAGCAGCAGCTGATCTACGGAATGACATAGGGAGTCATCCCGGACCGTCGCCACGGAACCATGGAATAGTAGCGGACCCGCCGATAGAGGCAGATCGAAGAGCAGCGCACTGCCCCCCAAGAAGAGAACGGCATGTGTCCAGCACAGCGTCCCTGCGATCTAATTCCAAGTTAGCTGTGTTACAGGCATGTGTGTGAGAAGATGCATGAGCGCCTTGGACAGCACACACAAAAAACCTGTTCGTCGTCAAACTTATCTGGGAGCAGATAAGCAGCAAAGCAGAGACGACGTGATCGAAGAGAGAAAGCATTCCAGCAACTCTCCCGATATGCCGGCTTTGGAGTTGGAGTCCCGATCCAAGACCGTCAAAGTCTGGCAGACTGACGGATTGGCGGAATCGTCGGAACGATAAAGCACCGGAGGCAAAAAAAGTGTCAACCCTGATGAAGAACTTGAACGACGTCTTCATAGCCTTGGAACTCAGCTTAGAGTCCAAAGCTGTGAAAGCTTCAACCACCTGTATCGCCAAGTTGAAGTCAGGGAAGTATGAGGCCAATACCCCACGTCTACACTACCAGACATCTCTGCAGACCCCTGCAAGGATAAACCTGCTGTGCTTAACGGCGGAGAGGACACAACAGGGGGTTCGGTCGGCAGCCACTTCCGACTTCGCCGAGTTGAAGTCAGGGAAGGCTGAGGCCGATACCCCACGTCTACACTACCATACACCTCTGCAGACGAGGCTGAGAGGACACAGCAGGGGGTTCGGTCGGCAGCCACTTCGCCGAGTTGAAGTCAGGGAAGGCTGAGGCCGATACCCCACAACCACGATACAGAATTACTGCAGACCCCTGCAGGGATAGGCCGAGGCCGTTTAAAATGGTTACCGATGATGTTGTTGACGGAACAGCAGTAGCAGCACATACGACGGGAGCTGTTGAAATTGGCGGAAAAGGGGAGAGAGCAACCTAGCTCGGCCTCCAAAGGAGGAGTCACAACCCTAGTGACAGCCTCAGATGTCGACTGGAGAGGGTGCATAGTCCCGGAACCAGACATCTCTTCACCAGACACCCAACAGCTCCCGCAGTATCCACCACGGTAAAACACTGCACATCCCCACGGAGGGGGTATAACTCTCACCAGACAAAAAAGTGAGGGCAAAAGGCATTTCCCTAAAGGAACCGAACTGGACATAACAGAGGTAAGAGCAGTAGAAGAAAAAGGTGAACTCAACAGATACAGAAAGTAGAAGAACACCCCCAACTACGAGAGTAAGGTGGCAGCAAAAAGAACCGGCGGGTACACAACAGAACTCAGACGGCCGACAGGGACCTAAAAACAGAAATTCAGCCCTCAACAGAGGGAAGAAATCCTCTCCATACAGTCCCTCATTGACACCTAACTGCAATAATAACATTAAAATTTATCAACCGAAAAATTTTATGTCCGAACCGCGTTGAAACGATGTCGAAAATCAGCGCGAAATCGGAATATATAAATAAAATTCAATGAAAATGTGGTTGAAAATATTGACGAGAATATATAAAACACAGTCCTGTTATTAAACGATCTTCAGATCCATAATTCCAGTCACAGGAACCATTATCGACTAATTGAATTATCACTGTTTAATGCAAAATAGAGACACATCCTCCACCTGTCTCGGACAAAAAAAAGAATGATTAATTGATGACTGCTTGCGCACTAGTTAACGGAAGTCATTAATTGATGACTGCTTGCGCACTAGTTAACGGAAGTCGTGAAATTGTACTAAGGGAAGCCCGTCCCCTATTGGGTGAGCGCCGATGGCGCTCGACCCAGTTTTTGCTTATTTTTCGTGGTGTTTTTTACACTACTTTTCTTTCCCAACTCTCTTGGGAAAGATTAAAATAGAGAGTATTTTATCCGAGTTAGGGTCTTCCACTGTAGTGCAAGCCTGTAGTAAACAATTGTAAGGTTGGTTGATAAGAAATTATCATGAAATTCTCAATAAAGTTGATTCACAAATAGCTGGTGAATTACGTGAAATGTTTCGCAAATCTCAAATAATTCATCGCAATCGAGCCCCGCTCAAACACGTGATGTCATTCTCTGCAGCATACAAACTACATACGAATGCCTGAATTGCATTGAGGATTTCATCAGTGGGAGGATACGTGTTACAGCCCATTTCGACAAATACTCGCTTCACAGGCTCTCCGGATCTGCAAAATGTCTTCCATGTGCTGGAATTGACCTTCCTGAAAGCAAACCAGTTACTCGAGCTCGGTACCAGAGAAAGCACTTTACGGCCGATTTGTGTCATTCCTGAAATAAACTTTCGGAAGTCTATTTCACGGTACAGTTTCCCCTTCCCCCTACAGGTGTTGATCGGCAACAGCATAGTGAGATAGAAAAATCACTAATGCATCAGTGTCCAGAGAGAACACAGCGTGGACTACATGTAGCAGAAGTTTAATGTCTGCCTTCTTTTGATCACTACTCAAGTTTGTAACGTCATAATTGCAAAAAACAAGACTGAATAAAAGTAATGATTTATTGGCGGTCTGAGATATCATTGGCAGAGCAAACAGGTAGACAATACACAAATAGCATACATGTTCCATTTGACAAGCAGGACACACAAATATGCAAAACACAAATGACATATATGTTCCATTTGACACTAAAGCATGCTTTCATCAACATTGGAAAATCAAGGTCAATGATGCGGCAAACTAAATGATTACGCCATCATCATCTTGTTACAAGACCTAGCGAGGTTTTCTGTCAAGATATCATTGAGTAAACTCTAAACTTCAGTCAAGTTATGATCTTCATACATAAGAAATCAATTCACATAGATGCTCAGGCCCGTTGGAACCGGAGGGGGGGGGGGGGGGGGGGGGGGGGGGCTGTAGCTCGCCCCCCCCCAAAAAAAAAAATTTGCTCTTTGCTCATATTTCGTCGTTAGTTTATCCATGATGGGAGCAACCGATGTAATCTGAATAAAACTGGACATTACATTATTTAACTCAGATTAGAACAGTGGCGTAGGAACCGGGGGGGGGGGAGTAAGGGAGATACCCCACCCCACCCACCCCCCCATCCCACCCCCACAAATTTGTCAAAAGTAGGCTTTACTGGGCTGGGTTTGTGGTTTCTCCACATGGGATGCCCACTGGTTACCATATTCCGACATTGCTGTCAATGATTACTGGATTAAGTGGGTTCCATGTAGGCTTTCTTCCACCAATAAAACTGACAGTCGTGTTTTCGCCTAATTGTGGAAAGCGATGTTAAACCCCAACCAACCACAGGGTAATTCATTGCATGTTCACTATTCCTGTCATTCTGCTCGGAAATCACGCTGAATTGATCAGAGAGCTGACGTATTTCCTTACTGACGATGTATTTGCTCAGTATCACTCAGAATGCATATTTGTACATCTTAAATTAAAAAAATTTCCCCGGAGAGGCCCCCGGACCCCCACCAACGAGATGAGGAGGGTACCCCCTCTCGTGCTCACCCCCACTCGCCTCTTCGCAGTTCGGATGACGCTTCGCGTCATAGGAATAATATACGATTTATTTGCTCAGAATCAACCAGAATGCATGTTTTTAAATCTTAAATTCGAAAATTTTCCCGGGGGAGGTCCCCCGGACCCTCCACCAACGAGACGGAGGATACCCCCTCTCGTGTTCACCCCCCACTCGCCGCTTGGATGACGCGTTGCGTCATGGGAATATAGGTCCTACCCCCCGCCCCCCCCCCCCCCCCCCCCCAAATAAAATTAGCTTACTACGCCCCTGGATTAGAACTATGAACGTATCATTGAACGTATAACATGTACCTGCATATGTTGATGTGCAAACGTTTTGAGCAATTCCATTGGCAGCTTAGAAGCCCACGACATCCGTTGACGTAATGATAAAACTAATGAATCCACCATAAGGCCTGACTGTTTTTTAGCATGACGGAATACGACCACGGCCTGCAGGTGAGCCCGGTGTGAGAACCGTGCCCAAACGTTATGGTTTTCTATTGGGATTTTTGAAACATTTTGTTGAAAAAAACCAACTTTTGCCGTTTAAAAAAATCAAGAGGTTTTTGCTTCAAAAGCTCCCAGAATGCTTCCTTTGATTGCCCTTTTCAAAAAATTTTCTGGGGGAGTAACCCCCCTCCCCCCTCAAAAAGCTCGTGCCTTCAGCACTCGCGCCAGATGCCTTCGGCATCTGGATACCCCATACCCATTTAGTATCAGCCAGTTCACCCAAATTAGCAAATATCAGCCCCCCCCCCCCCCCCCCCAATATAAATTTAGTTCCGACGGACCTGATGCTGAATGGTTGTCAAAATGCATGCGAACAGGTCAAGAAAGGGTTATTTATTGTTATTTATTTATTGGTGTTTTGAGGTCACATATTTCTGCACAATGTCTAATCATGACCATGACAGTTTTACGGGTGGAGGAAGTCAGAGTACCCAGAGAACCACAATGGCGAGCAACTGTCAGCTTCCCAACATACTAACTTGAGTTAGCATTTATTGAAGACAGGTGCACCATCGAAATGCAGTACGCCTTAGTGCACAGCATCACCGTGCCCCCCCACATGGGCAATGGGGGTGAAGTGCCTTGCCCAAGGACACAACGCGGTTGCCGCAGGTGGGATTCGAACCGAGGACCTCTCGGCTTGCAGCCTGCACCTCTACCTACTGAGCCTCCGTGCCCACCCCCCCCCTCCCCCCCCCCCCAAGAAAGGGTTAGAATTATCTGAGATGAATTGTTATTACTACCAAGAGGGTTTCAGAGACTGAGATAAATTTGTCATCACCACAGTGTGTTGATTTAGAAACTGTATTCAGTCTCGATGGTATTCCTATTACGTAAAAGGCTTGTCACAATACCTAATATGAACACCATCTCTGCTTGATACAAGTTTCTCCATCAACACATAGTTTTGAGGTCTTGAATTTTTGGAAGAATTTGAAAAAAAATAAAATATGAAATTTTGCTACCAAACGTGCAATTCTCTAATGTTATAAAATATTAAATTTTGCTAGTGAGTGTGCAATTCTGTAATCTTGTTTGATAGAGGTCCATGAGTCCTGTATTTTGAAATCCATGAAAATGGGTGGTAATTTGTGTTGGTCTGGTTTTCAAAGATCTTGAAACATTTGAAGAAAGAAAAACGAAAGTGATGCCTTCAGAATATTAAAAATTATATGGAAAATGAAAATTTGTACAATTGTCCTCTCTGCAGTAGAGTTAAAATATAAAAATTTGAACTTGCAAATATTTTTTTTTTTTCTAATACAACTATGAATTTAACCAATTCAATCCTGTGTGAGGTTTGTCACAATAGGTAGAATTTGTTAAATCCTAGTTGCATCGCAACTTATGTTGGAACATGTGTTGGAACTGGAGGTTTTCTATGAATTAAATTTTTCTAGACCTCTCTCGACATTTTAGCTTTATGCAAATGTATTTGGAACTGTAAATTCTGTGATACATTACAAAGAAAGCAAACAGAATCATTTCTTTTTTTTGTTATCAATGTTTTGATGGCTGGGGCTGACAGGGTAGCTTGATTTTTGTTGGCAAATGGCATCCCCTTAAAATCCTTTACAAATAAGGGCATTGTTTGTATGAAAACTTCAATATTTGTCCATAGCAATGGTGAAAATAATAATTATGAAGAGTTTATTGTAAAATAATCACCATCAAGTACCTAATTATGAAACTATCTTCACAATACATGTAATACATTTAGAAGTCAAGGTTTGAGTTTCAGACAAATAATTGAAATAATCTCCTCTTATCTTTCATTGACTCTTTATCTTATACAAATTGAAGAAAACACTTCCCCAATAACTGAATATTGTGACTCAAAAACAGCTTACTACTCCTCATTGGAATGAGCATGACGAGTTTGTTCCAATGAGGGATGTGTGCTATGTATTTGAGGTAAAAGTTGAAGAAAAAGGTACTAAAATTTTGCTTACCATTTTTTGTGAACAGAGTTGGCTAGGTTTGGCAGTTACATTAGATTAAAGGCTAAATTACACATCATGTTATTAAAGATTATAAAATTTGTCATGAATTTAGTGAACAAATTAACGAGATTCAGAAATATGTCAAATCGTGACTCATTAGAGATTCTATATTACCTGTAGTGTTCAACTATGCAGCCCCATGATGCCTTGATGTAATGTCATTAACTCAATTAGAATAAATTTGTAATTCAAATCAACCTAAAACAAGTGCAATGCCAATCGCCAGCGATCAGACAATCATCCCCCACGGTAGGTGGATTACTGTGAAATATATTGATATTTCCTCAATAAAACCCAACCAAATATGGATATCAAAGGAACAACTCAACAAACTAGTCCCAATATTACCCATATTTCTGTGGTTGTACTGGAAGCATCCAAATACCTGTAAAAAGTTAAGTAAGGCTAACTTGCATAATTTATGCACAAGAAAAAAAAACCCTGTATAATATGTTATTTATCTTACGTTCCTTCCCTTCAAATCTGAAAATTTGAAACAAAAGCATGAAAGCATCTTTTAGATACAGGTGGTAGCAGCACACAACATAATACGAACAAAAATATTACCTGAGAAAAAGGTTAAGTAAGGCTAATTTGCATAATTTATGTACCAGAAAAAAACCCCGTATGATATGTTATTTATCTTATGCTGCTAGACCTCCTTACCATTATTGAAATCGGAAATGTCGTTCAGAAGTCTGAGCGTATAACGAAATACACTCAATTTCCAACAAATTTTTTTTTTTTTTCAAACATTTTTGACGTGCATCCTCCATCCTCCTCCTATTATGTGTCACCAATGGTATAAAAATGAAAGTACAGCATTGAAGCATATATGAGATACAGGTGGTAACATAAATGAGGACAGACAGAGACGGACAGATGGAGTGCAATCCAACAGTCCCCCAAAACGGTAAAACCATGGGGGACTAAAAATGCTAGTTATCGAAAAATGGCAACTTTACGTCAAAGCCTTTGGTAAAAAGAAACAAGCTGCAACTACAAGAGAGCAAAAAAGTTCAGAAATACTCTGAATAAATGATCAATAAGATTTTCTTGCACACCAAATCTGAAATTTATATTCATTATGATGTACCGGTATTTTAAAAATTCTTTGATTTAAAAACTTATTGGTGACAAACTTGTTAGACAAATACTGACAGACAGACCAATCTACATTGCCAGAT
This sequence comes from Pictodentalium vernedei, assembly GCA_031216915.1. Taxonomy (NCBI): domain Eukaryota; kingdom Metazoa; phylum Mollusca; class Scaphopoda; order Dentaliida; family Dentaliidae; genus Pictodentalium; species Pictodentalium vernedei. Next base: position 704,797,648 of record CM062296.1, read on the forward strand.
ATAAAGCTGCTTGTTGCATTTAACAAATATTTAAAAATTTTGATTAGTTGGTTTGAAGGAATGCCTGAATTATTTCTCCCCATTTTCTCGGTGCTGAAATTTGAGAGCTCTGTGACACTCCTTAATATAACCCCACATTTTGTCAATCATGCTAATCATCTAAACATTGTCAAGAGTTAGGCCTTTAAAAAAGTCTATGTTCTCAGGCACTGCCTGCATCACTAAATTTCTGCTGCATCAAAACTTTTTAATACCCAGTCAAAAAAAAATGTCCCTGGTCAGCATTTTCGGATCTGAATTTAGCGTACTGGCACCAGTACACATTTCTCTTTGGTACTTCAACTTCCCATTTTCCACGTATTTTCATTCTTCGAATTTCTGACTATTATATAAATTATATAAATATTTTCTATGTTGGTACATATAACAACTTTCGAGGAAGTTGCCACTATTATCTTTTCAAATTATGAACATAATCCTGCAATGGAGTGTTTTTGACACGTCGTCAACAGCCAAGTTGATTGAAGCATTTTGCAATATATGCAAGAAGATAACACCAGTCCAGAGTTCATAAAAGATTTCTTCCTGAAATGAGAATATATTTTTTTAGGGTATCTTTTTCAGATTTCAGAATAAAAAATAAAAATAAAAAGCCCCCTGCCCTCAACAAAAATATGAGGCACAACTGCCTGAGAACATAGACATTTTTAGCTTAACTTGATAAAGTCAAGATAAGCTATTGCCATCACGCGTGTGGAAGTCTGTAAGTCTGTGAATCTGTGAGTCTGTAAGTCTGTTCACATTTTCCTTTAGCACAGGCTACACCCCGTAGTTCTTGTCTGATCATCACGAAATTTCATATGCAGGTTTGGGGTCATGTTTACACGAGAACATCCCCTTTTAGTTGCGATCGGTCATCAGTATGGCTGCTCGAGCCCAAAACCCCAAAACCATTAGCAGAGTCTACAGGTCTTATTTATGAAGGGTTTTCATTGTAACTTGGCAGGATGCCTCTGGATAATGCCTAGATGAGAACGTCCCCTTTTGGTCAGAACTTCCCCATGTAGTCACGATCTGTCAACAGTGACGACTACTCAAGCCCAAAACTCGAAAACCTTTAGGCACAGTCTACAGGTCATATTTATGGAGGGATTTCATTGCAACTTGGTGGGTTGACTTCATATAATGTCTAGATGAGACATCCCCTTTTGGACGTGATTGGGCAACTGTGACGACTACAAGGGCCCAAAGCCTGAAAATCCTTTAGCACAGTCTACAGGTCATATTTATGAAGGGATTTCATTGTAACTTGGTAGGATGACTCCAAATAATGTCTAGATGAGAACGTCCCCTTTTGGTCATGATCATTCCGCCTTGATGGCTGCCCGAGCCCTAAACCAAAATACCTTTAGCATACTCTATTTATGGAAGGATTTCATTGTAACTTGTTAGTTTGACTCCATATAATGCCTAGATGATGACATCCCCTTTCGGTCATGATTGGTCAACTGTGATGGCTTCAGGCACCCAAAAACCTTGAGCACAGTCTGCAGGTCATATTTATGAAGGGATTTCATTGTAACTTCGTAACATCACTCCAGATGATGCCCAGATGACAATGTCCCCTTTTGGTCGCGATCATTCAACCATGATGGCTTCCCAAGCCCAAAATTCGTAAAACTTTAGTACAGACTACAGATCGTATTTGTGAAGGGATTTCATTGCAACTTAGTAGAATGACTCAGTATAATGTCTAGATGAGGACGTCCCCTTTTAGTTGCAATCGGTCAACTATCATGGCTTCACGGCCCTGAAGCCCGAAAACCTTTAGCACAGTCTTCAGGCCATATTTGTGATGGGATTTCAATGTAACTTGATAGGATGACTCGTTTTGGAATAATTTTACTGTATCTTGGTAACTTTTGTTGACATGCGTTAACTGTGAGAGCCACATACATTAACTGTGAGGTCCACATTAACCCATCCCTCAGCTCTTTAGTACAGTGTACACCTCATATTATTTTTATTAAAAACATAGCATACAGGGAACAGAAATTAACATATTCCCAATTATCACAATTCTTGTCTTATTTCATAATCCTTTCATAAACATTGAACATTATCCTTTTCCTCAAATACAACACACAGACAAGTTAAGCTACAGTGTCATTGACGCTTTCATTTTTAATGGCCCTATATATTTAGTTATTGTTTAAGATTATAACCAGCACCAATGGCTATAGCATGACTACAACAAAGATATTGAGTCAAGCTCAAAGAAACAATATTCCTGTGTTTCACACTTTGGAGAACACTCTCCCAAAAGTTCTTTACTGGTATATACCCCAGGCATAATTTCAACTTTCTCTTTACATAATACTACCACAAGATTTTCCTGCTGACAATAGACAGATTATCAAGACAGAGGTTTCTAGTCAAGTGGTGGCTGTCTGTTAACTAGAAATCACTGCTAAGCCACTGGATGTTTAGAGGCTTTGGGCCCATGTGAATTCTGGACAATTGTACAGACCCTTAACCCTTTACCAGACACGAACAGCAGATGACACGTTGCAATTAAAATTCTTGAATAACTAATTTTTTGACTTTTTTTGCGTCAAAACCATTGCTTATGACCCCTCATTGGAACGAGCTCGTCATAAGCTATGGTTTTGAGACAAAAAATGAATAAAATAATGAAAATTAAATGGTGATTTTTGTGAATAGTGCTGGTCGGTTTTGGCCATTACGTTGGGTAAAGGGTTAATGATTAAGATAACTTCCAGTATCATATGCAACAAAATTAGGACAGCAACGTAGACATTAAGTAAAGTTCAGCCAAATAGATAAAACATTTTACCCATCATAGATGACTTCCACCCCATATGTTGGTTATCCATCCCATTTTATCAGTAAAGTAAAACCTGACACAGTAAACAATCACTGACTCACTTCCAGGGTTTCCAAAGTGGAAAAAATATTTCTAGTGCCAAGATGTCACCACAGAAGCGAGAATTATCATTGAAGATGATTAATACCCCCACCCCACACACACACACACTCTTCTGGCTAACTGGAATGCACCTCTGAATGTTGAACTTGAAAAACCAATAATAAATCTAAGCTCATGCAAGCCTGGCAATCTAGAAAATCAAGGAGTGCAAAACAGTTGCCCTCCTCAGATTGCTTGGGAGTGCAATTGCACCTGAAATTTTCAATGTGAAAACTTGTATGCTATTTTAGTTATATTCACTTCAAGGTATTAATATTGTGACTGAAAAACTGTACTACATTCAGTACATAGTGGAAAAAATTGGCGCACTCACATCTTCTCATTATTCAAAATGTTGCATTTAATTCTTATGTGACTGTCTTCTACGTTCAAAATCTACCGAAATGCGACACAGAATGGGTCACGAATTATTTCGAATCAATACAATATTGTCTCCTGAGTTCCAATGTGTAGGCACAGAGAACACATTGGAACTCAGGGGACGAATTGATAATAGATTTTAAAGGCAGTCCCAAACAGGTCTGGCATTCCAGAAAATCAAGGGGTGCAAAAAATTGCCCTCCTCAATTTTTTCTAGGCGTGCAGCACACCTAAAGAATGCCAGGCTTGCTCAGGTGAGGTAAATTAAAATTGTTGCAGATAAAGAATTTTGTGTATACCCACTATAGGGTCATAATGTTTGAGAAATTTGATCAAAATTGGTTCCTTAGAGAAGGTGTTCAACACACACAAATCTATATTAAACCATCTAAGTTGAAGGGGAGATAACCTAACAAAAATCGCCACATATGGAAAATTTGCAAACATGTGCTTTTTCACTCATTAGTGGCCATGTTTAAAAAGCTTCCATCAAAATCGGTTCATTTAGGTACGAGTTTCGCACTCAAGAATCACATTTGAAGATCCATAATAAATCTATATCTAAAATCCTGCAAGATAAAATTGCTGCGGTTCAAAACTTTTATAATATGTGCATGTCTACTTGTTAGTCATAATGCTTGAGAATTTTGATCAAAATTGGTTCATTAATGAAGGAAGAGTTGCACAGCTCTGTCCGAAAATTTCATCTGTGGAGGTAGTTTACGCTCTGGCCATTCATGGCATGCACATAGTTTTGAGATGTGTTGTTTGTAACTGTCAATATCAATAAAAAAAAATTCTCGATGCTTCTGAGGGAATCAAAACAGAATTTTTATATGAACGATTTGTATGTACACGCAACCAGCCTATGAGAAACTTTTTTTGGATTTATTAAATACAACTTGGCTGCTTATTGATTGTCTTGTCAATGCCTGCTATAAAGAGCAGGTCAAGTACATCATGACATTAGAAAACATTTGGTTGTAGATTTGCTATTTAATTTTTGCTTCCAATAGCTGCACAAATGTTTCAATATTTTTTCCACAAGTCTTTTTCCCATTTCTTTTTTATAGTTTTGAATTATTGATTTATATGTTTTTGAATTGGTAATTGAACAGCCCCCACTTCCTAACTTTTTAATAACAATTGTCTGTCTCAATGTCTCTCATGAGGACTTCACTGTCCTCAGTCTGTACAAAATCTCTAGCTTCTCTGCAAAATCTGATAAATTCTTGGGGGGAACTTTTTTTCTTGAAATTGGTAAGCCAATAAATGAAAAAAAATGTAAATATTCATAGTAATAAATTTTTTTAATCAATACAGATTTTCATTTTATATTTACTGAACATGAAATATGCAACTAGAGGTACTGTGAGCAAGCCTACAAAGTGATACCCCCCGCGCCTGTCAGAACAGAATTATATTGCTTCATGCACATCTTCATGTGGAGTTCTTCCATTGTGTAAAGTTTCATGAAAATTCTTCAAACGGTTTAGGAGGAGTTGCGCTCATAAGGATGGACAGACAGACAGATGGACAGACAGACTATATACCCCCCAACCTTGTTTGTAGGGGGGGGGGGAATAATTAGCCAAATAAATTGAGTATCTGAGGTAATATTTTTGCCACAGAAGAAATGACAATTAACATTGTTTTTATCCTAGTCTTAGAATAAGAGTACGCTCAACTGGCATATCCAACAGATGCTTCCCAAACACCAATGGTGGCTATACCCCTTGCAACCTCCATCCCCCTGCCAAGTATGAATTTCTTGTCATTTATCTTTATTGTTATTGAATTAATAAATTATATGACCTTAAACACCAATAAATAAATTAATAAATATCTTATCTTATTTTATATTATACCATACAGCAGGCCACCAAATGTGTCCATGGGAGACTAATGCCCCTTCTTTATGAAAAACTTGGTGGTCAACAAAGTAGGGCTGGGCGGTTTTGAAATTTGCATTTCTGTTTGATTTTGGTTTTGTATAAAAACTTGATTTTCGGTTCGTTTTTTCAAAACATATTGTAGAAATCCACATTTTAGAGTGTAATGTACACATAAAATGTGTCATTATTTGTCATCCAAGACATAAGGCTCATACAGAGTGTTGATTCGCCAGTGTTACTCACAGTGTTCGCCACTCTTCTCAGCTCATGGACATATTGTAGTGGGCTACTGTAGTAGGCTACAGTGGTACAGATGGGCGGTTAAACGAAAATTCGGTTCGGTTTCGGTTTTGTTATCAAAACCGAAACCAGAACTGAAAGAATTACAGAAAACCGTTCGTCGCGGGGTTTCAACTTCAGTGTTGGAAAACTCTAATCAGGTCTTCACTTCTCAGGAATAAAGAGAGAAACAACCTAAAGTTAACCTTGTTTTCAAACATCAGAGTCACGATGCCCCTTTTTTCTGAACAGCTGCACTAATTGGTATTGCATTGGAGTGTGGCATTTACCGCAAAAATAGGTGACAATATTACTTCTTGCGCCTCGTGTTTTAAGGGGTAGGAGGGGGGACTAATTTTGCAAAGGACTCAAGGCAAAAATCATATTTCTCAAACTTGAAACTCTTGAGATAATTTATGTAAATACATTGTGCTCAGGAAATCAGAGTACCGGTATATTATACAGGTATGCTGCCCTGGAAAGGGAGTCCCTGTGACACTGATTGGCACTAAATACATCTTCTTATATGCAAGAGCAATATATTGTTATGTTTGTACAGTGAAAACCGAAACCAAAAACCCGACTCTTTGAATGAAACCGGAACCGACATGAAATTTGAAAACTGCCCATCTCTATACAGTGGTGGAGCCATGGGGTATCTGGGAGTCCAGTCCCCAACTCCGAATCCCACTTGCTCCTCCCATCCCCAAATTTGAAAAGATTGTTTTTGATTTCCTGCTCTCAGTACAAGTACAGTACCCTCAGTCTAGGGATTCCCCCATGGACATCAATGTAAGCTGCTGTTACTGGTTATACATTACAAGTTTGGAAAAAATTTTGCTAAAAAGGTAGTAGAAGCTTACAAGGATGTTCATTTCAAAAGATGCCAAACTTACGATAGTACAAATTTACACTTCAGAATCATGAGATTTTTAACTTTGAACAAGTTGAAAATTTCAACTGAAAAGCACCAAACTCTGTATTTTCCATTTATTTTGTGTAACATGAGAAAATAAAATATTGTCTACACTTGAAAAAATATATATCAAACCATTATGAAGACAAATCAAGCCGATCAGAAGAGAGAACAGAACAGCCTTATGGAAATAAAAGGTGAGACTTACAACATACATGTCAATGAATTACCAAACTCGTTACATTAAACTTAATACAACATTTAAATCTTATCAAGTAATGAGTTTCAACCACTGTTTTAACCCTTTACCTAAAACACATCCTATCAATATTATTTTAATTATTGTTCGTTCGAATTTTCCCCCAAAATAATTTTAAATGAAAGTGTCAGTGACATTGGGGCTCAACTTGATTAAGACCTCTAGCCTGAGCCATATAGAAGTTGTGTACAAAAAACTGATTGGACCTAATTTCAGTGCAAAATGGCCACTGGCAGCCATCTTAAATTTTGGACCGCACCCAGAAACACTCGTTCTCATCCCAAGGTGATAACAAAGGTACCCAAGAGGTTTTGTGAAGATCGGTTCATAAATACAGCCTCTAGCCCGAGCCGTATTGACACATGCACTTACTGTGTTTAAGTAGCACTTTATAAATCAAAGTTCATCTAATTTGAATAATTTCTGCGCGCGAAAAAAAAACCCATATTATATGTTATGTATTCCATGTTACTAAACTTTCATACAGAAATTTATTCAAATCAGAACTTTCATACAGAAGTTCTGTACAAAAAACTGATTGCACTAATTTTGGTACAAAATGGCTGCTGGCAGCCACCTTGAATTTCGGACCGCACCCAAAAACACTCGTTCTCGTCCCAAGGTGATAACAAAGGTACCCAAGAAGTTTCATGAAGATCGGTTCATAAATACAGCCTCCAGCCCTAGCCGTATTGACATGTGCACTTACAGTGTATAAGTAGGACTGAATAAATCAAAGTTCATCTAATTTGCATAATTTCTGCGCGAGAAAAAAACCTGTTATATGCGATGTATTCCATGTTACTGAACATTCATACAAAAATTTATTCAAATCAGAGCTTTCATACAGAAGTTCTGTACAAAAAACTGATTGCACTAATTTTGGTACAAAATGGCTGCTGGTGGCCATCTTGAATTTTGGACAGCACCCAAAAACACTCGTTCTCATCCCACAGAGATAACAAAGGTACCCAAGAAGTTTTGTAAAGATCGGTTCATAAATACAGCCTCTAGCCTGAGCCGTTTAGAAGTTGTGTACAAAAAACTGATTGGACCTAATTTCGGTACAAAATGGCCACTGGCAGCCATCTCGAATTTTAGACTGCACCCAGAAACAATCGTTCTCGTCTCCAGGTGATAACAAAGGTACCCAAGAAGTTTCGTGAAGATCGGTTCATAAATACAGACTCTAGCCCGAGTCGTATTGACATGTGCACTTGCAGTGCTAAAAGTAACATTAAATAGATCAAAGTTAGTCTAATTGGCATAATTTATGCATGAGAAAAAACCCTGTATTATATGTGATGTACCCCATGGTACTAAACATTCACACAAAAAATTATTCAAATCAGCGCTTTGATATGGAAGTTCTGCGCAAAAATCTGATTGCAACTAATTTTGTACAAAATGGCTGCCAGCGGCCATCCTGAATTTCAGACTGGACCCCAAAACACTTGTTCTTGTCCCACGGTGATAACAAAGGTACCCAAGAAGTTTTGTAAAGATCGGTTCATAAATACGGCCTCTAGCCCGAGCCATATTGGCATTTGCACTTACAGTGCTGGAAGTAACACTAAATAAATCAAAGTTAGTCTGATTTGCATAATTAACAACTGAGAAAAAAACCTGTATTATATGTGATGTATCCTATGGTACTAAACATTCATACAAAAAAATATTCAAATCAGAGCTTTCATATGGAAGTTCTGCACAAAAATCTGATTGCACCTAATTTTGTACAAAATGGCTGTCCCCCCCCCCCCCCCTCCCGTATAATTGAAGGTCAGATTGTCTCCGTCGAAATGATCTTGTCTTCATTCATTCTCGTAACGCTTCATCTGTATTTTTTAAATGAAATTATGGAATAGAATGAGTATTTTAGTGAATAAAATGTGTTCTTGGTGTACGGTGTTTTTGAAACAACAATGTGGCAGACTTGGCGATACATCCTGGCATTTCGCTGCGGCAAAAGCTTTTCGGATACGGGATTATGGATTCTATACTGTGCCGAGTGCCCAAACATTTCAAAGTTAAAACCCAGTGATTTAATTTTTATTGTAGCATAAGCATATTACCGAAATAGTTTAGATGAACTAAAATGAGAATGTATTATTCATTAAAAAATTAATCGTCCAATATGCAGGAAAAAGCATGAAAACCGCCAGCAAGCTTTCTATTTTTACCCAACGTCAACAGCCAAATTCGACCAGCACTATACACAAAAATCTCCATTCAAAGTTTATTATGTTTTAAATTTTTGTTAAAAAACATAGCTTATGACCTCTCATTGGAACGATCTCAATGATCGTGGTAAAGGAATGTCAACCAAGGTTTATGTTGTTTTGACCTGCGATGGAGCACTGAAAGGGAAAAAGATTCCCGTTCCGATAAGGCAAGCACTTCGAAGGGGTTTCCCAGTCGTGTCCTTCCATTACATCCTGGACTGCATTGACAGTAAAAAATTGTTTACCAACAGAAAATTATCAGTTAAATTTACCGAAAAATGTGTCCATTTTAAAAGAGACCACCCTTGAAAAAAAAATATTTTGACAGGACGCACAACATTATCAGTGACATGAAAAAAAATGAAGAAGTAAAAAATAAAAACACCGGTCAAACTTATCTCCCCTGGTCAAAACAGTTCTTTGTACTTTGTTTTCAAAAAAAGAAGTGAAATTATAAAAAAAGGACCCCGATTAAATTTTAAAGAGACTTGTGAATTGTTTGTGTCACTTCACGAAAATTGGAAGCAGTTATCTCCTCGCCAAAAAGATAAATGTCGCCAGTAATGGAGAAACGAAAGTTTAACCAGGGAAAGCTATTTTTTAAACAGATAAAAAAACACGAGTTGCATGAGTATAACCAAATCACGTCTCCCAACCACAAAAAAATTGTTAAAAAAACCCCAGTTAAATTATTCTTGTGTGTTTAAACAAATACATGTTCAATGGATCACTACCTCGCTCAAGAGGTGTGCTGTCTGAAATATTTGGGGGGGGGGGGGGGGGGGGAGGGGGGGGGGGTTCATTGCATTTCCACAGAATTTCTTAGACAATAATGTACACTGTGATAATATTAATAGTGCTTCTTTCCCCGTGGATGTGTAGATAAATCTGGTGGGCCTTAAAAAAATCAGTTGGTGTAAAAAAATATGAGTTCTGTGAAACATTCACTTGACAAGTGATTTTGTAGTAGTCCACCTGTCACATACTGTGTATTTTTACCCATTAGTAGTTGAGTGCTAACTCCATGGAATATTAGCAAAGATTTTCTATTCAAAGGTGCAAACAAAACCCGATCGATATTATAGTGCTTTGAAAGAGTGCTTGTGTATGTATTTTTTTTAAAAGATAATATACTCTGTCATTCATGTGTGCAAATGTTTATAGATACTTGTAAAGCATTAAAGTCAGATATCATTAATCACAAAACCCGATCGATATTATAGTGCTTTGAAAGAGTGCTTGCGTATATATTTTTTTAAAATATAATATATTCTGTTATTCGTGTGTGCAAATGTTTGTAGATACTTGCAAAGCATTAAAGTCAGATATCATTAATAAAAAAATTGCTTAATAAAGTATTGTTTGCTAAAATCATTTGTCCCATATAATCAGTCAACACAGCTGACTGTCCATAAGATCATCATTGACAACTGCACTTGTTATTGTTGAAGTAATTACCATGGATACTAAAAAGTTCCCCTCAAAGACAATTAGCTTATCCTATTTTTAGACACCCTATTATGCAATCGACTAGTGGAGAGGAGAGAATATTTTAAATGGACTGTACACGTAATGAGTACTTGCGACAATTTTAGGTTGAAACCATTTGTTTTTAGTGTTCACCTGACTGCAAACAAAAAGTAATTCTATCGTGGAGAACGGAGATTTTATGTCTTTTTGTGGTGAATAGGCTAACTAGAACTATCACTGAAGGTGATTAATACCCCCGCTTTGGGTTTTTAGAGGAATGCACTTCTGATCATGTAGGCGAAGGCCATAAGGAAATGTATACATAAAGATCATTTTTTGTTGTTGAAATTTGTATTTGCATGTGGCCTTCCACAGAACAGCGCTGAATACTTAAAGAGGCCACACATATATGGTTTACATTTCGAAAACACACATTTACAATGTGCAACATGTATATTACATGTAATGCTAATGTTTTCAAAAAGAACCCAACCATTTTTGTAATGACATGAATGCAAGAGAGCAAGATATGAAAAAGCAAGTTTGAAAATAAAATTCTTTGATTCTTTAGATAATTGATAGAAAAATGTTATTAAATATAATTTCATGATTTCTAAGTAAATGATTTTTAGTGAGAAAGATGAGCTTTGATAATGACACAAAACCATAATAAGTAAATCACCCAGAAAAGGTTAAAATATAATTTGAGGGGCTGATGGAGAAAAGTGCCATCTCAATTCTCGGAGTTGGTTGGCATCTTTCTGCAATAGACCCTCAAATTATTATGTACAGTAAAACACTATTAACTGGTAAAGTGCTGAATTATTTTTGGTCATTAAAATTTGTTCACATATATTTGCCTTGTTACAATTTATGGGAGAGTGTCAATAGGCACTCTCCCATAAATTGTAACAATGCAAATCCTAACAGTCTAAATAATTTCACTTCAAAAGTGATATGAACAAAATCCACAGAATTTGAAGCCTTTAAGTTGTGGTACCGACACTTCAGAATAAAGCCCAAATATGGGCTTCCAGCACTCTACCAGTTAATCAAAATTGGTTCATTAATGTAGGAGGAGTTGCGCACACAAGAATTTGTTCGGACGGAAAGACATAATAAATCTAAGTCAAAGGGAGAAAACCTGGTTAAAATTGTCGCAGATCAAAAATCTTGGAATATGCGCATGTTCACTTAGTAGTGATGATGTCTGAAAAGTTTTGTCCAAATTGATTGATAAATGTAGGAGGAGTTGTGCACACAAGAATTTCATGTCGAAACCCATATTAAATCAAAGTTCAAGAGAGATAACCTGGTTAAAATTGTCGCAGATCAAAAATTTTGGAATATGCGCATGTTCACTTAGTAGTGATGATGTTTGAAAGGTTTCTTCAAAATCGGTTCTTTAATGTAGGAGGAGTTGCGCACACAAGAATTTGTTTGGACGGAAAGATGTACGGACGCACGGACATACAGACTGAAGTACGGATGGACATACGGACGTACAGGGCGATTCCTATATAGCCCCCATTTCTTTGAAGCAGGGGTATAATAATATTATCCGTGCAAACTTCACAACTGGGTCAAATGAAACAAAAATTAAACTCGCCCAATAAAAAAGAGAAATTCCTGAAATATTCATTTTTTTTTAATGCAAGAGGAAAATGTTTTCCTTTCAGACAAATAAAGTTTGTTGATCGAATAATAGTTGGCATGTTGTGACGAAGCAAAACTCGACTATGGGTTCTCGCTCAAAGATGACCATGTGCGACTGGTCCAGCTGCACTTCACAATTCTCTGTTGTGTCACTGGCAAATTTTACTAAATATTATCCAATTGTGTGAATGCATATGGAACAAAACCAACAGTTACAATGCTGAAAATGTATACTGTTGAGGGGTTGTTTGGTGAGGAAGTACAATTTTCGAAAATTCCATATTTGTGTGTTCGAAGACAACATGATCCGTCCCATGCAGCTAAAGTCAGGTGAAGTTCCTTTCATCAAAACTGTCCCCCCCCCCACCTTTTCCCCTCGATTGCTTTGTCCATCATTCTAGCAGTGTAACTTTATTAAATGAATGTCCACGCCCCATAACTGTCCACATCCTATGAATGAATGAATGAATGAATGAATGAATGAATGAATGAATGAAACCAAACAAGAGTATTTTGCGAAGATATTGTTGCGGCTGCCATTTGGGTACAATTAATTGGAAACAGGTGAACCACATCTAAGTGTTGACGTAGGGTTGCACCAGATCCATCAACCACAGGTGGAACGCCCTTAATTCCCTCTTGCAAATGCTGGTCCTGCAAATTCTTTCACTCGTATCCGTGTTAGCTTATTTGTTGCAAGATGGATCTATTATTAGGGGTGGGTCCACCCTCCCCCATGCCATTGTAGAATGTAATACAAATGTAGCGGCGCTTTCTTCCAGCCAACTTTTGACACTTTCATGGCAGGAAGGGCGTGCCGCTCCTGTTGTCAGTGTCACTGTTTGGTAACAATGGTATATATAATTCTTGATGAATCTTGTGCATCTCGCACTTCCCATTGACATTCCTTTATCGGAAAAGAGTGAAGTCGAAATCAATATTTAGGCCTAAAGTGTAGCCATTCAACTCATCATCTCATACTGATAATCCACTATGTGTAAATAGATAATTTTTGACTTTGTTGAGGGAGCCTAGAAACTCCACCCCATTTTAAACACTCAAGTTACCTTGTATATACTTTATTACTTTCATCTTTTTTAGTGTCCTTTTGTAACCTTTACTTTCTAGTCTTAAACTCCAACACTCTCTTCTCTAATCTACGCCACTTCTTTTCATGCCAGCTTTAATACAGTTTAATTCCGATACTACAACTACACTTCATGTGTTCTCTTGAACTATACCGTGTCCGAATAGGAAATAACAACCTTACAGTTTATTCTAGAAGCTTAAGGCATTGTCTGCCGAAAGATAGATCTACATGCATCTTAATTTACTTGCTCTTGTGTCTCAGTGGAGCTGAGATGTATAAAAGCTTCACTGCAGTGTTTGCCTTGTTCATTGGGCAATCAAACGTGTTTATTAACCCCCTCAGTGTAGATTCTACTGAACCAACTCCACATTGTTCAAGTTGTTTAATTGTCTCGAAGGCAAGGCCATTACTAAATGTTCCAACTGCATTGGTTCTATTGACGCCGTTTTTTTCCGTTCGGTCATAAGTTTATTATTATCAGGTGACATTGAAACCAAACCTGGTCCAAATTATATTAATTCAGATCACAATCAAGAAACTTTAAAAATAGTTCATCTTAACATTCAGAGCCTCAAACCTAAACTAGATATTGTACAATGTGAATTTGCATCATTTGATATTGTGGTCTTCAGTGAGACATGTCTTCATAACAATGATACCTCATCCGATGTCCAACTTCATGGGTTCCATGAACCATTGCGATTTGATCGTTCGTCAAGGGGAGGTGGGGTAGCCATTTACATAAAAGACGGCATCTCGTTTTGACACAGATCGGATCTTGATATGCCGAATACGGAGTGCCTATGGGCTGAAGTATTTACAAAATGGGGTAGGTCGTTATTATTAGGAGTATTCTACCGTCCACCAAACAGTCCCCCAGATACATGGGATACTATATCAGCCTCCATCGAAAAAGCTAGAGATATGTCAGTTGGTGACCTAATGATCACGGGTGAATTTCAACGACAACCAAATGGGTTCCCCAAGAAGTAGCTTTTCTGAAATAATCAATTACTTCAACCTCAGACAACTTGTGAGTGAACCAACTTGTTTTACTGAAACATCCGCTTCATTGTTAGATCTCTTTGCTGTCAGTGATACAATCAACGTGAAAACATGTGAAGTCCTCAAACCAATTATTCCAGACATGACCCACTATCATTGCCCAAATTCAATTGAAATCGAATTTTTGAAACCAAACCCCGCTTATTCCCGCAGGAGGATATGGCTTTACTCTCAGGGTAAGTATGATGAATTGAATGAGGCTTTCTCAAATGCAGACTGGAATTCCATTTTTGACACCCTATGTCTCGATACCATAGTCACTAATTTCACTGATAAAATACTCGATATTGCATCCAAACATATACCTAACAAATTTATTACGGCGAGAGTGGATCAACCGAAATGGATGCATAATGAAATAAGACTATTAATGAGACAGAGAAAATGCCTCATTGCTAAACGTATCAACCTCCCTTACACCTGGGCCAAATATAAACTTAACGGAATGAGGTTGTATCGGTCATCAGGAATGCTAAAGCCCAGCATCTTGCAAAAATCCAGTCCACACTGAGAAGTAACGAAACCCCAGCTTCACTGTGGTGGAAGACCCTAAAAACACTAATCGGTAACTGTAATGCAACAGCAATTCCCACCCTTATTCATCAAAACAAAATATATTCTTCAAGTGTTGAGAAAGCTGATGTATTCAACGAATACTTCTGCTCTACAGCGACAGCTGATGACTCGAATGCTCGCTTACCAGATCCACCATCCCATGTTTCCCAACGCATTGATAGTATCACCCTACACTGCAGCGAAGTATATGCCGCAATGAAGTCGTTAAAGGTGCCCAAGGCATCAGGTCCCGATCAAATAAGCCCCCGTCTTCTAAAGGAATGTAAATCCTCTCTATGTGAACCACTCTCAATTTTATTCAACCTATTACTGAATAATTCCTACTTTCCTTCATTGTGGAAAAAGGCAAATGTCGCTCCAATTTAAAAAAAAACAACCCTCAAACTTAGTCACTAATTATCGTCCGATATCGTTGATCAGCTGTGTTGGTAAATTATTTGAAAAATGTGTCTTCAAACGCCTGTGGGAGTTTTTGAGTGAAAATAATATTCTCAGTCAATTTCAGTCAGGTTTTATACCTAGAGATTCAACTGTCCTTCAACTAACTGACATTTATGACGAATTCTGTCATGCGCTTGATGAAGGCAAAGAAGTTAGGGTGGTATTCTGTGATGTTAGTAAGGTGTTTGATAAGGTATGGCATGCTGGTCTTATCCACAAGTTGGAGAGTATTGGTATCTCAGGTGAACTACTTTTATTTTTAAAATCGTATCTTGTGGATTGGTCGCAGCAAGTTGTGATAGCCTCGGAGACATCGTCATGGAGACCAATCAATGCTGGTATACCTCAGGGGTCTATACTCGGTCCACTACTGTTTTTGATATACATAAACGATATAACCACTGACTTACTCAGTAGTATTCGCCTCTTCGCAGATGATACGTCCTTATATCTAGTTATTGAAAACCCCGAGCAAGCCGCAGATATAATCAATAATGATTTGGCTTCAATCGAACACTGGGCCAAAACATGGTTGGTCGCGTTCAATCCCAAATACAGAACCTTAGTGAGCACGCTCACATACCCCACATGCCCCGATATTTCAAGCTCTAATCATTTTTTAAAAATAAACATAGATTCTAGGAATACTGCAGAAAACAGTGTTCTGTAGTTTCAATGGTATTGAAAGAATTCAAGCAGAGAAAAAGCCCGGAAAACTGTAATTTTGATGAACTTTTCAAAGTCTATGGGGCCGTAATTTTGGTAAAAATCAGTGGAGCGGAACAAAACCCAAACTTGTTCTGTAGGCCACCATGTTAGACTAACATATCAAAAATCAGCTCAATATCTGGAAGCTTGTAGGAAAAAAGTCCGGAAAACTGTAATTTTGATGAACTTTTCAAAGTTCAAGGGCCGTAATTTCGGTAAAAATCAGTGGAGCAGAACAAAATGCAAACTTGATCTGTAGGCCACCATGTTAGACTTACATACCCAAAAACAGTTCAATATCTGGAAGCGTGTAGAAAAAAAGTCCGGAAAACTGTAATTTTGATGAACTTTTCAAAGTTCAAGGGCTGTAATTCAAGTAAAAATCAGTGGAGCGGAACAAAATGCAAACTTGTTCTGTAGGCCACCATGTTAGACTAAAATACCAAAAATCTGCTCAATATCTGGAAGCGTGTAGAAAAAAAGTCAGGAAAACTGTAATTTTGATGAATTTTTCAGAGTCCAAGGGCCGTAATTTCGGTAAAAATCAGTGGAGCGGGAAAAAATGCAATCTTGATCTCTAGGCCACCATGTTAGACTCACATACCAAAAATCAGCTCAATATCTGGAAGCGTGTAGAAAAAAAGTCCGGAAAACTGTAATTTTGATGAATTTTTCAGAGTCCAAGGGCCGTAATGTCGGTAAAAATCAGTGGAGCAGAAAAAAATGCAAACTTGATCTGTAGGCCACCATGTTAGACTCACATACCAAAAATCAGCTCAATATCTGGAAGCGTGTAGAAAAAAAGTCTGGAAAACAAGTAGGACTGACTGACGGACGGACCAGTCAAAAACATTATACCCCAGCAACTTCGTTGCGTGAGGTATAATAAAACAGAAAGTATGTGTATATCATGTAAAAGCAATCCCAACTCTCACCCACCATTATATTTAAGTGGCACAGAGGTATCCGACCACAAACACTTAGGACTCATACTAAATAATACATGTACATGGACCAACCGCATTGACCATATTTGCACGAAATCCTGATCTCGCATTGACATGTTGAGAAGGCATAAATTTAACCTTGATCGCTGTGCCCTGGAAAAAATATATTTTGCCTTTATTAGGCCTCTTTTTGAATACACGGACACTGTCTGGGATAATTGTTCTGTGACAAATGGCGCAGAAACCGAAAAAATACAAATTGCAGCAGCAAGAATCATCACCGGAGCAACAGTTAGTGCCAGTAAGTCCTTGTTATATTTGGAAACATGGTGGGAATCCCTGCAAGAAAGACGCCGTAAACATAAACTAATTCAGTTCTTCAAAATGTATCATCATATGTCACCCCCATATATTTCCAACAAAGTCCCTCCACTTATCTCCTCGACGAACTCATCACATAGTCTCCGATCCAGTCAAAACCATCGAGTACCTTTCTGCCAAACGCAACTGTATCAGTCTTCTTTTATCCCCAGTGTTACTGACCAATGGAATAAAGTACCGTTATCTGTCCGGGAGAACTCATCACTGATTAACTTTAAAACCTTTCTCAGTAATGGTAACCAAAGACCACCAAAGTTCTATAGTAATGCTAAATCTCGTATGGCTCAAATATACCACTGCAGACTGCGCATGCATTGTAGTAGTCTCAATTCCCACCTTTTCGACAATCACTTATCACCCAGTCCCTTCTGCCAGTGTGGTGAAAGTGAAACTACTGATCACTTCTTCCTCTATTGTCCTTTGTTTTCTAACGCCCGTAATTACACGATTAATTTACTCCCGTACGTAGCCGACACACCCACGCTTCTGTTTGGCTCTGAATTCTTGAATAATGATGACAACCATCTAATTTTTGAAGTGGTACATGACTTCATTTTGTCAAGCAAGCGTTTCGAATAAGTCAAAACTCAACACTGCGCCCCGACCACTGTTCCTTGTGAAAAGTCAGTACTGAAATCATGACTGTTCAGTGCATCAAACATGTTTTGTTTAGCTGGCATAATAGGACCCATTTACCCAAGAAACCTGGAAGCACGTGGCCCCCCAAAGTTTCGAGTCCCTCTCCCAACCCCGCCCCGCTTCTGTTGTATTCAGAAAATACCTACATGTACTACTCACTTGACAGAAGAAAATAATATAAAATATACAATGGGATGCAAAGGTGAATTTTTGAGGCCATGCATAGTTTTCTTGTTAGTTTTTTTCCCCTAATTTGACTCCAACCATAAACGTTTTAAGCAATGCACAGCCAAGTTGGTGAGGTTTTGCTTTCGTAGCCAAGTTGGTGAGGTTTTGCATTCGTAGTTTTCCAGGATGGGGAGGGGTATCAGGGAAAAACGTGGCCTGAAAGACCTATTTTAATTTTTGGGGTTTCAAGACACGTGTGGGTGGACAAAACCAAAAAATTAAAATACGAAACTTCGGGGCATGTTTGAGCTCAAGTTATGATGTGTGGTGGTCTAGCTTGTCAATCGGCATGTCATTATTGAAAAATTAAAAAAATATAATTTTCTGTTGATTTTATTTACATATGGTTATAATTATGATTGCTGAATTAATAAAATGTAATTGAAAATGTAGATTTGTCTATTATTTTTACTCAAGCTTGTCATGTGCAGAGGTGTTAAAACAGATGTTGGTTTGAAGAACAGCTTCTGTGCTTTGTCGCACCACTCAAATGTTATTTCACACCTTGTGCACGTGGTGGTTTAATCTACTATATTTAATTAATCACTTCAATCCCGACTACTTTAATGTAGCTGTGGTAGTAGAATATTTTATTTAAGTGTCACATTTCAGTATACATACATAATATACATAGAGTATTTACAAAATATTTATATGAAATCCAGCCTATGAAGGCTTATGAGAGGCATTTTCATCAGAGGTAGGTCATTTTTACAGTAGTTCATAACCACCCTCCCCCCCCCCCCCAAAACCCCAAAAAACAAAAACCCGAAAAAACAAAACACATGCATGCACACCAACACACACAAACCCTTACACACACACACACACACACACACACACACACACACACACACACACACACACACACAGTCTTGTCTACCCTACATACCGAGGTACCCCATTGTTTGTCCTTTGTGTGGACTAACGGCTTCTACCTCGTTTTGCCGGTACAGTTCTGGGAAAACAACCGAGGTAAAGGGTTTCTTTTGTCTTTTGTACCTCGGTAACACGCAAACTCTTTTGTCTAGTTACCTCGTCAAGTTGGTAAGACAAACCCACACACACACACACACACACACACACACACACTTGCACACACACGCACACAAACTTTCACTTAAACATACAACAGAATGAATATCGAAATAGCAAAAATGTTAAAAGATGAATTCAATTTAACCAATGCTAAATTAAATGAACCTTTGAATCTTCGACCTGTCATCTCCTATAAGAAAAACAAAAGCTTGCGTAACATCCTTGTAAGGACTAAATTAGAGCCCATCAATGAATAACTTCAATTATTGCCAGTCAGTTTAACCAGTTCCTAAGCTTATCACTTAGTTTAAATCAATTTTATGTATTTTTTGTCATGTTTCAAACCCATCAGTGATCAGTAAATAAAAAATTTTTCGGCGGCATATTAAAAGAAAAAAACGTTTCGTAGGAAATGTCTGTGCCAGTGCAAATTTTTAACCTCAAACACACACAGAGTAATATGTAGACATATGCCCACATGCACTTGCGTATACTTTCATGTAGTAATTTTCTTACTTTTTTTTCTCACTTTTTCTTACTTTCTCCTCCCCCCCCCCCCCACCCCACCATCACATATATCTGTCGCTCTCTATCTCTTTCCCACTGAAGTGTACTCTCTCTTAGAATGGCACATTCGCAGATATTTTAATTTGGCATCTCCCTTACATTCACCCACGTATTTTTACATACACACAGGCTTAATTTGTAATTAATAATACAAATAACAACAAAGTAGAGGAACGTTGAAAAATCTGCAAATGCAAAGAATATAAAAGTATGTACAAACGCCTACAGAATTGGATGAAGGATATTTGTTTCAGTATGCAAATATCTCCCGTACCCCCCCCCCCCCCCCCCCCCCCCCCCCTCTGTGAAATACTCATTAGTTTCAGTCATCAGTGAGATATGTTTTGGTATCCATTCAATAAACAGCTGCGCCACGAGCGCATGGTATGCCCGTTATTTATTACAAGAGGGAACCACACAATATGAGTATACATGTGTACTTGTCAGGTTACATATACTTGCCACCAAAAAATCATGAAAATTGCTCAAAGTCCAACATCTGGAAAATTGCCTATATTTTGATGAATAAAGTCCCATAACTCTGGAATGACAATTCGGACAGTGACACAAATTGAAAGGGAGATTCCTTCTATCAACATATACTTGCAACCAAAAAATCATGAAAATTGCTCTAAGCATTATCAAGTTATTGTTCGACATGTGAAAAATGAAGTCCCATAACTCTGGAATGACTAATCGAACGGCGACACCAACCGAAAGGGAGCTTCCTTCCATCAACATAAACCACCTACCAAAAAATCGAGAAAATCTCTCGAAGCTTTCTCGAGTTATCGTACGACGTGTAAAAAATCAACAATTTTCTAAGTAATAAAGTCCCATAACTCTGGAACGACTAATCGAACGGTGACACTAAACGAAAGGGAGCTTCCCTCCATCAACATAAATCACCTACCAAAAAATCATGAAAATCTCTCGAAGCGTTCTCGAGTTATCGTACGACGTGGAAAAAATCAACAATTTTCTAAGTAATAAAGTCCCATAACTCTGGAATGACTAATCGAACGGTGACACTAAATGAAAGGGAGCTTCCCTCCATCGATATACACCACCTACCCCAAAATCACGAAAATCTCTCAAAGCGTTCTCGAGTTATCGTATGACGTGTAAAAAGTCAACAATTTTCTAAGTAATAAAGTCCCATAACTCTGGAATGACTAATCGAACGGCGACGCTAAACGAAGGGGAGCTTCCCTCCATCGATATACACCACCTACCCAAAAATCATGAAAATCTCTCAAAGCGTTCTTGAGTTATCATACGACATGTGACCGGACAGACAGACAGACAGACAGATGGACAGATGGGCGGCGGTATACCATAATACGACCGTTTTTTCAAAACGGGCGTATAAAAACACTATATTTTCTTTTTACTATATCATTTTTATAAGAATCTTTAATTGCGTAGCCCGACAAGAGTAAGGCAGGAAAGGGGATGAGCTGGTCAAGTTGATTCAATATCGTAAACTGGTATCACTTCGATCATAAGTTGTGCGCCGTGGGTGCTTTCGTGATGCAAGAGGCTTTTTCGCACCCACTTCCGGCCCAAGAAAATCACGGTTCATCATGTGTTGGCCTACAGCTGTAAACAAAATGTGAAATTGTGAACTTCGCGAATATTAGTTGTTTTTCTCAAGTCTGGTTTATTTATTTCCTCTATCAAATCGATCGCGCAAACACAACAGTTTAGTTTCGAAAGTGACGGGGACTTTGTACATAACCAAATGGAACTGACTGTTCTATTCCCAATTTACAATTTCAAACCACAGAAATAGTCGCTGTTTGCCTCTGCGAAATTCCAATTTAAAATTTAAAATAAATTATCTACTACCAGTAACAAATGCAGTTGTCTTGCCAGTTGATGTCACAAAACAGTATTTATTAATCAGCAGAGAAACTGACATGCAAAAGCAATTAAGCTAATCCTTAGCGCTCGTGGTGGGTCACAGTGTTTTGAAAACTGTCTTCCACTGATCAAGCACTGTGGTCCACTGGAACTCCACGGTGGAGAACACACCACGGCGGCATTTTTGTTATAATCCACGTTGAATGTGCTGTACACAAGAAGTTTCATGAAGATCGGTTCATAAATACAGCCTCTAGCCCGAGCCGTATTGACATGTGCATTTACTGTGGTATAAGTAGCACTGAATAAATCAAAGTTCATCTAATTTGCATAAATTCTGCACAAGAAAAAAACCTGTATTATAAGTGATGTATTCCATGTTACTGAATATTCATTCAAAAATTTATTCAAATCAGTACCTTCATATAGAAGTTCTGTACAAAAAAATGATTGTACCTAATTTTGGCACAAAATGGCCTCCCGCAGCCATTTTGAATTTTGAACTGCACCCAAAAACAATCGTTCTTGTCCCAAGGTGATAACAAAGGTACCCAAAAAGTATCGTGAAGATCGGTTCATAAATACAGCCCCCAGCCTGAGCCATATTGACATGTGTACTTACTGTGTACAAGTAGCACTGAATATATCAAAGTTCATCTAATTTGCATAATTTCTGCACGAGAAAAAAACCCGTATTATATGTGATGTATTCCATGTTACTAAACATTCAAACAAAAATTTATTCAAATCAGAACTTTCATACAGAAGTTCTGTACAAAAAACTGATTTCACTAATTTTGGTACAAAATGGCAGCCGGCAGCCATCTTGAATTTCGGATAGCACCCAAAAACACTCGTTCTCATCCCAAGGTTATAACAAAGGCACCAAAGAAGTTTCATGAAGATCGGTTCATAAATACGCCTCCTAGCCCAAGCCGTATTGACATGTGTACTTACTGTGTTTAAGTAGCACTGAATAAATCAAAGTTCATCTAATTTGCATAATTTCTGCATGAGAAAAAAACCTGTATTATATGTTATGTATTCCATGTTACTAAACATTCATACAAACATTTATTCAAATCAGAACTTTCATACAGAAGTTCTGTACAAAAAACTGATTGCACTAATTTTGGTACAATATGGCTGCTGCTGGCCATCTTGAATTTCGGACTGCACCCCAAAACACTCGCCCTTGTCCCATGGTGATAACAAAGGTACCCAAGAAGTTTTGTAAAGATTGGTTCATAAATACGGCTTCTAGCCCGAGTCGCATTGAACTGTTGATGGACAGACGGATGACGGGCCATGGCATAAGCTCAAATTTGACAAGTCAAAGTTGAGCTAAACAAAAAAACTACATCATGTGACCCCCTCATTGAGACAAACTCAATTACGGTTCCTTCTGGCAAGCACTGATAACATCCAAGGCAATTACTTTACATTTATTCGGAATTTTTCATGCGCTACAATAGCCAAAATCAATGACTTTCAAGGCTACTGCCTTCACCAGTCCTAACTGGAACCTTCAAGTTGTTATTCACCACTCCCACTTCCCTTTAAGGCAAGTGGCAGGAAGGGGTAACAACAACTTTGTTCCTAGTGAGGATTATGATAAAACTGTATAGCTATTATAAACATGCTATTAATTGAAAACAGAATATGTTTTCATTTCTGGAATTCACATTAAAAATATTTCCTCAGTCCTGTATAAGGACATCCATTAGTTCCTGAAATCCTCCACCCTTTGTAACAACATGTAACCATCTAAGCCTCTGTATTTTTGCAGCCTTAGTCAGTGTATAATTTCATGTAGTGTGTGATATTAAAACGTTTTAGTAAATTTTGTTTCTTAACATACCTACCACAATTGTTTACAATTGGCTGTAATGTAAGTGCAAGCCCAACTTCAGAACTAACTCAAGCTAATTACTTTTCCAAATGAGTTGGAAAAATTGGAAGAGTGCAAAAGTACTATAAAATGATCAAAAAGGGGTCGAGCGAGACCGGCGCTCAACATTGCAGGTACTCTCTCTGCACACCTCTTGCATTTACTGAGCGCATGCCCAACAACCGTGATGTCAATTCCGAATTTCCACCAAAGAGAAGTTTGTGATTTAGTGGGGAGGCAACGATATCAAAAGATATCCCCTAGGAGGGTAGGTCTCCAGTAAACAATTGTGGTAGGTATGTTAAGAAACAAAATTTACTAAAACATTTTAATTTCTTCTCAACCTACTCACAATTGTTTACAACTGGCTGAATAAACAATAGGAAGAGGTGAATCACATAACCAATACCAACCAGCGCAGCAGAAAGTAATGCAAGGAGGGCAGAGAATGACAGCGAAACCTGTAAAGGAAGAAAGCGGGAAGGTGCTGAAAAAGAAGCTGAAACACCAACATCACAGTGTAGAAAAGAATGAAGCACCTGAAAAGAACAAGCTGAGTGATGCACTAACCCGAAAATACATATTTAATGAGGGTGCACAACAGCCTGAGTAGCAACGAGAGGGCCTAAAGAAAAAAGATTGCTGCTTTAGGTGGCGGAGATAAAAGGAGGAGAAAGTAGAAGCATTCCCCCAGAAAGCCGCATTCATAACGTCCCTGAGTGAAACAGAATTGACGAACGCCCAGGAAGTAGAAATGGCACGGACCTCATGCGCATTAAATTGGTTCAAAACAAGATCCGAAGCAGACAAACTGGAACAAGAGCGCACTTATCGCTGAAGCAATACAATGTCCCCTACCAGACTAATAAGCATTAATAATTATACAAATGTTATAACCTAGATGTGATCAGCATGAATTCCATTGAAGCATTTCCAAAAAAAACCTGGAAAACGGATATTTTGGCGCTTTTCCATATTTCCAAGGGCCATAACTCACATAAGAATGATGCAATCAGCATGAAACTCAAACTTGATCTGTAAGTCATCGTTCTATAGTAGGTTACCAAGAATGAAATCATTCGGTTGAAGCATTTTCAAAAAAAATCTGGAAAACTAAAGTATGACTGACAGACTGACTGACAGACTGACGGATGGACAGAGTGCAAATGAAACTTGATCTGTAAGCCATCGTTCTATAGTAGGTTACCAAAAATGAAATCATTCCATTGAAGCGTTTAAAAAAAAAGCCTGGAAAACTGATATTTTAGCGCTTTTCCATATTTCTGAGGGCCATAACTCACACAAGAATAAGGCAATCAGCATGAAACTCAAACTTGATCTGTAAGTCATCGTTCTATAGTAGGTTACCAAAAATGAAATCATTCCGTTGAAGCGTTTCCAAAAAAAAGTCCGGAAAACTGATATTTTGGCACTTTTCCATATTTCCAAGGGCCATAAGTCACACAAGAATAATGCAATCACCATGAAACTCAAACTTGATCTGTAAGTCATCGTTCTATAGTAGGTTACCAAGAATGAAATCATTTGGTTGAAGCATTTCCAAAAAAAGTCCAGAAAACTAAAGTATGACTGACAGACTGACTGACATACTGACTGACAGACTGATGGATGGATGGACAGAGTGTAAATGAAACTTGATCTGTAAGTCATCGTTCTTTTGTAGGTTACAAAAAATGAAATCATTCCGTTGAAGTGTTTCCAAAAAAAGTCCGGAAAACTGATATTTTGGCGCTTTTCCATATTTCTAAGGGCCATAACTCACACAAAAATAAGGCAATCAGTATGAAACTCAAACTTGATCTGTAAGTCATCGTTCTATAGTAGGTTACCAAAAATGAAATCATTCCGTTGAAGCGTTTCCAAAAAAAGTCCGGAAAACTGATATTTTGGCGCTTTTCCATACTTCCAAGGGCCATAACTCACACAAGAATAATGCAATCAGCATGAAACTCAAACTTGATCTGTAAGTCATTGTTCTATAATTGTTTACCAAAAATGGACAGAGTGCAAACCTATACTCCCCTCCGGCAATGCTGGTAGGGTACTAATAAGCCAACTTGATTGCGAGACATATCCATCTGGAAATAGAATGGGAAGATATAGACCGCCTCCCAGGAATGGGAGACAGAAAGAATCTCTTCCGACCCCTCCGAATGAACTGTGTGCGATTAATATAAGTCTTGATCGCACGAACAAGACAAAGAAGAGGCCTCTGGCCACCGACAGAAGGAAGAGCCCAAATGCAGATGGGAGGAGGTACCAAATCAGGAAGTTGATTCTTCGCCAGAAAAGAGCAATCAGTAGTGAAGGTTACACTGTTCATTTCTGAAGACAGCTGAATCAACAGAAAGCGCATGAAGCTCACTGACACTTCTGGCAGAAGCAAACGCTAGAAGGAAAGCAGTCTTATATGTAAGAAAATGCATATCGGTCTCAGATAAAGGCTCGAATGGCACCCCCTCCAAACAATGTAACACCCATCCCAAGTTCCATTTGGGTGTAAGATGCAAAACCTGAGGCCTCTTCAAAGAAAAGTGCCGAATCAGTTTGGAGAGAAAGAGATTATGACGGATGCACCGCTTTCCTACATAAGAGAAAGATTCTGACAGCATAGACTGATAACCCTTAATAGTAACAGGCTGGAGGCCCTTGGAGTCAAAAAGGTATACCAGAAAATCCACAATCTGAGCGATTGACGGATTTTGGTAATCCACATGTTGAGCTGCACACCAGTGGCAGAAAACCGTCCACTTGGCAGCATAAGTCACGCCAGTGGAATGTCTCTGTGATGCAGAAATGCACTCTACTGTTTGTCTCGAAAAACCTCTACATCGGAGACAGGACCTGATAAAAGACCACGCATGAAGGGACAGGCTCACCAGGTTGTTCTGATACTTCCTGGGCCGACCCTGGGAAAGAAGATCGTGGCGAAGAGGTAGATGAATTGGCCAATCGGCTAATAGAGGCTGCACCTGATTGACCCACACTCTCTGTGGAGACAGGGGTGTGATCAGAATGACCTTGCAACTACAAGCGTGAATCTTAGCTAACACCTGAGGAAGAATCAGTGCAGGAGGGAAGGCATAGCCAATCCAACCTGTCCAGTCCAGAGACAGAGCCTCTACTGCAAAAGTTAGTGGATCCGGACAAGGGGAGACAAAGGTCTCTACCTGATGATTCCAGCGAGTGGCGAAAAGGTCGACAAGAGGACGACCCCACCGCTCGCAAATCGTCTGAAACACTGACCGATGCAGCATCCATTCAGTGGGATTTACACTGTCCATTGGGACAGAGAGTCTGCTAGGATGCTGAGACATCCAGGAATGTGCCAAATGGCCACCCAGGCGTTTACATCCAACACTAACAGCAGAAGATCCCAATATAGCCGATACATGGGAATCAAATGTTGCCCCCTTGATTCTGGATGTAGGCCACCACTGTCGAATTATCCAAAAGAAGCAGGACTGAGTGATTCGACAGGCGAGAGATCCTATGCTGAAAACTCAACAGAAGAGCAAGGAGCTCCTTCTGGTTGATATAAAGGGCCATCTGCTCGCTGTCCCACTCGCCGTGAGTAGACAGACTGAGAGGATGCAGCGTCGCACCCAAGCCCCGAGCACTGGAAACTGCAGTAAGGATGCGATCGGCTGAAGGAAGATCCAACGGGACACCCTGAGTCAACCAGGGAACATCGGCCCAAGGGTGGGAAGGACAAAGTAAGGACCAAGGAATAGGAAGTTCCAGATCCAGAGGATCCACATTCGGATGCCAGTGATCCAACAGGAAGTGTTGGAGAGGTGGGACAAACAAGCGACCCAGCGGAATGAGATCTGTCACCGAGCCGTAAAGGCCCAGCATCCGAAGGAAAGTCCTGGCCAAGACCGAGGAGGATTGGAGAAAGTCCCAAGTCAAGTCAAGGCGGAAAGGATCAACGCCCGAGCCCTGGAAACCAACACCACATTGTGAAAAGTGTTGAAAACCATTCCCAAATGGCTAATTGCTGAGAAGGAAGGAGATCCGACTTCTCACAATTGACTCTGAAACCCAGCGACGCCAGCAGGCCAATCAACCATTGGACATCAGACTCCAGAAATGCAGCATTGTGGTGCCGTTGGAGGATGTCGTCCAGGTAAGCTGATGAAGTCACAGCCGACTGAGTACTGCGGCCAAATGGTCACTGATGGCTGGTCTGAAGGCTAAATGTCTGGCAATAAGACCAAAACAAAATCTAAAGCCTTCCCCAAAACTGACGAGGTGGGCCCGTCGCCTTCAAGCAAATCGTCATCCTCTGTGGCAGAAGAGACGTAGCCCAACTTGGGCTGACCAGCAGGAACTTCCTGTGAATGCTGAACAGCATCCAAAGGGCCAGACGAGGAATCTCTGCGACTGACCAAAAGAGGTTGTGCCTCAGGAGGCACAGGGACGCCAACTTGAGGGTTGCTAGAAAGCAACAGGGTGAGCGCTAGAATGGCCTTCCTCAACTCACCATTAGAATCCGTCGGAGCTGTCGCGCCCGACAGAGTGTCTTCCCAATGGACCCTTCTAGAAGAACCCAAATCCTCAAAAGGGACTGAAGGTGAACGTCAATCAGCAGACAGAGTAGGGAGACAGTGAGAAGACACCGGAGAACAGTCCCAACAGTGATGCCCAGGGGCTGACCTCTGCAAAACAGAATGCCCTATCTGCAAATCCTCTAGAAAGACAGACGGCGTACGTCGATCGGTAGCTGGACCTGGGACATGATGAGAAGACACTGGAGGATTGTCCCAAGAATGACAGGAACCTGCCATTGGCCTCTGAGAGACAGAAGGCCCCAACTGCCCATCCTCTGAGATTGACGACACGCATCGATCGACAACCAGACTTGGGACACGGTGAGAAATCACCGGAGAAAGGTCCCAAGAGTGACAGCAAACAGGAGCCGTCACTGGCCTCTGCCGAACAGAAGGCCCTGGTTGCCAATGTCCCAGCCCCATCCTGCTAGTTGGCTCACCAGCAGGGGAAGGCAGAACAACAAACGGTTCGCCCGAGGATCAAGGAATCGCTGCCGAAGGGACCGAGCATCCCAACCGCCCAGGAGCAAACCTAGCCAGATGAGACAGGGCAGCCAGTAAACCCGTACAGCTTCGCTGAGAAGCCGAGGAAGACTGGGAGCCCTATGACACCACCAGATACAGTCTCGGGGCCCCTGAGACTGTATACCATCCCTGGAAGAGATGGCAGAAGCACTATCATGCAAGATAGGAGCAGCATGAACAATTTCCTCCACAACTGCAGATGATGCAGGTGGTAGATCGGAGAGAGCAACCGAGCTGACCTTGGAAGAACTCTCAACAAAAATGGTCGCCTCAAGGGTGACCACCAGGGCCAAAGGATGAGAGACCGCAGTCCCCACTTCAGGCATCCCAGCACCAGCACCACCAACAGCTGAGGAGGAACTTGCTACCGAAAAAGGCTGCCCAACTTTGGCGTGACAGAGTCATCACATGCACTCTCAGAAATATCCGAAGAGGCACGGCTACCTTTGCCCCGAGAACGAAGGGTTCTAGCTCTGGTTAGAACCACCTTGTTAACAGAAGCCCAGAACTTGGAAGACCAAACCTCAGAAACACCACAGGGATGGGCCTGAGAACAATTGTTGCAGGTGACACAAGTACTGTGAACATCATCGACATGTTTCACCTGCATACAAGAAGGACAAGGGAGTGTTTTCGGAATTGTCCAAAAAGGTGACAGAAGAATTTCTTGTGGGAAAAATCCCCCAAAATAATTCAAAGAATCTATCTTCCCACCTGCAGAAAACCAATCAACGCAGGTCACATTTTTGCAGGCAAAAAAGGCAAGATACGCAAAGATAACACAAGCTAAAATGAGCATAAATATAAAGAAAACAAAAAAAATTTGAGCTTGAGTAAAGGATACAATCCTAGAATGCACATATAACAATAATCGTAGTGAGTTATTCAAGTTGTTCTCGAAGAAACAAGCCCAGCAGCACGAGTCACAAACATTCCACATGATGGCGGAGAAAAAGGAATTAACGTCATGGTTGTTGCGCATGTGCTTGGTAAATGCAAGAGGTGTGCAGAGAGAGTACCTGTAATGTCGAGCACTGGTCTCGCTCGACCCCCTTTTTGATCTTTTTAAAGTGCTTTTGCACTCTTCTACTTTTCCAATTCATTTGGAAAAGTTATTAGCTTGAGTTAGTTCCGAAGCAGGGCTTGCACTTACGTTGCAGCCAATTGTAAACAATTGTGAGTAGATTGAGAAGAAATGACAGTTACCAATTTTTTATAACCAGAAAATGTGATTAACCCCGTGCAATGCACAGGGTTAGTCACACTTTCTGGTTATAAAAAAAATCATTTTTAACTGAGTAACTAATTCTGTGCACTGTACAGCCTTGGCTAAATCTCATCTAAATCAACACATTACCAAACGTAATGGACAAAACCAGAAGTACTAGACAAACTCAGCTTAAGACATCTCATCTGATTTTTTTAGTGAATTCCAACAATGAAAACATATTCCATTTTCAATTAATAGCTTGTTTATAAAGTTTCTCTTTCTTATTTAATCAAGACAGTTCAGGGCCTCCTGGACCTTTTTTCATTATTTCTAGGCCTTGAATAGCTCCTTGTCAAATCAAGGCTGCTCCTTAAGTCCAAGGCCTCACATCCAACGAGGGATCACATAATCTGGTTTATGGAAAATGTGGTAAAAATTATTTTCAAGTGCTCAATTTGTAAATTCATTTAGCTGATTGCAGCCATTTAGTTAGATAAAGGTTCATTTATAAATAGTAACATTCTTAAAAATTTCAATTTTAATGAGTCCCTCAATTGTCAGTTCCAAAATTACGAAACTATCATTATCCAAATCTGGTAATGCTGATGTTAAAATCAAATTTAGAATATTAACTGGTTAGTGGCTATATTATATTTGGTGGTTTGAATTTGTTTATCAAAATTTGTTTTATTACAAATTATTGGAGAATGCAGACACTCTCCTTTGATATGTAATTGAACAAATTCAATCAACAAAATATTATATGCGTTTGACAGAATATATAATATGGACAAGGAAAATGTTGGCTTTTGCATTGGTACTCTCATTTTTTTTTTAAAGACACAATAGTGCCTTTTAGTACTCAACCAGTTAACATTCAGCAGAAGACTGTGATAGGTATTTTAGTATTTGTTCCAGTTTTGCATTGCTGAG
Source organism: Pictodentalium vernedei (assembly GCA_031216915.1). Taxonomy (NCBI): domain Eukaryota; kingdom Metazoa; phylum Mollusca; class Scaphopoda; order Dentaliida; family Dentaliidae; genus Pictodentalium; species Pictodentalium vernedei. The sequence continues at coordinate 704,828,397 of CM062296.1, forward strand.
GTTATATCAAGTTTAAGTATGGGCAGGCATGAAGAAAAATAATTATTTTCCCAAATATGTTTGTATCATTATTTAAGAAATCAATAATTTCAGTGCAAAACTGGGTGCAAGTGAGACTCTTTTGCTCGATTTGATGGAATAAATTTTAAACCATTTTTCAAAAAGGTTCCATCTATCATTTTCAATACTTACAGGTGCGGGGCTGGACTTTTGAGGGGAGCTGTGGCTCCCACCCTCCATGGCTCCTGCAAAATCAATTTATAGAGATCCATAATAATTGCTCTCCTTAAAGATCCTTAAAGAGTGGTAAAAGCTCTCCTTAAACCTTCAATTCCCTTATCAATAACTGACTTGAGTACAGAAAAGCTCTTATGGCATAGGTTTAGGGGAGCCGAAGTAGCTCCCCTAAATATTTTGAAAGTCAAGACCTGCAGGTGTGTGCAGAATGAGATGGACTTCCATACAAACAATTAGAAATGCATTACGTGTGATCTGTCAAATCATATAGAACATGTTTCAAACTGTTCCATCATTTATTGGAGACCTCAACAAAAACACACATTCGATTTGAATTAAAACATTGTCCAACTGTACATTAAATTATGTTGTATTTTTCAGAATCACACTGAAGGAATCAACATAATAAATTAGTGGTTGGTAAGCAAGCCTGAATATAAGCAACTTGTCATTTGCAAAATGGGGTCCCCAGAGGGTAAATTTGCTGATGCTATCCCGTACTGTGGGCCAATTTATCCTCTAAGTACATCTTTCTGTTTTGGCTTGAGACCTTGATTCAGACTGAGGTTCACAGAGGGTAAATTTTGTGATGCTACAGCAGGGTTTGCCTCATATAATCTGACATCTCATTGGAATGAGCTAATCGATTGTCATGATAATTTCACAATATATCACGTGTCCAATTTAATAGCCAAGCTACCAATGCACTGATATACTAAACCAAAAAGTGCATCATTGATTCATCACTTCTGACCTTTATAAGCCATGATAACACTAGACAAACTATGTAATTGACAGAACTCACACAAAAACTTCTCCAGTTTATCAACATGTGCTGTGTAAACCTCTTTAACTTCTTCCCATGATGTAATGCTGACTTGTTCACAAACACATCCCTCAATATCTGTAATTTCTTGACTCTGTTAACTCAATCAACTGTTTTTTCTCATTTGCTTTGCGCAGTGCCTGAAACTTCATCTCCTCATTTAAACCCTGTTTGGTCCTGAATAACGGAAATTTAAACAAGATATTTATGTTAAATTCATTTGTTTTCCTTCCCCCAAAACAAATCGTATTTGTCAAAAATGGTATTCCACTCAAGCATTGTATTCCAATCTTCATGACAGACTATTTTTTTTTCTTTTGTTGGACACGTTTTGAAAGTAACAACTGAATCAATTATAAAAGGTTGTTTTGGAAAAACAAATAAGGTCAAAGAAAATCAATAAAAAATAAATAGAAAAGTTCACTGCTCGGACTGAAGAATGATTTAATCCTCATGTGTGGGCACAGATTATTTCACTCGACTAACTCCTCCTGAAATGATCCTCCTGAAGCACCTACCCCCCACCCACGCGGATCCATACAGTGAACTGTTGTCTATATATTACAGCATCACAGGATGTTAAAATTAATGCTATAAATCAAACTCGGGTCGAAATAACGCCTGTCTACTTGTCGGAGACAAGTGATTTTCACCAGTGACAAGCATAAAATTAAAGTACTTGTCATGGGCGACACTTGTAATTATAAATAATCAAATAATAACTGGAACTATTGAAGATCTTTTCCTAAAATTTGAGAAATAATGTCGCCCTCAGTGAAATAATATGTTGGGAATGCCCCGTAAGTGATGACATGGTCCACTGATTAATATGGAATCGGTCATCTACAAGCATCATGACTTATGGGGCTTATAATAATAAAAATGTGCTTGATATGATATGTCTATTTCATATTTAATTCTTGTATAAAAAAAGAAAAACTGGTCCATTTGTGAATGTTCAAGTTGGTTTTATGGAGAGAAAAGAAGATAAAAAAATTTACTTGTCATAAGTTTTTAAAAACATTTCAATGGCTGAATCTTTTTCCTTCCACTTGAATCTTATTAACAGGAGTATTTAATTTATTTTCATATGGTATATTTGGTATTTATTTTCTCAATTACTGTTATATTTTTTTTTTTGGCTACTGCTGAGCAAACATCAAGGTTTTGTACACTAAATTTAACAACTGAAATGGTTGTTATCACTTTTCTAGTGAACCTTGACAGTTGATCAAATCAATAAATCATTTAAGAATTATACCAATCAAAGTTTGCTGAGCACCAAGTATATCCAACTACCTGTTATACGTTTTAGTTGAAATATTGTTATGAAAAGTGTATATATTTTTTATTTAATTATATCTTTAATGATTTAAGCACAGAAATTAAGACTTTGTTTGTGTTTGACATTATTATTTAGCTTTTGAATACGATAACCAAGGAAAATGGACATTATTGGTAAAAGAAGAAATTTTTCAAATTTGCCAAAAAGTTGACGGAGCGAACTGATTTCGGTTCAATATCGAGTATGAGACCCATTATTGTTAATTACAGCTTGACAATGCCTTCTCATGCTCCCAATCATGTTCCAGATGGTCCTTTGTGGGATGTTGTTCCATTCTTGGACCAGCATGACACCAAGCTCCTGGACATTTCTTGGTTGGACTGGACGGACTGAAATTGCAAGCTGCAACTCATTCCAGACATGTTCGATTGGATTGAGGTCAGGGGATATTGTTGGCCAGTCCATATCCTCAATCCCCTCCCTCTGTTGGTACTCCTGGACAGCATCGGCAACATGAGAACGGGCATTATCGTCCATCAGAATGAATCTATCACCCACTGCACCTGCATACAATCTGACGAGGGTATCCAGGATCTCATCAATATACTGCTGTGCAGTCAATGTACCACAGTCAATGACACAGAGCTCTGTATGTCCATCCCAGCTGATGCCGCCCCAGACCATTATTGACCCTCCACTGTAGCAGTCATGCTCAGCAATGTTGGCTGCATGGAATCACTCTCCTGGTCTTCTCCATACCATAGAATGCCTATCTGTGTTGTGTAGGCCTTGACTCATCTGTAAAAAGGACAGGTCGCCAGTCTTCTATGGTCCATTCAACATGATCCATGGCCCATTCATATCGTGCCTGGTGGTGGTTCTGGGACAGCTGAATGCGAATACATGGTCTTCGCAATTGGAGACCACCTTCGTGTAACCTTGGCCAGATAGTCTGCATTGAAGCATTTACCCCGGATGCATTCTGAAGGTCACTGCAAATCTGGGTTGCTGTGTAAAAGCGGTTCCTACAGGCCTGAAGATTAAAAACCGGTCTTCAGCTGCAGATGTTGTCCTGTCTCTGCCACCACATCGTCTGACTGGTGTCCCATACTGCTGAAATCTTGGCCTGGCTCTGGTGATCACCGTATGGTGCACACCAAGGGCTTCACCAACCTGATGATGGGTAGCCACTTATTCCCCCATCTCTACAGCCTGCCACATTTCTGCTTCAGACAAATGTGTTCGTACATTTGCATTCGCCATATTAAATCATTAAATCACAAGGGTTTGTGTTGAAATGAAGACTGAATACCCAACACATCTCATGTACATGTAGACAGTACACGAAAACATGATGAAAATCAAGGGGTACATGCTTTCCATGACTGTCACGAAAAGTCTGCCTGTCAAGAGAGCTAATGTAAACACTGGGAACCATCTCAATACATTCCTCAATCATATCCACTAAAAATATCGCAAATGTGTCACAAGAAAACTTCACAATGATGTGTCAAATATGTGGTGCTTAGCAAACTTTGAGTAGTATATATCTGATAATTGTTTTGGCACATTGGTGGTTTGAAATGATTTCTTTGTACTTGTAACTAAACTTTCATCAAGATTTTCAGTAATGAAAAACTAGGGAGTCCGAAATATCAACCTAGGGACTTAACTAGAACAAACTTGAAGGATGTTGTATATCAAATATCAAAAAGATTCTTACTGGTGGTTATGAAGAAGAAGATTTTGAGATTATTACCAGTTTTACACTGTTAATATATGCCCCCACCTCCATAGGGAACACAAATATTGACCCATGGACTTCATTTGAACAAATTAATCTGAACTCTCTAAGGATGCTGTATACCAAATATCAAAAGATTCTGATTGTATCTCAACAAGCAGACTTTCAAAGATTATTGCTCATATTGGATTAAGTTAGAAGTAGGGCTATGATAGGGACTCAAAATATTAACCCCAAAATTTAATTTTAATGAATTTAGATCAGACTTCCCTCAAGATGCTGAATACTAAATATCAAAAGATTCTGACAGGTTGATCTGAAGAAGAAGATTTTTAAAGATTATTCCTCATATTGCGCTTTAAAATTTGGGCTCTCTCAGACAGCTCAATTATCAACCAATGGACCCAAGTTTAACAAACTGAATCCAACCCCTGTACTGATGTGTACGACATATATTAAATGATTTTGCTGACTGGTGCTACCATAGAAGAAGAGTTATAAAGATTTCCTCATATGGGGCTAAGTTAAAATTCAGGCTCCAACAGGAAGTCCAAATACTTGATTTGAACAAACTTAGGTCTGACTCCCCTCAAGATGCTGAATACCAAATATCAAAGGATTCTGACAGGTTGATCTGAAAAAGAAGATTTTCAAAGATTATTCCTCATGTTGCGCTTTAAAATTTGGGCTCTCTTAGACAGCCCAATTATCAACCAATGGACCCAAGTTGAACAAATTAAAAATGATTGTGACTGGTGTTTCTGGAGAAGAAGAGTTTTACAGATTAGTCCTCATATTACCCCAAGTTAAAAATTTGGCTCCAATAGGGAGCCCAAATATTAACCCAGGGACTTGGTTGGAACAAGATAAGATCTAACAACTCTAAGGATGCTGTATACCAAATATAAAAAGATTCTGACTAACGGATCTGAAGAAAAAGATTTTTGATGGTCCCTCATACTGCACTAAGTTAAAATTCAAGTCCCCATAGGAAGCCCATATATCAACTGAGGGACTTGATCAGAACAATCTTGAATCTGACCCTCATAACAATGATGTATACCAAACATTAAAAAATTCTAATTTTAAGAATTATTCCTCATATTGCCCCAATTTAAAAGAAAATGGGTTCCTGTGCCGAACCCAAATGTGAACCAAGGGGCTTAATTTTAACAAACTTGTATCTGACACCAACACCCCTGTGGATGCTGTATACCAAATATTCTGATCAGTGGTTCTGGAGAAAATATTTTAAAAAATTTTTGCAAATATGCTAAACATGGCATTTTTTTGATGCCCCCCCAACCGAATACCCTGACACAACCAGAGGCAATTTTTTTTACCATTACATTCTAGTGGTCATACCTAATTAACAGTTCTCTGTTCTGTGCAGTTTTGGAAATATGGTCATTTGAAAATATTTATATTTTTATCTTCTGGATTTCCCACGGGGACACAGGATAAAATTTGTTTTGCTTTAATCAAGTATTTATGACTTATAATACCACAGATCAAATTTGGTTCAAATCAGACCATTTGTGCAGAAAATATAAATTTTGGGCAGGCCAAAAATCTTCCCCCTGCCATTACAAAGGCAAGCATGACGTGTACAGTACCCATATTAGACTGGTCAATTAAAACCCCAGTTATTGATGCTAAATTTAGATTAGTGCTGTCTTTTTATAGAGGAACTATTTATAAGTGGGCATGTACAATTAATTACTTATCTTCATTGACATCAGAGCAACATTAACAAGAACATTGGCTTTGATATATTTTATTTGATTCAAGTGTTCCAACTTTTAACAAGAGATAAACTAGACCATAATACACTGCACATAGATATTAACATAAAAAAGTTTGTTTTTTGCACATAGATATTTACATAAATGAGTTGTCTTTTTTTAGTCTTTTAACTTCATTTGGTTTCTTATAACTAACATTACAGTACGTACAACGTGGATTGAAACAAAAATGCCGCCGCGGTGTGTTCTCCATCGTGGAGTTTCAGTGGACCGCAGTATTTGATCAGTGGAAGACAGTTTTCAAAACACTGACCTGCCGTGGTCATGAGCATTAAGGGATTAGCTTAATTGCTTTTGCATGTCAGTTTCTCTGCTGATTAATAAATACTGTCTTGTGACGTCAACTGGCAAAACAACTGCATTTGTTACTGGCAGTAGATAATTTATTTTAAATTAAAATTGGAATTTGGAGGAGGCAGACTGCGACTATTGCTGTGGTTTGAAATTGTAAATTGGGAATAGAACAGTCAGTTCCATTTGGTTAAGTACAAAGTCCTCGTCACTTTTGATGGTTCTCTCCAGATACTCCGACTTCCTCCACCCGTAAAACTGTCACCGACATGATGTGGCTGTTAATGTGTCCTGTTAATGTGTCGTTAAACCCTAATAAATAATAAAAAATAATAACTAAGCCTGTGTGTATGTAAAAATACGTGGGTGAATATAAGGGGGATACCGAATTAAAATATCTGCGAATGTGCCATTCTAAGAGAGAGTACACTTCAGTAGGAAAGAGATAGAGAGAGACAGATATACGTGATGGGTGGGGAGGGGGGGGAGTAAGAAAAAGTGAACGAAAATTAGTACACGAAAGTATACCCAAGTGCACGTGGGCGTATGTCTGCATATTACTGTGTGTGTGTGTGTGTGAGGGGGGGGGGGGGGGGTGCAAGGGTGTGTGTGTGTGTGTTGGTGTGCATGCATGTGTTTTGGTTTTTCATGTTTGGGTTTTTGGTTTTTTGGTTTTTTTGGGGGGGAGGGGGGGGGGTTCTTGTATGAACTACTGTAAAAAAAAAAGACCTACCTCTGATGAAGATATGTCTCATGAGCCTTCATAGGCTGGATTTCATATAAATATTTTGTAAATACTCTGTATATTATGTATGTGTATTGAAATGTGACACTTAAATAAAATATTCTACTACTACATTAAAGTAGTCGGGATTGATGTGATTAATTAAATATAGTAGATTAAACTACCACTTGCACAAGGTGTGAAATAACATTTGAGTGGCACAACAAAGCACAGAGCTGTCCTTCAAACCAACATCTGTTTTAACACCTCTGCACATGACAAGCTTGAGGAAAAATAAGAGACATATCAACATTTTCAATTACTTTTTTTTAATTCAGCAATCATAATTATAACCATATGTAAATAAAATCAATAGAAAATAATGACATGCCGATCGACAAGCCAGACCACCACACGTCATAACCCTAGCTCAAACATGCCCCGAAATTTCGTATTATAATTTTTTTGGTTTGTCCCCCCACACGTGTCTTAAAACCCCAAAAATTAAAATAGGTCTTTCAGGCAGGAGATTTTAGTTCCTCTATCAGAGATTTTCTGGCGCTACCTCTGATTTTTACGTGCAGGCAGCACAACAAAAATTTCAGTGTCTTCGCAGTGTAAGATTCAGTTATCCATACCATTCCTAAATGGTGAAGTAAATAGTCGCCCCCCTCCCTCATTACCCATCCCCAAAACGAGGCAATTGGACTCCAGACTCCCATAAACCCCCACGCACAAATAGGCCTATATCATCGATTGCTTGCCCATCTGCACCCCCCCCCAACCCCCCCCCCCCACCCCCAATCTTGGCCAGTTTTCCTTGTTAGTGCATGCAGGTGCTTCAATATATGGATTCCAAAGCGTGTTGGGCTGAAACGTCCCAGGGCCACCACAAGCATTCCTTTTTCGTTAATGTAGTTTATTTATGTTAATTTCACTCTCAACATGTACATTTTAACATTCCACTCTGGACTTAATATTTAATCTTAAATCGGATTCCCTTCCTATCCAACCCACAATTTATTCAAAATTCAGTACCGGTAACATGATTCTTCTCCATCAATAGCTACAGTTAGGTAAAAGACCGTCGGGGGAATGTCCAGATATTGTGCTGGTCAAGTTATAATTTTTTCAACTCACATCCATGATTTCAGTACGGTATAATATTTATTTTTTCGTAATTCCTCGAGTTCTGAATTGATTTTGATGAACAACATTCGGAATCGCAATAGCTTTTAATAACTTTTTCAAATATTGAACTATCTTTTTAATATTTCAAGAAAAAGTAAAGGTAATTTTTCACTGACTGTGAAAAAAATTGATCTAATTAAGAGCCGGCGACTGAGAGATCAAAAGACAAACCGACGTCGTCCAAACATCCCATCACACAGTTTGACATATTCATGCGAGATTAAAAACACGAATCAAACTCCATATTTTGATCGTTTTTTCTGCCATATTAATGCGTTTTATTATCAAAAAACATGTATGGAGTATACGTATTCAGTTTATACTTAAGTTCAATACCTAACAATCACTAAACAACAATGAACTGAAACTATTTTTGGTGGAAGAATAAACCTGATTACCACACTTGCAAAAAACACAAGTTAATTATAGACAAACTGAAGTCACGTGGTGGGGTTTTGAGACCCCACCTCGTAGTGTAGTTAGTGGGGTCTAAATTTCTGTGTTCATATGGGCAGCGTACACGACATGTATTCCTCCACCAAGTTCATTTGAACAAACTTGAATTTACATCTCAAAAGGAAGCTCCATACTAAATATCAAATCATTGTATCAACTGGTTCATAAGATTTATTAAAAATATTGGAGTATCTTCCATGACTCCATCTCTATGGAGCTGGGTACGTTGATTTGAACAAAAACAAAATTTGATGTCAGAACAAGCAATAACCTCAAATTTAACTATAATTAGTTCAGCAGTTTAGGAGCAGGTGCAAACACCATGTTCATGGATTACGGACGGTGAGTGTTCACTGTAGATTATCCTGACTTTCAGTTAAAGGTGAGCTAAAAAATTATAAATTCAAAGTAATTTATATATTTTTTATACTTACCAATGGCCCAGACTAGCTGGTGCTAACTCAAAAAAATCCAGGGCCAAACACAAATTTTGCCCCAATCCCCCAAATTTGCATGCAAAACCAAAAAAAAATGTCCTAATGGGTCCTCCATACTTTTGCAAACTGCGCATGCGCAGTATCCAGGAAGACACCAAAATTGGCACCAACCATCATTCTTTCCGAAAATTGCCTGCTAAATGTTGTCAACAGCGGGGAGGTATGAGTGCCCACTCATAGGAGGGCCTTCCCCATCTGGGCCATTGGTAAGTATAAAACATATACAAATGAAATGAAATGAAACTTTATTTTGCAGCATACTCATGTACAGTTTACATAAATACAAAATAACAATAAAAAAGTGTACACTGCATGGAAATGGCAAAGCCAGAAAGGCTGTCTTCCTGCCATTCCCAGACATGATTTATTTTGTCCTGACATCAGAGTGGTTTAGTTCTTTGTCCTCCCCAATTCACAATAAGTGAACCCTTAGAGAGGCTTTTTGTGAAGCTTTCCCCATGTTCTGAGGTAATCAGAAAAAAAACAAGTGGTGATTTGAAAAGTCTTCGATTTAGGATTAATTGTAGAAATAGCGATAGTTGGGAGGATGAGATCACTTTATGCTGGGCCACAATAAGTGAACCCTTAGAGGCTTTTTGTGAAGCTTTCCCCATGTTCTGAGGTAATCAGAAAAAAACAAGTGGTGATTTGAAAAGTCTTAGATTTAGGATTAATTGTAGAAATAGCGATAGTTGGGAGGATGAGATCACTTTATGCTGGGCCACAATCCAGACAGAATGAATTGGTGCAAGCAAGGTCAGAAGAATATCCATTCAAGAATGAATTAATTATTGTCTTTTTAAATAGAGGCCTGCTATATTGCCTTACTTCGAGATTTAAATCATTCTAAATTTTCGGGTAAGAATGAATCGGGAGATCAGCAGAAAAGTGAGTTCTTGGTTTGAGGGAGCGCACATTCCCTGTTTGTCTTGTTTCCATTCCAGAAGGGTTAGTGTATATTTCGAAAGTATTGTCAAATGACATGGCAAGTTTATTGTGGTAACAGTCATGCATAAAAAGATGCACATGTAGCTTATACAAATCTTCAAACTTCAGTATTCCACTGTTTTTAAATAAGGGTTCGGTGTACGAGGTATGTTTTCGATTTGTTATGATACCGACAGCCTTTTTTTGGAGTGCTGAAATTCTCCTGGTTGAGGGTACATAGCCCCAGACAAGTATACCATACAACAACATATGCCTATGCATCAATGACTGATACAATATCTTCAGGGCATTCAAAGGAAGGATTCTTTTTGCCCTATTAAGGGCAAATATTGCCCTTGCCATCTTTAGGCAAACTGCAGACGTGTGTTGTTTGAACTTTAAATTTTCATCCAGGCTGACCCCTAGGAATTTTCCTCAAGTCTGTTGGAAACAAATGGAATGTCTATGTCGTTCAAAGATATCTTTTTATTGGCAGTATTATACGAGTCGTTCTGCGGGTGTAACAACATACATTTGGTTTTACTAGCATTCAGACATAATCAGACATTTGCAGAGCACCATTCACTGATTTTATCGAGTTCAGTATTGGTCTCATCTAACAGAGTATCTAAAAATACAAATTACTTTGAATTTATACTTTTATACAATAACCAATAACCCAGACTAGCTGAATCATAAAAAGGCTGGGGGGCCTAGGACATAGACGAAAATCCAATTACTCAATCATTTCTTGAAGGAGAGCTCCTACAGGAGAATAGGAGAGAGAGGAGTTATACATGTCTTTCTCATTTACGAGAAACAAGAAAGACATAACACCAACAATGTAATTGAGCATTACATAATATATAATTCTCCACTTAATGCCAGCATAACCCATTATGCTAATTTGGTGAAGGGAAGCCAATATATAAAGACAGTCCAGAGAATGAGACTCTTTATACTCATTTAAAAGTGCCCGAGAATTGTATATTAACGTCCATTTGACATGTGACATATACAAATGCTTCACAGTGATCTACACTTTAAAAACAATACATAATTGAGACATATTAATTTGCTTCACACTGAGCTACACATTAAAACCATCCCAGCACCGACTCAGGACTACTGACACCGGAGGACGTCTTCCCTTGCTTTTCACTATAAAGCCAGATGATCATAAGGGAAAAAACCGCTACATGTTCTCAGAACGAAGAGGGCAGCGGAACAGCATCACTGCTGGAATGGAATGCCTATATAACTATAGATGTAATCATTTAGTGGACGACATTCTGAGCAACAGATAGAGGACCTAAACATCTAAGTTCACCGGAGGTAGATTCTAAATTTCTAAGATAAAACTTGGTAAATGTAGAAGGCTGTGTCCAGTACGCAGCTTTCATGAGATCAATAATGGCTATACTGTTAAAATAAGCCCAAGAAGTGGACAGCGCTCTAACTTCATGTGCTGATATCTTATTCACAGAACGCTGATCCGAAGATAGACTTTCATAGGCAATGCATATTGCCAACTGAATCCATCTAGCAACTGAATGGACAGAAATATCTTGTCTGTTAGGAATCAATGACAAAAAGAAGCGTTTTCTTCCTTTTCTTATAAACTCTGATCGGCGTTTATATATGCGCGTAGCCCTGACTGGACACAGCAGATGTCTACGGTTGTCCATAGATGGCAGAGCCTTTATGATAATAGGCTCAAGTCATTTATCTGGAGCCTGATTCTTAGCCAAAAATCACACTTCTGAAGTTAAAGTGGTGGTATTTCCAATACTATGGTACTGCGATTTGTCAACAGATAAAGCATGAAGTTCACTAACTCTTCTAGCGGAAGCAAAGGCTAAGAGAAATGCTGTTTTATAGGTCAAGAATTTGAACTCTACTACGTCTAACGGCTGAAACGGAGCTTGTTTAAGCTTCAACAGAACCCAAGCTAAATTCCACTTAGGAATTAATCTGAGGGTTCTAGGCCTATTTACAAATTTCTAACTAGTTTGGATAAAGAAGCATTAGATCCAATTGCCAAGTTATCATGCTGAGCATAAGTGTCCGATCACATAAACCTATAGCCCTTAATAGTGACGGGCTGCAGTTTGAGAATGTCAAACAGATAGACTAAAAAGTTGGCAATATCCGGTATGGATGGATAATAGACATCTATCGACTGACCCTTACACCAACGGAAGAAAACCTTCCACTTTGCTGTGTAATTCAGCGAAGAGGAGGATCTCCTGCAGTTAGAAATTGCGTCCACTGCTCGTCCTGTAAATTGCTTGCCGTGCAAGAAGGGCCACACAACGGAAATACGTGAAGGTTGAGACCTCCGGGTTGTGATGCAGTGTGCGTGACTTCCCCTTATAAAGAAGGTCCTCCTGCGGAGGAAGCTTCCAGGGAACGTCCCATAACAGACACCTAAGAAGATTGATCCACGGTTTCTGTGACGACAGCGATGCTACTAACAGAATCTTGCAGAGAGACTGTTTGATTTCTAACAGAATTTGCTGAATCAACGGAGTTGGAGGATACGTATATCCTGTCATTGCGTCCTATGAGATTGATGGCGTCTATGTATGCTTGATGATCTGGACATGGCGGCACATAAGTCTGCAACTGATTGTTGAGGTGTGTCGCAAACAAATCTATCATAGGTCAATCCCAGTGTTAGCAAATCTGTCTGAATACTCGCTTGTTGAGTGTTCACTCCGATGGCAACAGGCGACCTTTCTGAGAGAGCAAGTCTGCTAGTACATTCAGACGACCCAGTATATGACGGACCGATAGATGAACATGATGCTTCATGATATACAGAAGAATTTTTTCCGTCAGTTCGCATAACAGAATCGAATTCATGCCTCCCTGGTAACTGATGTACGCTACTACTGTCGAGTTGTCCGACAATATCTGAACATGACTGTCCGCTATAATATGAATCTAATGTTGTAGCGCTAACCATAATAACATCATCTCTTTGATGTTTATGTGTTTCTCTAAGAACCGAGGGTCCCAAAGACCCTGACACTTTGAGTCTGTCAGGCTCAGGGTCGCGCCCCAACCTGTCGAACTCGCATCCGTCATAATCATGAAAGATGGATCCAGCAGCTGCAGTGGAACTCCCTGTGTTAACCACTGAATATCCGCTCAAATCTGGCCCTTTTGTTTTACCAGGTCCGTTAAAACAATACTGGTCTTGAGCTAATGTGTCTTCACACTCCAGTTCTGAGTAAAGAATATCTGGAGGGGACATGTGCGCAAGCGACCCATCGGAATAAGATCTGCAGCCGCTCCACACATCCCCATCAGTTGCATAAATTCCCTCGCTGTTAATGCATCTGAGTGTAGACAAAAGCGAGCATAACAACTGACTAATTTCGCTCTGGGTAACGGCAGATGAACCAGATTGTTGTGAGTCTCGAAGTTCATTCTCAAGCCGACGTTACCGCAGACGAATGAGCTCAGAAGTGAGACATTACCGAGTTCATTATTCGAGTGAATGCCCAGGGCACTAGATTCAGACTGAAGCACAATCTCGACAATCTCTTTTCCTTCCTTTGCCAAGAGAGCTTGTACCTCCAATAGGAGAGACTCTCTTTTGCAAGGATTTGACGGAAGATCTGTCCACTGCGGACACCTTGTTAGTGGTGGTTTTGCTTGGAAAGATAGCCATAGGCCATCCGAGACCACACTTCTCACCCACTGATCTTCTGTAATTGTTATCCAGTTTGTTGCGAATCTTGATAACCTTCCACCGACTGGCAAGCAATAGAGGTCCTGCGAGGCTTACGGGAGGAGAAACCCTGTCTCCCTCGCAAAGAGCCGACTTAGGGGCATCTGACCGGTAGTCTCGCAAAGAGCTGGCTTAGGGGCATCTGACCGGTAGTCTCGATCAGACCTATGCCCCCTTCCCGGGTCACTGTACTGACAATCTCTAGAGTAAAAATAGGAGGGTTTCCTATACCCTCGCAAGGTCCAGTCCCCTTTAGACAATTTCTGTCTAGGACGTCCTCCCTTACTCTTTTCTGCTGCCGCGAGTCGATTAGATGCTGACTTAAGGAGCAGTGTATTAGATGCCTTCTTTGTAGCTTGGTCATAAACCAATGAAAGTTTATCGTCAAAAATTGTATGTCAGGATACCGGAGCGACCCGTAGAGAGTTTTTCACCTTGTCATCTATTAAAGATGATGACACAAGGGCTCTGTCACGTCTGATTAACTCCAAATTAGCCACTGTTAAGGTGGAGTTATACGTGGTGAAAATAATAGTCCTGGAAAGAACTCTTAATGAGGTACGAACATCCTCAAATTTCTTTCCGTTGAGACATTGTGCCACAGCTCTTGAAAGGTGATCTGCGTAAGACATAGCGTCTAAATTCGCTCTGTTTGAAGAAATTGTTGTCTCAACTGTGTCCGAGCGAATTGTGAATGACAAAGGCAAGAATAGCTCTAGATCCTCAGCCTGCGCATCCAAATGCAGAGCAACTTTTGTACATCTTCCAGATCCGTTTTAAATGAATGTGGTCCAACATACGGTAAATTTACGGAAGATGATGACAAGAAACCGCCTTTCTTCTTCCCACTGGAAAGTTTGAATGTGGCGTCGTTTAAATGGCCGAAGGCCTGCGACACCTGTCTAGACTGAACTGGAAAAGACAGGACCTCCTCTTTTGTCTGGATAAAGACTGCGTCCAACGATGCCAGCGGTTTCTTCCTAGTAGTCACAGCATTCTGATTTGCCGAAACAAATTCAGGGTAGTATTGATGGATTAAATCCATCGCAACCATGTGCTGTTCCGAAAGGGATGGGTAATCTTCCTCCGTATCCCTTTCACCATCCAATTGAATCAGTTGAGAGTCATGGTCAGCGGCATCTGAATGTGCAGATGACTGGACCAACCCAGCACCATCCGACAGCTCAGGTTCTCAGACTGCTGTAGGCTGCTCCTGCACTATCCTGGGATACTGCGATGAGCTGCGAATCTGCGACAGCAAGTCTGTTACGGAGGCCTGAGGAGCAGCAGTCTTATGTTTCTTGGCCGCCAGCTGTTCCTGGGACAGTGTGTTTGAGAAGGCTCTTTTCTCCAGACGTTCCGATAAACGAGGCCTTGTCTCCTTAGCTACGAAATGGTCCAGCTTCGCAGACGATGAGTGGTCCCTCCTCAGCAATGCAGGCTGGATATCCGAAGTCGTGTAGCTAAGGTGCAGTCGTGTATGCTTTGAAGATGCCGATGTAGAAGCCATAATGGTAGCCTAGGCCGTCTGCGAACTATACGGAGTGTCCTGGACAGGAGGCGCGGACGTATGCTCCGACTGACACAAGTTTCTAATCACAACATCTGACCCCAGATGTTGTTGGGAAAGAGAGGAGCCTCTCTCGCTCGCGGTCCTTTCAGACCTCGCCGAGCTTCCCACGGTACTTGCCAGCTTCTTCTTCTGTTCTGTCATTGCTGGGTGAGCCTGTTTATATTTTAAGGTGCTCGCTCTACCCAATCCACTCCTCACAACCGCAACGGACACACCCAGTGTCACAGTACCCATGGAAGGAGTAACCGCTTCACCAGTCGAGCTAGCTGGCGACAAGGGACTAAAACCACTGGCTAGTGGCTTTATGCCCTCTCTAATATTCATGAGCACCTTAGCCACTAGCTCTGCTTGTTCTGAATGCGACGACGGCAGCACACTATCTCTAGCAGGCCTGTACATTTGAGGCGAACGATCATTTCGTTCGCCTGTCGTTCGCCTAAATTGTATTTTGGGCGAACGGCGAATTGTTCGCCTTGGCAATCGGTGAAAAAATGGATAGGAACAATGGTTCAGTTATTAACTTTCACCCTTATTGAATGCGTAAGTAACGATGTATAATATCTAAGGCATGGAATTTAGAAGCAACGAATCCCATCACTAGCAAATGAACTTTTCCTAAACACAAAAGCGAAACTTCAAAGAGATGTTACAACCAGCGTTTCATTTATTGTCACTGTGTAATCAACATGCTGACTTTCTAAAAACAGTACACAATAACAATACATTGACATGCAATTGACGACACCAGTGACCCCTTTCATCCAGAACAATCGTGTAATCTATATCTGTCTACAGAGAGAGACGTGTCGACACGTTTTGCACGTGCGCCATTCAAGTTGATGTTCCCAGTTCCAATCCCTTGCTTATTCTACCCACTCGTGAGTCGGTGACCGACCAGTTACTGATATGGTTTAAGGTATATAGGCAGCAACATGTCAGATAGTGTGTTAGAGAAGACTTTTAAAAAATGGTCATTTATTGACGAAGGGGACTTTGCGGTACTTGAAACAAATTCTGAGGGGCAGATCACAAATTTGCAATGCCTCATCTGTGCAAACAACCTAGCCGAAATACGGAAGGAGGCTCATAAGCGGGGTATTAAAGGCGTCAGCATAAGTGCCATTTTGACGTATGCCAACGGTACTAGCAAAGTGCATAAAGGGAATTTAATGCGCCACGTTCGATCCGGAGGCTTGCATGACTGGGCAAAACAGAAATTCGCAGTAAACTCAACTTCAAGTGGCAGCTATAGCCAAGCTGAAGCATCAACATCGAAAGAAAAAGTAATACAGTCTGAGTCATCTACAACAGATTTACCTGCCACACGTAGAATCGACGACATGTTGAATAAAAGTACACATGACTGTTACAGACACCTGCTTACTACGGCCATGTGGTTAGTGTTACAAGAACATCCATTCAAAGCCTTTCCGAGCTTAGTGAATTTGCAAAAATTGAATGGTGTTAAATTTTTGGATGGCAAGGACTCTCATCAGCGGTGTGTTGAATATGTTAAATTCATTGCAGGAGCATTACGTGATGATATGGCAGAGATGTTGGCACGAGCTAACCTTTTTTCTGGCCTCATGGATGGTTCCCAAGTACGTAAGACAGGGGCCGAAAAGGAACTTGTATATGTGAAAATTGTTGTCAACGGAAACACCATAGAACTGCTGTTACAGTGTCATCATATGCCCGAATTGGGAGGGGAAGGAGCGTCTGCATTGAAAAATGCCTTTGATAAAACTTTTTCTTTTACATATCACATGAATTCAGATAAGTTCTCCAAGCAATTAATAGCAATATGTACTGACAGGGCTAGTGTAAACCTTGGTCGTTTGAATGGGGCCTGCACAAAAATAAAAGAAACAAGAGATTGGTTACTCATCATACACTGCTCCAACCATCGCCTGGAGCTAGCAATTAAGGATGCGTTCTCTGCAGACAAAGCGTTTGAAGAAATTGATGACGTTATGTGCAGCATCTACTATCTCTTCAGAAAAAGTGGAAAAGCTAAGCGTATTTTGCATTCTCTGGCTTGCACGCTTGGTGTCAAATGCGTATCGTTTGTTAAAGCAAGTGGTACCCGCTTCCAAAACCATAAGTATCGCGCCATCAGAGCAATGATCATTAATTTTGTGCCTCTTTTTTTATACCTGGAGAATATGATCGAATTACCAAATGAGTGCAAAGCGTAAACCAGTGCCAAGCTCAAAGGTTACCTAAACAAGATCACGTCGTATCAGTTTTTGGCTTCCCTACACTTCTACCGGCAGGTCCTGAGAGAAACAACACATCTGTCTTGCACTATGCAAACTCAGTCGGCCCTTGTGACAGACGTTATAGATGCAATCTCAAATGCAAAAGAAAAATTGTGCAAAATTGCTGACGAGTCTACGGACTTACCATTTGATTCCATAGAGTCCAAGGACAGTGACAATGTTACTGTCTCAGCGAAGGCTACCAATTTGCCTGTGACATTAGCATTCAAAGACAAACACAAGCTCACTGTGAAACAACAGAAAGTTGTCGACAAGTGTACAACTATTGTTCATCACGACTTTGAACTAAAACACGTAGCCAGGGGTAAGGCAGCAGTTACCAGGATAAAAGATAAACTCTTACCTGCAATTTCATCCAAGATCAGTAAAAGATTTCAGCAGTTCACTGAACCAGATAATATATATGACGGCTTGTTGATCGCAGATCATACATGCTGGGACTTTGACGATAAAGATTTTGGAATGGAGAAAATTAGGGCTTTGAGTCGAAACTTTGATTTTCCTTTAAGATTCCACAAATTCAATGTTGAGCGGGCGTGTTGTGAATTTAGGGAGCTTAAGCGTTTGGTTGAAAAGAAATACAGAAACTTTAAGAACAAAATAAATGTATGGAAATCAATTTTCACCCACCACATGCACACATTTCCACATATCTTGTTGCTCATTGAGTTGTGCCTTGTGGTCCCAATATCTTCTGCCACGGTAGAACGAGGGTTCAGTGTCACAAGGAGAATTTTATGTGATTCAAGAATTTCGTTGGGGAAGGACATTTTGGATGACTTGCTGTTACTTAGAGTGAATGTACCCACAATGAGGCTGTTGGATCCTGGGTATGATGATCAGCTGATAAACAAAGTTATTGACAAATACTTACGTGAAACAAAATCTGGATCACGGTACCACCACACAACGCAAAAATCTCATAAGTTGGACAAGGAAGTACCACTTCATAGTGTAGCCGCCACAGAGACAACTTCGCCAGGATTTTTGCCCACGTCATTTCATGATATTTTGAGAACCGACATTGATGATATTGATGTCTCTTTACTCTCAATTTCGGAATCGGAAAGTGATTTAGACTTGGAGACTGACAGTGACACTGACAGTGACTTTAATGCAAGCTGTGATGATAAAATGGAACTTGGGGAATCGGGTGCGTGTGCGTCGGCTTTCGCTGTGTGAAGAGTTCATGACTGAAGACAAGCCTAGATTTAAGCTGCCTGCCATCTGTAAAATGGGGTCCACAGAAGTCAAGTGGGTGAATTTAATGCTGCTACCCTGTACTGCAAGTTAGCAACATTAAAGTCACCCACAGTATTCCTTACACTGATTGAATCAATAATTTTAATCCCAAGCAAAAGGCAGTGTTCTGATGTCACCTGTTGTGCGCCCTATTTTATAGATGGCAGGCAGCTTATATACAGGCTTGACCATAGGCGTACGAGGCGGGGTGGGTTGGGGGGGGGGGGGGGGGGGGGCTACAGACCCCCCTTCTCCCCCAAATTCCCAAATTTGATGTCAGCTCCCCCCCCCCCCCCCAAAATAAACTAAACTTTATCCTGTACAGTACACCTATGGGCTTGACTGAAGAGCATTAGCGTGTTAGATTATAGTACTAATCAAAGATTAGATATATGGGGGGTGGGGGGGGGGGCAATTGCCCCTTCTGTCCTTATAATTATCGACGGGGGCTAGCGGGGGCGAAAGTGCCTTGAAATCAGCCCAAAAGCCACAAGAAAGCACCATTCGAGGACTCCATCAACAATTTTTTCGGGAGAGAGCCCCCCCCTCTTAAATGACTCGTGCTTTTGGCACTCACACAGATGTCTTCGGCAAAACGTCACCAAAGGACATTATGGAGCAGGTCCGGTCGTGGCAGATGCCTTAACCTGCTTCATAGTGCCCGTCGGTGACGTTTTTGCTTCCTCTGCCCTTTGATGTTTCCATCGGCCCTGTTGAGCATGCTGAACTTCAGAGAAATTAGCAAGACTGCTCGATGTTTATTTTGTTAAGTGTGTTCCTGAAAATATTCTTCTTAGTTTAGACCAGAAACCATCTGGTGGCATTTAATTTTAATTATCATTCAGAGAGAGGGAGAGAGAAAGATGGGAGTGGAGGTGTCTTTCTCTAAGATTGGGTGCCGGTGGGGTGTGACTGGTCCATTTGGAGGAGGAATCTCTCTTCTCTCCACCCCCCCCCCCCCCTCCAGAGACATTCTCTGGAGAGGGAGGGGAGAGAAGAGAGATTCCCCCTCTCTCTCTTTCTCTGAGAAAGAGAGGGGGAGAGAGACTATTCATTCACACCCCCTCTCTGCTTCTTTTTTCTACACAAAACTCATATGGGCTATCGAATGGTGAAACAAAACATTTTTTTATTAAAATTCATTGATCATGATAATCCTTTTGTGTAAGTGTTGATTTTCTTGAAAAGCTATTGTCAGTCACTGTGTAATCGACGCGTTACTTAACTGAAAATTAAATAGCTGGAATGCATAACACAACTGCTCTGGTATAATCCTTTGATCCTGTCTGCAGGTGACGAGTGTGGAGTCGACAAGCTTTGCGCGTGTCAAGTGTACACAGAGTATTTCATTTAGTAACGCCTTAATTCTTTGAAGTTGGGGTGACTGACTTGTCAATCAACCGAATTCCACAGAATCAAGGCGTTTCTCTAAACAAACTTGTTACATTGGGCAGGACAGACGCAAAGTGTGACAGGAAGAGCAGCGAATATCACTGGATAAACTGTTGCCACTACACTTCGGTCAAGGCCTGATGGTGATATTTTTTGCGCTATTAAATGCGTAGGAGCAAACTGGAGCACCATCGAATTCCTTTAACCCTATAACATTAATGCTATCCTTCCAATCTACATATAAGTAATTCGGTCCGTTTATTAATGTGATCATATGGTATAAAAATCCCAACCATTTATTTTCATCACTGCTGCTATTGGTGGGCGATACTATGTATAACATAATATGAATGACGAAAAATCGGAAAATATAACCTCTATGACGGTCCGGGCCATTTTCGAGCAAACTCACGAAGCAAGTGGGGAAACGCCTTGGTATAGACAAGGTAAGAGCATTCTTTAACGTGTTGCTATATCATTATATTTTGGTACCATCAACGTTTCAAAGCGATATGGATAGATGTTCGTTTTTAATAATTTGATCTGAAAATAACAGCATCTGATACGCAAATTCTCGCGCAAATAATGCTAAATGATAAGGCGAACGATCGTTCACTTTGGGTAATTTCAGGCGAACGAAACGATCGTTCAGCCAAACGACGGATCGTTCGCCATCATGTTTGAAATGTGCAGGCCTGCTCTAGGCATCACGTAAACATCACCATGTTCTTGTTCCTCTGAAAAAGAAACTGAGAAACTAGATTGACTTTGTGGCGAGAGGACCGGCATTGTCCTCTCGCCACTAATAATGTACCATGACACCCATCTCCAACGTTTGTCATCCCAACCGACACATGTTCAACAAGAATTAGTGGGAGTACATCGACTACAAGCAAGACAACAAGCATGTAAATCTGAGGAAGACTTCCTCGCCTTGCATTTTGAGCAATAAGCTTTCATAATGAATCAAAATAAAGTCGACAGTACTCCCACCAACTCCACAATAAATATATGAAAAAGATACATAACAAGAGGCCCCTAGGGGCCTGAGGGCACTCTCCTGACATGGTAGCCTAAATATCAACCCAGAGAATTGATTTCAACAAGTTGCATCTGCTCCTCCTAAGAAAAGTTTATACCAAATATCCAAAGATTCTGACCAGTGGATCTAAAAAAAAAAGAAGATTTTTAAAGAATATTCCTCATATTGAACTAAGTTATAATTCGGGCTCCCACAGGGAGCCCATATATGAACCCAGGGACTTGGCTTTAACAAACTTGAATCTCACCCCCCTAAGGATGCTGCACACCAAATATCAAAACATTCCGACTGCTGGATCTGAAGAGGAAGATTTTTAAAGAAAATTCCTCATTTTGAACTAAGTTACATTTCGAGCACCCACAGTGAGTCCAAATATGGACCCAGAGACATGGCTGAACAAACTTGAATCTCACCCCCTAAGGATGCCGCATACCAAATATCAAAACATTCCGACTGCTGGATCTGAAGAAGATTTTTAAAGAAAATTCCTCATTTTGAACTAAGTTATAATTTGGGCTACCACAGTGAGCCCAAATATGAACCCAGGGACTTGGCTTGAACAAACTTGAATTCTGCCAGCTGGATCTGGAGAAGAAGATTTTTGAAGAAATTTGCCCGAAAGCACTAAGTTCGAATTTGAGCTTCCATAGTGAGCCCAAATATGAATCTAGTGAGCCAATTTGAACAAACTTAAATCAGATCCACCCCACAATGTTGCATACCAAATATGAAAAGATTCTGCCTGCTGGATCTGGAGAAGATTTTTGAAGAAATTTGCCTGAAATGAACTAAGTTCAAATTTGGGCTCCTATACTGAGGCCAATTATAAACCCAGGAGGCCGATTTGAACAAACTTGAATCAGATCCATCCCACAATGTTGCATACCAAATATCAAAAGATTCTGCCTGCTGGATCTGGAGAAGGTTTTTGAAGAAATTTGCCTGAAATGCACTAAGTTTGAATTCAGGCTTCTATAGTGAGCCCAAATATGAATCCAGGGGGCCGATTTGAACAAACTTGAATCAGATCCACCCCACAATGTTGCATACCAAATATGAAAAGATTCTGCCTGCTGGATCTGGAGAAGAAGATTTTTAAAAAATTTGCCTGAAATGCACTAAGTTCGAATTCGGGCTTCTATAGTGGGCCAAAATATGAATGCAGGGGGCCGATTTGAACAAACTTGAATCAGATCCACCCCACAATGTTGCATACCAAATATCAAAAGATTCTGCCTGCTGGATCTGGAGAAGAAGATTTTTGAAGAAATTTGCCCGAAAGGCACCAAGTTCGAATTCGAGCTTCCATAGGGAGCCCAAATATGAATCTAGGGAGCCGATTTGAACAAACTTATATCAGATCCATCCCACAATGTTGCATACCAAATATGAAAAGATTCTGCCTGCTGGATCTGGAGAAGAATATTTTTGAAGAAATTTGCCTGAAATGCACTATGTTCGAAATCGGGCTCCGATACGGAGCCCAAATATGAACCCAGGGGGCCTATTTGAACAAACTTGAATCCGATCCACCCTACAATGTCGCATACCAAATATCAAAAGATTCTGCCTGCTGGATCTGGAGAAGATTTTTTAATCTTTTTTCCCATTGCCTACAGTGTTAAAAAGTGCTGACTCAGCACTTTTCAAAGTCCTGAAAAAAGTACCTTGTGATCTAACCGATAGAGATTTTTTTTAAACCATTCTATTCTACTGGATAAAAGTAAGCTTTATACAAAATAAGAATTCTCTGTGCTATGTAGTTTTGGAGATAAGGCAGTCAAAATTTTGGCCCCTCTCATAATGAAGGCAAATAATGCCTGACAAACTTCTCTTGAACAAACTTGATTCTAAACCTCAAAAGGACTCTGTATACCACATATCAAGTCTCTGCTATTGGTGGTTCATTAGAAGAAGATTTTCAAAAAATTTGGCCATTTTTTCCCCCACACCTATGCTCAATATGAACCAAAACCTAATTTGGATAAAAATCAAAATGCCCCTATATAACCACTACTTACGTGAAATTTAATTAAAATGTGGCCAGTGGTTTAGGAGAAAAAGGCTCAAACACACCTTCACGCAGGACGACGGATGGACGGACGATGGACGAAGAGTGATAAGAAAAGCTCACCCTGACTTTCAGTCAGGTGAGCTAATAAATTACATTCAAAATATAAATCGAAAAATAATTTCCCCCAAAAAAATTTTCAAAAAATTTTGAAAGGAGCCCAAGTTCCCCAATGGGAACAATGAGCCCAAATGTATCCCGATAGAGCCTAAGTGTGGACAAAATTCCAAAAAATTAATTGCTACACTATCGGAATATTTATATATTATAACAATGTTGCCAATGTAAAGAATGTTAGAAGAAAAACCAGAAACAAGTCTCCAGGCACTGAATAAAAAGGCCCAAAGTCAGTAACGGATTTTGAACTATCCGATGTAAAACAAAATCTTCAACAGAAGAAAAAATGATACATCAGATGTTTGATGCATGACCAAAATGCCTAAACACCCCTAGGGTGAGGACGTAACCATGGGGAAATACAGAATAAACATTCTGTATAACATATGAAACTCCCCAAAAATTTATAAAAAAATTTCAATAAAACAAGCCAAAAAGCTTGGGAGTTTAACTGGGGGACTTCAAGGAAGGATAGGAAAGGAACACATAACAAACAGTAGAAAAATCATTAGCAAGAATGATGATGTCCCGAAATTGGGAAACATGAAACAATTTTCATAAAAATTATAAAGTTACAGCCCTGAACGTTTCCAACCACCATTTCTTCCTTCCATCATCCAAATGTGTCGTTGGATCCACCAATTTTACCATTGATGTGTGTCTGGCATCATTAAAACTGAGATTTAAAAGCACATATGTCAATCTGTTGTTACTGACAGAAGGGCCAAACAAAGAAATGATGGTTGGCGCCAATTTCGGTGTCTTCCTGCATACTGCGCATCTGCAGTTCGCAAAAGTATGGAGAACCAGTTAGGACATATTTTTTTCGGTTTTGCATGCAAATTTTGGGGATTGGGAGGGCGGGCAAAATTTGTGTTTGGTCCTGGATATTTTTGAGTTAGCACCAGCTAGTCTGTGCCATTGGTTGTTGTATAAAAATATGCAGAAGTATATATTGATGAATTGAAAAAGATTAATGGTATATTTTCCCATATACAAATTTACTGACATACAAAAGTATTTTAGACTTCGAACATGTACTCATTGTCTGAGGTAAACTCTTGTCACAAGCATTTTCAGTCTCAAAATTATCAACAAGACACCGTTCAGAATACAGGGCAACATTTTTCATTGTTGTAAAGCTGTCTTTCTGTAAATTCTGTGAAGAAAAGTATGTAACATAAATGTTATTACAGACAACTACTTGACTGATGATTTATGCTTTTCCCATAATGCAATCACTGATATTCCTTTGTATAGGGCCATTTTCTACACATCGGGCAACATCAAGAATGCAATATAAGTATAAACTCAAGTTCAGTTAATTGTTTATAACGACTTTTACACTTGGGAACTTGAAAGTAAAGCAGTGCTTGTTTGCTGTTCACCAATGCCTGGAGTGAAAGTCACCTAAAAATAAAATTTTGGGAAGAAGCAACTGACTAAACTTGACTATACATATGAAATCATATTGCATTCACTAATGACCACTGTGCAAATAAATAAATAAATAAATAAATAAATAAATAAATAAATAAATAAATAAATAAATAAATAAAGCCATGTCTCCCATTTTATAGGATTTTCTCTCCTTGCATTATTTGTTGGGCCTGTTTTATCAGTAAAGAAGAACTTGTAAACTGCACTAAACTCCATGTTAGAAAATGTGAATTAAAAAAACATTCAGTCAATCCTTTAGTAAACACAACCAAAACTTTTTCAATTTCCATACTTTTTTCTTAAAATTTTCACAAACACTTAATCAAAACCAAATCATCTGACTTGATTATTAGAATGAGATTGGCTATATCATTCCAAATAGTGGACATATTTTTTTCTTTAAATATTTCTGAAAATAATAATTAAACTTTGACAACTGATGTGATAAATTCTATGGGGTTCATACAGCCGATTGATTATTGATGGTCTGAAGCTTTAATTTTATGTGACATACTTTGGTGTAGTATATATGCACCTTTTTTAAAATTTACGAGTTAGTTAATGAAATAAATTAAGAAAAGATTTTGACCTTGTGTTGGGAGGTTATGAAATTTTTCCACGGTTTAGGTTTCTACTTTGAAAAAAGAGTTGACTCTGGTTTTGGGATTTTTCTTAAATAAAAATATTCAAGTATTATAAACACGAAAAACACTTGGGTTTTTTCCTCAAATATAAGTTTTAATAAAAGTTCAAAGTGCAAGTAGCTTCCCTTCTCTCTAAATTATGAGATTATATATAGCGCAGCACATGTGCAGTGAACCATAAATCCAGAAGACAATGAAGATTATTCACAGAGCCCAGGCATTGTATACACAGCTGAATAGCATTGGCAGCCCCCTCAACCCTGCCCCCCCCCCCCCCCCCCCCCCCCCCCCCCCCCCCCCACCAAGACAAGAGGAACATGCTGTGGTAGCAATGTACAACTTCGGTAAATAAATGCTGAAAGTGTAAAGTTGTGAAAGGTCAGGCCAAAAAAAAATCCCTTTGTTTGGGGTACCCCCACCGATCCTAAAAAATTATGCAGACCCTACAAATTTTTACAAAGTCAACGTCACCCAGTTAGATCCCAATTGTAACCCTGTGAATTTGAAACCTATTTTGAGGTTCAGGCTTTCAGAAATACATGTAGAAATATATATATATCGGACAGTTTAAATGTGGAGCATGTGGTAAGTTCCAGTTCAGCAAAGGAAACTACATTTGATAAATGATCATTTTACAGATACAGTGTTTTATTGTTGGGTGTTGAAGGTCATGAAAATTATTGAATATCATGTTGAGTTTTGTGTATCGATACTGAATGCCCTGAATCTTGGCCTGCAGTATTGAAAATGTTATTGGTGCAAGCATTGTGTACAACTGTTTTTTTTTAATTCCATTCAAACTTATACCTAGAAATTACTGTCAGTGGCCAGCATATACATGGATATTGCATTCAAGTGAAGTGTGTGATCATTTTGGTTTCCGATGATTGTTTTATTTTTGCACAAAACCAGGTGGCGCTTTCAATCTAACACTGAATTTGGGCATTTTTATCATTTCAATCATTTGTCATTTGAAAGAAAGTTTATTTAATACATAAATATGATGATATTATGGGGCCAAAAAGTTATTATTTTGGCCTACCTGGGGCTCTGAATTTTGTCTGTGATTTCTGCCCTTTTTATTTAACACATTACATAAAGTGACAGCATTCAAGATTGTGGACATAAATAACCATACGTGTCCCAACTAACGGTTATCTCACGTTCAGGTCAGTCGGTGTTTTTAAATAACTGACACCGAGTTGTATTTTCGGTTAACCTCCCAACACAATTTTGACCCCAATGGTCCTATGTTCCACAGCTGAGTACATGCCATTGTCAGCGGACTATTTCTGATATGTACAGTCACCAGACCTGTTAAGTCTCCTGATTTCGCAAGGAGACCCCATTTGATACCCCGTCTCCCACCCCTTATGGTATCAGCTTAATTTCTCCACCTTTTTGGGATTTTCAAAAATTATAAATTCATAGTAATTTGTATATTTTTATACTTGCCAATGGCCCAGATTAGCTGGTGCTTAACACAAAGTTATTAAGGGCCAAACACAAATTTTGAACCCCCCCCCCCCCCCCAATTCCCAAAATTTGCTTGCAAAACCGAAAATTAAAAATCCTATCTGGCCCTCCATACATTTACTCTCCGCGTATGCGCCGAAGTCAGGAAGTGACTGGTATTGGCGCCAACATCATTCTTTGTGGAAGAGAGTACTACATAAAAATTCAGCGGGGAGGTATGAGTGCCGACTCATGGGAGGGCCATCTCCATCTGGGCCATTGATAAGTATAAAAATATACAAATAACTATGAATTTATAATATTTTTACACTGTAAACCAATGGCTCAGACTAGCTGAATCATAAAAAGGTGGAGGGCCTAGGACTTCAGAATTAGTAGATCAACATAGTTCCAATCCTGTAATTCAAGGTGAAAGGAAATTAAAATTCTTAGGAATTACAAGTATGACTCTCTATACAGTAATAGAGAAGACATATCATACAAAATGAGCCCAGTTCAAGTAATTCTGTATACTTAGCATGAAGACTATGCTAATTGGATGTAATGAGTTCCCAATTTTTAAGGTTAGCCTGGACTAAGCCTCATAAATTAGGATGGCGTATTTGAGAATGAGAGAATATCCCCCAGAAACATACGCCATATACAATAAAACACAAGCTGTATGCAGGATATAATTACGGCAAAACAGCTTCCCTCATAGTTACATACCTATCAAGCCAGAGGAGAGGTAAAAAATCCCCCCCCCCTTTTCTTTTGAAGGAATCTTCAAAAAGAAAGAGAGTGCTCTGGAATCAGTAAAAGCGGTACCAAAAAACAATATAAATATTCATCGAACAGGCACTCGGGTATTAATTTATTATTGATAAATGGTGCTTAATGCCACTTCATAAGTTAAGGCTATAGCGACGATCCCGGTAATTAAAATTGCCGGGCTATATAACGTACACTGGAGACGGCATACGCAGATAGGTCGAAAACCTGTGATATAATATATAACATACACATGTCCAATCGAACCACAATGATCGATCTCTGGAGAGTAAACACACTTCCGATGTAACCCACAGGCGACCCCATTCAGGTGTACAATAAATTCCAGTAACAACACTCCCCATCGTGTACTATCCGATATCTATGACACTACAAACGTGCGAATATACGAGTTGAGTACCGACATTAATAGAAATCTGGATTTAGAAATGGAAGTAGGTATGATTAAAAGGCTCCAACACAGACTGCCCCCGAAATAATTCATAATTTCTAAAGTCCATAACATACAATAAGCGTCAGCCTAATAATTATTATGCACGTGAGCATTAAAATCCCGCATGTAATCATCTGAATACCAGTTAACTGGTTATGCAGCCTCCGAGGTACCCAAAGACTAGTAATTTATTTATAATGAAATATGCGCTCATATATGACATATCGACGACGAATAATCACAGCAAACCAACCAACTAAAAAGTGGATGTGCCCATGGGGTCGCCATAGAACACAACCCAGCTGCCAATCGAGAAGTGAAGAAATGCATGTATGATTTAAAACTCATATGAGGCTTGCGGGAAGAAAACTACGTCTTGCCCGGTAATCGCCTCTAAACACATTGGCGGTGTGGGGGGATTCAAAGTCATATCAAACCCTCCTCACCCGCATTACTTAATCTTTCTTGTGTTAGTCATAAAATAATACAGGAACCGCAATGGTTCCCTCACGTCTAGCCAACTCCTTTATGCCACTATGGACGGAGAAGGACTTGAAGAACAAAAACTTCCCCTGATAAAGAAGGTCCTCTCGTGGTGGAATCTTCCGGGGAACATCCCATAACAAACACTTGAGAAGACTGATCCAAGGTTTCTGTGACGACAAAGGTGCTACTAGTAGGATTCACAATGAGACTGTTTGATCTTAAACATAATCTACTGAATCAAATGAATTGGAGGACATGCATATCCTATCATCCATCCCCATGAGATCGGCAGAGCGAGGGTCAGCCAGGGTCACCTCGAGTCGGACAGTTTTACTGTTGGAGGAAGCCGGAGTACCCACCGAGCAACTGTTAAGACTCCCCAACGTACTAACTTCACACAAGCAGTCTTAGCATTAGTTGATGAGAGTTGCACCATCAACGTGCAATAAGCCTGAATAACCAGTGCCACCATGCCCCCTCCAAATGGGCAATCAGGATTAAGTGCCTTGGCCAAGAACAGAACACCTGATGGGGACTGAAAACCTTGGACCTCTTGTTTTGAACAATCATGCATCCATGAATAGTCAATAACAATGTAGAGATGCTTGATGGATAAATCCGCTGTAGATGTACGAAACATAAAAATTACTGGAATTTTCAGAAACAACTGTCAAATGCCACAATTACTAGATAATTGAACCCCAAATCCTAATCCTAACAAGGTGGCCAGAACATTAGAACAATCAGACAGAATATAACCAAAGCTGTGTGAAATGCTGTTAAAACTAAATAAATGTTTTGGAGCCAACACTTTCACACTGAATTACCTTTTGTTCAATTTTACCCAGAACCAGTCGGAGATTCTTGTTCGAATGTTCAGTATCTGCTTCATACAGAGCCCTCATCTGATATACTTTGTCCTGGAAACTGATATCTATCTTTGTCATCTTTGCATTGTGGTTATTACCTTTATGCTTTGCTTGAATTTCTGACAAACCAAAATACAGATTCACTCAGTCTGTAATAGAAGATTAAAAAAGTATGGAATAAAAGAATTAATGAAATCTAATTATAAAACAATTTCAATATAATAATTAATTTTGTTTGGAAAGTTATTATAAAAATTAACAAACTGAATTTTAATTTAATCTTATATACCCCCCCCCCCCCCTTTTTTTTTTGCTACTGAAGAAAACATATTCTTTACAGCTCACTCAACAGGGGAAAATATCAACAAAATGTAGCTCCAAGTATTTAAATTGGTACTTGTCAAAGCAAACTTGTGTTATTGCACTATATGCCTCAAACTAACTGCTTATACTCTTCTCAGTCTCAAAACAGTATGTCATTTAAAAATAACATGTCAAAGCAAAATGTATTGTACAACATTTGAAAATATTCATTCTTTATCATCAAAGTGCCATAACTTTTGTCTGGCATAACATGAGAAACAAGGAGGGGTGGTAAGGTAAGGGTGGGGCTGGGTGGGTCCATCACCATCAGCTCACCTAATGTATCCCATTCAATATCTTCAGGCTTATTGTAAATAGAACATGTCATTGGGTTCACCCTCATAAAAACTTTGTTAACCAGTGGTTGCATGCATTCATGTGTATCAAAACACTACTCCTTCAACACTGATGACCTAAAAAATGCTATTTTTGTTGATTCAAGTCCCATAATTCTGGAACAACTAATCTGAAAATTGTCAAAAAATGAAAGGAAGCTTTGTTTGTTCAATCTCAATATTATGTATAAATATTATGAGAATTGGTCAAAGGAAACTTGAGTTATCGTACAACAAAGGACAAGTCGACAGGGCCCTAATGACAGAAAGTGTATGTAAGAGTATTTTAGGTATGCGTCTAGCAACCAATTTGAATCTACTATCCACCAAGTATGCCAAATATCAAATATCAATAAATTCTGAACCAAAAATGCAATTATTAAAGATAATTCGTCATATTACATAACATTAAAATTATAGACACCATTGATATAACAGTAGCACACTGGCAATGGAATTCACTTTGTTTTATCAAACATTTATGAAAGGACAAAAATACAGGAGTGAAAAATTGATAAAAAATGGGCCTGCTCATAATCAGGTTTATTAGTGATTTTTCTATACAATATCATAATCGACTAGAGAATTGTAATTTGTTGGACAAATTACAGGCTTTCCCAAATTTTTAATGTAAAAAAGGCAGACTGCATACAAGCAATGTGTTTGAAATTAACCCTTCACAAAATGATAGAAAAAAAGCACCAAAAGTTAGTAAATTTTGTCATTTTCAAATGATACTTTTTTTTATAGCAATCAGTGTACTGGAGGGTTAACCCTTTACCCAACGTACCGGCCAAAACCGGCCAGTGCTATTCTCAAAAATGGCCAATTAATTTTCAGAATATTTTCATTTTTTGTCTCAAAAACATAGGTTATGACCCCTCGTTGGAACGAGCTCGTCCAGCTCGTTCCAACGAGGGGTCATAACCTATGTTTTTGAGACAAAAAATGAAAAACATTAGTTATTCAAGAATTTTTTTTGCAAGTGTCGTCTGCTTTTCATGTTAGGTAAAGGGTTAAATCTGAGATTAAAACATTAACAGCAATGTTCCTCTACATGTGCAAAACATTTTTCGGCAAACAGTTAATATTTTAATAGTCATTCCAGCAGAAATAAAGTTATATGTGTTTGGATTTAATGACAGGAAAAATCAGCATACATGTAGAATGCAGTAAAATTCATGAAAATGAAAGGGTTTTTTATGGATAAAACATGTGTTGGATAATGTGTGACACCAAAACTTGTCACAGAAAATTTGTTTCCTCATGACACACAATACACATATGCAAAGGAAAATAGACTATTCCAATCCCACTCAGGGAAACCGAGTACGAAATTAATTGGAAAATAAATTTTGTCTGACGGTGGTCATGTTTGTACAGCCAAAACTGGTATTGGATAAAGCAGGACACAAAAACATATAACACAAAATCTGTTCGCCATTGATTTTTGATGCAGTTACGGAAAGCTATTTCTTAATTGTTTCGGGACAAATGAGTACAGAAATTTGCAAACTTCACTAAAAATCCATTTTTTTTCAAGCATACGTTTGGTTAACAAGCCAGAAAAAAAGCAGCTTGTCATCTGCAAAATGAGGTCCTCAGAGGGTGAATTTAGTGATGCTACCCTGCACAGCAGGGTATCATCACTAATTTACCCTCTGTGAACCTCAATCTGAATCAGGGTCTCAAAACTAAACAGAAAGAGGTACCCAGAGGATAAATTGGCCCACTGTATGGGATAACATCATCAAATTCACCTTCTGGGGATATCCTTCAGCAATGTTAGACTGCTTATTTAATGTTAGACTGCTTATATTTCAGGTCTGTGGGTTAAGACCCAGAGCATAACTTACTACAGCAGATTTATCCATCAAGCATCTCTACACCCACAAAGCAAAGTGTTTGAAATTAACCCTTTCCAGAATGTTAGAAACAAGCAACCAAAGTTGGCTGCTTTCGGCATTTTCAAATGGGACTCAGTGTGCTTGAGGGTTAAATATCAGGTTAAAAATAAACAGTAACTTTCTTCTGCAATCATTGTTGCATCTATCCATTCCAAAATAATTGTTACAACAGCCTTGCAATTAGACAAATTTGCCCAAGAAGTTAGTCAATTTTGAAATTCATATCAGTTTTGGCTAATGGGGGTTAATTTTGAAATATTTATGTGGTGATTTGGGTGTATCATATTATGCACTAAATGTGTGGACATCAATCACAGACTGGGTGCCCGATAAGAGACATGGAAGAATCTTGATTCATGGTATTTGAATGAGCATATACAAGTTGAGGGTACTCCAATTCAAGGCCTGGCAACTGGGTGATGATTAAAACTTTTAATAAAACAGCAAAATTGTTCTGGGATGAATTCCCTATTTTCTCATGGGACACATTTTGAGAAATTATGGTGCCAGTGCTGAGAAATTGCATGTAAAAGTTGGCGAAAATAACAATTCTTCTGACTGTACCCTTATGGTAAGTCTCAAATCTGCAAAGGGTTAAACTTTTAATAACATATAAAACAAAATTTGTCATACTTTGACTGCTGCGTGCAGCCATACAACACATTCAGCACTGAATCAAGTAGAAATGAAGTAAATTATCACTTAAACTTACCACATTTTGAAAGAATTTGAGTTTTTTTATGTTGCCTCTTTTATGCAACCAGAATGAAAGCAGGGTTAAACTTTACAACCAAACTTACAACAACAAATATGTTCGGTAGTCAAATGTGAATATGGACATGCAAAGTGTTTGAATTTAACTCAATCCAAAATGATAGAAAAAAGCAACTTGTTTAATTTTGACATTTTCAAATGGTACTCTTATTTTCACCCTCCTTGTGCTTGAGGGTTAAATTTAAGATTACAAAATAAATAGTAACTTTCTTCTGCAATCATTGTTGCATCTATCCATACCAAAAAAATTGTTAGAACCTTACAATTAGAGAAATTTGCCATGAAGTTGGTCAATTTTGAAGACAAAAAATTCTATATTCATAATCATTTTTGGCCAATAGGGGTTAATTTTGAAATATTTGTGTGGTGATTTTAGTGTATCATATTATGGTCTAAATGTTTGGAAAATTTGAGCTATATAATTGGAAACAATTTTGAGACTTTTAAAAATTGGGGAAATTTTGATGGTTTTCGCAGAAAATTAGCATTTTCATGAATATGATGATACCTCATTTCATTAGATTTTACAATACATAAAATTGCCAAATTAGGTTGAAAATAGAAAATGTTTTAGCACACTAAAACATATGTCTCCCCTTCCTTTCTATTTTATGCACTACAAATGATATATACATAAATATATTGACAATCATACCAGATATGTAAGGTCTAGCTCTAAAGAGAAATAAGTAAATACAATTACTCCCTATTTAAAGTACATAAATTTGACCTTGAGGTCAAGGTCACATGAAGGTCATGATGACATGTGGTCTCATTGTGATACATCCACATGTCAATCATCTAAGTCCTAGGTCAAAAAACAAAAAAAGTTCTGATCTGGACAATTATTCCCTATTTGAAGTACATAACTTTGACCTTGAGGTCAGAGGTCAAGGTCACATGTAGTTCATCAAGGTAGCAGACATGCGGTTTCATGGTGACACAAACACATGTCCAAAAAAAAAAAAATCTGGTCTGGACAATTACTCCCTATTTAAAGTACATAAAGTCAAATTCACATGAAGGTCATGATTACATGTGACATGCGCTCTAATTGCGATACATCCACATGTCAAATATCTAAGTCCTAGGTCAAAAAACAAAAAAGTTCTGGTCTGGATAATTATTCCCTATTTGAAGTACATAAATTTGACCTTAAGGTCAGAGGTCAAGGTCACATGAAGGTCATCGAGGTAGACAACATGCAGTTTCATGGTGGCATAACCACGTGTCAAATAGCCAAGTCCTAGGTCAAAAAACAAAAAAAATCTGGTCTGGACAATTACTCCCTATTTGAAGTACATAAATTTGACCTTGAGGTCAAGGTCACAATGGTATGCGACACACCGGCTCATGGTGATACATCCACGTGCCAAATATCTAAGGCCTGGCTCAAAAGACAAACAAGTTTTGGTCCGGACAAAGTTTCCTTGAAAAAAGCACAAATCTGACCTTCAGATCAAAGGTCAAGGTCACATGAAGGTCACAATGGTACGCTATACACCAGCTCATGGTGATACATCCACAGGCCAAATATCTAAAGCCTGACTCGAAATACAAAAAAGTTCTGGTCCAGACAGTTTCCCTTAAAAAAGCGCATAAATCTGACATTCAGGTCAAAGGTCAAGGTCACATGAAGGTCACTATGGTACACTGCACACCGGTTCATGGTGATACATCCACATGCCAAGTATCTAAGGTGTAGGTCAAAAGACAAAAAAGTTATGGCCCGGACAAAGTTTGTGTGATGTTTCCCTTAAAAAAAACACATAAATCTGACCTTCAGGTCAAATGTCAAGGTCACATGAAGGTCACTATGGTACACTGCACACCGGCTCATGGTGATACATCTACATGCCAAGTATCTAAGTTGTAGGTCAAAAGACAAAAAGTTATGGCCCGGACAAAGTTTGTATGAGAAGAAGAAGAAGAAGAAGAATATGCACTAAAACAATATGTCTGGGAAGGGGAGACAATCGTACAGCTTGATTTTTAGCTATCTTGAAAAAAGGTGAAAATTTGAAGGTTTTGGCAGAATTTATTTTGAAAATAAGCATTTTCACATACATGATGAGGATTGACGGGAAAGGTGAGTGGTCACTTTCCATCGCCGTCATTCTTCTAAACTTTTCACTTGGGGAGCAAGCAATCACTTGCCTTCACGATGAATGTAGAAATTATGTCTGAACATCAAGTTATATATTTATTTCAATCACCCATTACATAACCCAACTAGGAAATGATGCTTGCAAAACATTATCTCGCATTAACTGAAATCTTTCATTTTTTGCTTAAACCATAGCTTATGACACCTCTATTGGAACAAGCTCAATGAGTTTGTTGCAATGAGGGGTCATCAGCTATCATGAGCTATGTTTTTAGACCAAACCTGAAAAAAATAACAAAATTTGTATGGTTATTTTCGTGTATAGCTCTGGCCAGTTTTAGCTGTCATAGTGGGTAAGGATATAAAATCACTCAGACTCATGAATTTTTCACTCTTGCAAAATCAAAATGAGGAGAGTGATTATTCACTCACCTGCATTCTCTTCCCGGCTTCACTAGACTTTTTTATGGCATCACATAAGTATGCTAGACCTGAAATGGTTAAGGGATTTTCTAGATCAATTAATCATGTGGATTAACCTTGGTGAACTGATTAATCACTTGTCCAAATAGATATCTGAATAACTGCCATATCGTTGATGATTTATACCATGAACCCTTTACCCAACGTAGCAAACAGAACTGACTAGGCCTATATACAAAAATCTCCATTCAAATTTATTATGTTTTCAATTTTTTGTCTAAAAAACATAGCTTATGACCCCTTATTGGAACGAGCTTGTTGAGCTCATTCCAATGAGAGGTCATAAGCTATGTTTTTGAGACAAAAATTTAAAATTTTTAGTAATTCATGAATTTATTTTGCAAGTATCGTCTGCTACCCGCAATGGGTAAAGGGTTAAGACTTACCATTTCCAGCTACTGATACAGTATGATGATCATGCAAGTCAACAAGTACGTCAGCAAGTAACTTGCATGCTTTACTCTGTCTCATATAATTGATGTGAGTTAGTGTGACAATGTTTGCCTGGTTTTGAGCAAGTTTGTTCCTTTGTTAACCCATATAATACAGTCGTTCAAAAGTAACGCTTAATCGATCAATTACTTTTTGGATCGATCAAGATGTTGATCATTGATTAATCGATTAATCGGTTAACCGTTTCAGCTCTACACTTAACAAGTTATATGCAATATCTACATTGCTACGCGTTTGCTAGCCAGTGTCAATAACTTCTATGTATACATTTGAATGCAGTTAAAAAACGTTTCACGGTGGAATGCAGGCAGAGATTTGGGCCTTTCAATGTCAATACACGAAACCAAACACAATATTCATTAATATTCATCGGTTTTATTACCTGTCAACACCAATGGTGATGAATGAGGCCTGTGCAAAATGTTCATCAGTTTATCAAATGCGCTTTCCTTTCCTGAACTGTAACCTGCCACCTAATTCACACTTTTATATTTTATCTTGTCCGATATATTAAATAATAATCACTTTAGGAATTTAAAGTCAAAAGCAACGACTCTAGGTCACTGGATACTCATTGATGAACTTGGAAATTTGAAACATGCTAAAATTGAAAAGCGTCATTTTTGACGGCCAAAAAATAGTGATTTTTTTCCATAACAAAAGCCGTCAGAAGTCTCTATTAATTTTAATAACTGATTTCAAAATTTTATTGGAGGGACACCCCCCCCCCCCCCCCCCCCCCCCACCTAAAAAAACCTCCCTGTCTGATATGAACATCAATCGAGCCTTCGGCACTAGCGGTAAATGCCTTCGGTATGTGGATCAGTATCTCACAACTTTTGGAGGTGGGGGGGGGGGGGGGGGGGGGGAGTGCCACAGAATTAACCCTGGGGTCTGTATTTCCTCTTCCCAGTCTGTTGAGGGGAGGAGGGGGGGGTTTCTCTGTATCTGTAATCTAAATCCCTCCTTTTGTAGGAGCATCAATATTCCTATAAGATATTGTAACGGTAAACCGGTGGCCCAGACCTAGCACTGAATAACAGTTTATGGTTGTCATTCAAGGCCATGACTGTTCCACAGATCTACCAGTACGAGACGACAAAGTAAAATTTTTGCACATGAAAATGGGGTTTTAGGAAAAATAATACCAAGATTCCTTGCAAATACAAAGAATGGTTGAAAAGCAAGTTGGCAGATACCTGAACAGATGAAGGGAGGTAACTCTAGCAATTTCTGCAAGTGGGAGGAGAAATATGAAAGGTAATGGATTTCCCCCCATGGATCTGCTCAAGAACACTCTGGGCAAACTGCACTAGGCTTGAATCCAGCAAAAGAGAAAGGATGAAAGATTGCTAAAATCACTTATAATAATGATGTAACTTAAAATATAGGTGGGGCAGAGAAGAGTAATATTTGTATAAATACAACCAAAAGGCATCAGGATGACAATCAACCCCAGAATAGATTACATGTGCACTTTGTATGCTATTCTGGCATTGAGTGTAAGACTGATTATAATTGGGCCTTCTTTTGCTTTCAACAATACCTAACAGGTCACCGGGAATTGTCAGGACACCGACACCAGTAGACAATGTCTACAATTAATTTAAA